>CM060941.1:628396541-629021541 GCA_030765085.1 Allium cepa
TTCCTAACAGATGTCCAAACAATTCGATCAATTCATAATAGAACCTTGAAATCAAAGGTATCACAAAACAATCAAGACTTATTCCCCATACCAATCCAAAAATAAAACTTCTTACTTACAATTTTATTCCCAAAAATTTATACTTAAACTTATTATTATTATTTTCCCAAAACCTTGAAAATCATTTTTCCAAAAGCACCGTGATTTAGATTCTTAAGTTTTCAACCTAAAATTTTGAACTTAAAAGATACACTTTTACAAACACATTTTATAAATCACTTTTGTTAAACCATTTTAAATATTTATCCCAAAATATTCTAACTTTTAAATCAAATCTACCTCAATATTAACATCGAACGCCCTATAGTCAAACTGAAACTTAATTCATAAGGTGTACATTCCTAATTTTTTCCCAATCCTTATCTAGCCAACCCATATCTTAAAAAGGAACATACTAAAAATAGCTAATGCTAAACTAAATGAGCATGACTAAACAAACCCTAAATGATAATGATGATAATAATAATAATAACATGTTGTTATCTTCTAACACCCCAAGCAACTATACTAGTATTTGTGAAAAACATTCTTTTATATATAAAAAATATATTCTAGGTAAATTTATTTTATTTACCCAATTTCAAAACAATACTATGTCAATTGAACTTGTTCCAGTGTTTGTGAAATCCATATCGGTAATGTTGGCCAGACGCATCGACCCGAATTCTTAAGCCACTCAACAGCTCAAACAACACAATATAAAACCTTTTTATAGCACTAACAAGTATTCCCTCTTATTTAATTGTCACTTAACCTATCTCTATCGAGTTACTCCACCAAAGCCAAGGTTCTCGCTTAACCTTCAGCTCTGATACCACGTTGTAACAACCTATCTTTCCGAACCCCAGAAGTCGACACTAATACATCCACCGTATTAACATGCCAGACAACTAGGTGCTGGAAAGACAATTTGTTAGGGGAAAGAAAGGAGATAGAAGAACTAAGAACAAACACGGAATCTCACAACGCAACTAAATAACATATATTAATCAACATAATATTTAAAAAATCATTTACAAAATGAGAAGTCAGAGTCATACTAATACAATTTCTAACTTAGGACAGTTATAACAGCCTGTCCTCATACATAGATATAGAATACATAATATACAGTGGAAACAAGATGATAACTATCTATCGATGAAGCCATTTGCTCCAAACTCCTCCAAAATGCATCCGTTGAAACCTGAACTACTTGGCTGCTCAAAAAAAATTGAGCATTGAAGAGTTTTAAGGAAAGAGAATAAAACTACGAATCACATGGGTCTGATGTGAGTGAACTCAAAGACCTTGGATTATTAATTTAAAATCTCTTTTGTAATCAAATGTATCTCGTAAGACCACGCCGCACATAAAAACGGACGGGTTTTTACCTTATGATAATTAAAACACTTGCATAGAAATTCAGTGATATTATAATAATGTCTAAGGGTTCAAAGTAAATTATTAAAATAGCTGAAATGCTTGCATCTCATGTTCCAACATATTTAGTATACAACTAAAATGGAAAAGCTCGCATTGGAGAATGGATTCCAACTGATGACTGGGCCACAAAGGTACCGTCCATCATAGTACATGTCTAGAAAATGTACCAATATCATACCTAACTACCCCTATCAACACAAGACCGGCCTACCCTTACAGGATAGTACCGAATATGTCATCAAACCGCTCGCTTTGCAACCCTTTCCATGGAATCTTATGCACAACCAATCCATAAATATGTAGATGTATACCCTAATGGGTGCGACCCACATAGCCTTGCTACATCTCCCATGTTTTAGTCATTCCCGATTGATGAGGCTTGAGGCTATGTTTTACCTTTCTGAATAGTAGTCCCTCATGGAATGCTAACACCGCCCTCCCTGTAGTAATGCAGTGCCGACATTCATCCATAAAAGTTGTCCAGGATATGGACAAACCGAAGGCACTACTTCTACTATATCCATTTTGAAATCACCCTCAGGATTAATAGCAAGCAGCC
Source organism: Allium cepa (assembly GCA_030765085.1). Classification (NCBI taxonomy): domain Eukaryota; kingdom Viridiplantae; phylum Streptophyta; class Magnoliopsida; order Asparagales; family Amaryllidaceae; genus Allium; species Allium cepa. Next base: position 628,398,586 of record CM060941.1, read on the forward strand.
TTTGTACTTCAATGGATCCATCTTCGATCCCGTGCTTCAAGATGTCTTCATTTCGAAATGCTTGAGTTGGATCGAATTGGTTTTCGGACAACATATCCGATCTAGTCTTTTCGAAATAATTTTCGATATTTTTCGGTAAACTCGACACCGGTTCTTTAGGAAATAAACAGGCAAATGGAAAGAGCAGAGATCACCTCCTAACCATTTGTGGAAAAATTTCCATATCATTCTTCCTAGAAGAACAAATGAGTTTATACATACGGTATAGCACATTCGATGGTAACTGTACCATATGATTCTCATGTTTCTCTTAGATATTACAAAAGCTACATTTTGGTCCATATTTGATAGTTAGTAATTTAACTATCAAATTAAACTAAAAAAATCAAACATTGATTCAATTCCATATGGAATCCACTAAGCCTTTGTCCATTAATTCTTAATTAATAAAAATTAGTTTATAAAACTGGATCGAAAGATCTTTCAAAACACTTTTCCAAACTCCTAACGTTCCCTTTAAACTTGGAAACTATTCGCATTATTTACCCAATTTTTTTTGGAAATTCCCTCTTCAAAATTCCATATTAAATGGTCAACAATTCCCTTATAGAAACACCACCTACAATTAAACCCATTTACTTCACAATTCAAATCTCTTTAAAAATTTCCAAACTAGATTTAAACATCATGTGAAATCCCTAAAATGATTTATAGATCGCTTTCTAATTTAAAACTCTTTATAGAACTTCTTTATAAACCTTAAAATTTGCTTTATAAAATATCATTTTCAAATTATCTTTTGCAAATCACTTTAAGTAATCCTTCAGTAAAATCCCTTTACAAACAAGTTATTACTTACAAATAACTTTACAACACAACAACACAATTTGGAAATCATTTGTAAACTTTAAACTCTAAATTTGTTTAAGAATTGAAGTTAATTCGAAAACATACTTTATAAGTTCAAAAAGAGGATTAGCAATCCCAATGGTACCAATTTAAGTTACCATTCAATTTCAATTCCACTTTACTTGATAGTTATTTACATAAGCAACATGTATGTAAATACAACTCAAATCTGGGAATAACATGTCAATATGAACTAACTATCATATACAAGTCCAAATAACATAATAGAGGAGGGTGATTTATCCTGCTAAATAGATGTCCAAACAATTCAACCAATTTACAGTAGAACGGCAATTTATTCTGCTAATACGTGTCCATAAAATCAAATCACTTAAACTGTGGACAATGGTGTTTTTATCTGCTAACAAATGTCATTTAGTCTTCCTAATCATATAGGGTTACTTAAGGTCCAGACAAGAGATCCTCGAATTTGGAATCGTCTCTCTAAAAAATGGATATTGATTTAAAACACATTCAGTTCATTTTAAAGTCACCTTTGAAAAGATTTAAATAGATTTAATCAGCTTAAATTCCAATTAAATCTTAATTAACCCTTACTAATTAAGCTTAAGTCATAATTAAATTCTAAATAGGCTTAATGAACTTGATTAAGTGCTAATTAACATACTAATGCAACTTGGTTAAGGTTAAACCAAATTGTTTAAAAGTTAAACCCTAATTAATTAAATATTAATTAAATAATCCATTAATTACTTAATGATAATTAACCATTAATATTAAGTAAATAATTATTAGTCACTTAGTTTCTTCATAAGCATATAAAACATTAAATAAAACTTTATTAATTAATTAACAGTCATTAACTTAACTTAAGTGGTGTTTAACCTTTAATCACCTTCTTAATTACATTAAGTACTAATTACCTTTTAATTAACTAATTAATTAATTAGTTATATTACTACTTAATTACTTTTTAAGTTACTAATTAAGTTTGAAAAACTTTATAAACTAATTTCAAAATATAATAAATTTGATATAGAAATTCAAATCTTTTCCGAACTACATCCATATCAACCATCGCTATGAGTGCAATTTGATCTAACCCATCTTTAAGCGAAGCCACTTTAATAAAACCATATTATTTCTTGATTGAAACATACCTTAGTAAATTTTCACAATTTAAAACCAATTACACAAACTTTGACCAAAAATCTAAACTTAACTCTTGAAACGAGTTTGATTTCAAATCCGACCTCAAATCCGTCGCGACTGCATACAAAGTTTCATCTTTGTTTTCATCCCATCATGACTACAGTTAAGTTCATCATCAATTCTTTATATCCACACGTCAGATTCATATAACAAATTGTATACATATACAAATATATATACAATTACCAAATTTGCAATAACACATCCATTCGAGTGCTAACACTAACCCATACATTAGCACTTATCATCGCATTGCAAACATGCCAAGATCCAAGATATATATGACATACATATAGCTAAGGATCAACATAACATATAAAGGAAAGTTCTTTCCAACAGATTAGGAATTTACTCACCGAATGCTATCCAAACTCTCACTAAATTATAGTACGACATAGCACTTTCATTCCTAAACAACAAGATGGAGTCTAGAACCCTAAATGCACTAGGTAGGCTAGGCCCTGAAGGGAAGAGGAAGCGAGACTTGTTATGGTAAGGTGGAGCGACTTTGGATAAAAATCGAATTCTAAGTAACAAACCTGAAAATAGGTCATTTTGCAACTGATTTTTGGGCTACCTACTCATGGAATTTTAAAAAGAAAAGAGAAAGTTATTGGAATTTATTTTCTCTATTATTTAAAAAAAATAATCACCCATTTTCGATTTGATCTGAAGAAGTTATGGTCCAAACAAGATGGACCATTTTCGGAATTTAAATTCTAAGCTCAAAATTGCTCTGTAAAGAATTGGTGTTTTGACATAGCCATGATACAAATTTGAAAAGCAGTCAACGACAATGTTGTAACCATTAAAATTTCGTATGGTTTCAAGAAAAGTAAAACTCTATTTGAGTTCGAAATGAGGAAGAAAAGGTTGGTGGAAGGAGAAGGAAAAATGAAGAAACATATAAGCTATTTATAAGCAAGATTTCACACCTCATCATTTTTTCACATCACTCTCTTCTTCCCCTCATATGTCACATTTCCTCTCATCTCTAGTCATATCACCTAAATAATGATGGTTATTGATGATAACTCTAAGATGCGACACGATAAATAAATAAGTTTATTATTTTTAAATTTATGAATTGTCACATCACTCTCTTTATATATATATAGATATATAAGTTTAATTATTAATCAACTAAGATGTGACAAAAGATAATTATGGTTAATGATTACAAATTTAAGATGTGACAAGAGAGGAATATATATATATATATAAGATTATTATTTTTAAATTTATGAATTGTCACATCACTTGCTAAACAAAATTAACATTAGATAATCTATCCTTATGTATATAGTTATTTAGCTAATTAACTCTTATATATATGTACATACAGTGCACAAAGATGAACAACATTCTCGACAACTTCTAGTTTCGAGAAGTCGAAATTCCGAAAAACGTTCTTCGGTCACACTTTCTATTTTTCTATTAACTATTTAATTTGGTAAAAAAAATTTGAAAACGATACCATCATTATTAATTAATAAAAATGATTTTTTTTATTTTCATTATAAACCTATATATTGAATATTTAAAATTAATTAAATATTCACTAATTAAAGCAGTGAAATTCCGAGTCCTTACATCCAATGACAGTCTTTTTCAGAATCCCTTTGGTGAGATTCATATAAGTGACAATTATTACGTGCGATCTTTTGACTTGCACAACCTGCCAGCTCCTTAGTCTAGGATATGTTGAAGTTTCTTATAAACCCTTATCTTATGAGATTTTGTAAATTGTTATTTAGATGAAATAATATTAACCATCTGTACCACTCTTAAGTACATTACCATATAGAAAGAAACTAACTCATCTTCACTCATAATTAATCGTATATTGTCCAACAAAGTTCAACTACTCCATATTGATGCATCATTATGTACCACACAGAGGAGTAATTTTGAGATTGAATCTTTATTCATTTTAGGTACATTTGGAACTTTTTCCAATATACTCACTCATTTGATCAAATTGAATCATTTCAATAGCATTATTTATTTACTTCTATTTTATACTCTATGAGTTTACCATAGACATGCTACATGTATATCAAATACACATGTCCATGTCGATGATAACTCATCAGTGAATATGAAGAAGTATATGGAACCATTTTGGTATTAATAGACATACAATTGCATACATCTATATGTATCAATCCGAAGAGTTCATCAACTCTTATGATGCTCCCACTGAATAGGCGCATAGCTCTTAATTGTTTGAGATATAATTAACCGGTATTACATGATTCGTAATCACATAATAATATTGTTTCTCAAAACTATGGCTTAGTCGATAACTCTAAAATAACTGTAAATAATATAAATACTTCAGTATTTTCCAATGCATCGCTTTATTACGAAAATAAGCACCACATTATATTTTTGTTTCATAATGAGTATTCATAATATTCACATTGAAATATAACTTTTCCTATTTTTCAGTCGGTACAAAAAATAATCATTATTTCATAAATAATTTTTGGTACATTTACGAAAACAAATTTCATATTTTGATCCAAATAATTTGTGCTACATGGCATGCTTCCATTATTTCCCCCATTAATAAAATATAGTATTGAATTCGGAGGTCCACTATTCACTTAATATAGATTTGTTTGTTTCATATACTACAACTAGTTTACCATGGTAAGTACTTTGTTAAATATTTTGAACTCAAAGAAACAAATCTCATAGGAAAAAATTTCTATATGAAAATGCATTTCAAAATAGAAGTCATATTTATCATTCCAATGTTAAGTATCAATCACTATTATTACAATTTACTCTTGTACATTTATTATTCTATCTAAATGGCCGAACCATTCAAAAGAATTCTCTTACTACACTATCATAACGAACTCTTTACAAAAGTGCACTCGATCATCCTTAACATGTATGGACATCAAATTTATTGCTATTTGGGTAAACTGATCAGACCGACATTTCAGCAATCGAGTTCTTAGATCTATCTTGTAGTTTTGGCCTATTGTTATAGTTTTGGCCTATTGTTATAGTTAATACAATACGATCCTTTGGTAAGCAATCAAATTGAGTACTTATCTTGCACTAAGGTTTATTTGGTTTTTCGAATGAGCTAATTTCAACGAAATATTGTACATTACAAATTTTTACCGTTCACCATATAACCATTTATATGTGATTGTATATGGGTCAAATATCCATAGTCATGTATTGCATTAAGAGTCTGAAACTCATAAAATGCGATGTATAGTCTCGATCAAATAAATGCATAAGTGACCAAAATATGAATGCATTTAGTAGTTGTAAAATCATGCACTTGCATGGGTGTTGAAAGGTTAACATGCAATAATCTTTTATTGGTAAGTGCATGTTATATTTCTATTTGTCAATCTTCAATTCATTTGTATGTTTTAATTGATAAACATTTTATCAATCTTATTAAATGCAAAAATTTATCAATGTATAATATTATAAATTATATAGAATATGTTCTTACAATATTAGAAAGGTTAAATGTTATAATTCCATTTTCTAATAAGTCTCCCACTAGTCTTTTATGTTTCACCAAACACTACGTGAAATATAGAAGTTACTCGACTTCACTAGTGGGTGTTAGGACTCGCCCATCGTGGAATTTTGACCTTGAGTTTGCTCAATAAGTCATAGTTCCACGTACGATGGATGACTTCTTATCGGTTGTATCACATATAATTCCTTATCCATGGTTCCTTGTCCTAATCTCATTACGACCTTGAGTTTGCTCAACAAACCGAAAGAGATTATTCACTCGCACCAACATATTGCAACGGCCTACGTATAATATATGTACCTTAAGTTTGCTTAAGACATACATAAAGTTATCTTACCTTATATATTCAATATATCAATAATACTACACATAATAATCCTAGCTTGAGTTTGCTCAACAACCAAGGAGTATGCAAGTAATTTATTAATATATATATATATATATATGGTAGAGGACAACATTATATTGAAGATTCATAATCTTCAATATATTATATCGAATGATATCGAGTTATGAAGTAATGTATTACTTATGAAACACCCTCGTGATTCAAGTGTCAAACACATGTGAAATCATGGTAGGGTTTCTTTGATGTTCCACATTTAAGTTATACATCCATATTATATAAGTTTTATTATTATATAACTTTGATATTTCATATTACTCATATAATGGTCTAATATATAACATTACATTAATTAAATCTTATTTAATTAGTTTTAATTAATAATCAATTTTATATCATCTTAATATAAGTTTATATTAAATATTTATTACATACTATAACCTTTATGGTACAATACATATATCACATACATGTGTGTTTTATGTAATTAATTAAATTTTTAATTAATTTATTTAATTAAAAAAATTAATTTAATTATCTTAATTTCAAAATTTGTCTTGCATACATACATGTATACTTATGTTATCTTGAACACTTTTAAATTAACATAACATATATCAACATCTATAATACATGCATATAAGTATTAATTAATTGACTCATTTAATTAATTTATTTTATTAATAAATTTTAAATTTCGAAATTAATATTTAAATGGTTTCAAACATTTTGAACTTTCATTACATTTTCAAATTTTATATTATATTATAACATATTATAAGAAACATGATTTTATTTTAAAATTTAAATTTAAAATTTAAATTTAAAATTTAAAATCTTGTCTTAATTTGAAAACTATTTTGAAAATTAGCCTATGGCCTTATTCAAATTGGTATTTTCTATTAGAGGCAACCTTTGGGCTCACTTCACCTTTCAAGCCAGGCATGTAAGTAGGTAGGACAGTGTACTAGATTACCTGATTCCAATCCTAGACATCACATTTCTAAACACCATACTAAGTGCGCAAGCTTAATTAGTTAGTCGAAACAAGACTAATTTAGACCGCATATGTTATTGGACTCTAATACAATTGTTGCCCTTGCCCCATCTCCTTTGGGGTGACACAACTAGATACCTCATGGACGAGTTTTACATGTAGCGTCTCGACTAGCACAGCCACCAAATGACATGTAGGGGCAAGAGGCGACACTTTGTCATAGATCACAATGTGAGAACCTTGTAACGACCAAATTTTTTGGTTATTTAAATTAGAATACTTAATTGATTTTAAATATCTAAAAGTTAATTTTATAAATTTAAATAACTTGAATTTCAAATATAAAGATTTATTGAATAATTTAATTGTATAATTTAATAATTGTAAATCGTTTAAATAATTGAATATTGAGTATTAAGCTGGATAAAAATGATTTGAAGGCTTATTAAATTTCTGTTAAAAATAATGAAGATAATAAAAAAAATTAAATTGGATTTAAAAGTGATTTACTCGATTTTGAAATTTACTCGTTTTAACTAACAAGTAAAAATAACTTTCGAGGCACAATCTCGGAATTTGATGAAACTAGTTCCATTGGATCCACAATAGTTTATCATCATTGGATTTCAAATTTCATAGCATTTGGAATTAGCATTTGGTTATACGGGATAGAAACGCGTTGGAATTAATATTGAAAATTTAATGTAATAATTGAATTCAAAAAGCTATCTTCTGCATACGATCGAATTAGGGCTTGAGACTTATTCCATTGCATTTAGAATAGAGGCATAACATTAGGAATGCTAGGCAGCATGCCCCGATAGGTATTCGGGATTTTAAGTTACTTTAATCGAGATATTTTGATATTAAATAATATTATAATTTTTTTAAAGTCAACCTTACAGCCACCCTATCTCTTCCATCAGCCACCCTAACATATAATCGTACCTTCCATCTTCTTTTTAAACGCGCTTTTCCTCCTTTCTTCGTTTTTAAACAGAGCATACAAAGAAACGAAAAAAAGCAACTTCCTTTCTAAAATCAAAAAAATGCAAATAAAATCATTTAAATTAAAAGCTTGGTTCTTTGACCATAGTATGAAGTGGTAATCAATCTGGCCGAAGATGGAGAGGTGCGGGACTTGTTCTTGGATATGACAGTTAGGTCGATTAGCCGTTTTAGCTAGGGCTTGGAATTCTAGCTAGGTCGATTGACATTTTGACAATGGGAAGATGAAATCGAGCTCGTAGAGGAGAGGGGAGGCGATTGGGGAAGGTTCAAAGGTCAACTGTGATGGGGAGAGAAACGCGATCCGGCTGAGGCAAATTGGCCATTTGGTCTTGTTCGAACTGGGGTTGCCGGAGGGGAAAAACATGGTGCCATCATTTCGAGTTCGAGGAGGGCGTCGTGTGGGTGTGGTCGAATTGGTCATTGGTGGCTTAGAGGCTCGTGCACGTGTATGTTCGTGGTCATGCAGATTGGGTCTAGAACGAGGGAAAAGTGAGAGAGAGGGAGACGAGGTACTGTAGAACATGGGTGGGAATAAGACGTGGGCATTGGGCCCAAGTTTTAGTGGGTAATGGAAATTATATTAGTGATTAAATTATGTAAATTATTTAATTAAAATTACAATCCTTATTAATTTCGTAACACGTTTGTTTAAGGTCCAAATCCAACACGGTCAGTCGTGATGGGTTCATATTAACAAGATCTTTGCTATGGAATCAAAGTGCTTGAGTTTAGAGCTCATAGGTTTCTGTTAAATTCGAACGCGTTCGAATATAAGCGGAACCAGAACGCGAAAGCGACAATAGAAAATAACGGTGAGTTAAACTCGCTCATTTGGTTAATTAGTATATTTTTATGGTGAATAAAATTTATTTCTTCTTGTTTAGGGTGTTGAAATTGGTGTTGTTGAAATTAATTTAGGATGACGATATAGCATCTTGAAATGCTATTAGATTGGTTGGACCAGCTCTATGGTCACGATATTGCATCTCAAATTGCTATTAAACTGTTTATGTTTATTTTTAAGCTTGTTTCCAATATTGAATCATGTATGTGTGGAGTTGATAAATGGATTGTTTTAAAATTAAGTTGTTAAATTATAACATAAACTGAAATGAATTATATTGGTGTGATATATTTGGCTAAATAAATAACATTGAATAATAAATGGGGGGGGGGGGGTCTTATTGTGAATGACCTTGGTTAGCAGAATAATTTCTCATTCTGCTATTAGATTAATTTGAACACTTATTTTTAAGTGCCAGTGGATTTACGTGGGATAATTGATGTGTTAACAATTGATTGTTAATTATGGATTCGATTTACATATACGCTTGTTATTATGTAAAGGCATGTAATTTAACTTAAAAAGTTAAATTGAATTTAATGGTAGCTTGTTAAGTATCATTGTAATCGTTAAGTCTCTTTCTGAATATGGAAAGTTATGGGTCTTAGTTAACTTCGAATTCTATAATTTGGGGTAAAATGTTTTATTAAAAATAATTATATATATATGAGTTGTTTATTTAATTATTATTTTACAAATTTTTGGAAAAAACCTTTATTTAGTAAGGTTAATTATGTTTTAAAGTTAATTGTTTATTTGATTTTGTTTAAAGGAATGAATTATTTTATTTTTAGTGATTTAGAACTACATGATTATTTCATTAATAATAGTTATTATAACGTTAATTAATTTTATTTAAAAGTTGATTTAAAGTTAATTACTTATATTAGATTTTAAAATGTTAATGGTTTAATTATCGTTTTATTAATTATTACTATTTATAAAAGTTTGTTTTTATGTTATTAAAGAAACAGTTAAGATATTTTTGTGATATTAAAATCTTATTTATTATAATTATATACTAATTTTTTTACAAAAGGAAACCTTTTTGTAAAAGAATTTTCTTAAGAAGTTTATAAATTTGCAAGAGGTTTGAAATTTGAAAAGGGAATTTTTACAAATGGTTTGAGATTTATAAAGAATATTTTCCTAAATTAAACTTGGAAATCTATATAGAAGCCTTATAAATAGTTTCATGATATTTATAAAATAAAGAGACTTTGGAAAGTAATTGTATGTTTTCACAAGGTAATTCGAAGGATAGAGTTGCCGATTGTAACGACCCAGAATTTCTGTCAATTAAAATTCGTATTTAATTGATCTTAAATATTAATAAGTGAAATTAAACGGTCGAATAAATTTTATTTCGAATATCTGGATTTAATTGGATAATTAAATCGATAATTTAATATTGAAATTACAGAAATAATTGGAAATTGGTTTTAATATGATTAAAATTGATTTGTAAAATTTTATTTAATCATGTTGGAGTTAGAATGATGTTGTAGAACTTTTAAAATCGAATTAAAAGTTAATTTGTAAAAATTGAATATTTTAATATTTAATTGACGAGTTAAAATAGCCATTTTTCAAAAAGTCTCGGATTTCGACGAAACTAGTTTTATCGGATCCGTAATGTTAAATTATTATATGGTTTTAAATTTCGTGTCAATCGGATTTACGGTTTGTCCGGAGCAAGACAAAACGCACAGAAATTAGTTTAAATCGATTTAATTTAAATTTGATCGTTTATATCCGTAACTCGCACAGATGATCGAATTAGCCTCCGAAACACGTTCCATTGTGTTCAGAACATGGGGTAAACATTAGAAACGCTAGCCGGCACGCTTCGTTTGGAGTTCGAAAATTTTCGGATGAATAGTGTTTTGGCTATTTTTCTATAAAAGGACATCACTATCTTCATTTTGCAAAATTAAGAAAAACCCTAGGGTTTCGTGGCCGCCGTTTCTATCATAATCAATGGCCGAAACACAATTGTTTTCCCCTCCAATTATCTTCTAATCCAAGCATCGATTCAGAAAACTATCAACTACAAAGTTGTAGATCTCGTCGAGACGAGTATATCCAACGGTGGAGATCGCATTTGGAGCTACGGATCATCATCAATTTAGCCGCGTTCGTATAGGGTTGTGCACGTCTTTTCGTGACAAGGGGGAGGCCGAGATCCACCATTTTGCAGCCAAAGGTAGCTCTTGTCAAGGGCGTGTGAGTGGAAGTTGTTGATCGAGTTGAAGCTGCCCGAGTGTAGTCCGAAAATTGTTGAAAAAGTGGCGGCTATGGGTTAGGTTTTCACATGAAAACCTGGGAAGGGAAGAAGAACGTGTTGCGGCCGAGATCTGCAAATTCGAAACGCACGGCTGTGATTTAATCTAGGTTAAAAAAATAAAAGAAATTGTAAACTATATTTATATTAATCCATTCAAACTTTAAAAGAGTGTAACTTTTTCATACGAGGTCGAAAACACACGAAACGAATTGCGTTGGCTTCGTTTTGTCGAGCACTACGTGATGGAGCTGGTTTGGAGTCGTTTGGAGCTAGTTTGGATTTTGGGTAAAATTAAACGCGTTTAATTTTATTCGAAATAAAATGTTACAACTGTTATCGAAAACTCAAGGTGAGAACTTCTCACTACATCGAATAGTTTCGATTTAAATTTTAAATAGTTAGATTTAAAATTGTTGATTGTATGCCTGGATGATAAATTATTATCTGTTGATGATTGAAATAGACATTTTACGTCGTATATTAAGCAGATGTTATCTATTAAAAACATATACCACGATAATTCCATCTTGATTGGAATTCGTATTATATATGTACTTGGAGTTGATTTTTCCTGCATTATATAGCTGACGAGACCCTATTGCGCCGCATAATAGCCGACAATATTTTATGAATCTCATATACCGTGATATTCCGTATTGGAACAGAATTGGCATTGTGCTAACATCTGTGAATGCAGGGAAACAGGTTGGAGGGATCCAACTCGATTCCTCAACTGTATTGATTTATTTACATATATTGTAATATTTGTTGATTATCATATTGATATATGATGTTTTTGATTGTCGTGATTGATATATTGTTGCTGTTGCAGCATTGGCCTATTTTTGGAGTTTTAAAAATATTAAAATAACGATTTTGAATTTAAAAAGGGTTTTAAAGTGATTTTTGAAAGTATACGTTTTATTAAATATTTGAATTGATTTATTTTAAATAAATTAATGTTATAAAATTTAATATTATAGAAATTATGATTTTTGTGAAATATAGTTAAAATGTGATTTTTGAAATATGGAGTTAATGAATTTTATAAAATAGTTTAAATTGGGATTTTTGAATTTTTATAAACGATTTATATAAAGGATTTATAATATTGATATTTATAAATTAAAAATATAGGAATTATAAAACGAGTTTTATTAAGTGTTAAAAATGAAGTATAAATGGGTTTCATAAGTGAATGAAATTCATAGATTTATAAATTGGGAAGTTATAAAATGAATAGATTTTGTAAAATAAAAGACTTTTAAGTATTTAACTTATAAATCGGATTTTGGCATTTTAATTGAGATTTTCGAATAAGTATAAATGGTTCATAGATGAGATTTATAAAATATAAATTTTGTAAATCGAAATAATGGAATTATAAAACGAGTTCTGTTAATGTTGAAAATGAGGTTATAAGTGGAATTTTATAAGTAGTAAGATTTTTAAATTTTGTAAATTGAAGTCCTTATAAAATATATAAATGTGAATTTATAAACGTTGTTTTATAAATCCGAAACTGACTTATTTTGATGAGTCAATTACTTTAGATTTTTAAAGGAGATATATTCACGATTTTGGATAGTGGATAATCCTTTAAACAAAACGTGTAGAAAAATGTTGAATTTGGTTAACGAAGAATATTCACGATTTTGGGACAGTGTATGATATATTAAAGTGTTTTGGGAAGTGATATTTTAAGAAGAATTAAAATGATTTGAAGTTGTTTAAAAAGTATTAAGTGTCGAAACCATAGATTTCAACATTTATTGTTGAAATAGACGTTTTCAAGAAATAGAAGGAAATAGTGGACTATAACGCTGTTGTTATAGTAAATGATTTCTGAAAGGAAATGTTTTATATAGTATTGGGATTTATATATCTATCTTAATTTCGAATCCCTATACTAGTGATTTTGGGTTGTCGTAACGATGTTTTACGCAACATTCGTTTTGACCCAAACAAATGTGTTTGAAAGAATGTTTTCCTTAAAAAATGAAATGTATACTTAATTTCGATTTAAGTATATTGAATATTTCCAAGTGTTGAAAATAAATGGATTTGTGAATTACTTATTGTTAAATAATTATGGAAATGTTTTCCAATGTGAAGTTAAATGTTTTGAGATTTTATCTTTTAAAGATAAATTGAAATGAATATTAGAAATCGATTTGAAAATCATATATTCATAGATATTTTGGAATTGTAAATTCACTATGGAATTTATATAAGAAAGGGAAATTTGTTTAAAAATAAATGTTGATTTATTTTTGAAGTGTGGAAATAAATTTACGGATTTGAAACGTAAATATAAAGTAAATCGGTAAGAATTGATTTAATTGGTTTAAATAAACCATTTTGAAATGAAAACGAATAAAGATTTGTGAATATATCCCGTGTAGGGAAACGATTTGAAATTTGTTTTCAAATGTGGTAAAGGTGAAAAGTGATTTGAAAAATTGTTTTCAAATGTTGAAGTGTGGAAAATATATATCTTGTAAAGATATTTTGGGAAAATAAATAATTTAGGAAATTATTTGGAACTTGGTGATTTTGTGCATATGTATTGATAGTTAAATAACCGACTATCAATATTTACCTTTAAATAGGTATTTGCTGTGATTTGCTTGAATTTGAATGCCACACTTATTTTTAAAATAAGCACTCACTATTCGGGTTAGCCGGGAAAGGACCTTGGGGTCGTATAACCCATTCCGAATATGTGATACGTCGTTATGGATTGCATTTGAAGACCGGTGTTGAAGACCGGATATTTATGAAAACGGAAGGATTACCGTCGAATGTTTCTGCATCGGCTGATCTCCGATTTAGAAATTTATTACCCTTGTGATGGGAAGTCCTATCGTGATTAGTGAATATCCGGATTGCAAGGACTTCTTTGGAAGTGCCTTCGGTTCCGTTCGATACCGGAACGGACTTGTATGGATGTGTGTCTGATGTTACAGTTTGAGATGTAAAGATGATTTCTATCAAATATGTTCCCGTTGGTGGCGGAGAATTCATTCTCTTAGCTTAACGACCTAGAGGTTATGTAGTTGATGGTTACTAGTGATACATTCCTAAATTGGTAATGTGGCATATGAAGTGCTGTTGAGCATATGTGATCAAAGCACAGCTTTTGTATAAAGCGTAGCATTGTGGACGAGACTTCGTCGGACCTCACACCCCGGAAATGGTCAAAACAGGAAGGATGCAGCAAGGTTATTAGGGGGTGCGCCCCTTTAGTGTATGTCATTACTTCTGGATAGAGGTGGTATCATGGTATGGAGCCCAGATACTTAACCTATGTTGTTGCTACAAATTTATTACTTTGTGGTTGTTGAAATCGAGGATCCTCGGATATAGATCGGTTACGATCGGGGAATGGCATATTCGTGTCAGTAGTTACCCAGTTTGAAGGATAACCCGGCCTTGTGTTGGTAGAGATCTAACCGTACCGTTAGGTTCTCGGGTCGTCTTTCCAAAGGCGTACCCATGTGCCAATGGGAAGTTCCTTGGCCTGACCATTTGTTGGAAATCCAAAGAAACAATACGTGCCTTGTACGGTTTTAGTTGTATAACCTGCCATGGAATGTGGCAGTAACCTGCTATTGAACATGGTAGCTATAGTATGCATAAGTGCGAAATGCCTATGCTGGCTAAGATTTATTCTTTACTTTCAAAATGATTTTTCCTACACTATGCACTAGTAATAATATCAAATGTTTCTTTTTAATGCGTATCAAGCATCTTTGACTATCATAAGGAGAAATCTCCTTCGATTCTGCGTTTGCATTGTGTGTATGTGCGGGAGGCCTTATGGTAGTCTCATTTTCCAAAAAGCATTGCGAATCTATTTTAAAATATTCCCGTTGTTTGTTTTAAAGATAAATAACTGTTTTAAGTTCTCACACCAGTCGCATGACTGACCTGGAGTTTATTGTTTCCTTCCTAAACTTTGGATGCCCACCAATTTCCATACGGGCAGTCAAGAGTCAGGTTTATCAGGGTATTCTGGAATTCAGGAGTTGCGGGAGGCAAGCTGGATGGCATGACGTATTCACTAGTATATAGTATTTCTTTTCCGTTGTTTGTTGTTGTACACTCTGATGATGTAATGTAATGTAATGTACTATAATGTGATGTAATAACTGATATAGTTCTTTGTCTAAAGATTATTCATTTATGTATTATATGTTGTTCCGCTGCGATTGTGAGATTCTGATATTGTTCTGTTGTTTCTTTCTGTTCTGTTCTATCTTTTTCTCTCTTCTTCTATCTTTTTCTTCTTCTTTAACCATAACGGTACGGTTTTCCGGCATTCGATTGCTCGGCAGTTGATATAGTGGACGTATTGATGTCGGTTTTCGAGCGTCGAAAAGTCGATTCATTACATCTGGTATCAGAGCATATGGTTAAGCGACAACCATGGCTCTGTTGGGTGTTACTCATTAGAGATAGAGTCTGTAGTACTCTAGAATGAGTTTGAGTGTAATAATAGCTATGAGCACGTATTTGTAATGAATATAAATTGTTTTGTATTGTGTTGACTTATCGGTTGATTGTTTATGAATTCTGGTCGGTGCGGGAAGTACAACCGTGATCGATAGGGGTTTCTAAACTCTTAAACAAGATAAACTGACACGGTATTGTTTTGAAATTGGGTAAATGAAATAATTTTACCCAAACTATTTTCGTATATTAAAGAAATAAATTTTCTGTAAATGTTTATAATATATGGTTGCTTGGTTGTTAGGAAACGATGATATTGAAATATTATCATTATTAAAATGGAAATTGAAACAATAACCAAAGGATAAAGGAATGAATTTATATACAAATGGGAATTGAAAATATTTATAAGTTGGGATAAAATTCATTAATGGGATGAAATTGGTAATGTGAATGTATAAATGAGTTTTATAGATTGAAATGAGATTTGATTGGGATTAAGTTGGATAAATTTAACTTAAAGGATAGAGTTAAATTAAAGTAAGTATCAGTGAATCAATTAAATCCAAGTTGTAATAGTTGAATATAAGTGAAACCAAATGATAAATGGTTAAACAATCTTGTTAAGCAAAATAAATCTGAATTTGAATAAGTGATGAAAATTTGGCTTTGGTAAAAAGTTAAATAGAAATGAAATATGAATTGGATTTATAAGTGGAATTTTAAATTAAGTTAAACAAATGATGTTTAAATGGAATATAACTTAAGTAAAGTTGATTTTGTTATCGAAGTAAATTAATTAAGAGAAGTGATGAATATGAACTTGAGTTATATAAATGAAATTCAACCTTATATTGTTAAAGGAATTAGCAATTGAATTGATAAATGGATGGAATGTTAATCAATCGAATGTAAATAAGTTGATATAGAATAATGAATGTAAGTGTTAATTCATTAAAAGCTAATGTTATTGGAAGTTGAATAAAATTGAATGTAAGTCAATTCAATACTAAACCAATTGGAATTAAAAGTGTTGGGCCAAATTGAATGTAAAATTAATAATTTGGTTATGTTGGTTATGATTTGGTTGTTATATGATTGTTAGTTGATTGT
Source organism: Allium cepa (assembly GCA_030765085.1). Taxonomy (NCBI): domain Eukaryota; kingdom Viridiplantae; phylum Streptophyta; class Magnoliopsida; order Asparagales; family Amaryllidaceae; genus Allium; species Allium cepa. The sequence goes on from CM060941.1 coordinate 628,415,244, forward strand.
AAATAATTCATTAAGTGTTAATGAAACTGAATTAGCAAAATTTGAAAGCTAAAGTAATTGAATCCAAATTGGAAGTAAATGAATATGAACTGAATTTGATTCAATTTGGAAGTAAACTAATGTGAATGTAAATTAGTGAATATGAATTGATTGAAAAATGAATGAATGAATATTTATAAAATCCAATGTCAACAAATCAAATGTGATTAAATTGAAAATCAATTCATTGAATATTAATGAGAAATGTAAGAATATTGATTTGGTTATGAATTGATTTGGATAGACATTGATTGTTGGATGTTTATTGGTTGGATAGTTGTTTGGTGGTTGCATTTGTTGCTTTTGCTGCATTTGCTATGTTGGCATATGTTATGTTGCTATATGTTGTATATTGATATTATTTTCATATATACATGTTCTCATTTGTTTGATTGAGTGTATAGTAGGTGCGGATGGCTTATGCTTCGCATTTGGAGCTCGCTTTCGCGCTATATTAGCCGTATACGCTCGCTAACAATAAATAAGGTACATATCTCGGATTAAATATCATACTTTTACACTTTTTTCACTGCGGGATGCCTCATCACTTGATGAGATGTATATTTGTGATATATACACTATCATTTTTTTAGGATCGAGCCGCGCAAAGGAGACCCTGGCGATTTTTTTCGAAAATTTAAGGCGTTAGAATATTTTTGAGAAAATTGGGAAATTTTTGAAACTAAGTTTGGATTTGGAAACTTAGTGAAAGTATTGTAAGAAGTTTAACTATGAATTTTGGAAAAGTTAAACACTTAAGAGATTTGTAAAATCTAAATTGAACGGTTTGTTTTGAAAAGTTAATGGATCCTGTAACCTTTTCTTACTTGGTAATTTCGAGGACGAAACTCTTTTAAGGGGGAAGTTTGTAACGACCCAGAATTTCTGTCAATTAAAATTCGCATATTTAATTGATTTTAAATATTAGTAAGTGAAACTAAAAAGTCGAATAAATTTTATTTCGAATATCTGGATTTAATTGGATAATTAAATCGATAATTTAATATTGAAATTACAGAAAAAATTGGAAATTGGTTTTAATATGATTAAAATTGATTTGTAAAATTTTATTTAATCATGTTGGAGTTAGAATGATGTTGTAGAACTTCTAAAATCGAATTAAAAGTTAATTTGTAAAAATTGAATATTTTAATATTTAATTGACGAGTTAAAATAGCCATTTTTCAAACAGTCTTGGATTTCGATGAAACCAGTTTCATCGGATCCGTAATGTTAAATTATTATATGGTTTCAAATTTCGTGTTAATCGGATTTACGGTTTGTCCGGGGCAAGCCAACAAGCATAGAAATTAGTTTAAATCGATTTAATTTAAATTCGATCGTTTATATCCGTAACTCGCATAGATGATCGAATTAGCCACCGAATTACGTTCCATTGTGTTCGGAATGCGGGGTAAACGTTGGAAACGCCAGCCGGCATGCTTCGTTTGGAGTTCGAAAAATTTCGGATGAATAGTGTTTTGGCTATTTTTCTATAAAAGGACATCACTATCTTCATTTTGCAAAATTAAGAAAAACCCTAGGGTTTCGTGGCCGCCATTTCTATCATAATCAATGGTTGTAACACAATTGTTTTCCCATCTAATTATCTTCTAATCCAAGCATCGAGTTAGAAAACTATAAACTACAAAGTTGTAGATCTCGTCGAGACGAGTATATCCAACGGTGGAGATTGCATTTGGAGCTACGGATCATCATCAATTTAGCCGCGTTCGTATAGGGTTGCGCATGTCCTTTCGTGACAAGGAGGTGGCCGAGCTCCACCATTTTGCAGCCGAAGGTAGCTCTTGTCAATGGCGTGTGAGTGGAAGTTGTTGATCGAGTTGAAGCTGCTCGAGTGGAGTGCGAAAATTGTTGCAAAAGTGGCGGCTATGGGTTAGGTTTTCACGTGAAAACCTGGGAAGGGAAGAAGAACGTGTTGCGGCCGAGATCTACAAATTCAAAACGCACGTCTGTGATTTAATCTAGTTAAAAAATAAAAGAAATTGTAAATTATATTTATTTAATTCGTTCAAACTTTAAAAGAGTGCAACTTTTTCATAAGAGGTCGAAAATGCACGAAACGAATTGCGTTGGCTTTGTTTTGTCGAGCACTACGCGATGGAGCTGGTTTGGAGTCGTTTGGAGCTAGTTTGAATTTCGGGCAAAATTAAACGCGCGTTTAATTTTATTCGAAACAAAACGCTACAACTGTTATCGAAAACTCAAGGTGAGACCTTCTCACTCAATCGAATAGTTTCGATTTAAATTTTAAATAGTTAGATTTAAAATTATTGATTGTATGCCTGGATGATAAATTATTATCTGTTGATGATTGAAATAGACATTTTACGCCGTATATTAAGCGGATGTTATCTATTAAAAACATATACCGCGATAATTCCATCTTGATTGGAATTGGTATTATATATGTACTTGGAGTTGATTTTTCCCGCATTATATAGCGGACGAGACCCTATTGCGCCGCATAATAGCGGATAATATTTTGTGAATCCCATATACCGTGATATTCCGTATTGGAACGAAATTGGCATTGTGCTAACTTCTGTGGATGCAGGGAAACAGGTTGGAGGGATCCAACTGGATTCCTCAATTGTATTGATTTATTTACATATATTGTGATATTCGTTGATTATCATATTGATATATGATGTTTTTGATTGTTGTGATTGATATATTGTTGTTGTTGCAGCATTGGCCTATTTTGGAGTTTTAAAAATATTAAAATAACGATTTTGAATTTAAAAAGGGTTTTAAAGTTATTTTTGAAAGTATATGTTTTATTAAATATTTGAATTCATTTATTTTAAATAAATTAATGTTATAAAATTTAATATTATAAAAATTATGATTTTTGTGAAATATAGTTACAATGTGATTTTTGAAATATGGAGTTAATGAATTTTATAAAATAGTTTAAATTGGGATTTTTGAATTTTTATAAACGATTTATATAAAGGATTTATAATATTGAAATTTATAAATTAAAAATATAGGAAATATAAAACGAGTTTTATTAAGTGTTAAAAATGAAGTATAAATGGGTTTCATAAGTGAATGAAATTTATAGATTTATAAATTGGGAAGTTATAAAATGAATAGATTTTGTAAAATAAAAGATTTTTAAGTAGTTAACTTATAAATCGGATTTTGGCATTTTAATTAAGATTTTCGTATAAGTATAAATGGTTTATAGATGAGATTTATAAAATATAAATTTTGTAAATCGAAATAATGGAATTATAAAAGGAGTTCTGTTAGTGCTCAAAGTGAGGTTATAAATGGAATTTTATAAGTAGTAAGATTTTTAAATTTTGTAAACTGAAGTCTTTATAAAATATATAAATGTGAATTTATAAACGTTGTTTTATAAATCCGAAACTGACTTGTTTTGATAAGTCAATTACTTTAGATTTTTAAAGGAGTTATTTTCACGATTTTGGATAGTGGATAATCCTTTAAACAAAATGTGTAGAAAAATGTTGAATTTGGTTAACGAAGAATATTCATGATTTTGGGACAGTGTATGATATATTAAAGTGTTTTGGGAAGTGATATTTTAAATAGAATTAAAATGATTTGAAGTTGTTTTAAAAAGTATTAAGTAAGTTGTTTTAAAAAGTATTAAGTGTCGAAACCATAGATTTCAACATTTATTGTTGAAATAGACGTTTTCGAGAAATAGAAGGAAATAGTGGACTATAACACTGTTATTATAGTAAATGATTTCTGAAAGGAAATGTTTTATATAGTATTGGGATTTATGTATCTATCTTAATTTCGAATCCCTATACTAGTGATTTTGGGTTATCGAAACGATGTTCTACGCAACATTCGTTTTGGCCCAAACAAATACGTTTGAAAGAATGTTTTCCTTAAAGAATGAAATGTATACTTAATTTCGATTTAAGTATATTGAATATTTTCCGAGTGTTGAAAATAAATGTATTTGTGAATTACTTATTATTAAATAAGTAGGGAAATGTTTTCCAGTGAGAACTGAAATGTTTTAAGATTTTATCTTTTAAAGATAAATTGAAATGAATATTAGAAATCGATTTGAAAATCGTATATTCATAGATATTTTGGAGCTGTAAATTCACTATGGAATTTATAAAAGAAAGGGAAATTTGTTTAAAAATAAACGTTGATTTATTTTTGAAGTGTGGATATAAATTTACGGATTTGGAACGTAAATATAAAGTCAATCGGTAAGGATTTATTTAATTGGTTTAAATAAACCATTTTGAAATGAAAATGAACAAAGATTTGTGAATATATCCCGTGTACGGAAACGATTTGAAATTTGTTTTCAAAAGTGGTAAAGGTGAAAAGTGATTTGAAAATTTGTTTTCAAATGTTGAAGTGTGGAAAATATATATATCTTGTAAAGATATTTTGGAAAAATAAATAATTTGGGAAATAATTTGGAACTTGGTGATGTTGTGCATATCTATTGATAGTTAAATAACGACTATCAATATTTACCTTTAAATAGGTATTTGTTGTGATTTGCTTAAATTTGAATGCTACACTTATTTTTAAAATAAGCGCTCACTATTCGGGTTAGCCGGGAAAGGACCTTGGGGTCGTATAACCCATTCCGAATATGTGATACGTCGTTATGGATTGCATTTGAAGACTGGTGTTGAAGACCGGATATTTATGAAAACGGAAGGATTACCGTCGAATGTTTCTGCATCGGCTGATCTTCGATATAGAAATTTATTACCCTTTGTGATGGGAAGTCCGGTCGTGATTAGTGAATATCCGGATTGCAAGGACTTCTTTGGAAGTGCCTTCGTACCGTTCGATTCCGGAACGGACTTGTATGGATGTGTGTCTGACGTTACAGTTTGAGATGTAAAGCTGATTTCTATCAAATATGTTCCCGTTGGTGGCGGAGAATTTATTCTCTTAGATTAACACCCTAGAGGTTATGTAGTTGATGGTTACTAGTGATACATTCCCAAATTGGTAATGTGGCATACGAAGTGCTGTTGAGCATATGTGATCAAAGCACAGCTTTTGTATAAAGCGTAGCTTTGTGGACGAGACTTCGTTGGACCTCACACCCTGGAAATGGTCAAAACAGGAAGGATGCAGCAAGGTTATTAGGGGGTAGCGCCCCTTTAGTGTATGTCATTCCTTCTGGATATAGGTGGAATCATGGATGGAGCCCGGATACTTAACCTATGTTATCGCTGCAAATTTATTACTTTGTGGTTGTTGGAATCGAGGATCCTCGGATATAGATCGGTTACGATCGGAGAATGACATATTCGTGTCAGTAGTTACCCAGTTTGAATGGTAACCCGGCCTTGTGTTGGCAGAGATCTAACCGTAACATTAGGTTCTCGAGTCGTCTTTCCAAAGGCGTACCCATGTGCCAATGGGAAGTTCCTTGGCCTGACCATTTGTTGGAAATCCAAAGAAACAATACGTGCCTTGTACGGTTTTAGTTGTATAACCTGCCATGGAATGTGGCAGTAACCTGCTATTGAACATGGTAGCTATAGTATGCATAAGTGCGAAATGCCTATGCTGGCTAAGATTTATTCTTTACTTTCAAAATGATTTTTCCTACACTATGCACTAGTAATAATATCAAATGTTTCTTTTTAATGCGTATCAAGCATCTTTGACTATCATAAGGAGAAATCTCCTCCGATTCTGCGTTTGCATTGTGTGTGTGTGGGAGGCCTTATGGTAGTCTAATTTTCCAAAAAGCATTGCGAATCTATTTTAAAATATTCCTGTTGTTTGTTTTAAAGATAAATAACTATTTTAAGTTCTCACACTAGTCCCATGACTGACCTGGAGTTTATTGTTTCCTTCCTAAACTCTAGGTGCCACCAATTTCCACACGGGCAGTCAAGAGTCAGGTTTATCAGGATATTCTGGAATTCAGGAGTTGCTGGAGGCAAGCTGGATGACATGGCGTATTCACCAGTATATAGTATTTCTTTTCCACTATTTGTTGTTGCACACTCTGATGATGTAATGTAATAACTGATATAGTTCTTTGTCTAAAGATTATTCATTTATGTATTATATGTTGTTCCGTTGTGATTGTGAGATTCTGATATTGTTCTGTTGTTTCTTTCTGTTCTATTCTATCTTTTTCTCTCTTCTTCTATCTTTTTCTTCTTCTTTAACCATAACGGTACGGTTTTTCGGCATTCGACTTCTCTGCAGTTGATACAGTGGACGTATTGATGTCGGTTTTCGAGCGTCGAAAAGTCGATTCGTTACACCGATATTTTGTTATGGATTCGCTAGGATAGCGACGTAACCATTATTCAAACTGCGATCTATGATTGATTGGGCGAAAATCGAGAGGTAGAGATTACCTAAGTTAAGTTTGTTTTTTCTGGGATAGAGACACAACCATCGAGCTGCGATCCATGGTCGAAACCGAATAGTATTTCCATATTTGTTTTATTGAGTTTTCAAGTATTTTTGAAAGAAAGGATTTGTGAATACACTTATCCAGATCAAATAATTATATGCCTGTTTTAAATGAGGAATTCAAATTAAATTAAACGAGGCTCAGGGATTTCAGTGGGAATGTAATCTTTGGTTGAATGTTTGTTTATTTGATAGTTAAGTAATCGACTATCAAATCTTGACCTAAATATGTAATCCTTCTTAATTTTGGTGGTAGGAAACAATTTCCTACTTAACATCGAAAGGCTTTAACTCTGGAAATATCTTGGGGAAACATGGGAATTATATGGTACAGTTACCATCGGTGGTTCTAACTCGTTATTCTTCTAGGACAAATGATAAGGAGATCCGTACACTTAAACGGTTCAGGGTGATCCCTGTTCTTATGTATTGTTGGATTATTTCCTAAAGAACCGGTATTGAGAATTCCGAAAATTGATGATTGGTTTATGGAGCTCCTGAGAAGTAGGAGGGTGTACTCATAAGAGATGACTCAGAACCGTTACCACTCCAAAACCATATATGGTTCCATGGAGGATTTTCTCGTTATATCGAGATGTTGAAATCCATATGTGGTTCCGAGACCGTTGGGTATGGGAATTCGTGTGTGATTCCAAGATCTATTTGAGATGTTGGAATCTGTATGCGATTCCAAGGCCATTGTGGTGTGGAAATCCATATGGGATTCCATGATCTATTTTGGAGCAGTTCGTAAGATGAAACATTGGACGTAGCCTCGTCGGCGGAAACGACTAAAACCAGAGATATGAGGCATGATCAGTTGGATTGGCAAACCTATAGGGTGTAATTGGCTCCTTTTTCTAGCAATACTGATACCTTCAGTTTTTTAAGCACGTCAGAGTGATGCACTCGGTCTTAGCAAGACAGGTTATGTTTTCCTATGACACCCTAGCTAGACAGGTATGATGCTTCGGAAGGATAACTCAAATCCTTATGCAGGAGGACTGTTCTCGAAGTTCTGATGGCACCTCCGTGGAATCCTATATAATTAACGAACGAGCCTTATCTAGTTTTTATTTTATACTAGTATTGTTTTGATGTACACAACACGAGCATCACAACTATTGATTATTACTATTATTTTGACCCTTAGACATTATTATAATATCACTGGATTTTTATATAAAAATGTTTTGTTTATCGTAAGGTAAAAACCTGTCGTATTTATATGTGGCATGGTCTTACGAGAAACCTTTATTTTTCAAAGGATTTTTGAAAATAATTAAATTAAAATTGAGTGTTTTTTCTCACACTGGTTTTCGAGACTGACTCGGGTATTAATTTATTATAATGCTCAAGTCAGACCGAGTATTACAGATTCAAGTTAAGATGCTACAAAGCTTAGGAAACGAGCTAGAGACAGAGATGTATTCTCGTGCTTATTTATTCCGCTGCAATGTTTGTTTGAAATTATCAACAAATGCGAGGACATGTTGTTATAACTATCCAGGTTGATATTTATTGATTTATATACTCTAATTTGTGGTACGTATATTACAGTTTTATTTTTGTAAAGAAATATTGATATTATATATTATTTAGTCCATTATGAGATTCTACATTTATTTAGTTTCTTCTATTTTCTACCTTCTTTCTTTTTCCCCTAGCAATCAGGTTTTTCGGCATTCGACTGCTCGACATGTCATACAATGAATATATCAGTGTTGATTTTCGAGGGTCAAAAATCTCGGTCATTACATTTCGTATTGGAGCTGAAGGTTAAGCGAGAACTTTGGCTTTGGTGGGGTAACTCGTTACTGATAAGGTTAGTAGCTCCCTAAAATTAGTTTGAGTGTGCGTATATATGTAAGAACATATTTTTTAGTGATATAAAAATTGTTTTGTATTGTGTTCGTTGGTCTATTGAGCGGCTTATGGATTCTAGTCAACATGAGTAATTAACGTTATTGATAGAAATCTCTAAACACTCGAAAGAGCAATTCGACATGGTATTGTTTTGAAATTAGGATAATGAAATAATTTTACCTAGATTATATTTTATATTTAAAGGAATAATTTCTCTAAAATTATTATTATATGGTGTGCTTGGATGTTAAAGAATGATAATATTGATTTTCATTTGTTGTTGTGATCTAATAAAGTGGTTGATATTCTAATGTAAATAAGGTAAGCAACAAAGAAATGATTTTATGTAACAATTAAGATTATATAAACACATAATTTATAAATGTGGTTTATAAATTAAAAGGAATGAAATTTTAGAAGTACAATATGATTTATGAAAAGTGTTGAAGGCTGGGAATTTAGGAATTTAAATCCCGTAGGTTTTGAAAATGATCGTTTAAGATTTTGGAAAATAATCATAGTATTATATAAAAAATATTTTTTAATAAATGTATTTAAAGGGTTTTAAAAGGAATAAAAGCATTAAACTCACTTCGGTCGTCGAAAAATAATTTCGGTGATGACTGCAGCATCATCGACGTTCATTTTTGAGTTCCCAAGGGAGGAACTGCTACCATTGGAGTTTGATTGGTAAAATTGGTTTTGATTTTGAAAATTCAAATGAATAAATTGATATTGTGTGTGTATATACATATATATACATATATATGATGTCAAATTGATTTGAACCACTAAGAACAAGGAATTTAAACTCTGTAAATTTTCATTTAAAGTACTTTATGAAAATGTGAGGAAATAAGTTTGATAACTTATAAAATTTGAGAATTTATAAGTTAAAACAATGTTTTAATTTCTTGAATATAAATGTTGGGGAAAGCAAGTTTTGGAATTTAACTTAAGTTAAGTTAAATAAAACAATTTTTGGAATTAATTTGTTTGAGATTTGTAATGAATTAGTGGATGAACTAATTAAATAAATTAGCAAGTTGGTTGGAATGTTGGTCAATAGAATTGAATATTGAAATTGAAACAGATGGATTGAATCAATTGGAATTGAAATTGAATGTCGAAATTGGGAAAATAAATTGACTTTGATTAAAATAGAGATAGATTTAGGTGGTGAGGTGGTAATAAACATAAGAGCTTTTGTATAAAATATTTATAAACTCAAGAAGGATTTTATAATTCATAAAGGGATATAGGATAGAGTGAATGTGTTGAACATAAAAGGTTTGGATGGAATTGTTCTTTAAAGACAATTAGTATTGGAAAGGAGTATACTACGTAAATAAGGGAATGTGAATAAATTGAATGTAAATCAATTGAATGCGAATAAAGCAATGTGAATAGTTGAATGAAAATGAGGTAAACGTGAATAAAAGGAATTTGGTATAACTAAGGATCAATCGAAATAAATACGTAAGTTATACGTATATCGTTTTATTTCGTATAATGGTTTGATCTAGATTTGAGCACAGAATTTAGAGATAATCTATATAGATACGAGTTAGGACTTTTCACTTGATTCTCAACGATGAAACGTGGATGTGGATTATTGATTGATTCTAGAATTCTCTGTCATAGTAATGGCTATGCAAGGAGAATAACGGTTTCTGATCAAGAAACCTAATCTGAGTCTGCACTAGAGTGGTCGTCTTAACGATACTAGTTCGGAAGTGAAATTGTGTGATCGAGCGAGCATCAAATTTGATATTGCGTACGAATGATATATGCACATCGTACGGGCTTAAGCAAAACAAATATTGAAGATGAAAAATATAAAAAAATAATATGACTGTGAATTATATGATTGGTTTCATGGGTAAACCAGATGCAGGTATATAAAAGCAAGAGGTAAATTTGATGCCTTTGATTTCAAAAGAAAATTGGGTTGCCCAACAAAAAGATACATGTCTATATTAGTGTTTGATTTGATGGTTTAATGATTGAGCCACTTGGCTTTTTTTTTCTTTTGTTGATTTACCCCGTAGTGGAAATTTGTATTTGTTCTAATTTAGCCTTTCAAAGTAGACACCGGCGACTTTTTTTGAAATTTAAGAAGTTAGAATTTTGAAGGAAATTTTGATAACTAAAACTGATTTCTTAGTTATAACCTGAAATGAGAAAATAGATATTATTATTTAGAATCTATGGATTAATTTAGAAAATTTATTAGAATTAATAATAAGGTTTCAACAAATTGGTTTTGGAGAGCTACAGGTTTAAATAGATTTGGGAAGTTATTTCAACTAATTGGTTTTAGAAAAGAAATGGGATTGGACATTTTTCCTATCTTGGCAATTCCGAGGACGAAATTCTTTTAAAGGGGAAGATTGTAACGACCTAGAATTTTGGTTATGTGATATTGGGATTTTTAATATTTAAAAAGTTAATTTTGTAGGTTTAAATAACTTGAATTTCAAATATAACAATTTATTGGATAAATTATTTGTTTAATTTAATAATTGTAAATCGTTTAAATAATTGAATATTGAGGTTTAAGTTGGATAAAAATGATTTAAAGGCTTATTAAATTTCTATTAACAAAAATGAAGATAATAAAAAATAAAATTGATTTAAAAGTGATTTACTCGATTTTGAAATGTACTCATTTTAATTAACAAGTAAAAATAGCTTCCTAGGCATCATCTCGGAATTCGACGAAACAAGTTCCATTGGATCCGCAACAGTATACTGTTATCGGATTTCAAATTTCGTAGCGTTTAGAGTTACCGTTTGGTCACACTGGATAGAAATGCATTGGAATTAATATCGAAAATTAAATATAATAATTGGATTCAAAAAACTATTTTCTGCATACGATCGAATTAGGGCTCAAAACAAGTTCCATTGCGTTCGGAATAGGGTATACATTAGAAACGCCGATCGTATTTGGTTAGAAATTGTAAATAGGGAATAAATTCAATGTTGTATTAATAATGAAATTGTATGTTATTTTATTTAATTGGTTTTAGTATATAATGTGAAATCAATTATTTGTACGTAAATTTATAATCTTGTTGTAAACAATAAACATATAAATGTGATTAAATTACCCAAAAGTAACAATTACTTGTTTATCGTTTTATTATTTAATCCGTTGAAATTAATTTGGAAAATAATAAAATTAAATGTAATAAGCTGTAAATGAAAATCAATTGAATTCATTGGAATTTAAATTATAATTAATTAATTTATTGCCATTGTTATTGAATGCTGTAATTAGCATAATAATTAATATTGGATTTGACATAGAAAATATTATAAATTTCTATGTAACCCAGGAGGATGAAATTGTTAACTATTACATTTGAGGAAAGTGATTTAAATCAATTTAATAATAATTTATTCAACTAACTTAAAAATAGCCATTTTGTCCACTGTCCCGGATTCAGACGAAACCAGTTTCTACGGATCCGTAACAATGAATAATTGCAGTATTTCAAGTTTTGTAGCGATAAGACTTGTTGTTTGATTGTGCGAGCTCGAAACGCGTAGAAATCAGTTAATAGAATTTAAATGAATATAATCTGATTTTGAAAGCTAACTTCTGGATACGATGGAATTTGGGTTTGAGACTTGTTCCATTGAGTTCAGAAATATCGAAACCTCACTTTCGATATATAGAATGTCATGGTATCGTTCAAGGTAGGAAATGAGCTTTTCGGACCTATGCGACTATTTGGGCCAAATTGATTTGTATGTTTTATCCTAGCCCATTCTATTTCCAAACCATAGTAGATCTTCATTTTATTATGTACGTACTTCTATATTTATTTGTTCCTCCTTCTCGAATGTAAGAAACCTAATTCCTAAATCCAAACCCTAAATTCAAAATTTCAAATCAATTTCAAAATTTAAATTCATCAAACCCTATCATATTATATATCGTGGAAAGTTCTCGGCGTGCGCAATCTACTGCTATAGTTTGTTTTTCGATTCGAATCATCGTTTGGCCAGAAATCGACGATCTTTCTCAACCGTCCATTTCTAGGGTTTGCGATCCAACAGTGGATTGTCGACAGTTTGACGATCGGGAAGTGGCATTTGGAAGAGGGAGTGGAGCAAGTTGCAGATCTGGTGTTCGTTTGCCATGATGGCATTGGGGATCGCCAAAAAATGGCAATATAGGCGGCGGCGACATGATCGCCTAGGAGGTGCCTGTGGTGGTCACACCACCACTGTTGGGGGCGGCTATGGACGTGGAGGCGAGCAGCAATATCCGATCAGGTCGAAGTCGAATAAGGAGATGACGATCATTGCGAGATGGATGGCGGCCGTGGACGAGCATGCTTGATGCTTGGAGATGTTTACGTGTGCGAATAAGGGCTAGTGAGGTAATCGATAATTAAGATTATGCCCTTTTAATTTAATTTAAATTTTGAATGTTCTAACGTGCGTAACTTTTTCATACGAGATTGGATTCACGCATGGTTTTCTCCTTTGCGATCGTATCAAAATTCCGGACATTATGAAACTAGATTTGATGCATTCTGAGACTATTCAAATTTTGTCCTTTATTTGGATTTTAAATCAATGAAAAATCAAAGGTGAGTATTTTAACCCACTCACGAATGCTAAACTATCTTATGTTAGTTAAATTTAATTCACGATGTGATTAGAAATTTATTGATTGTTGTTTGGTACTTTAGATTGTCATTCGAGGTTAATTTTATTTTTATTGAATTGAATCGCCATTTAAATTAATATTGAATTAATTGCCAGTTAAATACCTAATAATGATCAGCAGTATATTTGTTGTAATTTATTGGTTGATTTGGACGATGATGGATGTTTAATTGCTTATATTTGGATGATTGGATGTATGTTCAAATTATATATAGTTATCACACTGCAAGTTCCCTTAGTTTGCTGTTAGAAAAATCATTATGTATTGAAATGATACATACTCGAAAGATATGATAGATTAGGAAAAATCGTTATGGGTTGAAATGATAAAATCGAGCCATTTTATGGATTTTGAATTTTCTCAAGATCGCGGGTTGAAATGATATATACCTGTAAATTTAAAATTTATTACAGGCTAAAATGTTATATATCCGTATTACTTGACCATAGGGTAGAAAATTATATACCGATACCAAATTGGTTAAATTAAATGATTTTAAATCCTTGATATCTGAATCTAGTTAAATGATACTTTGAAATAAATTTTGATTTATATGAACAGAATTGTTTTCAAAATCCATGCTTTAAAATGTTGAAATGCGTCTAAATTAATGAATTTAAATTGAAAATTTAAAGTTGAATTTTGAAATATAATTCAAATTTATCAAAATTAAGTTATTGTAAACGTTTAAATATTTAAACCTTGAATCTATTGAATTTGAAGTGGTTTAAATTTGTAGTTCAAACATGGATTTGAAATCGATAAAGATTGAAATGGTTTTAATGAGAATTTGAATTGAAAGATAAAAATTAAGTTTTGTGGATTTGAAATCTGGATATGATCCAAATTTGTTGAAATGGAAGAAATAGTTTAATTTGATATTATTTTCAAATTAATTATTTTAATATAAAATGCTAAAAGATCTATTATTTTAAAATTTAGATTAGTTAGATTTTCAAATTATTTACTCTATAAACCATACCAATAATCAAACCATTTTGTACTAAACTATTTTTAACTGTTTTAAAATCCTTAAACTATTCAAACTATTAAACTATTTTAAACTAATAAAACTATTGTAAACTATTTTTAACTATTATAAACTATTTTTAATACATTAATTATTTTAATATATAACCTATTTTAATATATAAACTATTTCTAATATATAAACCATTTTAATCTATAAACTATTTTTAAAAATATAAACTATTTTTAATGTATAACAGTCTCAATATATAAACTACTTTCAACATTCAAACTATTTAAAGTAGGAATTATTATGATTTAGATTTATTTGATTCAAATGCCAATATTTTGATATGATGGTTTGATCTATTTATGAGGTTATAATTTTGAAATGAATATGATTTAAAGTGAATATGATTTCGGAAGAGATAAGATTTTGAAGTGAATATGATTTCGAAAGTGATATGATTGTTAATTGAATATGATATTATGAGGTCATCTATGAATCTGTTTGGAAATGTAAAAGAACCAACCAGTGTGAAATAAGCATTTGGTTGTTAAAGAGACTGGGATCGAATATTATCATACTCTTTGTCAATACCAAAAACCACTTTAACAAATGTGCACGTGGTGAAGAATCCGGAATGAAGTAGGATGGTTTGGCGAACGCTACGGTATAAGGTATGAATGCAGCCCTGACCCCATCGAGTCAGCTTGATATGACTAAAACAGGAGCCGCACCAGGCCAAGTGAAGTCGCATCTCGATTGGACATGCTTCTTCCATACCATATTTATTACGTTGTGATTGATTTGGTGGCCAACCCTCGATTTTGATTACGGAAGTGTGTTCCAAGGTTGGCGGTAGTAGTTGCTATGCGTTACAACCAGTCCAGATCTGTAAAATGATAGCATCCTACCATAGGCATTGCCTCGCGTGCCTTGTTATATGCCTTATCGCGCCCACTACGATTTTGGTTTGTGTCGTACCTATGGACTGCTCCTTGGTAGCCCACCAGTTTACGATGGAGTTTATAGTACTGTATAGACTATGACATTTATATAAAATGTGTTAAGGGGGATATGGGTAAAGCCTTAACGCTATTTTAATACTTTACTTTACCGTAGACATATTATAGTAGCATATTGTGCTATGTATGTAGATAGTTTAATGGATCCTTAGGAGATGGAATCCCAAATATGCAACAACCCAGAATTTCAGTCATTTGAAATTCGTATATTTAGTTAATTTTAAATATTTAAAAGTTAAGTTTATAAGCTGAATAAATTATATTTCTAATATAGTGATTTAATTGGATAATTAAATTGTTAATTTAATACTAGAAATTACAGAAAAAATTGGAAATTGGATTTAATATGAAAAAAATGATTTATAAGGTTGATACAAATGCTATTTGAATTATAATGATGATTACAGAACTCTTAAAATTGAATTAAAAGTTAATTTGTAGAAATTGAATATTTTAATATTTAATTAACGAGTAAAAATAGCCATTTTTCATACAATCTCGGATTTCGATGAAACAAGTTTCATCGAATCTGTAATGTTAAATTATTTTAGGATTTTAAATTTCATGTTAATCGGATTTACGGTTTGTCCGGGGCAAGCTAAAACTCGTAGAAATCTATTTAATTAAATTTTAAATTTAAATTTGTCGATTCGAAAACCTATCTTTGAAATACGATCGAATTGGCTTTCGTTATATATTCCATTGTGTTTGGAATAGGGGTAAAACATTATAAACGCCAGGCGGCAAACTTCGTTTCGAGTTCGAAAAATTTGAAGATGAATAGTGTCGATAAATTTTCTATAAAAGCCCTTGATTTTCTTCATTTTACACAACACCCTAATAACCTAGGTCTGGCCACAATTTTTGTTTTAGTAGCTAGGAAATTATCTCATTCCGCCTCCTTTTTCTTCCAATCCATCACCCTATACCAAAAGTTGTCAACTACAATATTATAGGGCTCATCGAGATCTTCTAGATCAACGGTTATGATTGGATTTCATGCCATGGATTGACGACAAACAACTCACATTCATCACGTGTTCGAGGACGATTTTACACGTGTATGGTCGATCGAGTTTGTCGCCATCAGGGGTGGAGGTGTGTTGTGCTTTCATCTGGACGTGGTGGATTGTCCTCCGATCATCTATAGGAGGAGCGACATCGAACAATGGATCAGCGATGTTGGTTTCTTTGACCTGTATGTGCCTACGAGGAAGAAAAACAAGAACGATGGTGATCTTCATTCCAGAAATGTGCGGTAGATGTTAGAAAGTTTTTAAATAAAATAAAAATGAAATTGATTTACATTTAAATTCGTACAATCTTTACAAAGCTATAACTTTGTCATACGAGGTCCGTTTCTTACGAAACGAGTTGCGTTGGGTTCGTATTGACAAGCACTACATTATCTAGCTGGATTAGGATTTGTTGGAGCTAGTGAAAATTTTGGTTGAAATTAAACGCTTGTTTAATTTTAATTGGAATAAATCGCAAACGCGATGACTACAATCAATGTGAGTACAACTCACTCTTTCTGACTCTCTGATGTTTTTATTAAGTGAGAATAAATATTATTTATGACGATTGATGATTGTTTGGATGATATATGATATATTGATTGGTATTTGGATATATATACCTGCCTAGTGGAGCAGATGACCCTATATGTTCCCGTGTATGAGCGGATGACCCTTTATACGCGCGTCTGCCTTGAAGCGGACATTGTACACATATTCTAATATGTATATTTGTTGCAGGTGATAGGTTGGAGGGATCCAACTAGATTCCTCACTCGTTTTGATTTATTTACAGATATTGTGATATATGTTGTTATCATATTATATATGATATTTTGGATGCCGTTATTGACATATTTAGTGCTGTTGCAGCAATGGGCCTCTTTGGAATTTTAAATTGTTGAAGTGATGATTTTAAAATTTAAAAGCATTTTAAAGTGATTTTGGAAATAAACGTTCTATTGATTTTTGAATTGTAAAGGAATTGAATTTATTTTGAATAAATAAATATTATAATTTTTGTGTTATAAAAATTATGATTTCTGTGAAACATAGTAAATTATGATTTTTGGAATATGAAATAAACTATTTTGTAAAATAGTTTAAATGGATACTTTTGAAGTTATAATAAACGGTATATATATATATATATAAGATTTATAAAATTGATAATTTATAAATCAAAGTGTTAGAATTATAAACGAGTTTTATAAGTGTTAAAATGAAGTTATAAATGGAGTTTATAAGTGAATAAGATTTGTAATTATGAAATCATAAAATATTGTAAAATAAATGATTTATAAGTAATTAACTTACAAACTAGATTTTGGCATGTAATTAGGTTATTAAATGTAATTGGTTAATAAAGGAATTTTTTAACTTGAAGTTTTTATAAAATATATATGTAATTTATAAACATTGTTTATAAATCCAAAATCAATTGAATTTGATAAGTATATAGGAAAGCTTATTAAAGGAGATATATCCATGATTTTGGATAGTGGATAATTCTTTAATTAAATGTGTATAAACATTTAATTTGGTAAACGATTTATATTCACGATTTTGGACAGTGAATAATATATTAAATAAAATGGATGTTTTGGAAAGTGATATTGTAAATATAGTTAAATGGTTTGAAGATGTTTTAAAATGTGTTAAGTATCGAATACATAAATTTCAACATTCATTGTTGAAATAGACGTTTTAGAGAAGTAAGAAAATGATGGACTATAACACTGTTGTTATAGTAAATGATTGTTGAAAGAAAATGTTTTTGTATAGTATAGGGATTTATATATCTATCTAATTTTCGAATCCCTATACTAGTGATTTTGGGTTGTCGTAACGATGTTTTACACCACATTCATTTTGACCCAACTAAAAGATGTTTAAGAGAATGGTTTCCTTAAAGAATAAAACATATACTTAATCGTGATTTAAGTATACATAATATTTTCTAAGTGTTGAAAATAAAGTGAATTGTGAATTACTTATTAGTAAATAAGTATGTGGAAATGTTTTCCAATATAGAAGTTGAAACGGTTTGAGAATATATCTTTTTAAAGATAATCTAAAGTGAATATTTGGCAACTAGTTTAATTAATAAAAGATTAATTAAAAAGGCCCAGTGATTGTTATGGTGCTTAATATTTATTTGTTTGTTAAGATAGTTAAATAACCAACTATCAAACTTGGCCAAATTTAGTTCCTCGACTTGATGTGAGAACTATTTAGTCGTACACTTAGTTTGTAGCCTTCTGTGCAGGCTTGATTATCCTTTGTGTTGAGGATGTTGATTTGTATAATGCGGAGTATTACTCTAATCTATCGAGCTTCCTTCTTGGCCCGAAGGATAGCAAATTGAAATTTGGAGACGTGAAAAGTCTATGAGACTTAGCTTCTATGTGAGGTTGAGAAACGCTTTTGCGTTGTTGGTGCGAAGAGACCGGGATCAGATTTATCTGAAAAGCACTTCGGACCAACGTATATGCGATGATTGTGTAGGTTGTTTATGATGATATTGATATTTCGGTCATAGTGGGGGACTGCTTGTTGATTGTTTGAGGTTAAAATCCCAATATACATCCAGTAGCAGTGGTCTCTTCATTATGAAATATCCAATGCAAGGACTATTCGCTACTAATCCTAGGGATTTCCCGATAGGATGTGGTAGGAAAGTACCTTCGGTTTGTGTTGTTCCTGGACAACTTGTATGGATGTTTGTCTGACATTGCATTTCTATAGATTACGTACATTGATTTTTCACAAACATACATCAGTGGTGGCGGAGAAGGCAACTTCTCTTAGCTTAACACCCTCCTTGAGACGTATGAGCTTAAGGGTTGTGATTTTTTGGAAGGCAATTAGCAGTCAATGGAAATGGCCGTGTGACATTCAAAGTGATGTGAATGTGATTTGTGAAAGGTAATCATTACCTCGTCAGGCCTCATCAACCGGAAATGACCAAAACAGGGTTAGATGTGGCAAGGCTAAGTGGGTCATTCCTAAGTAGGAAATGATCATCCTCTTCTAGATTTATCTTTATACGCTATGACGTCGTGTATCTGATTATTATGGTTTGTATGCTAGACGGCCCTCGGTAAAGGTCGGTAATGACCGAAGGATGATATATTTGGTACCATCTAGTTATAGAGTTGGGCCGGTCTTGTGTTGGTAGAGGTTCCTTTGTGCTGTTCCTCGGTACATTCTTCTAGAGATGTACTACCGAAAGGTAGTCCCTTCACTTGGTCATTTGTATAGAAATCCAAAACCCACTACGAGCTGCGATTTTATTTTTAAACGCATAATGAATAGCCTCGAAATGCTATATGGGTAACCACTTTGACTATGATTAATATTATTAGTATATACTAGACACTAGTATAATATAAGAGGATTTGATATGAAAGAAATGCTTTAGTTACCGTAAGGTAAAAATATGTCCGTCTTTTTGTGTGGGCGTGTCTTACGAGATACTTTTGTTTTGATAAAGTAAAAGTTTTGGTAATTTAATAAATTCAAGCGAGTGTGTTTCTCACGCTGGTTTACCAGAATGATCCGGACGTTGTTCCCTTTCAATGCTCGGGTCAGACTGAGTAATTTACACATCTAGAT
Source organism: Allium cepa (assembly GCA_030765085.1). Classification (NCBI taxonomy): domain Eukaryota; kingdom Viridiplantae; phylum Streptophyta; class Magnoliopsida; order Asparagales; family Amaryllidaceae; genus Allium; species Allium cepa. Next base: position 628,434,903 of record CM060941.1, read on the forward strand.
TTGATGCTTTTGGAGCTTCAACAGGAGAGCTGGAGATCTTCATTTTCGTACATCCGTATTTTCTTGATTATCCTCTGCATTGCTTAGTTGTTTAAATTATCGACATTTGTAAGGACGAATTATTATAACTGTTCGGGCTGATAACTATTGATTGATTGTTGAACTCGGATTGATGTGTGTATATGTACAGTTTCTGTTTTGTAAAGATTGTTGATATGATATTGTATATTTTCCGCTGTGATGTGAGATCCTGTATTGTTCTGTTTGGTTCTATCTTCTCTCTTTCTTCTCTTCCCTTCTTCTCACTTCTTTTCTTTCTCTTGACTTTCCGTCGGTCTGTGCGTTTTGGGTTGGATATGTGTGGATTATTGTCAATTCAAAGCGTAGGGATTTTCGGGTTGTGAGATTTGGTATCAGAGCTTAGATTTTGTACATTCCTAAGCTTTGGTGTGTACTCATTATAGATAGGGACAGTAGCACCCTAGATTGAGTTGAGTGTATTGTACATGAGCACGTATTTGTTAGTGAATATAAATTTTTTTATATTGTGTTTACTTATCCTTTGAGTTGTTTGTGAATTTTGGTCAGTATGCGGGATGTCATGTTATCGATAGGGATTTCCAAACACTTAACGAGGCAAGTCGACATAGTATTGTTTTGAATTGGGTAAATGAAATAATTTTACCTCGATTATATTTTATATATAAAGGAACAATTTTTCAGGAATTATTAAAGTGTATATAAATTGAATTGATCATTTGGTTGTTTGAAAATGAAATATATATATATATATGTATATATATATATATATATATATATAGATTAATAAAAGCTGTTTGAATTATCTAAATAGAAACAACAATTGTAAAAGAATAAATTATATAAGAAAATGAAATAAAAGATTGGAATTATAATTAATATGAATTACAATTGTGAAATAATCTTATATGTAAGAAATGAAACTATTTGAGTTGTAAATAAAAATGGATTTAAATATGAATTAGAGATGAACTTAAGTTGTATAGTGAAAGTGAAGGTAAATAAAGTTGAAATGAAAGATAACTTAAGTGATGTTAAATGAAGTTGATTTTGGTATCAAAGTAAATTAACAATGTGAATTAGTAAAGTAAAGTGATGAATATGAACTTGAGTTATATTATGAAATTCAACTTTAATTGTAAAAGTGAATTATGAAATAAACATGGATTAGAAAATGTTGTTGTTGTTAAGAATTGAATAAAACTTAAGTTAAGAAGTTGTGAATTGAATAATTGAATGAAAGTCAATTGAATGTTAAACCAATTTGAAACTAAAAGTGTTGAACCAAATTGAATGAATGTAAATTAAATAAATTTGGTTATGTTGGATATACATTGGTTGTTAGTTGATTGTATAGAAATTCATATGGAATTGAATTAATAAAATTGAAAGCTAAATAATTGAATTTGAATATGAATGAATGCTAGTAAAATCCAATGTTAATGAATCAAGTGTGATTAAACTGAAAATTAATTCAATGAATATTAATGAAAGATGGATGTATATGGATTTGGTTATGGATTTAGTGGATAGATATTGCTTTGTTGGAGGATATTGTTTGATGATTGGATTTGTTGCTTTGGATTGCATTTTCTATATTGGCATATATAGTAGTTGTATTGGTATATGTTGTATATTGATATTACTTTCACATATACATGTTTCTCGTGGTTTATTGAGTGTTTAGTAGGTGCAGATGGCGCTTGCTTCGCATTTGGAGCTCCCTTTCGCACTATATTAGCCATATATGCTCGCTAATAATATATAAGGTACATATCTCGGATTACATATCGTACTTTTACACGTTCTCCCCTACGGGATGCCTCAGCCTCGAAGATGAGATGTATATTTGTGATATATATGTGTTATGATCCTACTACGATCGAACCGCGCAAAGGAAACGCTGACGATTTTTTTTGAAAATTTAAGGCGTTAGAAAAAATTTTGAAAAATATATTTGATAGCTAAAATTTTGAATTTGTTGAAATGATATTAATTGATTTGTGGGATGGTATTAGTAAATAACTAAGTATGGATTTGAAAATTTAGTAAAATTTTTATAAGAAGTTTAACTAATGATTTTGGAAAATGTTAAAAGGTTTAAACTGTTAGTAATCTAGTTTGAACAAATTATTTTGAATATTTAATAGTAGCTTTTTCTTACTTGGTAATTTCGAGGAGGAAATTCTTTTAAGTAGGGGATAGTGTAACAACCTAGAATTTCAATCATTTGAAATTCGTATATTTAATTAATTCTAAATATTTAAAAGTTAAGTTTATAAGCTGAATAAATTATATTTAGAATATAGTGATTTAATTGGATAATTAAATTATTAATTTAATATTGGAAATTGAAGAAAAAATTGGAAATTGGATTTAATATGAATAAAAATGATTTATAAAGTTGATATAAATGCTATTTGAATTATAATGATGATTACAGAACTTTTAAAATTGAATTAAAAGTTAATTTGTAGAAAATGAATATTTTAATATTTAATTAACGAGTAAAAATAACAATTTTTTATACAGTCTCTGATTTCAATGAAACTAGTTTCATCGGATCCGTAATGTCAAGTTATTGTAGGATTTCAAATTTCGAGTCAATCGGATTTACGGTTTGTCCAGGGCAAGCTAAAACGCATAGAAATCTGTTTAAGTGAATTTTTAATTTAAACTTGTCGATTCGTAAACCTATCTTTCAAATACGATCGAATCGGCTTCCAATATATATTTCATTGTGTTCGGAATAGGGGTAAAAGATTACAAATGCCAAGCGGCAAGCTTCGTTTCGAGTTCGAAAAATTTGAAGATGAATAGTGTCGATAAATTTTCTATAAAAGCCCTTGATTTTCTTCATTTTACACAAAACCCTAATAAACTAGGTCTAGCCGCCATTTTTGTGTCAATGGCCAGGAAACTCTCTCCTTCCTTCTCCTTTTTCTTCTAATCCATCATCCTATGCCAAAAATTGTCAACTACAATATTGTAGGGCTCATCGAGATCTTCTTGATCAACGGTTATGATTGGATTTCACGCCCTGGATTGACGACAAACAAATCACGTTCATCCTGTGTTCGAGCATGATTTTGCATGCGTATGGTCTACCGAGTTCATCGCCGTCAGGGGCGGAGGTGTGTCGTGCGATGTGCTTTCGTCTGGACGTGGTGGATCGTCCTCCGATCATCTATAGGAGGAGCGACATCAAACAATGGATCGACGATGTTGGGTTCTTCGACCTGTACGTGCCTGGGAGGAAGAAAAAAAGAACGGCCATGATCTTCATTCCAGAAACGTGCGGCCAGATGTTAGAAAGGTTTTAAAAAAATAAAATAAAAATGAAATTGATATATATTTAAATTCGTAAAATTTTAAAAAGCTATAACTTTGTCATACGAGGTCCGTTTCTGACGAAACAAGTTGCGTTGGATCCGTATTAACGAGCACTACATTATGGGGCAGGATGGGGATTTATTTGAGCTAGTGAAAATTTTGGTTGAAGTTAAACGCTTGTTTAATTTTAATCGGGATAAATCGCTAACGCGATGACTACAATCAATCTGAGTACAACTCACTCTTTACGACTCACTGATATTTTTATATAAGTGAGAATAAATATTATGTATGATGATTGATGATTGTTTGGATGATGTATGATATATTGATTGGTATTTGGACATATATACCTGCCTAGTGGAGTAGATGACCCTATAAGTTCCTGTATATGAGCGGATGACTCTTTGTACGCGCATCTGCCTTGAAGCGGACATTATACACATATTCTAATATGTATATTTGTTGCAGGTGATAGGTTGGAGGGATCCAACTGGATTCCTTACCTGTATTGATTTATTTACAGATATTATGATATATGCTATTACCATATTATATACGATATTTTGGATGCCGTGATTGATGTATTTAGTGCTGTTGCAGCGTTGGGACTATTTTTGGAATTTTAAAATGTTAAAGTGATGATTTTCAAATTTAAGATGATTTTAAAGTGATTTTGGAAATAAACGTTTTATTGATTCTTGGATTGTAAAGGAATTGAATTTATTTTGAATAAATAAATATTATAATTTTTATGTTATAAAAATTATGATTTTTATGAAATATAGTAAATTATGATTTTTGGAATATGAAATGAACTATTTTGTAAAATAGTTTAAATAGAGATTTTTGAAGTTATAAAAAAGGGTGTATATATATATAAGATTTATAAAATTACTATTTTATAAATCAAAGTGTTAGAATTATAAACGAGTTTTATAAGTGTTAAATGAAGTTATAAATGGAATTTATAAGTGAACAAGATTTATAGTTGTGAAGCTATAAAATAAATGAAATTGTAAAATAAATGATTTATAAGTAATTAACCTATAAATTGGATTTTGGCATGTAATTAAGTTACTAAATGTAATTTATTAATAAAGGATTTTATAACTTAAAGTTTTTATAAAATATATATGTAATTTATAAACATTGTTTATAAATCCAAAATCAATTGAATTTGGTAAGTGAATAGGAAAGCTTATTAAAGGAGATATATCCACGATTTTGGACAGTGGATAATTATTTAATTAAATGTGTGTAAACATTTAACATGGTAAATGATTTATATTCACAATTTTGGACCGTGAATAAAACATTAAATATAATGGATGTTTTGGAAAGTGATACTGTAAATATTGTTAAATGGTTTGAAGATGTTTTTAAATGTGTTAAGTATCGAATACGTAGATTTCAACATTCATAGTTGAAATAGACGTTTTTGAGAAGTAAGGAAATGATGGACTATAACACTGTTGTTATGATAAATGATTTTCGAAAGAAAATGTTTTTGTATAGTATCGGGATTTATATATCTATCTAATTTTCGAATCCCTATACTAGTGATTTTGGGTTATTGTAACGATATTTTATGCAACATGCATTTTGACCCAAATAAAAGATGCTTAAGAGAACGAGTTCCTTAAAGAATAAAATATGTGCTTAATCGTGATTTAAGTATATATAATATTTTCTAAGTGTTGAAAGTAAAGTGAATTGTGAATTACTTATTAGTAAATAAGTATATGGAAATGTATTCCAATATAGAAGTTGAAATGGTTTGAGAATATATCCTTTTAAAGATAATCTATAGTGAATATTTGGCAAATAGTTTAATTAATAAAAGACTAATTAAAAGGGCCTAGTGATTATTATAGTGCTGAACATTTGTTTGTTTGTTTTGATAGTTAAATAACCGACTATCGAACTTGGCCAAATTTTAGTTCCTCGACTTGATGTGGGAACTATTTAGTCGTACACTTAGTTCGTAGCCTTCTGTGTAGGCTTGATTATCCTTTGTGTTGAGGATGTTGATTCGTATAGTGCAGAGTATTACTCCAATCTATCAAGCTTCCTTTTTGGTCCAAAGGATAGCAAGTTGAAAGTTGGAGACGTGATAAGTCTATAAGACTTAGCTTTTGTATAAGGTTGAGAAACGCTTTTGTGTTGTTGGTGCGAAGAGACCGGGATCAGATTTATCTGAAAACCACTTCGAACCAACATATATGCGACGATTGTGCAGGTTATTTGTGATAATATTGATATTTCGGTCATAGTGGGGGACTTCTTGTTGATCATTTGGGGTTAGAATCTCAATATACATCTAGTAGCAGTGGTCTCTTCATTATGAAATATCCAATGCAAGGACTATTCGCTATTAATCCTAGGGATTCCCTACAGGATGTGGTAGGAAAGTACCTTCGGTTTGTCCTGTTCCTGGACAACCTGTATGGATGTTTATCTGACATTGCATTTCTATAGATTACGTACATTGGTTTTTACAAACGTACATCAGTGATAGCGGAGAAGACAACTTCTCTTAGCTTAACACCCTCATGGGGACCTATGAGCTTAAGAGCTGTATTTTTGTGGAAGGCAATTAGTAGTCAACGGAAATGGCCGTGTGGCATTCAAAGTGATGTGAATGTGATTCGTGAAAGGTAATCGTTACCTCGTTAGGCCTCATCAAATGGAATTGACCAAAACAGGGTTAGATGCGGCAAGGCTAAGTGGGTCATTCCCAAGTAGGATATGATCATCCTCTTCTAGATATAACTTTATACACTATTACGTCGTGTGTCTGATTATTGTGGCTTGTATGCTAGAGGGCCCTCGGTAAAGGTCGATAACGACCGGAGGATGATATATTCGATGCCATGTAGTTATAGAGGTGGGCCGGTCTTGTGTTGGTAGAGGTTCCTTTGTGCTGTTCCTAGGTACATTCTTCTAGAGATGTACTGCCGGAAGATAGTCCCTTCACATGATCATTTGTATGGAAATCCAAAACCCACTACGAGCTGCGATTTTGTTTGTAAAGGCATAATGAATAGCCTCAAAATGCTATATGGGTAACCATTTCGACTATGATTAATATTATTTGTATCTACTAGATACTAGTATAATATAAGAGGATTTGATATGAAAGAATTTTTTTAGTTATCGTAAGGTAAAAACATGTCCGTGTATATGCATGGGCGTGTCTTACGAGATACTTTTGTTTTGATAAAGGAAAAGTTTTGGTAATTTAATTAATTCAGTTGAGTATGTTTCTCACGCTAGTTTACCAAACAGATCCAGGCGTTTTTCCCTTTCAATGCTCGGGTCAGAACGAGTACATTTACAGGTCTACATTTGATGCTTTTGGAGCTTCAGTAGGAGAGCTAGAGATCTTCATTTTTGTACATCCGTATTTGCTTGATTATTCGCTGCATTGCTTAGTTGTTTTAAATTATCGACATTTGTAAGGACATGGTATTATAACTGTTCAGGATGATAACTACTGATTGATCGTTGAACTCTGATTAATGTGTATATATATAGTTTCTTTTTTGTAAAGATCATTGATATGATATTATATATTTTATGCTTCAATGTGAGATTCTCTATTGTTCTGTTTGGTTCTATCTTCTCTCTTTCTTCTCTTCTCTTCTTCTCTTTTCTTTTTTTCTCTTGACTTTCCGTCAGTCTGTGCTTTTTGGGTCGGACATGTGTGGATTATTGTCGATTCAAAGGGTACGGATTTTCGGGTCGTGACATAACATCTCTTAAGTTATTGTATGCACGTTAAACACTGGATATGAGATGTAAAATCCCGTAAACATTTCTAACGCCGTTACACTCATATTTATTTACTATTGGTTTAACTTTCTTACGATATTTTAGTTCTGACTCGAGTGTTTTGTCTTTTCATTACGCACGGGTCAGTTTGAGCTTTTAAGTGCATTGAAGACCATTTTATTTGGAGGATGACGACGAAGATTAGTATACTATTTATTATATTATTCCTCTGCATCATGTTGTTTCACTGCATTATTTGTTTATTCTTGCTCTATGTATAACTCTGATCTATATTGTAAAAGTGTAACCAAATGTTATTTGTAAAATCAGCTTCATAAACTATTCATTTGATTATTATATTTTGTCATTCTGCTGTGAGATTCTACGTTTTTTTATTCTTTTCTCATCTTTGTCTTATTTACCCCATAATAATCCTTCCTTTTGGATGGTTTGAATTTGACATGTGTGGTTTATTGTCGATTTAAACCATCTAAAAAAGGTGGGTCATTATAAAAGGAAAAACTTGAAAACTTTTAGTTTCATCTTTTAAAACCCTCCCTATTTAATTTCATATTAAATCCACCAAAACCTTTTTTCTCCTTTTCTCATTTACGTAAGAAATAGACATAAAGAGATAAGGACAAAATTCATTTCAAAAAATAAATTTTAATGAGTCATAAAGTGGAGATTTATTTCTTTCTTTTATTTCCTCCTTTGGATTTTCAAATCACATTTGAAACCTCTTCCTTTTTTCCATCATGCATTTGTGCCTCAATAAAAAGTTCCAAAATTACTTAGTAATTAATCTTTTTAACTCCAATTTCAATATTTTATTAATATCGAATATCAATACGAGCATTTATAACTTTTATAGATGTACTATTTCATGTGCTAAAGTTATTCAAAATAATCAAATGAAGTTTAATAATTAAAATTTCATACATATTAATTAATTTAATTAATTTTCAACAATTTATAAATTAATTAAATCGTGCGGTCTATTCAGAGTATTCATTATTACGGTTGTGCGAGTCAAATGGGTAAATTCAGTCAAGATTAATATCAAACTATTCGAACATTAACGTTCATGTGTCACTTAGAAGGTGGTGTGACATTTTGGCCAAATTTATTTCTTACACATCTTTGGGTAAAATCCAATTTTACTTATTATAACAGTACGTAATAGTGATAATTCTTTACACCAATTCTCTTCGTCAAAACTATATCACATTAGGACTTATGGAATTTGGTAATGGTCAAAATTCTAATATCGTCCATAATTAACATTATCGTACAAACATAAAGTCCTAGGTTCAATAATAACAATTATGATTTACTGAAATGCTCTGGCTAGATATTTGACTTTAAGATGACATTTGTTAACTGTGATACCAACCTCATATAATTGAGGAGATGAATCCTCTCTTGAATAGCGTTTCACTTATAATGCTTCTACTCAACCTTACTATAGTCGTTCGATGGATGCTGTGCCACGATTTATCTATAATCAAAGCGGAGCTTCCTTATTGAAGATCAACAGTATTCTTAAGTCGGTAGAACGATGTAAAGTAGTCACATCGATATTCTCTGCTTGACCTTTGTTATATTAACCAACAAAAAAATACTGAGTGAGTCATTCCTTAGTTATCCAATAACTATCAGTATGTAAGCCTTTGGTATTTCCAGCAATCATGAGTAATACACTACACAAAATTTGGAGAGCGTTACGTAATCTAGTCTCAACGAATACATCGATATTCAGTCTCGATACATTTTGACGAGGAGCGTTTAAAATGGTATATTGGTTTCATTGAAATAAATTACTCACGGTTACAACATTTTGTAACTACTATCACAAAACATACCACTTATGAATTTTCTACTAAATATACTTTTAATTAAATTGATTATTTCGAACAAGAATTGGTCGACGTGTTAGATAAATGTAATAAATTACATAATTTTCCCTAGGGCATACCCCTAACTCTACCACCAACAACATCATCCCATGTGCCAAGACAGTCTGAGCAGCCATCTAGGCTAGTGTTTATGATGATCCCCAATAAAGATTTGGGAAAAGAAGCTTCATGCCTCTATTATGACTATAGAAATATAAACTGTTTCAAGCCCTAATGTGGCTGATATGAAGTGTGTTTTTCTGAATAACTGCTTTGATAATGTTGTAATTGTAACTTATGTAAAGAATATCCCTCCGAAGGTTAGCTCTAACGTCATGGCTTATGTGAGCGACATGCATGATCAATATTTCAAGTAGTAGAGGATAGCTGAGGCTATTTCTAAGGTCTCTTACAAGAGAAGGGTAGAACTTGAGGAGATGAAGCACATCGAAAAAGACGACAAGCGTATTATTAAAAATCCTTGATATAGAGGATGAAGAGCTTGAAGCTTCATTGGTTGAAGTTGAGAAAAAATGGAGACTTGGACTAAGTCCCTTGAAGAAGATCGCCGGAAACAGTTGAGGCAAGTTGGCCGAGAGTTTTGGTTCCATCCCCAAGGTTCTATAGTACATACTGCTACTCCTTTAGCATCAGGGATAACAATTACTACGACTATTATTCCCTTCTAGTTCCACCACTATTCCAACTTAGACATCCTCCTTGGATGTTGTTATAATCCAAAAAAGTCTGGCTTAACAAAAACTTAATTATTTTCAAAGTCGCTCGTCATATTTCCCATCCTAGAAGGAGGCTCTACCAGTACTCCAGCTTACATAAGGTCTGCACTTCTCGAAGGTATATCATTAACCTTGCATATACTCGAAATGCGTCATATGACATCGGTTGACGTCATTAATCTCTACCTTCCGTTTTTCAATTTTTGGGTCAACATTCCATTATCCTTTTACCCGAAGGAAGCCAATCATTGGGCACACAAGCTACACTAACCAAATAAATCATTATGTCTTCTCCTACTCTGACTATGGTCTCTTTGGCGGGTATCACCCTGGGTCCCGCCACTAAAATGATATATGCTCTGGATGAAGAGGCCACGGGCGATCTTCATGGGTTTACAGGAGATGAGGAGATCATCGTAACTGGAGTCCCTAAACATTCGTCAGGACCAAAGATGTTGGAGATGCAGCAATCACAAGCCATGTAGGCCAACGATATTAAAAACGAAATGTTTGATGATATTTCTCTTCCTTTATCATTTTCATTGCCTTCGATACCAATTGTTGTTCCTGCCTCTGCCCCCATTTCTAGCGATACTCAGAGTGAGGCTCTCGAATCTTCGGGGTGTGACTACAATTAGGAAAATGACCCAAAAAGTTACTTTTCAAAGGAGAGTAAAGGCAAGGAAACATGCAAAAGGAAGCCTAGCAAATTTGGTAGCCACTTCTTCGGAGAGCGAAGGAAGGAGTAGAAGAGGTGGAAGAGGACTTGGCTGTGATTTTTCTTTTGCTTTTTTGTTGTTTTTGACTAGCTTTGAATCTGTGTACGTAGGATGATGTTGTGCGAATACAACCTCCAATTTTTAGAATCTACCTTTTTCTGTCTACGTACTTAGCTTATTTTGTGCTAATTGTGACTATATCTAATTCTGAGTAATACTATCATCCATCACATTCGTGTACACGTGGATGATTTCTCTTTATTACTTAGTTAATAGTTTTCCTTGTTTATCTTCAATTAAGTTTTATTTTATCAGTGACAGTTTGGATTTTTACATCATTCATTTTTCCTCCAGAGAGCGGTATCTCATATATTTACCTCTAGATACCGTTGTTTGGTCTTGGATGTCATTGGGCATTAATCGAGATTAATCATCTTGAGTGGTAGTTCGAATATCTATCTGTAGACATTTTTATCCGATCTCGCCTAGCTTAGGTTGTCGATCATATATGCACTATCTATGGAGCTAAGTAAGCAAGGCGCCTATTTCTCGACATCGCAATGTCTATATCTAAACGTTTGCATCCGATCTCACCTAACTCTATGTGTTGATCGTTGGTCTTTCCAGCCTCTGGGCAATGGTTTAATGCCTTGCCTAACTTCAAGCAAAGGGCCTTAGGGTGCATCTTCTCGTTTGGCCCCTATATGTTTATACTCCAACATCGAGTCATGGGTTGAAGGACTTAATCGGCATCTATCTTTGGATACGTGGGGCGCTTATGTTCCGTAGGTCTAGTCATGGACCTCAAAGCTTGATTAGTACCTATCTCCAAGCACCTCCAAATATGTATTATAAATATAACTATTCAATTTGTTGTTATTAACGATGCATGGTTAGGCCAATAAGAACATAAATTCTTCGATCCCTAAAGTCAATTCACTTTATATTCATAAGAGTGGCAGATCTAACTCAATTGTATTAAAACTTGACTAAGTATATATAAAAATAGCTTTAAGCAAAATAACATCGTAAATGTTTGTCATTCCATGCTCTTAAAAGTGAAATTCCATCAATAGTTGCTAGCTTGAATATTCTGTCTCCAAGCTTACGTTCAAAAGCATACGAACCTTCCCAACTTGGGCCCATATTCACTAAACCTAGGCAGATTCGTTTAAGATCAAGATCATCGATCTCGAAGGTCTGGTTCCTACCTTGTCGAGCCACTCGTTTATGGTGAGCAGAAGCTCTTAAATAAGCTTCATCGCGCTTCTTATCTACCATATCGAGGGACTCAATTAGGATTACCTCATTTGCTTTAGGATCATAATGGATCTTTTGATGAGCGGGCACCTCTAATACACATGGAATCATGGCCTCTTATCCATAAGCCAAAGCCAATGGAGTGTGACTAGTTACGGACATATAGGTCATCTAATATGCATAAAATGTTAGAGGAATTCATTAATCTAGCCGCTCTTGGATTTTATCAACCGTTTCTTCAGGATGGATTTAACTATCTTATTTATCGCTTCTACATCTCCATTCGCTTGCAAGTGTTCTACCACTGCAAATTTTTCTTTATTCGATGTTTGCAGCTGAAACTTTTAAACTCGGATTCCACTGTCAAAAATTAAGGCTTTTGTAATTCCAAATCGGCATATGATGTTTCTAACTACGAAATTAATCACATTCTTTGTGGTGATTGGTTGGAGGCTCTTCTTCATCCCATTTCATAAAGTTGTCAACTGCAACAGTGGCATAATGTGCTCGACCTTTCGACATTGTTAGCATACCAATAATATCTATACCGTATACCACAAATAGCTTGGGATTGACCATCTGCATAGGATCCTTCTAGCTTCTACATTGGTGACAAACCGTAGCAGGCTAGCCGAAAACCTTCTCTTGTGCAATACTCCCTCCTAGACAACAAATCATGAAGCTTTATAGATGATTTCCCTCCATTCATTTCTCTTTCCAGAAGGGATCCTTTCAGCAAGTACTCCTTAATCGTAGTCGTCTAGGATTCCTTATCAATTTCAGCCTTCAAGATCTAATCGACGTCCATCAGGTCGAAGCTCGGAGTTGACAATACCTCCATTTGAACTAAACCCATGAGCTATGCATCCCTGGAGCCATCTTGCTTGGCTATTGAATCGACCTTTGTGTTCTTCTCCCTGGGTATGTGCGTTATCATGTAATACTCAATACCATTGAAGGATCCAAAACATTCTTCAAATAAGGGGCTAGACTTGCTCCCTTGGCTTGAAACTCTTTCCTCACATGGAAAACCATTAATTGTGAGTCGTGTTGTATGTACAAAGTTTTGACGCATAATTCCTTGGCAATCTTGGGTCCACAATTACTTATTCATACTCAGCTTCATTATTTGTTACTGGGAACTCAAGTTTTAGGGCGTAGCAGATCAATCATTATTCTGGGGTTACGAAAACTAATCCTGCCCCCGAATAACATTCATTGGATGCCTGTCTGTGTAACTTCCATTGAGCATTCTACTTCATACCTTGTTATTTCTCATCATCCTAAGCAGTAAACTCAGCAATGAAATTGGTTGGTGCTTATCCTTGGATTACTAACTTGGGATGATAAGATATATCATATCGAGTTAATTCGATGTTCTATTTCAATAAGCATCCTGAAGTTTCAGGTCGTTATAGAACTTGTCTTAATAGTTGGTCAGTCATCACTTTAAATTGAATGGGCTTAGAAGTAGGGACAGAGTTTCCTTGTTGTAATCAACAGGAAATAGGCTAGCTTTTCCAACTTTATGTAATTTCTTACTACTCTTGCTAATCATTTGCTGATGTAGTATACCAGCCTTTGAATTTTGGGCTCTTTATGCACAAGTGTAGAACTCAAGTTATGAACAGATACTATCAAATAAACAAACAAATCTTCCCCTTCCGAAGGCTTTGATAGGACGGATGGTCTTTCCAGGTGGTCGACTAAAGCTTGAAAATCATACTTACACTCTTGCATCCAAGAAAATTTTCCATTTCCCACTTTTAGGACAGCAAAGAACGATAGACATTTGTTTATAGACTTTATGATAAATCAACTCAACGTACCTACTTTCTCATTCAGGCTTTGTACCTCCTTATCATCCTGGGAACTCAACATTCTTTAAGGCTTCAAACTTTTCTGGACTGGCCACTATGCCTCTTGAGCTTCCTATGAAACCCAAGAATTTTCCCAACATGACTCCGAGCGAGCATTTTAGCGAGTTGAGTTTCAACCCATATTTTCAAAGTATACCAAACATTTCTAATAGGTCTTCCAAATGGTTCATCGATTGCTGTGACCTCACCAACATATCATCCACATAGATCTCCATCGTAGCCCTAAATAAATTTTTGAACATTGAATTTACCAATCTTTTATGGATCATCCCAGCTTTCTTCAGATGATTGGCATAGCAAGGTAACAACACAATCTTAGGTCAGTTATGAAGCTGATATATTCTTGGTTTGGGATGTGCATTAAAATTTGGTTATAGCCAGAATAAGCATCCATGAGTGATAGCGATTTGTGGCCGTACGTTGAGTCTACCAACGTATCGATTTTGGCAGTGGGAAGCCATTTTTGGATATGCCTTATTCAAGTCGGATATAGTTGACACACGCACATTATTTTCCATTAGGCTTCTTGGCAAGCATCGGGTTGGAGATGCATTCTAGATATAGAGCGTCGCAAATAAAGCCATTGGATCTTAGCTTATCCACTCCTTTTAGCCCATCGGATCGCTTTGGACCCAAGCTATGCTAATTCTACTAAACAGCAAAACATATGGAGTTCACATTCAATATGTAACATGCTATCTCTGTCAATATTCCACAATTTCGGAATATTTCCAAACAAAAACATCCAGGTACACTCGGAGGAACCTTGTTAGCTCCTTCTTCATTTTTACGCCGAGTTGAGATCCGAACTTCAAGACCCAAGTAAGATCGTCCTTATCGATCAAAATCTTGACCGTTAACTCAACCGGGGCCATCCTTGCATCCTTTGGCTCTTTCCTATGATCCATAGCTTTATGGTTCTACTATGCCAACTGAGACAGAGCTTAAGCGGTGGGTGTTATGCGTTAATTGTCTTGAAGCATAGAGTTATCTACATGTCCTTACCCTTTTCACATCTCTTTGCTTCTTTCAGCTCTGTGATGTAGCATTCACATCTCATATACGTGTTACCATGGATGACCCCTACCCCATTCTCTGTAGGGAATTTCATCATTAGGCACCACGGAGCAAGAGCCAGTTGGAAACTAGCAAGGGTCCGTCGGCTCAGAAATGTGTTATATTCAGAAAATATGTCCATCGCCACGAAGGTCACAACCTGCACTCTCTTGCGGCCACCTTCACCTAAAACCACTTGTAAATCTTACAAGGCTACCTCTCAAGTAAATCCCTGAATCGAGATTTACATGCTCTAGGTCCTGATCATCAATCATCATCTGATCATAAGCTTGTTTAAACAAGATATTGATAGAACTTTAACCATCGACAAGAACTTTCTACACACCATTGGCCCAATCATGGCCGTCGTCACCAAGGGATCAGGCATATGTGCCTCGACCCATGTGCATCATGATTCTGAACACAATGTCATTCGTAATGGCTTTCAACTACATTTTTGGAGCTCCATCTTCGACGTAAAAAATTTCCTACACAACATATTTCAAAGAGCTTCCATACATTTCCATCTCATTCCAGCTTTTTTCGGATAGATGAGGTCCACCAGTTATCATATTGACAATAAGTCTTTTTACAATTTTCTAGGTTCATTATCAATAGGCTCAGCATTGCCCTGTTGGAGCGATTGTCCCTGTGATTGAGCATTTCCTTACCTTCCATCCTACGGGGATTTCACGTATCGTTTGAGCTTTTTTTGAGAATAAATTTTCAATCATATCCGGTAAATGCCTGTACGCATTCATATTATGGCCATGTGTTTCATTAAATTGAAGTACTTCCTAGACCTCTTCTCTCTTTCAGTTAATTCCTTCGGAGCTAGTTTCTTGTGATGTTTAGTAACCTACTTCGTGAGGTAGCTATTATCAATCGTAATATTCAATACTGTGTAATCCTCATATTTCGAGAAACTTGGGCTCTTCTTGGAGTTTGACTTCCTGCCTCCATTGCCTCGGTCGCTCCTCTTCTGGTTATTGCTTTTATTTCCCATATTTACAACAACATCTCTAGAACTCTCATTGGTCTATTTCATAGCCATGTTACTCTGAACCACCTTAGCTAATTGTCAACCATTTTTCAGCAGTTGCATTTGTTCTTGCAAGCCCAAATATTGAGTTTCCTTCCCGTAAAACTCCTTCATGGTTTATGTAGGTTTTTTTTCGACCATCTACAAAATTTGGTATTTGGATGCACTCCTCTAATCAAATCCATTAAAACAATGTCCTCCTTGGAACTGCTTACCTCAGTTACAGCTATGTTAAATCTAGTCAAAAAGTCTTTCAACGATTCTCTAGGATTATAAAAGAAGTTTGATAATGACATCACATATTTTAGAAGGGTGGCGTGCATTCGAAACTGCTAAAAAAAACTCTTAGCTAACTAATCAAAAGAGTATATAGATCTCAATGGAAGCCAAGTGAACAATATTATAGATACAGCCTCCAAAACTATTAAGAAACACTGACATCTAGTAGCATCTGCCGCTCTTGTCGTGTCAATATGTCATTCATATTTTAACAAATTCCATGGTCCTATTATAGGATGGCACTGTTGGCATGGTAAGTCATCTTGGTTATTCTTCTTGCAATATCTCCTCTATGAACGAGTTCCTCGTAGGGGAAGAACCTCAATCATCATTATGTCTATGCTAGTTTTCACTCATTGGATTCCTTACCATATCCGCAAGAAACTTTGGCTCTATTGGATCTACAAAACATCGATAATCATGGCCTACCCCAAGTATCTGACTCTATAATTGTTCTCAGTTAGTTCTATGATATCTAGGCTCTTCTGTCTTTGGGAGAACCGTTCATCAAATCATCTGTTTCTATGATCTCTACGTGAAATTTTAATAGCTTCTACTTGAACACCAGCATTTTGGCCGTTTAGAACTAAATCATCTCCAACACCAACATCACCATAAATCAGCAGCACCTCCAACACCTAAATCATGATGACGAGGATTGATACTGACCTGAAGAGATGGATCGGTATCGACATATACTTTTGCAATTTGAGCTTTACCCAATCTACTTTTCAATGTACGAGCTTCCATCTTTTTCATTTTTTGCTTCCCTTCTCTGTGATTCTCACAAAATGAGGAGGAACTATCTTCTTCTAGATCGAAAGGAGATTATTCCCTCATGTTCCTTATACAGCCATGAGATAACTGGGTCATAAAAAATCCTAACGTTCCATCATTTGTTTCTTCATTCATCCCGATTTTCACACAACTTGTCATTCAATTCTTTCATCATCCTATCCATCTCAACTTAGGTAATCATAGACGAAGCACTCTGAATTTCAATAGTGTTGGGCTGATCGATTTCTTCAACATGTTGGAAACCATCATTTTCAACTTCATTGGTAGGTCATAAATCTGTTTGTTTTTCCTTGGTATTTATTGGGGCAATTACTTCGATTGATCCTATGATAGACTTAACAGACTGTAAATAACCATGTATCTTAGGAATAAAATTGATAGATCTACTTCATGAATTAAAACAATCCAAAAATTGAAAATAGATCAGAACAACGAGCGATTAAAACCTTCTTAATGAAAGCACCTAAATGTTTATGGCAAAAATTAGCACAAACACTTTAAAGATTTGTAGAAGAGTAATAAATAAAGAAATTAAATAGAAACAAGAGGAAACAATACATAACAATTGTAGTGGTCAACAAATCACAGGCCTACGTCCGTTTGAACTTTGCTGTTGATTCTGCAAAATTTTACAAACGAAATCTTACGGATAGGTGGTCTACAGATCTATGATGATCTAAGATATTATAAAAATAATACAAAAATTTAGAATGTAGAAAAAAGGATCCCGAAATAATTCCTATCACCTTCTATTTATAGACGAAGATCGATGGATTTATCTCTACCGCATTCTTCCCACGTTCCCCATGTCCTGAAGAAGTAACTTTGGAAAGACCGTTGCCAAATTATCAAGTTTTATGAACCGGTACCAACTCGAGAGCTATGGTTTGGCATCGATCCATAGCAATTATCCTTTGACCTTTTATTTTTCTTTTGGGACAGATGGATGACTTTTGTCTTCTTTTGGACGTTATCCACCTTGGTGAGAACTTGCATTTAGAGGAAATCCTTGGTTTAGTGATGAAATCGAAGGCGTATAGTTGGCTGCTATGAAGCTTGGATATATTGGTCAATGTTTAAGTCATAAATTGTTACCAATCCATCATAAATTACATGCTTCGATCAACAAATGCCTTAGCTCTACACGACATGAGATTGTCGATAATTTTAGTAATTCTTATTAACCGGTACTGACCAAGGTCAAGGTTCTGTACCGATCCAAGACTTTGTATTGGATGTCGATTTTTTACTTTTGCACTTGAAGTGTTTTAACACATATGCTACTTTCATATGTGGTTTATAGAATTCATGGTTAAGTTTTTAAAATTCAATTGAAATTTGGATTCCGAAGTTATCATTTTGAATTTCTGCTCAGCTATCCTCCTATTTGATCGATTTGACTCATCCAAATGTGGCTTGGTCATAAATCTAGGTTACACATATCAAACAGTACTTTGGTATCATTCTTGGATCATATTTGAAACCCCCAAAATCAGTATCACATCCACTAACTTCGAGACACTTTTGTTATTATGTGCAAAAAGTCTATTCTTAATCATTATTTAGAATTTCCTATTTCAACACATATGTACAAAATCAAAGTCATACCAGATAGTAATTTTATGAGTAAAATATGAATTAACTTAATCATGTTGAATGACAAATCTATTACTCTAATTTCAAAAATTAAAATTTATGGTGTTATTCTTACAAAAAACTGCTCACTAACTACATTGGTCTTCTTGAAAACATATTTGTGGCCAACGGATTATATCCTTTGGGTGTAAAATGTACTAGAAATTAATTTTGGATTTGTGCATCATGTCATATGGAAAATTCAATACTCTTAATAGCTTAACTGCTGGAAAATAAATAATATACCAGTAAAACTTACCTATGAATACCAACGACATAAGACTGTCGTTAGTAAGAAACAAGCCTTTGAAATTTTTGATGACACATCGACGACTACTTAAGAACAAACAAAATATTTCACTATGTCATCATAGTCATTGGTATATCATCGAAAATTTTGACGACTTATTCCCACCAGTACACGACCAGACCCGAGCTTTCCATTTTATTTCACTAAAATCAAAAACTCATGATTCGACCCTACACCCAAACCCTCTTACACCACCTCTAGATCCTTGGTCCGCCACTTCCATACCCTTTCTCTGCTACCTGCATACCCGATACCTCCTCCATTACCATGCTTCACCAAACTCTTACCCTTACCTTCCAAACCCGAAATTCCCCATCGCCAAAGCCCTTATTTCTAGAATCATGCTCGACCGTCTCTTTGGACCTGAACCTGTCTCTCCGACACTTTTTTAAAGCCCCATATCCGATGACATCTATTCTAAAGACCCCTTTTATCGATGTTGTTCCAAGCCCCCAAGCCTTCATCAACGCTGCTCCAAGCCCCTAAGATTCCTTTGGCCTCCAAAGCTTCGAAAGTATGGTTCTTTCATATTCATAATATCCGTTTATGATTCTGTAATTTTATTTATTATAGTAAGAATAGTTTGATTGATACAAATTCGTTAAGATCAAAATATGTGTTACCATAAATGGTTGATTAAAAACGTATGTACCCATAGATATATTGGCCTCGTCTAATGAATTTTGTTTATGGTCATTATATTGATATTCATTTTTACTGAAATGAAAATCAATATTCATCCAATACAATATTGGTCGAGTTTGTCCCAGTATCGAATAAGTTATAAATATAAAAATATTTAAATAAGTCGTAAATCATTATTTTATTCTAGACAGTTCGTAGAATTTTAATAACACTTCTTATTCTTTTTTTCGTGCATGTTTTTCTGCATAAGGTATGGAGAATAAGGGAAAGTGTTGTTGAAATTTTGTGAATAGTTCATGATAAAGTATTGATTTGTGAATTATGTATATATTTATATGTTTTTAATGGGAGGTAGGATAGCCCACTCATTAAATCACAGTTTACTCTTGTATTTATCATCTACTTAATTATAAAATTCTAGATATAATAATATAAGATAATGTAATAAAAATAATGATGAATAAATAATAGTATATGATTTTATTAAAAGAAAATAACATTACATGATATTAATATAAAATTTGTGATTAATAAATAGTTGTATATAATATTTTAGTAAAATAAAATTTTATTTTATGATATCAATAATAAAATAAAAATTAACCATATGATGTTAATAACAAAAATTATCACTAGGAAACAATAATGTATGGAATTAATAATTATATAAATATTAATGATATTATAAATAATATATTAATTAACTTATTGTAAAAACTAGTTATTAATAAATAGTAGCATATGATATTAGTAAAAGAAAGTTTTATTGTGTGGATTTTATAATAAAATAAAACTTAATGGTATATGATATTGTTTTTTGATTATTTTTATAGAGTATAGAATGAATTATTTGAAAGCTCGTAGTTGGATATATAAGAACTTCAAAAAAAGTACCATTGCAGTTTAGTCATGGTGTGGAAGCATTACTGAAGGTTACTTCTAATGATAAAACAAAAATAAAAGAAATCTTTTGTCCATGTGGTACATATTGTTGTGTGAAACTTTGATACTATAACATTACATTTGTATTCAAAGGTTTTCATGCAAGACTACACCATGTGGAAATGTCTTGGTGATGTCGAGACAAGATATGAATCGATGATGGTAGTTGAAGATAAACTAAAAAAACTGATGATTTGAAGAATTTAATACATAAGGTAGAATGATAGAAATGGTTCATAATGCTGCTAGTCCGAGAATATGGACTGATGAGCCTGAAATATTAGAGATACCTAACCTAGAATTGGAAAAAATAATATGTTAGAAGCTTCAAAAATGAGCATTGTATAACGAATGTTAAATGATGCATTTGTCAACGACAGCTATGTAAATCGCTATAAAATCCACATATAGCGCATTAGAAAATCTAATTTGAACTCCATTCTTAGTCTTTGTAAGGATATGAATTCACCAAATAATGTCTTGGTAGAAATTAGTATTCACTAAAAAAAGAAGCATCTACCTTTTCTATCATATGAAATGATTGACACGTGTCCAAGTGAATGGATGATATATTGGAGGGAGGATAAAACTTTACCAGTTGTAAAGTTTGCAATAACCAAAGATATAAATCGATAAGAGCAGTGGTAAGGATGTGCCTTTTACTCTTATGCATTAATTTCGACCGACAAACATATTACAAAGATTGTATGCATCTTCTGCAGCTGCAAATTACATGTAATGACATAGCAAATGACTTCAACGTGACAATTTTTATATCATCCATCAGATGGCAATGCTGGGAAGCATTTCAATAACATATACCGTGATTTTGCTGAAGAATCCTATAATGTAAGACGGTTTGTGTATTATTGGATTTGCGTTGTTTTCTTTATTAGTAATAAACCTTACTTACGCGGTTATTCTAACATCTTACAATTTTATCACTGTGGATATGCATGAAGAACCCATACATATTTTTATCTATAATAGTAGTAGGACCAAGGAATTCTAAAAATAGGATAGATGTATATTTATAGCCTTTAGTGGATGAACTGAAAATACTATGGACAGAGGATATTGTAACTTATGATGTGTCAATTAAAAATATTTAGAATGTTTGCATCATTATAATGGACGATAAGAAATTTTCTTGCATATGGGATTTTTTTGGATGGGTATAGCTGGTAAATGTTTTTGTTCCATTTGCATGGATTCAATGGAATCTTTTCCGTTAAAATTTAGTCGCAAACAATATTGGTGGGATCGGCATCATCGATTTTATTAATATCCAAAATATTGATTTTGAAGACAAAAATCATATAAATATTGTTACTAATATTTTCTCAACTTATATAATATATTATGTAGGATATCAGGTATATTTAACAGGTTTGTATAAGTGACGATTGAATGAAATCTTAAAATGATCAATATAAATCAAAAGTTGATCGAGATATATTTGAAGATGCATGAGATTTGAAGAATTCACAAATAAAAGTAGGAAGAGATCAATAAATTTATGTCAGTAATTTATCAATTCTTAGATTAAATGCTAAAGATCTAAGTAGCATCATATATTTGATTATCTTCATTTCGAAAATTATTTGCCACTCAAAATTTATTTTATAAAAGAATAATATTTAATTAGAAATAAATTTTAATAGAGTTTTTATAAAGAAATATATTTTAAAACATATTCAAAGTGTTTTTGAAAATATAAAAATTAATTTTTATGTGTCAACATATCAAAATAAGTACATCGACATATATATCATAGAGGTGTTTTTTAATTTTTCAATAGAAGAAAATTTTGGTATCCTCCTTCCACGAATGGTAGCAAATCTTCAACCTCCATTTGAAGGCCTCTAATTTTGAATTTTTAACAATGATTCTTAGTACTTTCTTTATCTCTCTACTCTTCCATTCCTTTTAAGGTAGCAATGAAGTGTTGTTTATTTCTATGTGAATTCTCTTTCTCTTCATTTATATAAAAGATTAGAGAAGATCCACTTCTGTTCTACACTATTAACTCTCCGATCTTCACTATATTCTAATCAAAATCAAAGATATTCCAATACTGAAGGTCTACAAGAAATTATATTAACAAACTACTTGAAATTCTAATCAAAATAATCGATTACTTATAATCCATTACGATTGCTTGTAATCTTAACCACCCTAGTGAATGTTAAGACGAGATTGTAAAGAAAGTTGTTCTGCCTCCTGAGTCAAATACATGATAGGTGTTCTGGTTACTTGAATCAAATTCTAATGGTATGCTAGTTACCCTAATCGATTCTAGTAGGTATCCTTGCCACCTAAGTCAAATTCAAGAGGTGTAAAGGTGATCTTGCCATTTGATTTAAAGTCAAGACGCGATCAGTGAAATCATGTACAAGGTACAAAACTAAATGTAGGATTGGAAATAAGAACTAGTATTCTTGGTGTCTTCTTTACCTTTACCTTTACTGCATTTACTTACCATTATTTGACTGCTCTATGATTATATTATTAACCGTGTTTTGAATTTTCAATGGCAACGTTTGAAATTTGCAGGTATATTGATAAAAAGTCTAAATATACTATTCACTCCCTCAACTATGGGACAACCATAAGATCTATACCATTATTTTAGAATAGATTAGGTTATCATACCTATCATCACTCCATCCATAAATATTTGCATCAAAATGATCATCTAGATTTGATAAGAAAATTTTCAAAGCAAATACCATTATTACTTTAGAGCCACCTAGCATTCTGAGTAGTGAAGATGTTTATATGCTCGTTCAAGATTATTTAAAAATATATGAGTTAGGAAAAAGAGCCAAAAATCCTTAGTAAAGGACAAATTCAAAATTGGTGCAAACAGAGTATACTTTGGGAGTAACCTTACTGGAAGCATTTAAATATTCAACATAATCTGGATGTAATGCATATCGAAAAGAATGATTTTGAGAATTACTTTAATATGATAATAAATGTGGAAGGAAAACGAAAGATGGTTTGAAGTGCGAGAAGGATATTGCATTCTACTGTGACCATCTAAAGTTGAAAATTGATAATAAACGTCCAAATGTCAAACCGCTTAGCCTGTCATCAGTTGGAAAGCAACAGGCATAGAAAACTATTGGAATGGGTTGATTCTTTGAGGTTCCTAGATGGGATTGCCTCTAACTTAAAACATTGTGTTAATATGAAGGACTAGCAATTGTCGGGTATGAAAAGTCATAACCGTCATGTATTTCTTGAAACTTTATTCCTGATAGTATTTTTGGATGCTAATAACTGAGCTCAGTTTATTCTTCAAAGATATGTGCTCGACTACACATAACAGAACCCATCTATAATAACTAGAAAAGGATATTCCTAACATAATGTATAATTTAGTGAATATATTTCCTTAAGGAGTTTTCAATTGCAAGGGACATCTACCTGTGCATTTACCAACTGAAACATTACTGTGAGGTTCAGTACAATATGGTTGGATGTATCCATTCGAAAGGTGTGTAAAATACTGTTTAACTTCAAATTTTTTGTTAGTCACTGTAATATTATAATTTTCCTTACAATAAATCTTCATATATAAGTATCTGGATCACCTAAAAAAGAAGGAGAAATAAAAAGCACGCGCTACATGTTCTATTTGTCAAGCATACATTGTAGAAGAAGCATCCACCTTTTTTAATTACTATTTAGAAAACCACATTAAGTTAAATTTTAATAGTTGCCATAATAATGATGAGATGCTTGATTCACTATATATTACTCTATCAATTTTCCAAAAAGGGGAACGCCCATCTAGCAAATCAAAAATTGGAGGTTTCGAATTAGTTAAGGGTTTCGATTTGGCCAAATCAACGGTGCTCCTCGATTACGAAAAGTTATTAGACCTAATTTGGTATGTTACACAACATTTTCTTCGTGTTACATATTTTTCTCTATCCTTATTAATTGTTCAACAATGTAATAACCCTAAATTTAGGGATAACTAATAAAAATAACTAATAGTTATTTAAATGGTTAAAATGGATTTTATAGTTTAAAAAAGAATAATTTTAAATTTAATAAGGGAAATTAGTGATGAAATTAATTTTTTTTGGAAATATTTCTTTGCTGAAATAGAATAATTAAAAATATTTAATTAATGAATGGATGTAAAGTATGAATTTTGGGTGTTAAACTTTAATGCAGAAATAAATTGTAGAAAATTTTGTAATATTGGAAAATTATTATATATTGTAAATATAAGTTTATTGGAACTATAGTGCAATTTTAATTAAATTAAAATTTATTTTATACATAAAAAATGAGAAAAAATGAAAAATAGTAAAAATAAATATTTATTTTAGAAAACAAAGCACAAGCCCAAACCTTTTAGCCTAAAATTCATTTTTGAGATATCTGTAATTCGAGACTTTTCATCTTAAGTAAAAAAGTTGATGTATGTCTCTTCCTTATCATTTTTCCATCTCCTAAAGCAAAAGAATGAAACCCTCTTCACTTTAGAAATTAAAAATAAAACCAAATAAATTCTTATAAAATTTCAAATTTAAATATATGCATCTCAACTCCATGCTACACAATGATCTAAGAAGAAGTTTGGATTTTAATCATCTTCTAACAACCTGCAAGGGGAATAGTGAAAGGAGTAGCAGCAAAGACCAGGGTTATAGGTTAGTAAACACTTACAAATCTATGTTTTAATCATTATATATATTAATATTGGATTTGTGTATTGGTAAATATGGTTGAATACTTTGAATTGGCGATGAAAGCAACGTGTAGAAGGAGGAGGTTGCCATATCAACAGATTCATGCACTCAAAATTGCGTCATTGGGGTTTTGACAGGTCGACCCATCAAGTCCAACTGGTCGACCGCTAGCGGTCGATCGATGGAGTGACCGGTTGGCACCCAAATAAGAGAAAACAAATTATATATAATAATAATAATTAAAATGTAATTAATGTAATAAAATAAAAGAGTGTGAGTGTATGATTGAATGGAGGAAGCAGATGGGGGAGGTAGAAGAAGAAGATGCCTAGGACGAATAGATTAAGGCATAGTATTTTGCATCACGGTAGCTAGAATCTCTGTTGTAAAAATCCTTCTAGGCTCCCGTCTAGGTGCTAGACTAGTCTTACCACCTAACTATTTGCCTAATTTTCCTAGACGAGACTTATTGTATTATCTAAGCATATACACGCCACCACTTATGCACCAATTTAGGCTTAGTTCCCCTTGTAAGCATCAAAATGCTCCATCCAAGCAGTTTTTCCTCAATGATTGCTTTCAATGCCATCTAAAGCAACAAATTATCATTTTGGATCAGTTAATACTAAAAAAGTACTAAAATTTTATCCAAAATGCTCGAGTTTATCAAAAACGCCTAACTCAATTAATCCTCGACTAATTTTCGTTTGGATGATTAATCCCTAGTCCATGCTTTCCCCTAGTGTCTGCCTAGTTTTTTTTACTACCTTGGCTAAACGGTCAACCGCTAAGCTCTTACCCATCGACCAATATATGCCGACCGATGGTGCTACCTCTAAAACCAAAAACATGTGTGGCACAGTGTTATAGAATTGTGCCCTTCAGCCATCCCACTTGGGTTTTAGTCCCGTGTTATTATATTTTTGCAAGTGTTTATTTTAAGAGTAAATAAATTATATTTGCATTGAATGTGAGAATTAAATAAACTAAATATATTATTTTATGCAGAAAAGTTTTGTATAAAATTTAGTTTTTTATTATGTATAAAAAGATAATAATTTATTAAGAGGAAAATAATATTTGATTTCAAATAATTACTTAAAGGTTTATATAAGTTCTAAAAAATAAAAGGGAATATTCTAGTTAATATTTTATGTATTTTAAAGTATATTTTAAACTAAATATGTTTATTTAGGAATTATAAAAGAATATATATATATATATATATATATATATATATATATAAGTAAGTAAAGAAAAATATGTATTTAATAATTTAAGGCATGTTTGAATATTCAGTTAGAATTCTAGAAGTTATATTATATTTATGATATTTTCATCTCTTTTATTGTATTTATAATTGATGTAGTTATTTAGGAATTATTAAGTGTGTTTTACATAATCGAGTATGTAAATTTGTCTAATTATGTTATTATGATTTCCCATTATTTCTATATCAATTTTGGTTGACACGAATGATTCACCGTTGATATGGATTTGATTAGTGTTTTGATATGATACGGTGATGATATCCTTCTGTATAGTATCATGGTACTGTTATGATTGTGATATTTTTGCTTTTGATGATTTTAATTCTATGTGGCGAGGAGCTTGAATAAACAAAGTTATAATATCTTCTAGTATGGGATTCTCGGTAATGTTTCTTCAGTTATTTTTTGTGGACATGTTGTATACATTATCTTGGAGATCGAGTGTAGTTTATGATCAGTGAATAAGCATTTGAGTATCGCACAATGGTATAGGATGATACTGTGATATTTATTTAGTTATTCATTGTCAGTTGACGACATTCACGAGACGGGAAAAGTATGATGAGAATGTACTTATGTAAGGTGATACTCATTGGTGCGAGCAATGAAGTGGCCCTTATATTTATAGATATTGTGTGCCACTATCATGATGTACTTCTGATATTGGGTTGGAGTGAACCAGATGGCAAGAAACCACCCTAGCAGGCTGATCATGGGGTCGTGCCCTAGATCCATGACACCTTTATTTGATATTATATTTGATGCTCATCACAGGATTTAGGTTAGGTGACCCATATGGTTGGTGCTCTATAGCCCCATGTTTCACATTGGCCCTCGGTCTGTTGCATACAACAGCGAAGCAAGGTTGTGATCGAGGCTACACATTGACGAGACATTGGTGGATATGAGTCATGATGTTCGTCGAGGTAACTGAAGACTATAGGAGCATAACTAGTTAGTTGACCCTGGGCTCCAAGAGTGGGCATACGGCCTTCAACCTCCTTTTTTGTTCAAATGGAGCGGTAAGTTGGCATATACTATTGGTACACCTCACTTAAGTACAGATACGAGTTAGGCAACCTAAGGTAGTGACCCAAATATTGATATGTATATATGAATCTACTTGGGACTTCATATCTATCATACAATCATTCCCTTTCATGATTTATACTGGTTTATTCATATATGAGGGGATGAGATTATATCTGGATAGGTGTCCACAGTACAATGGATTCTCATATATTTTATTGTATATGATTTCTTTGATAGACGACCTATATTTATATTAATGTTCGTATTCTATTACTCGAGATTGAGAGATATTCTTAGGCATTGCCGTTGCTGGCATAATTATACTTGATGACATCTCATATATGATGATTTTAAGACTTTGATGATGATTTTGGATATGGACGATTCACCTAATTGATGTTGATTCCTTGATATCTAATTTGATGTAATTCTATATGGGTAATTACATCTTTATTGATGGTTGTGATATTGGTAGTATGAGATGTTGCAGTGATTATTTATGTTACTATTATTAAATATCATACATACATTTCCTTATATATATATATATATTGACACTGTAATCATTTTTTTGACTTACTTTGATAGTGTTTGCCTATTACTATTATTCCTAGTGTATACTGTGTCACCTATATTGTTAGATCCTTGAATTAGACATCGTTTGACCAATGTGTTATTTACGTAATACTCGGGTTAGTCCGAGACTTTTCAAATAAAGGGACATAGAGACTAGGTTGTGTTATGTGAGCTTAAAGGGGACTAGTATACTATATTGTTGTATATCATTTGAGTGTTTATAATTTCATGTATATATATAACCTTGAGTTGTATATTAGACATACCTTGTATTATATATTATCATTATGATTCTAATTCTGTGATCTCTGATATTTGCTATATATTATTATTCTAACCCGAAGGCACGTGCGTTGATTTTTTTGCGCCGATATTGTGTATATATTGGTGAGTTATTTATTTAATGTTTAAATATGAACCAGTGTTTGCCTAAGGAAATATTCACATGTGTACCCTATATTGACTCATTGTCCGTATTATCCAATAGTATTACTTAGTAATACTCTTGGACAATATGAGTATAGAGGTGGAGGTGCTACAAATAGTCAATTCGAAGAAGCAAATGCAACTATTGCTCGCAATAAGGGATTTAAGGACTGGTTCAAGAAAAATGTAAGTATGATTCAATATATATATATATATATATATATATTTGGATTAATATATATATTCATGTGTATCTCTTTTTTGTCCTAATAAATTGTCTAATATAACTTGAAAATAAAACATATAGGTTGTTGATGATGAAGTTATAGATGTTTATTATCGAACACTCACATTTGGACCAATGATTAAATATAAGAACTATCCAATTTAGTACATAAAAAATTTCAAATTTCATACGGCAGAGTTTGGAGCAAATAAAATAACGTACAGCAGTGGGGTCCATGTCATAAGCGGTAATTAGAGTAATGATTTAGAAGATTATTATGGCGTTTTATAGGAAATACTCAAACTTACTTACTTTATAACACTAAAACTAAAATATTTATATTCAAATGCGAATGGTTTGATTCTAGGAAGGATATAGGAATTCAATGTGAACGCAAAGATTACCCACAAATCACTAAAGGCAATATCAAGGTAACAAACCATTTGCATTGGAAACACACACAACACACGTATAATATGCTCCTTATCCTGCCATGAAAAACAATTAGGCAGATTGGTGGGGCTTTGTCAAAACAAAATCAAGATGATCATTTAACTTGGACATGGTCATAATTAACGATCATCATACCAACATGATCCTAATCTAAGCGTTGGAGTGCAACTCACAGAAGATGCAGACAATATAGGACCATTTAAAAACAGTAACATATGGAGTTGAATTTGGTAAAGATGTTGACGTAGATGAACAAGATGACTAAGAAAATGAAGATGATATCGACTTCGAGGTCGAAGTCGAAGTTGAAGAAGATGGCTTTGAATATAAAGAGAATAGTGTAAGTAATGATATTAATTGATGAAAGTACTAACTCATGGTATGCACATTTGATTGCAAATATTTTAGTATACTTTTGACAGTGTATGTATTTTAATGCCATCATGAATATAAATTTTAGTTTATTCAGTATGCATTTTTCCATTGAAGTTTACTAATACGAATGTACGACTATTCTTCATCATGAATTGTTTATTTTATCGTGCAATTGAAAACTTAACAAATATGAGTACCCATGTTGATATAGGTGCAAAAAAGTGATGTTGAAATACATTACTCAATAGCATACAACCCCCTAGCATCCTATTCCATCAGGACAAATTCAAATCAAGAACGATCTATGCCACCTTTTGTAGGCAATGATCCTTGGCACATGTTATCATAATTTATTAGGTCCAATAAGATTGAGGAGCATAATGATGTAGGTCAATCTACACATGCATCTGTTACAGATTCTAGTGCATCCGTAGGTTGAGTCAGCATTATTCATTGTGTAAAAGGAGAGTAAGTGATGAAATTGCATCTAAATTTATTTTTAAATCGATAGGTTATCATATCAAATAACCTCTTATTTATTATACAATTTATGTATGTGAAAAACATACTTTAATAGTGGAATCATAAGAGATTGCATTCACGAAGTGATTTTTACTAGGGTGAATCGGTTATGCCCTAGATTCTCGAATATTCCATCCGACATTAAAGACGTCATGTTCAATGAAATTGTGGTAAAATAAATTTAATGCATACTTGTTTTTTCATATATAAATTTATATGTTAATGATATATTTAAGTGCAAATGCATAGTAAATATCCATGGAAACATAACACATCTAAAGCTCTTATTAGAAAACTCTAGGAGCAAAAAGCAAGCAATATATACAGAGGGATAGTGCAAGGGATGAAGAAAAGCTGGAAGAAGATTAAGATGCTTGCTCAATACATCAATGACTCGAAGTGGTATTGAAAGCGGAAATATGTGAAGGTTTATGATAAAGAAATGCAGTAAATAGGGTGCAAAATCGAAGACTACACTGAGGCGGCTCGAGACCTTTTGCAGACTATCGTTAGGATTTAGGATGCTTAATTTAGGTTTTAAATCAAATCATAATAAGTCATTGTTAAGGACTTTTTTTAATTATCCTACACAATATCAAAGAGACGCAACCGCCTGGGACGTGTATTCAAACTCAAAAATTCGAGTCGAGTGAGGGGTCATCAAGGGGGCCTGACGCTATTGCAACCGAGTTCATTATAGTTTGTCCACGCAACTTGATTTAAATCATAATCAAATTTAATTCAATTTCATGTTCTCATAAAATTGAAAAGTTATAAATTAGCAAAAACATGTTGCTAGGATTCAAGAGCTGATGGAGCTGGGTTTTACGATCACTCTTGAGGTGGAAGAGCAGGTACTTCTCGATTTGTCTGATTCATTGAAAAAGACGAGGGATCACATACACAACCTTGGGAATATTCTTATGCTAATTATAGTCCAGGCTAAATTTCTTTTTAAAAGAAAACATTTATATCAATAGAACACGGTCTATTTGTTCATTGTCTCTCATTATTTGTTTTTAATATGATGCTAAAATTTTAAATAGTTATGTTAAGTTCTCCCTTTTGATATTTGCTAAATTGGAAAATAGTCCCCCATTTTAATATTTATTTTTTTTTAAAAAACATTTATGTTCAGTTAACCCTTTTAATATTTGGTAAATTGGTAAATACTTAAAGCGTAATTTGGTTTTTCATCTGGTGCTCATTTTTTTTAATATGATTGGTTTACAGTGTCGATTTAGTAAGAGAGGCTTCTTCTACAGGGCTATGTAGACTTAGATGCAGACACATGCTGAGTTGGAGTAAGTGAGAAGAAAGCATGCATAGCTGCTTCAAAAGCATGAGGAAGAGACGTTAGCACAAACAGAGATGATGATAAGCCATGAGGAAGAGATGGTCGAGAAGAAAAAGTAGGTCAAAGCCTTGTACAAAATGTTTGATCGGCAATTTGAAAATGAACCACCACCACCATAATCGTGAGTTTCTTTTCGAATGGAGATGATACGCGATGTATATATTTATGGTGTTGTCTCCAAGTCATCGGTATTGTCCAAATTTTATGTTTTGGGTAAGGTTTCTATAAGTAATCGACAAGTCGTCCAAAATATGTCGCCGTCAAGTTGTTGGTATTGTGCTACGCTTGTCTTCGGAAAGTCGTCAAAGAATATTTAACCATAAGGTTTATACCAATGAAAATCAATTCAATGGTAAAGTGTTCGCCAATGACTTGCCAACGAATTAATGGAATCGGTAAAACCATGTATTTCTAGTAGTGCTTACTAACAACCTAGGAAGTTTTTTCCTTGATACCGATATGAAACTCATAATTTTTCTTCATTATGCGAGAATACTAATTAGACACTTTAATTTACTGTGTCTAATTAAATTTAGTTAATTTCATTTCATCCTTCATAATCAGTTTTAGCTTTGGAACGTATCCAAATCTATTTTATCATCAATAATTTTTGAACGAAATTCCTTCTCTACGAAGTTGATGTTTCTTGAAACAACAATTGTTTATCAATGTAATATAATATGCATCCATAAACTTTTATGTATTCCCTTATATATACATGTACAACTGATTTGGTTTAATTAACAGAAATTATATTCAAAGCATAAAATAGTCAATCAATATTTAACGATCCCAAACTCCGCTGGGGCATTCCATATAAGATGCTTTATGGGCAATTATTACGATCAGTCTTCCGACTAACACAACCTGTTAACTCCTTGACTTAGGATATATAAGAGTTTCATGTAAACTCTACTCATGTATGATATCGTAAACTATGCTTTAGATGAAATTTATTTTAAACTTACGTGCTATTTTAAGTACATGATCCTACAGAAAGAAGTTTAATCAACTTCTTCACTCATTACCAACCATACTTTATTTGACAAAGTTCAATTACTCTATATCAATGCATCATTATGTATTATAGGGAGCGATGATTTTTGATATCGAACCTTTATCATTTTTAGGTACATTTGGAACTCTTTCCAATATACTCACTTGCTCGATTAAATCAAATCATTATATTTCTATGCATGTTGCATTATTTACTTCCGTTTTATATTTTATGAACTTATTATGGACATACCGCATGTATATCAAATGCACATGTTCATTTCGATGATTATTCATCGGCGAATTTTAACAAACTACGTAGAACTGTTTTGGTATCATTGAACTTACGACGTCATACATTTATATGTATCAATTTGAAAAATTCAACAACTTTTATGTTACTCCCATTGAATGATGTTTTACCATTAATCATTTGAGATACAATTCACCAGCACTATATGATTGATAATCATATTATTAAAAATAATTTCTCAAAAATATGGCTTGGTCTATCATTCATCAAAAGATAACAAGGAAGTGAAGAAAAACAATAGATGAACAATTTATTCTAAACAAAACTTTATTAATTCATTAAAATATTACAAAGAAAACCATTAAAAATTTAATAAGAAATCTCAATTCTCAAAACTGTAACAACCCGAATTCTAGTGGGTCCAGGTTTTTCACAAAAATGCTAGAACCCAAGCCCACCGAAGCCCGAGTTGTGTTTTCTGGTATCCTGCAAATAGGCAAAGACAAATATATCTGTGCTTAGATAAATATCTCACTGTGGATCTGACTAAAATATAATAGTAAGTATATACTCACCAAAATAATAACATTTTCTAATGAGTGTCTCAAAGCTAGAAAGTCTCTGCCATCTACCTAACCTGTAGGATGTTATGAGGAGGGGGTGAGAACTAAAATTTTGGTGAATGAACAAATTACATACTACTAAGTTTAATTCTAAATATAACGTTTTATTTTCATTTACTAATATATACATAGCTATATGCCCAAGGACTGCATCGGTCCTAGGTACTAGTACTACCCCTAGTACCCTCTGTATTCTCCTCGCAAAGGACTTCATCGTCTTACTCCTATAACGTTCTGTGACTACATATGTAAAGGACTTCCTCGTAAGGCCTACAATACAGATGTTCCGTCGTCTACTATGAAAACGTAAAACTACGTCCGCACTAGCCTATACTAACGCTCGGACATCCACAATATACCACCCAGTGTGTACCTTGAGAAATATACGTAATCGTTCGGCTCTATTCCTAGAATTCTGCTTAACAAGGTCTACCTTATACGGAACTTAGTCGGGGATTTTCTATTTCTGTAAAGGACTGCCCTGTTAAGCTTACAATATAGATATTCTATTTGGTCTGCCACTTTTCCTATCGTAGATATGGCCCCACATAGTCACCCCTCAACTACTCGAAAGACCTTTAAAGAGCTAAGTGGATGTGCCCTACTGCAAACAATCTAAACATTCAATTGGCGGCGCACCTCATCCAATATCTCGATAGTGAAATTATTATTGGACTATTGGTTTACCTCTATTCATTTCCCGAAGTTGCTCTTGGTTTTGATGTTGGCCCGATATCCGCATGCGACTATCCTTTTGGGTCCTGCCCACTAAAACTTACTTGCAAGTAATAGGACATACGAATATCCTACTCCAAACATCAACCTCTTTTGACTGCCTAAACTGGTCCTGCCATGTAAAATGCAGTGAAGACATACTCTTTTGATGGAACACCTACATACCTACCTTTGGAGGAGTGCATCACTATGCCTACACCAGAGGTCCATCCTAGAGTACCCTCACGTCCTGTTGAAGTCTTATACTTCCTTTTAGCCAAAAATAGCTAAGTTGGGCGTGCTTCTTCTGTGATGAACTGCTTAGTTTGGCTCTTCATCCTTTGGGATGCTCTAAATGCATCTCACTCTTTTATTAGACCCTAAGTCTAATCTTTTACTTTGCATTTGCTTTACTTTCCTTTTTCTGTTGGCTACTTATTTTCCCTAATTAGCATAACCTTATCCCAGCCTCACCTAACTATTGTGAGACCATCAGTTCCCGACTGAAAGAAAATGTTGCGAATATGAGACACATGGGTCGACCTATAGGTTGACCTATGTATTAGGGGTCAACCTTAGGGTCGACCCTTGTGGCTTGTGGGTCGACCTATGGGTCTACACATGCCATATTTAATAATTTATTTTTCTATTATTTTCCATTTTTCGTTTCTCTCATTACTTCTTCGTATTGACTCGGATTTTGATAAGTTATATATGTAAATCGATTAGAAAATCGCCACGGACATAATGGTCTAAGTTTCGATGCCATGTTCCACAATTCCAAAAATGTTTATTTTTACTATTCATCGTTATTTGATTATTTAATTATCGAAAAATGTGGGGTGTTACATTCTCCCACCCATTAGAAAATTTCGTCCCCCCAATTCGACAAGGGTAAAACTATGAAATTTCTCGCATTAATCACAACCATTTTATGTAAATCCAATTTTGCGACCATCCGTTTTCTTGTGCAAAAGTGTCATTCAATACAAAACATATGCATGTACATGAATTTCTAAGCGGTACCTCCTATATGAATGCTTTTCTTCTTTAAAAATTTATTTAAAATATGATGCACACATCCTAAATATACTTGCAATTTCTATATGAATGCGATCTTTTGAAAGCTCTAAACGTTTTTCATCCAGTTTCTTCCACACTCCTATTGAGTAGAGGTGTAGTTCAACGAATTTTTTTCATCCAAATCCTACAATACAACTTTTAAACTTCGAATTTTAGAAAAATCTAATTTTCCAAACTCGATTTCTTATGTTAGGAAGAAGGTAGGAAATGGAAAAACTTCACATTCCGTACTTGGAGCTTATGCCGCTATCCTATAAAATCTCTATTCTCTTTCCCAAGCACGGTTTACATAAGAACTTTTTTCTTTTCAAGCTTTCTCTCAAACTTAATTTATGGGAAAAATGTGATTTCTTTAGATCTTACCGTTTTCTTTTAGTTACCTTTTTTTATCTGCTTCTACTCTTCTTTTAATATAGCAACTAAACAAGGCTATCATCTTGGGCTAGGAGGTCAAGGACCATGTCCACTCAGACATAGAAAGCTCATATTCTAAGAATCCAAGTAACTTGTATGCTCCTCTTACCACCTATTACTTGTTACCAACTTACGCTGTGTTACTTATGAAGAAAAAGATCTATTCATCTCTTCTATTCTAAGTTTCATTTACTGCAATGGATAAGAGTTTTAATCAGTGTGGTCTCTATCTAAAAAGGCAACTAAGCTAGGGGAAATTTTCTCTTTACCTTTCAATTTTTCCCAACTAAGGTCTACTTTTCCCAACCACTCGTGTCTTACTATCTTACTAGTATCACTTCACTATTCTTCTATAGTCTACACACATGAAGCAACGTTTCTAGTTTTTCACTAGTGTCCTATACACCTTACGGGAACTTTTATTATTACTACTAGGAGTAATTACTGCTATATCCTTACACCTTTCCCATTGCACCTAGGAAATGATTCTTATCTACACCATATTTAAAAGTCCGGTATGGTTTGGTATTTATTATTTTACTTCAAAATTAAAGCTTCTAAATTTTTGAAACATCAAATCCTAAAATTTTTCCTTTGAAAGTGTTATTTTGAAGTTTTCTGTTAAATTCATAGGTACATTGATACTTAAAAATTTTATCTTTCCAAAAACTTGTTTACTTTTCTACAAAACCGTTTTTCTTTAAAACATGTGTTGCTTGTTCTTAAAACATTTTTTTTCTTGACAAAAAAATGTCCTTACATGTTTTCAAAATATCTTCTTTTCATAGATTTTCAAATTTACTAAAACTGTAGTAGATAAGAACAATTATTTTATCAAAAATCTCCAATCTTTTATATTCTTCCAATTACTTAATCTCATAGGAGTTTACTGCACTTAATGGTTTTATACCTTAATGTATTGGAATTATTTTCTTTATGAGAAACCATTAATGCTAAAACCTTCTACGCCTTTAAAGAAGGATTTCATGTTTATGTGAAATTATAAGGAATTTATTTTATGTTTTTTTCTTCGAAATAGGCTACACAAAACATGATATTTTCCATATCTTGTAATCTCTTTCATGTATTCCTTATAACTAGCACAAAACATCTTTATTTGTGATTCATAGAAAATTATATCATTATTCATTTCATTCTAATAGATTAAAGCATGTTTACTCTATATTCACTTACATAAGATATTTTCTACTAAATTCATTAATTTAACGCACATTATTTTTCAAAAGTACTCATTTTCAAAATTTCTCCAATATATTCACAATTAAAAAAATATTTTCTTATACATATTTAAATAATAAATGTACATACACACCACTTTAGAAATTATCTCCAAAACTCATTTGGCCAAAAGAGATGTTGCGTAAAACACCGTTACTACAATCCAAAAATACTAATATATGGATTTAATTAAAATAAGTATTAATAATCTCATCTACTATGTAAAAACATTTCCTTTGGGAATCACCTACTATAACAGTAGTGCATAGTCTATGCTACTTTATTTTATCGAAAACATCAGTTACAACATATCTAACCTACGTTTTCGATACTTAGCACACTTTAGGTTTTTATATTTAAAATCTTTGTTCACCTACAAAGAAACTAGCAAGCTATACACACTCCATAATTCTTTAAAAAGAATTTTGCTTTTAACAAAATTTACATCATATAAAGACCAATTTAAATTTCATACCACTTACATTTTTTTTCTTTAAAAACCCAATGTTTAATTCCTTAAATATATTAACAAATATATTTTTCAACTTTAAAAGTTTCATTTTATTAGCCTAGACATAAAGTAGATTTTCTTCATACTAAAACCTCTTATTCTTTCCAAAATAAAAACACTCTCCCTACTATCCCTAGGGAACTTCTCTACTTCCTATAACATATGGATACCAATCTTCTCTCAAAACATGACTTATTGAACGCTATAAATTGGCAATGTCATAGGGCTCAATATAGTTGGGTTATTCAAACCCAACTTGCAAACTTTGCACAAATATACTTCTAAAAACTTTCCATATGTTAAAATCTATAATTGGAGACTATTTGGATTTTAGTAGATAATATATTTATATTTTATTCAAAAATACAAATACATTCACTCACTATGTGTTTTACGCAAAAATGTAACAATCCTAAACCTAGGCTCTGATACCAAATGTAACAATCCGAATTCCGGTGGGCCAGGATTTTTCGCAAAAATGCTCGAATCCCAATAAAGCCCGAGTTGGGTTTTCTATTATCCTACAAATAGGCAAAGACAAATATACCAGAGCTCAGGTAAATATCTCACAATAGATTTGATTAAAATATAATAGTAAGTAAGTACTCACCAAAATAATAACACTTTCTAATTAGTGTCTAAAAACTGTAAAGTCTCTGCCATCTACCCAACATGTAGGATGTTATAAGGAAGGGGTCGGAACTAAAGTTCGAGTGAATGCACAAATTACATACTTCTAAGTTTAATTCTACATATACCATTTTATTTTCATTTACTATTATATTAGGTTTACCGAGTCCATATACTCTCGCTTCTATGTGTGTATCGTACCCTTCTATTCCCTAGTGGATTAAAACTTAATTACTAATATATATGTATCTATATACCCGACAACCGCATCAGTCCTAGATACTACCCTTAGTACCCTCTGTATTCTCCTCGCAAAGGACTCCAACGTCTTGTTCCTATAGCGTTCTGTAAATACATCTGTAAAGGACTGTCTCGTAAGGCCTATTCCATCGTCTACTATGAAAACATAAAACAATGTCCGCACTAGCCTATACTAATGCTCAAACATCCACAATGTACCACCCAGTGTGTACCTTGAGGACTAAACGTAATCGTTTTTTCTACTCCCTGAATCCCACTTAACAAAGTCTACCTTGTATAGAACTCAGTCGGGGATTTTCTATTTCTGTAAAGGACTGCCCTATCAGGCCTACAATACATATATTCTATTTGGTCTGTCTCTTTTCTTATCGTGGCTATGGCCCCATGCAGCCACCCCTCAACCAATCGAAAGACCTCTAAAGTGCTAAGTATATGTGCCCTACTTCAAACAATCTAAACATCCAATTGGCGGTGCACCTCATCCAATGTCTCGATAGTGAAAGTATCATTGGACTATTGGTTTAACTCTAGTCTTTTTCGAACTCGCTCTTTGTTTTGATGTTGGCCCCACATGTGACTATCCTTTTGGGTCCGCCCACTAAAACTTACTTGCAAGTACTGGGACATACGAATTCCTACTCCAAACATCAACCCTTTTTGACTGCCTATAATGGTCCTGCCATGCAAAAAGTAGTCAAGGCATTCTCTTTTGATGGAACACCTACAGAACTGCCTTCGGGGGACTGCTCCGTTATGCCTACCTCAGAGAGCCATCCTAGAGTACGCTTACGTCCCGTTGAAGTTTCGTACTTCCTCTAGCCCTAAATATCTAAGTTGAACGTGCTCCTTCTGTGCTGAAATCTGTGATGAACAGCTTCGTCGGGCACTTCATCCTTTGGTCTGCTCTAAACGCATTTTATTGTTTTATTAGACCCTAAGTCTAATCTTTTATTAGGCGTTTAGTTTACTTTTCTTATTATGTTGGCTACTTATTTACCCTAATTAGCATAATCTTGTCCTAGCCTCATCTTAATATTGTGAGGCCATCAGTTCCCAACTAAAAAGGAATACTGTTAGTATTGGCTACTTCTATTTTCTTGCTTATTAACATAATCCAAGATCTAAGTTTATTAAAATAAGCCTCTTCTATTATTTCTTATCTATTTCCTCATTAACTTAATTTAAGTCTTAAAATAAGCCTTTTCCATTCTTTCTACTTAATTATAACATATGTTATAATTTTACTTGCAATTGTCACTTTTATTTTATTTTATAATCTATACATTATAAATATAATTACAAGTGTCTCTTTTCTATTCTAGTTGGTTTTCTTTTATTATGATATTGAATTCTCTTTACTTCTCTTATATTATATGATAATCTTGGCTTGGGACTACGTCCGATTGTCACAAATTTACTAACCATATTAACTGTTTTACTTTTATTCTATTACCCGCGCAGTAAATGCAGATCTTAGTACATTTCTGTTTATAGCTTCTAGTCTTATCTAATAATTAACTTGATTCCTTCAATTATTTACTTGATTTTTTTATATTCTAGGAAGTAGTTCTATTCTATTTGGTTGGTCACGAAAACTGTACTAAAAATCCATTTCCATGTTTTAGTACCAAATAATGCTATAAACAATAATCCGTAACGGCAAGATATTTCTTTTATTATTTCTTTACTTTTTGGATAGAGCAAAATACAATGGTTTCTCTATTTTACACGAATTCCCTTTTTTTATTCTTTTATTCTTGCGATTACATTTATCCTTATCTTTTAAATATTAAACTATAGAAATGTATTCTCTTTTCTAAACCAACCAACTAATCTATCACTTACTTCCAAATCAAGTTATTAGATTTTTCTTTAATTTATTACTCCTATTTTAGCATAATTTACTAAAAATTTCTATTTTTCTCTTTTTATTGCAGCTTTTCTTATTTTACATCTAATTTCTATAAATCTAGTGTTCTATTTTAGTCCGTATTTGTGAATTCTTCTCTTTACTATTCATTCATGTAAAAAGGAATAAAAAGAAACTAAAATTTACATGCTAAATTTCAACTTTTAAAATAGATGTAAATAACTGTAAATTTCATACTTTTAGGCTTGTGCCTCTTTCTAATTATCAAGCCTAATATTATTCATATTTAGTGGATTTCTATTTTCCTTTTTCTATATAAATAATAATTAAATATAAGCTCTCTTATATAACTTACAGTCACAGCATACTAATTAACTTGATTCATTACAAATGCTAAGTAAAATTATTTAATAGGAATCTAACGATAATATATCATAAACGTAAATGATATATAATTAAATCCACTCACCTGTCATCCTTAGCTTTGCTTTTGCTCAGCTTGACTCCATAGTCCTTCTGGATCCCCTTCTAAGATGTATAATTTTTTTATTGAGAAGATCTTCTACCTAGAATTTTTTATTAGGGTCCATCCTTAGGAAATGAACCATAATAAATATTTTTGATTTAGGGTTCAGCCTTAGGCAATTAACCCATTAAGAGAAAATCTGATTGTGAGAAAATAGCTAGGCTTAGGGTCCTATTTATAGTGGAGTTTGGAGATTTCAGACCGTTGGATTCTTGGATTGAATTTGAAGCCACCACGTCATATGGTCATTTGGAGCCATCAAATGCATCAACGTATGGCTCGGATCGAATAAAAATCGATCTAATATACTTTGGCATGTCCCTGGACGAATTCACGTCCAGGGAGATACGAGGGTCGACCTATAGGTCACCTGTGTGTATTAGGGGTCGACCTTAGAGTCGACCTTTGTGGCTTGTGGGTCGACCTATGGGTCGACCTATGCCATATTTATTTATTTTATTTTATTTTCCATTATTTCCCGGTTTTCGTTTCTCTCGTAACTTCTTTGTATTTACTCAGATTTTGACTACTTATATACAAAAATTGATCATAAAATCGCCACACACAAAGATATAAGCACCGTTCATCATTATTTGATTATTTAATTATCGAAAAATGCGGGGTGTTATAAAAACTCTACAACGATTCTCATTTTCTCTAATCACAGTGAACATTATAAAAGCCTATTTATAAATGTGTTTTAATCTCGAATAATGGGTCAAAGATATACAAAAATTTATGGTGCCAAAACACTCTAAAGAGGACGAAAATTCCTATAAAATCTCGAAGTCCATTTTTCTATAAATTGTTCATCCAATGAACTAGAAATATCATATTATCAATCCCAACAAGCAGCATAAAAAAAATTAATCTATTAAAAATTTTGTGGTTGTCAAGCATTTTTTGGTTATCAAATAGCAGGCATAATAAAATATGATAGGTAGATGGATAATATACTAGAAGAGATCAAGAAAATAGAAACAAGCATTATGATGAAGATGGTAAAATATTAGAATAATTCATAGAAAGAAACATAGCACACGTGACAATGCTTAGTTCGACGACATTTCATGAACCCTACCGTCTTAGTTTTGAAAATCTTTTTCATCTCACTTTTATAACCTAAAGAAACCTTAACCTTCACTGTCTATGATATTCCCAGACCAATATATTACTATTTTAAGTTCTCACCATTTGCAAGTTTTAAATTCAATATCTATCATTTAAAGTAATAGTTGTTTGCTGTGCCGATGGCAGATTAACTGTCTATTGGATAAACTTAAATAAGCTACTTTTATTCTATTTTTTCTTTCTGAAATTCAAAATAAATTGGTTTGGCTATAAAATAAGCTTATTTAAATCCACCCAGATAGAATGTTACCAAAATTAGATGATGAGTTTGATGAAGGAAGCTGTTTATTGTATTCGTTCAATTGAACTTATATTTAAATGGTTAAAATGGATATTATATATTAAATAAGAATAATTTCAGATTTAATAAGGAATTAGTAACAAAATTAAATTATTTGGAAATAATTATTTATTGAAATAAATTAATTAAAAAAAATTAATTAATCAATGGATTTAAAACATGGATTTTGTATATAAAATTTAAATGAATTAAATGTAGAAACAAATTGTAGAAAATTTCGTAATATTGGAAAAAATTAAGTATTATAATTATAAGTTTTAATCGGAATTTTAGAGTAATTTGAATTAAATTAAATTTTTTTATATATGCAAATAAATGGGAAGAAAAAGTGTAAATAATAAAAATAAATATTTGTTTTAGAAAATAAAGCCTAAGCCCATTCTCGCCCAAAATAAATTTTCCAGATTTCTCTAATTCATAACTTTACCTCTATAGTAAAATAGTTCATGTATCTTTTCTCCTTATTATTTTTCATCTCCTAAAGCCAAAAGAACGAAACCCCCTTTACTTTAGATATTAAAATAAAATAAGGCCAAACTATAATTCTTGAATTTATGTATATACATATTAACTTCTTATTACACCATGATATAAGAAGAAGTTTGGGTTTCGATCATCTTCTGGCATCTTGGAAGGGGAACAATGAAAGAAGGAGGAGTAGCAGTGATGGGTAGGGTTATAAGTGAGTAAACACTCATTAAATCTATGTTCTAGATCATCATATATGTTGATACTAGATTTGTGCATTGGTAAGTATGGTTGAATCCTTTGAATTATTGATGAAAGCAACGTGTAGATGGAGAAGATCACCAAAATCAATCGATTTAGGCACTCAAATCGCGTCATTATGGTTTTGACCAATCGACCCCTCAAGTACAACCGGTCGACTGCTAGTAGTCGATCGGTGGAGCAACCAATCGGCACCTAAATAAGAAATTTTATAGATAATAACACTTACTAAAATGTAATTAATGTAATAAAATAAATGAGTGTAAGTGCATACTATAATAGAGGAAGGAGAGGGGAAGGTGGAAGAAGAAGATGCCTGGAACGAATTGATTTTGGCACAGTATTTGCATTATGGTACCCAGAACTTGTCGACCTTTAAGATCTTACCAATCGACCGTTGCATGTCGACCGATGATGCTATCATTTAGACCAAGAACATGTGTAGTACAATGGTAAAGAATTATGCCCTTCAACCAACCCAATTGGGTTCAAGTCCTGTGTCATCCTATTTTTGCAAGTGTATTTTTAAGTGTAAATAAATTATTTGCATTGAAAATAAATGTGAGAAATTAAATAATGTCAATATATAATTTTATGAAGAAATGTTTTATTTAAAATTCAGTATTTAATATATATAAAAAGTAATTAATTGGAAAAAAGGAAATTAATATTTGATTTTAAATAAATATTTAAAGTTTATATAAATTCAAGAAAATAAAGATGAATGTTCGAATTTATATTTTAAGTATTTCGAAGTATATTTTAAATCAAATATATTTAGATAGTAATTAAAAGGAAAATTTATATAATTAAGTAAAAAAAATGAATATTTAATAATTTAAAGTGTATTTAAATATTCAATTAGAATTCTTGAAGTGTTATTATATTTATGATATTTTCAAGTCTTTTATTGTATTCATAATTGATGTGTTGTCTATGAATTACTAGGTGTTTTTTACGTAATTGAATACTTAAATTGTTTAGTTATGATATTCTGATTTCTCAATATTTTAATATCAATCTTTATTGATATGAATGATTCACCGTTGAAATTGATTTGATTGGTTATGACGGCCTACCTCTTCGATCGCCAAAAATCAGCATTAATACATCTATGATATTCACGTGTTGTAAATCCAAGCATTGGAGAGGTTGATTATCATGGGGTTAAAGAAAATAGAGATAGAAGACAAAACAAAATAGAATCTCACATCGCATTCAAAATTTAATTATACATATGAGTAGTTCACGCAATTACTTCAAAATGCTCCATTAAAATACTAGTATTTACTAATCTAACTAGGATAGTTATAACTATCGATCATCACAAGTGCTAGTAGATACTTAATACAAAATACATCAGAATTGAAAATAAATGGTTATCTACATAGGAACCTCTAGCTTCATGCACCATCCAGAATGCACCGAGCTTCTTCCAACACGTTCAATGCTACTAACTACTTGGCTGTCCAAAAAATAGGGCACCTAGAGTTTAAGAGGAAAATAAATAAACTCCAGGTCAGTCATGGGACTGGTATGGAAAA
This sequence comes from Allium cepa, assembly GCA_030765085.1. Lineage (NCBI taxonomy): Eukaryota > Viridiplantae > Streptophyta > Magnoliopsida > Asparagales > Amaryllidaceae > Allium > Allium cepa. The sequence goes on from CM060941.1 coordinate 628,479,031, forward strand.
CTCAAAAATACGAGGTAAAACTAAAGGGTATCTCAAAAGACTACGCCGCACATAAACATGGAATGTGTTTTTACCCTATGATAACCAAAACCTTTACTGCGTAAAATTTGGAAATATTAATTTTAATGGCTTTCTTTTGAAAATGCTTTTTAAGTAAATATACATAATATTAGCCGAAATTTTACATAATTAAATTTTAGCATACTAGGCTCTACAGTCAAGTCCAAAGGCTCTTATTGGAGAATGATTTCCATACAATGACAGGTAAGGAACTACTTCCATATTGAACATCTTTAGAGGAATGTACCAAGGATCAACAACTTTAAAACCTCTACAACTGACAAGATCGGCCTACCCTTAGACCCATCTTGGTGGCGGATAGAACCGAATAAGACATCACCCCGGTTGTAACTGACATATCCGAAATCCCTTAGCATACACAATACACTCGACACATATAGAGTAATCTAGAAAGGTAGCGACCATGCTCTAATGATTGCGAACTACATAGCCTTACGACATGCCCTTTCTAAGCTATTTTCGAGTGATGAGGCCCGAGGTAATGATTACCTTTCACATAGTACATTCTACTTCAAATGACATACTACCAATTCCATCACATACCATTGATTTCTACAAATGTACAACCTTTGAGCTCGTACGTCTTAGTAACGGGTGTTAAGTATAAAAGAGTTACTTCCTACACCACTAAACAGATGTACATTCATAAAAATCAATGTAGCTGCATATTAGAAATGCAATGTGAGACGTTCGTCCATACAAGTTGCTCGGGAACATAACAAACCGAAGGAACTCTCCCACCACATCCTGCCAGGAATCATCCTTAGGATTAGTAGCGAGTGCCCTTGCATCGAAGATTAAATGAAGATACTACTGCCACATAGGTATGATATGGGAAATTTCCTTCGAGGGTCGGTGACAAGCAACCCTTCATTCCATTTATTATAATTCAAGTCTTCGCTTTGAATATGCAAATTGGTTCGAAGTGGTTTTCAAATAATAATAACTCAAATCCAATCTCAGTTCATTCGAACTAATCATTGATAAAAGATATTAAGTAATTAGGTGGTTATCATTTGATTAACTACTTTCTTTTTATAAAAAATATCTCTTGGATATATATATACATATCTTTAAAATAATTCTTTCCGGATTACACAGAATCGTTAATCCTCTCTTTAAATTTGGAAATACCAAATCAAAATCATTTATCATAAATTATATTGCAAAATCTTATTGAGTAGAAATTATACTACTTCTACTCGATGTCAATTTCCATGTTCAACCGTTACCATCCATCAAATAATGAAGAAATCACATGTTAAATTCATACAGATAGTATGGGCTCCCTCCTTGGAATTTAATACCAAGTATAAGAAGATTATTTCTATATGATCCAAGTTGTATTAAATGTGGGAAATTAAAATCTTTTATACGTGCCTCGTTTTTGACATTTTGACTTTGTCTATTCCTCGCCCAAGTAAAAGGCCAGGCAAGCCGGGCACTTGTTGCTCCTGAACATCTCCTTAGTTTAAGCACTCCACATCCAGATTTCATGAATAGAAAAATTCAGCCTACTCATCGGGTTTTAGAGCCAAGATTAAATCACTTAATTTTAACAGCTTTTCTTCAAATCATTTATTTAAACTTTTTAAAATAAATTAAAAGACCTCGAAATCATCTTTAAAATATTTAATTATTAATTTAAAAATATTTAAAAAATATATGGAAAAGAATAATTAATTTTAAAGCCATATTTCAAAATTTATTATAACTGCTGCGAAAACGCTGTGAATAATGCTGCGAATAGCGCTTTTAAGGTTTACTTGATCAAAACAACTTTGGTATCATTTAGAAATTCATTTTTATAACTCAAATCTATTTCGAAGCATTTTAAAAGAATTATAGAATTTACCCATATTTTTAAGAATTAAAAATATCAATTTAAAAGAATCTATCGCTTTGTTTTCCAAACTACCAAACTGCGACTATTTGCAAAATATGTTTTGCTCAGATTTCAAATTTACTAAATGAAATCCCGATCGTTTTCTTTTGTTTGAAAATTATGATTATAATAATACAAAAAAATATTAAAAAAATTTCAACTTCGAATCCATCTTATAAATGGATTTAACTTTCTACGGTGCGAAATCGCGAACTACAGCTACGCAAAACGTCTATTTTTGAAACAATTTTCATCACTTGTCAAAACTTCACTAAACTAGGTATTAGTATTTATAAACCGTTTTGAAGAGGTTTAACAATCTTGTATACACCATTTTATTTATGAAAGGAAAGTGATTTCTTTTATGATATTCAACGTGTATTAAACATGAATCATTCAACATCCAAATAAACAAATAATCAAAATTCAAACTTGATGATCAAACATAGTAAACAACCATAGCAATCATATTACGTCGTCAATTTATACACACACACACACATACATATATGTAATAGAGTTTTTCACTTGTTTTTTGATCGGACTGACTTTAAAATGGCTATAGCTCCGCTACGATCACAATAGAGCCTATGGAATCAAGTCTAAGACCTTTGGGAAGGCTTGACCTATGCTTGCTAATGGCGATAGGCTCGGCCTTGGTTGGTGGAACGTGTGATCGTGGATTGTAGAGGTGAGAAAGAGTGGATTTGCTTTAGTTATGAAGAATTTTGATAATATATACTTACTATATAATTTTAATTCCTTTTTTCCATAATTTTTTAGGCAACGGGCCATTAAAATGGAGTATAAGAAGTAAAGAAGCTTAGAAACTTTTATGAAAAATTGAAGTGAAGAGATATGGGTGCTATTTATAGGCAGTCGTGATGACGTAAATATCATGATATTTCTACACAAATGCATCACCATTTACCCACCACCCCACTCCCCTCCTACCTCATCATGTTTGACCATGTATCCCCCCATGTGTGTGTACCCATGCGCTTGTACTTTGGGTAAAATAGGTTGACTTTGGTTTGCTTAAGTGTTAAGTTTTATTGAAAATATCTTAATATTTTATAATATATATATATATATATTTAAATGCATATGCATATTTGTATGTATATGTGTGTTCGTGTGCATGTGAATGTCTTCGTATATATTTAAATGTACGTGTGCATATGTATATCTCAAATGATTTACAATGTTGCACAATTTTCTATGTAAATCGTCGAAGGATTCCGATTTTGATTTTCGGTCATATTTTCATTTCTTAGTTAATATGAATATATTTTTAAAGAAAGTTTGATAACAATATTTCTATCATTATATAATAATTAAAAGGGATTATTTAATATTAAAATTATTATTGAATTATTTAAACTCAGTTTAAAATAAAAAAATCATTTATTTCAAAATAGTTATGTCATTGATGATGTTAAAAAGAGATTTCATTATCAATAATAAAATAAATAATTTTATTACATATTCTCACTCATATATATAAATAAGTGTTTTATCTAGATCCATGCATGATGTCGGATGGTCTAAGAATTGGTTATTGATAAAATGGTTTTCGATCATTTTATCAATATATCTTCTAAAGTATATATTTTCGTAAATATTTATTCAAAATGAGATTTCCAATATGTTTATTTCTCAAAACATTATCACTTATGTCAAAAATGTTATGTTTGAATATTTCAAAAAATTCTGAGGCGATGAATTTGCAGGCCGTTACAGTAGTGTTTTGATATGACACAGTGATGATATGCTTCTTTATAGATTCATGATATTGTTATGATTATGATATTTTTGTTTATGATGATTTTTAATTTTATTTGGCGAGGAGTATTAATAAATGAAGTTATAATATTGTCTATGTATATGGCTCTCGTTAATTTTTTTGGGTTATTCTTTGGACTTGTTATGTAAAATATCTTGAAGATTGAGTGTAGTTTATGAGTAGTGAATAAGCATTTGATTATCATGTAGTGGTATAAGATGCTATTGTGATATTTATTCAGCTATTCACTGTCAGTTAATGACACTCATGTGACGGGAAAGTATGATGAGAATGTACTTATGTGAGGTGATGCTCATAGGCGTAAGCAAGGCAGTTACCCTTATGTTTATAGATATTATGTGCCACTATCGTGATGTACTTCTGATATTAGGGTTGGAGAGAACCAGATGGCTAGAAACCACCCTAGCAACTGATCGTGGGGTTGTGCCTCAGATTGAAGACACATTTATTGGATATTATATTTAATGTGCATCGCAGGATTTAGGTTAGGTGACCCATAGGGTAAATGCCCTATAGCCCCTTATGCTACATAAGCTTGTAGTATGTTGCCTTTAGGGGCAAAACAGGGTCGTGATCGAGGCTACACATTGACGAGCCATTGGTGGATATGAGTCACGATGTCCGTCGAGGTAACTAAAAATTGTAGAAGAAAATCTGGTTAGTTGACCCTGGGCTCCTAGAGCGGGCATATGGCCTTCAATCTCCCTTTTGGTTCTAATGGAGTGGTAAGTTCGCATATACTATTGATACACCTCACTTAAGTATAGACATGAGTTAGGTAACCCAGGGTTGGGTGACCCAAACATTGATGTATATATGACTCTACTTGGGACTTCATATCTTTCGTACAGTCATTCCCCATCATGATTTATATTGTATGAGGAGATGAAGTTATATCTAGATAGGTGTCCAGAGTGATAGAGTTGGGGGTATGCCCTAAGGGCAATTATGTAATTTGTTACATATTAACTCATTGAACAATCTTGCTCACAATAAAGGTGTTTCTTTCTATTATATATTTGCTATAGTATGGTTATATTAATTAAATAATTTAATTAAAAGTATATTAAATATAAAATCCATAATTTGCTATATTTTGTGATAGTAGCTACAAAGTGTTGTAACCATGAGTAACTTATCAGAATAAAACAAATATACTATTTTAAATGTTCCTTGTCAAGATGCATCGAGATTGGATATCGATGCATCCGTTGAGACTAGAGTATATAACGCTCTCTAAATGTTAGGCAGTGTATTACTCATGACTGTTAGGAGTACCTAGGAATTACATATTGATAGTTATTGGATAACTATGGAACAACTCACTCGATAGTTTTCTATTGGTTAATATAACTAAGGTCAAACAGAAAATATCGATGTGACCGATTTACACAGTTCTCTCGACTTGAGAATACTGTTGATCTTCAATATGAAAGCTCCACTTTGTTAATAGTCAAATCATGGCATGACATTCCATCGAGTGACCGTAGTTGTGTCGGATGGAAGTATTGGAAGTGAAGCATTATTCAAGAGAGGATCATCTCCTCAGTTATATGGGGTTAGTATCATGGTCAACTCAAATCAACTCAAAGTCAAAGTGTATGGCCGAAGCATTTTGATTAATAATAATTGTTATTATTGAACCAAGGACTTTGTGTTTGGATTATAAAGTTGAGTGTGGATGATATTGGAATTTTGACCATTACCAAATTCCATAAGTCCTAATATGATATAGTTTTGATGAAGAGAATTGGTGTAAATAATTGTCACTATCAGGTACCACTTATAATAAGTAACATTTGATTTTACATGTGACGACCCACAATTTTGAATCCTTTGAGCTGACAATAAACCACTCATGTCCGACCTAAGTTGCACGGAAGAATAGACGATCGAGGGTAAAAAAGAAAATAAGACAACATAGAATCTCATTTGAATGGAATAACATGTAATATTGAACAAATATCTTTACAGCGGAAACTTTTAAATACATATACCAGAGTCTAACCTAAATTCAGCTTGGACAGTTGTAAATATCTATCCATACAATTGCTGATAAATATCAAACTAAAACTAACAAAGCACAGCGGATAATAGAATTTGTCCATACGTAGATGAATACCTCCATCTTACCTCTGGAAACTCCAACCTTCTTCAACTAAACCTGAAACTACTCGGATCTAACCTGAGTATTGAAAATACTCGAATCAGGCTTCATAAATCAGTGTGAGAAAAAAATCAATAATAATGACAGTGTCATATATCAGCCTTTAAATGAAATCCTTTTGAAAAGAAAGAGTATCTCATAAGACCACGCCCACACATAAACACGAACGGGTTTTTACCTTATGATAACTTAAAACACTTTTATGTATCAAAACATTTGATATTATTCCTACTGACATTATTTTCAAAAAATTTGCAAATAAACTTATTAATCTTATCCAAAATGGTTACCTATATAGCATTTCGAGGCTATTCATTATGCCAATACAAACAAAATCGTAGGTTCTTATTGGAGTATGGATTCCCATAAAAATGACCAGGTGAAGGGAACACCTTCCGATGGTACACCTCTAGATGGATGCCCCGAGGAACATCACAAAGGAACCTCTACCAACAAAAGACTGGCCTATCTCTATACCTAGATAGTACCGAATATATCATCCTTTGATTGTTACCGACCTTTATCCGAGCGCTCGATTTCCATATACCACATCAATTTACATCCCGAATGTCATAGCATGAAGAAATATATCTAGAAGAGGGTGATCATACTCTAATTGGGAATGACTCACTTAGCCTTGCTGCATCTGACCCTATTTTGGTCATTTTCGGTTGATGAGACTCGAGGCAACGATTACCTCTTCACATAGCATAATCACATCTCTGAATGCCACATTACCATTTCCGTTGACTGCTGATTGCCTTCCACGAAAATACAACCCTTAATCTCGCATGTCTCAAGGAGGGTGTTAAGCTAAGAGAAGTTTCCTTCTCCACCACCACTGATGCATGTTTGTAAAACCAATGTACGTAATCTTTAGAAATGCAATGTCAAACAAATGTCTATACAAGTTGTCCAAGAATAGGACAAACAGAAGGCACTCTTCTACTACCACTAGTAGAGAGTAGTCCTTGCAATCCAAAAAATCTCCATAACGAGGAGACCACTGCTACAAATAAATCTATATTAGGAGCAACCTAGAGCATGTCAACAAGCAGTCCTCGGGCTATGAAGATCCACGATCTTCAATAATCATCATCTTCAACATGTCTTCACATTCGAATGTATACATCAGTTCGAAGTAGTTTTCGAATAGGAATCACCCAAAACCGACCTTGGTTCCTTCGAATCCAATCATCAATAGAAAAAGTGAATATGAGTATACAGGATTTGTTAAGTCTCTTTCTACTTTAGTTCTTTTCGAATGATTTTGAAATCTTTTTCTTTTGACGTAGGATAATTTTAAGTAATTCATTTGCATTGGATAATATCTCAAATTTCCTCCCTTAACTCTCGATCCAAATACCTTAACTTTTAGGTAGGTCAAAAATAATTTATTTAAGACATCGTTTATGATAAACCCTAAAATCAATCTTAGTAAACATTTTTGAGTAAATAGGAGAATAGAAATCATTCTAATTTTACTCGACATCAATTTCCGTATTCAATAAGTGCCATGGGCGGAATAACGATGAAAAAACCTTTTAAATTCCACGAATAGGACGAGTTCCCTCTTGGATTTTAATACTAACTATAAGAAGATTATCTCTATGCAATCCCAATCGTAATTTATTCATTTTGGAGATTGCTTAAATTTTGGATAATACCGATCTTCTTTTATTTTAAAAACTTAATAAAATCTTTTTCGAGTATCTGGGCTTTTCTTTCGATCTATTCCACCCCTCGCCTAAGAAAAGAAAATATACGACAGGTAAGTTCAGGGCACCATTGCTCCATCCCTAACCATAGTTAAACATCTTGTTTTATCTTTTCAAATCTCATAGGCGGGACAAATATACTAGTCGTTCCGTATACTCAGTTATCGACTTTCTTTTGGAATTGATTATAAAGATTAAAAATTATTTTCTAAACACTTAAATTCTCTTTTAAAAAATTTCACAATTGATTCCAGGAAAAATCGTTACGTTTAAACTCGCATTCAAAAAGTTATACAATTTGTAGCTTAAAAGTTCTACGAAAAGTGCTATATAATCTTATTTGGTTTAAACAACTTTTAAACACTTGATAATTCATATTTTCCAATTCAAATCTCCTTTAAACTATTTAAATAGATTTATCAAATTTATTCCATATTTTTTCATGATTAAAAATGTTCATTTAAACAAATTTCTTGTCATGGTCACTTAACTACACTAGCGTGATTTTTCTAGAAAATTGGTTTGGACTTAAATCAGAATCTACTCATCGAAATTTTGATTTTCTTACTTCATTTAGAAGATATGGATATAATAGTCCAGAATTTTCTTATCTCGAAGAATTCCGAGCTATATTCCACTCTATACACTTATTTGAACTTTTTGGCACGAAATCGCGAACTTCCGTTGGTGACGCGCCTAGTTTTGACTTATTTGAAATAATCTATTCAAATTGGATTTTATCACTTATAAAATCATTGCAAATCATTTTAAATCAATATTTCCTCTTTTTAAAGTATTTAAAACGTTTTTTCATTATTCCCATATTATAATATTATTTTATTCATATTACTTTAGTATTAAATTTTGAATTCCAGTTTCAATTCAAATTCAATTCTAACTTCAAATTAAACTCAATTAAAACTTAAATTTCAAATCTAGTTTCAGTTTAAACTTTAGTTCAACCTTAATTTCACTTTTAGTTTTTGAAATCGATTTCAATTTCAATTTCACTGTTCATCTTAATTCCAATTACACTTTAACTGTCTTTTTTAATCCCATTTCACTTCAAATTTCAAATTCTCTTTTATTTCTACTTTAGTTTCAATTCCAATTAAAAAGAGTCTTATTTTTCCAAAGTATCTCATATCACCAGAATTGGGTCTTTTTAACAAAGGGATCGCTTAATAAAAAACAATAGAAATTTGATGTCCATACTAACATCACAACCATACAAAAAATCATGTGACATTAACAATTTTAATACAGGTATAGTATGATAAATGTTATAACATTACTATGGAATATCCAACATTCAAATAATTATTCAAATATCCATATCATAAAATGGTAATTATCTATCATAACAAATCAATTCAATAATCAATATAAATTATATAGCGGTGAGAATTTTCTCACCTTCGTATCCACTCTGTTAATCTTTTTCGTGAGAAACGCGTCTCTCGAGCTAACGTGTTATTTCCAAACATCTCGGATTCGTCACTTTTCCTTTCCTCTCGTTTTCTTTTCGTTTTTTTGTGTGCCCATGGCTTGAATAGAGGGTACGGCTTAAGGGAAGGGGTGTGTAAAGGCATGGGTAGATGGGTAAGTGGGGTATTAGGCTTGGGTTTGGAGGGTAGGGCTCGACCGTGGGGTTTAAGGGCTCGGGTAGGTGGGTTTGAGGGAGTGTATGGGTGTGTGGCTTTCGCTAGGGGCATGTAGGGTGGTTCGGAGGTGTTTGGCCATGGGTTTAAGTGTGTAAGAGGGGGTGCGTGTGTTAGTTTATTTTCCTGGTTATAAGTTCTACAAGGGAAGTTTATAATATATAACTTTATTTATGCCAAACCAAACGTTCAAGTTTGATTTCTTTTACAAAGTTATTTGCCACATTTCTTACCCTTTATAAAGTAAGTTTCAGTTATAGTGCTATCCAACTTTCCTTTTTAATCATCATATATTTCTCAAACTTTTATTTCAAAATCATTCTATGCCTTAATACCCGATTTCGGGTCAAATTCAATTTTTTGCTTCAGTTTCCATTTGGATTACATCTTCAGTTCAAACTAATTAGTATTTAAATCGATGTTTAAATATAAAAAATTTCTATTCTGACCAGTTTGAATTTAGAGAATAGTTTGAATAGTTGTAAAATAGTTAAAAAGTTGTGAAAAGGTTAAATAGTTAAATAGTTGTAAAAAAGTTAAATAGTTGTAAAACAGTTTAAATATTTAGGAAGATAGATTCAAGACAATTCATATTAAATAATTTATTTGAAAATAGTTGCAGAGTCAAACTGGTTCAATTTCCACCCTCCAATTCAAATCAATTTTCAATTTCCACTTCCATTTAAATTGATTCAAACTAGATTCCAATTCGAATTAACTTCGATTCCTAATCGAATTAACTTGTAAACCCTAGACATTATTATAATACCACTGGATTTCCTATCAAATGTTTTGGTTATCGTAAGGTAAAAACCAGACATGTTTATTTGTGGTGTGGTCTTACGAGATACTGTTGATTTCAAAAAAATTCAAAGTTAAGCAACTTTAACCCGTTTACTCACACCAGACCCATGTCTAACCCAGATTTTATTTTCTGTTTTCTTAAACACTCGGGCACTCAAATTTTTACGAATAGCCAAGGGACTCGAGTTAGCTTTAACGAATTCTGGAGGAGATATAGAGCAGGAGGCTTCAGCGTATAGATAAGGTGGTTCCGTTGTGTTAACCTCTATGTTGTATCTTGAGTTGTAAGATTGACAAGTTTCCATAACTGTCCAATGTATGTGATGTATAAGTTGTGTAACTCTGATAGATGTTGTATATTATGTAATAACTATGTGATTAATATATTTTATAGATTCCGCTGTGAGATTCTGATATTGTTTAGTTCTTTCTTTCCTATCTTTTCTCTTTTCTATCTCTTTCTTTCTTAATGATGATGTGTCCTTCTTTGGAATGAAAGGCGGGTCGTCACAGTTAGTATTATAGCTTTAGATTGAGAGAATACCTAGGCTTTGGAGTGATATCTATTCTTGAGAGAGCATACTTGTATTTATATATATAATATCTATATACTTATCTGATTGGTTAGGTTACCTGTTTGGGTTTCCAATATGATTTCTAGAGGTAGGAGTGGTAGTGGTGTGTGTAGCACGACTACTACTAATGGAAGAGGTCCAAGTGTTGAGGTTGGAAGAGTATATACCGAGGCTGTAGACCCAATAACGCCTCGAGTGAGCTTTGCAGCATTTGGTAAGGATTTCATCAATCTCAGAGGATGGTCTTTTTAAAGGTTTAGAGTGCATCATTGAAGTTTGAGCTTGGTTGTGCTCATATGAGCGGATTTTCAAGAGTTTGGATCAGTCCGAAGTGCAGAAGCGGGGGCATCTGGGCAACTATAGGAAGGACCGAAGGAGTAGCTGAGTGGTGGGACGCAGTATCCATGAGTGTTTCTGGAAGATGTTTTCTCTTGGAGCAAGTTTAAGGAAGTACTTAAGAAACAGTTTGTACCTACCGCAGGGAAGACTCGTCTGTGAAGGGGGTTTGTCCGTATCGGGAGATTGAGTTTCCGTATTGACTTGGTTCCTGGAGCAATACCGGTGGTTCAGCCCAGTAGAAGAATGGCTCCTAGAGAAAGGATTTGGTGAAGCAACTCAGGATTTCGTGGAACTTATGTGTTGTCTCTTTTATGGATCTGATGTACCATGTCTTCCGTGATGTTTTGATCAAGTTTGTGCTCGTGTTCATCGACGGCATTCTCATCTACTCTAGATCAGAGTTGAGCAGAAAAAGCGAGGTAGTAGCTGTGCAAGAGTGGAAGCAATCCCATACTCCTTGGAAGTTCGCAGTTTTCTCGGATTAGAGGGTTTCTACAGGAAGTTCATTCGGTATCTGAAGGCTAGGTGTCTAGTGCACCTGTTCTGGCTACTATGGATTGGAGAAGTAAGTTCGAGGTCCACTAATGCATGTGAAGTAGAGTTTGTGTTCTGGATTTTTGGAAGATCTTGAGAGGACCATTTTGTTGAGTGGAATCCGGTGATCATCTTATTCTTGGTCTAGTTTTGTTTTGAAAAGCATCAGCGAAGGTTGAGTCGATCAAAAAGAACGAAGGCAGCCCAGGATCGTCAGTAGAGTTATGTGGATAAGAGATGAAGGAATATGGAATTCAAAGTCGGAGATTTGGTTTTTGTTAAGGTTTCTCTGATCAAAGGAGCAATTAGATTTGGTAAGACTAGAAGGCTAGCTCCGAGGTATATGCGATTTCTTTTCAGTATTCTCAAGGATAAGTTCTTTGGCCTACATGATTGAATTGCCAGTTCGGATGGCCGAGATTCACAATGTGTTTCATGTATCTCATCTGTGGAATACTTGCTTGATCCTTCAATGGGGGTAGAGTGGTAAAGCTGGTTTAGGTTCAGTAGAGCGAGGATTCCATATGTTATACCTGGGAAACTTTAGATAGAATTAGAAAGTCCTATCCAGAATTTTATCTGGATAGTTAGATTTGTTTGTTTGGGTGAATTGGTTGCTATGATTGTTTATTTATGGTTGATGTATGCTTTGATGTTTGTAAATAAAACCTTTGTTGGATTATTAAATTATCTTTGCTTTTAAATTTCGAGGACGAAATTCTTTTAAGGGCGAGGAATGTGATGTCCCAGAAGTTTAGGCAATATTTATTTGATAGTCTTCATTAATTATTATTTAGTTTGGCAAAATTAATCTTTTCAAATGCTAATAATATTTATTGGTAAAATTTAATTTTCAAAGCTAATAAAAATGTATTTTATTTATAATATATATGTATATGTATAGACATTGTGAATAGAAAAACTTTGGTTTGAATTTAATAAAAATATTTTCTAATTATAATATATATATATATATATATATATATATATATATATATATATATTGTGATTGGAAGCCTCGTTTTGAATTCAATATAATACCTTTCAAAAGCTATTTAAAAGTTAATCATGTATTTTCAAAACAACTAAGGAAAATATTTACTTAATTACAAACTAATTAATTAATCATCCCTTAATTGTCATCTTAATTAATCATCCTTAATTAAATATTCTTTAATTACATTAAGTAATTAACCTTTAATTATTTACAAAAATTAATTATCCTTTAACCATTCACATTGATTATCCTTTAATTATTCTCATTAAATAGTTTACTATAATTAATTACATTGAACCTTAATTAATTACATTAATTAATTATGCTATAATCACTCACATTGATTAATTATCTTTAATTAATCACATTCATTATTTAACTAATCCTTTGATTAATTACCTTGATGAATAAATTCTTTAATTAATTACACTAAGTAATTAATCCTTAATTACTCCCATTAAATAATAATCCTTTAATTACTTTCACTAAGTAATTTCCGTTTAATTAATTACATTCAATAATTATCCATTAATTACTTACACTAAGTAATTACACTTTATTAATTTCATTAAATAATTATACTTAATCAATTTCATTAAGTGAATATCCTTAATTAATTATCCCTTAATCACTAGTTAATGATCCTTAAATTAATTACATTCATTAACTATCCTTTAATTAATTTTTATTAAGTAATTATACTTTGGTTATTAACACTAATTAATTAACCCTTATTTATTACATTAAGTAATCATCATTCATTAATTACATTAAGTGATTAACCTTTGATAAATTTCACAAATTTATTATCCCAAATTAATCACAACCTTAATTAATTAAAGATAAATTCTTTATCTTCATTAATTACTTAATTACATCATTAAACTTCTTTAGAAAAACATTTAGGAGTTGATTACATAAATAATCTAATATAAGTACTTTTAAAACAAAATAATTTTAAACATTTAATTTCGAAATTTAAATTTTAAAATTTTCTCAAAAACTTGTTAGATCATTATTTAAACCCAACAATTTTAAAGAAAGCATTTAACTTTGGAATTAAATCTTTGAAACTAGTTTTAAACTTGATTATTTTCTTTTGAAACTCATTTATTTAAATACACATTAAAATTTGCATTAGCTTTTAAACATTGTATTTTTCTTTGCTTGAAACTTTGTACTTCTTTACTTTTTACAAAACTATTCATACTTTACTTTTTTTTTAAAATAGGTTAGCTTATCAAAAACAGACTCAAGCCATACCAGCAAAAACCACATGCTAAACCAACAAAATCCTCGAGCTACTCACCTCGCCACTTGACTTCGAGAAAATCTTTAAACGACTCAAGCCTTACCCCGAGAAATACTCATCTTCCTAAACTCAAGCTTCACCAAACACTAACGTGCATGCGTGCATGTGCACGTCATTCTAGTCGACTTCGACACCTTGGCGAGACCTTCAGCGAGTCGACGATCAACTCCCGGATTCACCTGACCTTCCAGACCAATGCATTCGCTTGCAAAATGAAAACGAGTATCTCATCACAAATAGGAACACAGATCAGATTGGAAAATACCCTCGCTGTCGACGATCCCATCCACCGGAGCCCACGTCCCTCCGACCAGAGCGGCGTCACGACCTCCAGCGATGATTCCCTCACATGCGATCGTCACCAATCTCCCCACGGCGTCGCAAATGCCTCGAATACAATGCTCACCCAAACTGATGATGAAACCTTACTTAGACGTCCCCTGGCCACCACGGCCATCTTAAAATCACCTGGCCATTTTTCCTTCGACCACTGTCCTTCCAGCTACCTCTGACAACAAACCCGACCTCCAATACCTCATCGATCGACGACAATCGACGAAAGTACGGAATCCGATCATCTCGATATACCTCAATGAATACAAACTAAAAAATCATGATTTCCAAAGTAAAATTCATCATTTTCTAATACTAATCAGGTCTATAATCAAATTCTAAAATTATGATAACTGATTTTAGCTTAATTTTAGTTCATCATTTCCATTCATTCTTTCAGAAGTAATTGCCAAATATAAATTCTAGAAATGATTTTTAAAATTTATAATACACTGTTATAATCATATTTCCTTTATAAATCATAGCCTAAATCTGAATGTTTGAGAAGATATGAATTTTTATAAGGAATTTGAGCCTGGATTTTAACAGAGCAGATGTATATATATTTATACATACACATGAATTTCACAGACAAATCATATGTATATCCATACATTCACATCCAAATAATTATGCAAACCATACTACTACAATCATTTGCCACATGCACTAAAGCTTACAGCCCTATTTAAGTTTTTAAAGGTTTTGTTTGCTCACCTGACAAAATAAAATAGAGAATAGAGGTTTTTGATTTTGATCTGGAAATTTGTTTTAAAGCTGAATTTGAATCTTTGAATCTGTTGCTTGAATTTGCTTTCTTACTGATGATTGATTTATAAGTTGAGTTTGAATATGCAGCTGCTTACTTGTTTGCTCAGGTTGATAACTGAAGTTTTGTTGATTTCAGATTAAGATTGGAAAGCAGTTTGATTTATTTTCTTTTTAGTTATAGAAGGAAGAAAGGAAGAGAATTGAGAAGTTTTAAACTGAAACCAGGTTATTCTCTAACACTAATTATTTATAATTTAATTTTAAAGAGAAACAAAATTTCCCTTCTTAATTCAAGTTATGATAAGCTTACAAATGTTTAAAATATCTTATTATTGTTAAAAATGTCATAGACAAGTATTACATGGATTACAAATGTTTAAATCTATATTTTTCTTTGTACTTATGTTTATATTAAAATATTTTATGTTTTCTTTATATATATACACTAAATTCAAGTGTATTTTAAAAAGAAAGAGCATTAATCTTTTATTTAAATCTTTTCTTAAGTTTTACATAAATTTACGTATTATGTTTTTCTTCATTAATATATGTTTTAAATGTTTATGAATTATGTTTTAAACTTTAATATACATTTACAAATCATATTTATCAAGCTAGTTTTAAAAAGAAAGTAAAACAAATCCTTTTATTAAATTTTATTTAAACTTAAGCTAAAATATTTTTTAATTAAATAAATATTTACCTTAGTTGTTTTGAAAATACATGATTAACTTTTAAATAGCTTTTGAAAGGTATTATATCAAGTTTAAAACAAGGCTTCCAATCACAACATATGTACATATATATATATTATAATTAGAAAATATTTTTATTAAATTCAAACCAAAGTTTTCCTATTCACAATGTCTATACATATACATATATATTATAAATAGAATACATTTTTATTAGCTTTGAAAAATAAAATTTTCCAACTAAATATTATTAGCTTTTGAAAAGATTAATTTTGCCAAATTAAATAATAATTAATGAAGATTATCAAATAAATGTTGCCCAAACTTCCGGGACATCACAAACATATTAAATTTTTAATTAGTCACTTTATCATGATTGTAAAGGGCTTTTTATTATTTAAAAACTAGTTGGCGTTTTTGTTTTAAAGGATAAATTATTAAATATTAATATGGCTTTGTATAATAACTTTTTTCTAAGTATATTCTGCCTAGATGAAACTTGTAATTTATTTTACAAATTATAAGCCTTATTTTTAGATAAATTTTTAAATAAAGTTTTCGGGAAGTAATGGTGTACTCGCGTGGCGTAAATCGGAGGCAGTGAGCGCCTGCAGTTAAGTTTTGGATTTCACTGAGATAGAGACATAACCATTGAGCTATGATCCATGGTTTGATACCATAGTGGTACTTTCCACATTATTTTAAAAAGGTTTTTCAAATATATTTTTTGAAAAATATACTTCGTGAATATACTGATTACGATAAGATAAATACATGACTTTGATAAAAAGATTTGATAGTGAAAAATGAAGAGTTTGGTTGAATGATTGTTTTATTTGGTAGTTAAATAACGGACTATCAAATCTAGACCTAAACATAACTATGGAAATATCTAGAAACACAAAAATTATATGGTATAGTTACCGTTCGAGGTGCTATAATATATGTGTAAACCCGTTTCGCTCTTCTAGGACGATGATAAGGAAATCTGTCGACTAATGGTTAGGTGGTGATCTCCGATCTTATCTTTGTCTGTTTATTCCCTAAAGAACCGGTGTTGAGTTTACCAGAAATATCAAACATTGTTTCGAAGAAACCGATATCATATTTGTTATCTGAAAATCATTTAGATCCAATGAGTATGTTTTTCAAATAAAGACAAGAGCATGGAGTCAAAGATGGAGCAGTAAAGTGCAAGGGCTAATCGCTACTAATCCTGAGGGTGATTCCAAAATGGATGTAGTTGGAACAGTGCCTTCTTTTCCTTTCGAACCCGAAAAGAACTTGTATGGATGAATGCTATCAGTACATTGTTATTGAAAGACAATGAGCATTCTAAGTGAAATCTTTCTAAAAAGGTAATCGTAGCCTCTAGCCTTATCAACCGGGAACGAAAGAAAATCAGGAGGAATGCAGCAAGGCTAAGTGGGTCGCACCCAAATAGGGTATGTTTATAACCTTTCTAGATAACCTTAGATATTATTATTACTACAGTATGTGGAAGGAGTTCGTGAGAGGGTGGGAACACCCGAGGCGATAGCATATTCGGTCTATCCAGGTTAGGGATAGTTCGGTCTTGTGTTGCAGGGGATCCCGGCGTGGTCCTCGATACACTGTTTTAGACGTATACTGTGACAGGTGGTACCCTAGCGCCCAGTCATTCGTATGGAATCCATTCTCCAATACATGCCTTAACGGTTTTGATTGTAGAGCCTAGTATGCTGGAATCTAATTAATGTAACAATTTATGTTATTTGAATAAGTATTTGTACTTAGACACTATCATAATATCAGTGGATTTTAATATGAAATGTTTTGGTTATCGGAAGGTAAAAACCTGTCGTGTTGATGTGTGGCGTGGTCTTACGAGATACCTTTGATTTTCAACGGATTTTAAAAACTTTAATAATTCAAATTGAGTGTGTTTTCTCACGTTGGTTTTCCAAACTGACTCCGATGTTATTTCATTATAATGCTCGGGCCAGACCGAGTATTACAGGTTCAGGTTTGGATGTTATGGAGCTCAGGAGACAAACTGAATGGCGAAGACGTACCACTCATATTCGATTTTATTCCGTTGTCGGGTTGTTTGAAACTACCAGCGATTATGAGGGAAGGTTGTTATAATTGTCCAGGCTAGTAATTATTGATTTGTGTACTCTTATGTGAGATATGTATAGTACTGTTTTGGTT
The DNA here is from genome assembly GCA_030765085.1 of Allium cepa. NCBI lineage: Eukaryota > Viridiplantae > Streptophyta > Magnoliopsida > Asparagales > Amaryllidaceae > Allium > Allium cepa. The sequence continues at coordinate 628,496,903 of CM060941.1, forward strand.
TGTGTAAAGAACTATTTATATTGTATGTTATTCAGTCCGTTGTGAGATTCTATTTTTGCTTAGTTTCTTCTTCTTCTACCTATTTTCTTTCCCCTCAACAATCTGTCTTTCCAGCACTCGATCATTCGTCATATTATACAATGAGCATATTTATGTTGTTTTTTCGAATATCGAATGGGCGGATTGTGACACGCACAACCGCATTTATGATTTATTCGAAAATGAAACAATTTAATTAGTTTGTAAAATGTTGCAAATCGGTTAAATTAATTAATATTTATGAAATATTAATTATTGTTAATTTATTTGATGTTTGAATGTTGTTGATAATTATTTTAATGCGTATATAAAAGTAATATTTACATATATTGATTTGTGGCATCGGTATAATTTTAAACATGTTTTGAACAATAAAATAATAACATAAGCGTTGTTTTCTTCTATTTGGAACAGTCGCATATTGCAATGTGTTTGGATCAGCCATATAATGGTAAGAGGAGGAAATTAATCAATGAGATTAATTGAAATTTAAAAGGAAGAAACAAAGGAGAAAGTTTTAACAGGAGAATAGAAAAATGTTCCTTTAATTCTGTTAAAAACCAAACCTCCTCATTTTTGAAAGTACACAGAAAAGAATGTGAATTTTATTTTTATTTCTTTTTTCTTCCTCCTCTCTATCATTCATCTTGGTTGAAACTTCATCCAAAAGAAAAAAAAACATCAAACCAAATTCAAATCCACATCAAACTAAATTAGAAATGGTGGTTCATTCTTCTCCCGCAAATTGGGATGGTGATTTTTTGAAATCAGAGGAGAACTAACAAATTAAGGTGTGATGAAGGGCAAGGTTTATGAAATCTAGAGAGTGATCAATCAGTTCTAGGTATTCTTCTATCATTTAAGGTGTTTCTACAAGCTTCATCCTAAGGTAATTATATGTGCGTATAATTCAATATTTACATGTTTATCGTATTATTATTTTGATCAATGTTTGTTTATCATTTCCTTTAAATGTATGTTTACGATAAATTGACATGTCTTGAATCTCATGTTACTTTTTATAAATTGTCATCATTCTCTGTGTTGTTTGGATCTATAATTTCTGATTACAAATTTACGCATGCCTACCTTATTCAAATTTATTTTATTTTGTTGCAGATAGTTATGAAATTAAAAATTGACTTTGAATGAGATTTATGTATACAATGAGATAATCTTTACTTATTCAAATGCTAATGGATTATATATATATATTAAGTTATCTACCATTCCTTTAATCTGATTTCAGTTACATATGTTAAATTTTTGTACAATTGTTATAATCCTTGTTAAAGCAGAAGTGCATACCCTGATTTAATATTAATGAATGGACATTAGCAAAAAAATTATTTATTTGTTGTTTTCTATATTTATAGTTTTGTGTAAAGTTTGAAGTATTGTTTCATTCCTAAATTAAATTTTTAATGAAAACTTTCAACTTTAAAACAAAAAACTTTTGTACAAATGTATATACACATATACCATATGCAACATTGTTTGCAAATATTACTTTCAGGTCCAAACTATTAAATTTTAACTATAAGATATGGGGGTTTTGGACCAAAGGTCCTTATTCTCAAAGCCTATGCATAAAAACTCCCTACTAATAAACCCATGTAATAGGGTCCAAATTTTCATTACTTTTTCCCGAGAGACTTTTCTTTCATCATCTTCCAATTTTAGAGACTTGGCAGTCATTCCTTATATGGGTAATATAAATGTTTTGTTTAAATCATTTGTACAAAGATTATGAACAATAATGTAACCCTTTTTTGTTGTTAAACGTTTTCTCAATTGGAATTGTTTCTAGTAATGTTAATTTAGGATTTCATATTATTTAAAAGAACTAATAGGTTTTCACTTTATATGTATGTATGTATCCATAATTATTATGAATGTATGCATCCATGTTTATTACGAATGTAAGCATATATTTCATTAACAAAATTTAAACAACAAAGACATGTGTAGATTTGGTTGATAAGTAATCAATGTCATTTAATGTATTAATTTTTACAGTTAAATGGTGAAAGAAATGAAAGGTTTTCCTCTTTTCATATTCTGTCATTTCCATGTATAGATTTGATTAATAAGTAATAAGTGTCATTTAATGCGTTAATTATCACTGTTAAATGGTGAAAGAAATGAAAGGTTTTCTCTTTTCATATTTTATCATATCCATGTGTAGATTTGATTGAAAAGTAATAAATGTCATTTAATGTATTAATTGTCATATTTAAATAGTGAAAGAAACGATAGGTTTCCTTGTTTTCGTATCCTATCATATCCATGTGTAGATTTGATTGATAGTAATAAATGCCATTTAATGTATTAATTTTCATAGTTAAATGGTGAAAGAAATAATATGTTTCTCTCCTTTCATATCCTGTCATATCTTCGCTTTATTAATCGAATATAGCAACAGAGGGAAACAAATAATTTCCTTCTCTTATTCATTTATACATATATACACTACTTATAAACCGCACTTACACTTGACATAAATGAATGTATTTGATGCATTCATTGTATCACATACATCAGTACATTTAAAATTCCTTAAATTACCATATTGAATAAAATATTGATTTTATTTAAAAGAAAATTTAGATAAGATCAAAATGCATTTAGACTTCATAGGCCCATTAATGATCTAAAATGGTAAAATTTTGAAATTTATCCATTTTTTTCGCTACGGGCTAGCCCAATTCGAACACAGAGTGCAGTGGATTCTCATATATTTTATTGTATATGATTTCTTTGATAGGTGACCTATATTTATATTAATGTTGGTATTCTATAACTCGAGAGTGAAACATATTCTTGGGCGTTACTGTTGCTAGCCTAATTGTACTTGATGACATCTCATATTTGATGATTTCAAGACATTGATGATAATTTGGACATGGACGATTCACTTAGTTTATGTTGATTCCTTGATTTCTGATTTGATATACTACTATAGGGGTGATGGCATCTTTATGTATGGTTGTGGTATTGGTAATATAAGATGTTGTAGTGATTATTTTTATTATTATTATTAAGTAGCATACATACTTTTCCATATATATATATATATATATATATATATATATATATATATATTGACACTGTAATCATTGTTTTGACATACTCTGACAGTATTAGCATATTATTATTATTCCTAGTGTATACCGTGGCACCTATTGTTAGATCCTTTGTAACGACCCGTAAACTTTCAATAATTAAATTGGGTTATTTAATAAAAAATTTGTAATTAAATTTAGAAAGAGAAAAAAATTTATGATTGGTAAGTAAAATTTTAATAACTTTAATGTAACAGTATAAATGTAAGTTAATTGTTGCACTTGAGTATATAATTTAAAATAAGTGATAAAAGGTAAGCATTTAATTTACCAATCCAATAATATATGGATTGATAGTAACTACATGTAAATTTAGGCAATAATGTTAATGCATGGTAAACAATACTATTAAAGTTAATAATAAATGAATGGAAGGAAATTCCATTTAATGAAAATAAATTTAAATGTTAGGACTTAGTTATAAATGCAAATTAAGTAAATAAATGTAAGTATTGTATGAATATATGAATTAATGTCTGATTTAGGGTAATAGAATGAATTCATATGATGTAAGTAATTATAATAAATAATGAAATTGCAATAAATCTGAATTTAATGTTACGTTAATGTAAATTTGGGTAATAATTGGAATAACGTAAATTTTATTCAGTGTTATGATAATTAGTCGATTTGAACATAAACTTAGGTGTAAATTTAAGGAATGGAAATAAAGACGTATTAATGTAAAACTTAATAAATGGAAATTTGAAAGGAAAGGTCATGTGAGATATTGAAATCTGTTATAATTAGTTGTGAGGTTGAAATGTAAGAAACGAATGTAATTACTTAATTAGCTAATGGAATAATAATAATATAGTTAACGGTAATTAAATAAAAGCAGAAGTATTTAAGAAAAGTGTAACGGAAAGGGTGAATGTAAAAATGGAATAAATAGGATCGTAAATTTATTCATAGTGTAGTAATCGATATAATGGAAAGTATGAACCCAAGTAAATGAATTAATTTAGAATGTTAATCGCAAATTAGCGTGTATATTGGCAGAAATAATTAAAAATGGAAATAGGGTAGTCAATACAAAGGAAAGATGAAAATTTGAGCGTACTAATGTAATAAAGGGTAAAAAATGTTATCTTTGTTTATTGAATAATAATTAATTTGATAAAAAGGGTTGAAGTTAAATCAAAGTAAAATTTTAATTTCTGAATTATGGAAATGGAAGTAAACACTGTAATTGGAAGTTTATATGTGCATTAAATTATAATGAGATGTAAATGGTAAATTAATAATTTAAAAGGTTGACTTACTACTAAACTAGTGTATAATGAATGGAAATGAAATAAATATGTGTTATGGAACTAATGGTAGCATTTGTTGGAAGCAATAAACTTATTAATGAAATAAAAAAGTTAATGGTATCAAATGTTATGTGTTACATATTTGTTTAGCCTATTAAATAGAATTGGAAATCAAATTTTGCAAATTAATGAGATTAATTACTACGTTGGTTGAAATCAGATGAAATTGGAAATTTTCAACGCACTAAGATGAAAATCATGATAATTATAACATAAGATGGAATTGATAGAATAATTAACAGAAAGTAAATTAAATTTACTTATTGGAAATTTAATTTATAATTTTGAATATAATGAAATTGAAAATTTGACACTGCAATTGATAGATAAATCAACTTTAAATTGACATCTAAACTTGTTTAAAATTATTGTAGATGATTAAGAAATATAAAAGTGATAAAATTGTCAATGATTGGATTTTATTTAATTAATTATTAAATTATTAAATTAATGTAAGAATAGCCATTTTGGCCACTGACTCGGATTTCGACGAAACTAATTTCATCGGATCTGTAACGGTGAATTGTTGTAGGGTTTCAAGTTTCATAACGATCGGACTTGCTGCTTGATCGTACGAATGCGAAACGCCAAGAAATCAATGAAATTGAAATTAATTGAAATCAATTTGAAAAATATTGATTTTAGCGTAACTTCTACATGCGATGAAATTTGAACTTGAAACTTGTTCCATCGTATTTAAAATATTTAAAACATCTATTTTGATATAGGAATTGAGCCAATTTCGTTCCGGAGTCAAAACGGGATTTTGGGCCATTTTGTCGTTAGCGCGTAAATCTATCTTATCTATCCAATCTAATTTCTACTTTGTCTATAAATATCTGATTATAAACCTTAGCCTGCCTCTATTTTTTATTTTTCTGTACGTACAATTCAACTATCTCTCCTCCTCAATGGCAGACAAACAAATTCGCATTTCCAGATCCAATTCCAAATCAAATCCAAAGCTAAAATTTCAACTCCTCAGAAAAATTTGAAAAAATTATATATCGAAGCACTTAATGTATGCATCTCAAAACTGAAACTCGTTTTTCGATTCGATGCGTGGTTTGTCCAGAAATCAAAGAACAATTTTCGACGGTTCATCGTGCATCGATGAACATCGATGGATCGACGAACCATTTTTGGGTTTTGAAGAGGGGACGGAGGGGAGTTCATCGGCGGTGTTCGCTTGTCGGTCTGAAGGTTGGACCTATGGCAAAATTCTCCTAGGGTTTAAAATTTTTGATGGCGGCTAGTTGTTTGGCCTCGATCTGAGCGTTGTGGAGGCGAGGATGATCGCGTATGGGCGTCGCTAGCCTAGGGGATGGCATCGGTCCTTGCGCGGCGCGCTGGGGTTGTGCGATGTTGATGGCGGCAGGTAGTTCATGGAGGGTTGCTGCAGATTTTCCCGATAGGGGGCACGTGTTTGCATGCGTGAGAACTGGGAAGGACGTGGTGATGTGTCCAGATAGGTGAGGGTTGTTTTTTCTTTTCTGTTATTTAATTTTAAATTGAAAATTTTAACATTCTAACGTAAATAAATTTCACATATGAGATCTGTTTTATGCACGGGTTTCTCCGCTAGGTTCGTATTGGAATTCCGGACAGTTTGGCGCTAGTTTGGACAAATTCTGAGGCTGTGCAAATTTTGGGTTTAAAATGAATTTAAATTCAAAAGGTGAGTGTTTTAACCCACTCACAACTTCTAAAATTTCTTATGCTTGTTAAACTAAATTTTGTTGTGACTATGCATTTATTTACGACTTTTTCGTATATTTTTGATCATCATCTCAGTTATTGCATTTATTTAAATTAAACCGTTATTTAATTTATTATTGAATATAACTGCCAGTTGGTTACCTGTTATATATTATCAATTATATATGGATATTTATTTATTGTTTTGGATGATGATTGTGATGGATGTAGGATTTTTATGATAGATGAATGGATGTTTTGTTTATATTATCATAATCTGCAAGTTATTATGCATTTTTATTTCATTCGGGATTGCGGTTTGAAATGATATATAACCGTAAATTTTTATTTTTAATTATGGATTGAAATGATAAATATCCGTATCACTTGACCATAGGATATAAAATTATGTACAGACACCGCAGTCTATATATAATAATATTTTGAAGTGATTTATATGGTTTTGCAAAGAATATATATATGACTTTATGAGATATTGATTTGGATATTTGATAAAGGTTATTTTATATAAAGTTAAACTTCGGTTTTAAGCTATGTATAAAATTGGTTTAAAGTATAAAATAAAGTTTGATTTTATTAAATATAATATGGATAAGTATTTACTTAAATTATATTTAATATAGAGTTATATTATTTTTTAAATCAAGGTTGAGAAGATAGTTGAAATTGATTGAGATTTTATTTAATTAAGAATTATATTTAATAAGAATCCATTTGGAACTTATTGAAATTTAGATTTTAAAAGGATATGGTTTTATAACAAAATTCGGGGTTAAGGTGATTTAAGTGAATATATCAAGTCTAAATAAATTAAGGAATATTAAATTGTTGAAATTTGAAGTTTATATAAAGGATACTGGATTTATTAATTAAATATTTTCAAAACTAAATAATAGTAAAGTAAATTTGGTATATATATATATAAATTATAAAATTTAGTTTTGAAACATTGAATATTAAAGCTTTGAAATATATGAAATTTGAAATGGTTTATTTGAGGATTTAAATCTGTATTGGAATTGATTGCGAAATTAAAGAAGCTAATTTATTGTATAAAGTAATTTAATAGTAAACCATTTAAGTATTGGAAGTTATGTTTCAAAGTTATGGATTTCAAGGTATTATGATTTGAAAGTGCTATGATTTTGGGAAAAGGATATATTTGAAATAAAAATGATATTATATCGATTTAGGATTTCTTTAAAATGATATCATATTGATTTGGCTTTAAAATAGAAATGATATCGTATTTATACGGGTTTGAAATGGATATTATATTCTAGTTTTGAAGTATAATCATTTTAAAATGACCGCGGTGTTATAATAACGTTTGGTTGTTAAAGAGACCGGGATCAGAAGTTGTCATACTCTCTGCCAACTCTGAAAACCACTTTAACAACCGTGTACGCGGTGGAGATTCCAGAATGAAGTAGGATGGTGGCGGCGTTTCCTTTGAGGTAAATACGTGGACCCGACTCCCGTGAGTTTGCATAAGGTGACTAAAATATGAGCGATCGACGGGTTAAGAAGGTAGCCCTTTTATTGGACACCCTACTCTGACTTTGGATTTATTCGGTGGCCACCTTTGATTTCTTTGATTTGGGCGTGTGGCTCGAGGTGGACGGTAGCTACGGCTATGCGTTACCACCGACCAGGAAGCGTAATTGGTATATCTACCCTGGCATTGCCTAGTTGTGTCCTGTCACTTACCATGGCGCGCCTTATACGATTTTGTTTTGCACCATACCTATGGAGTGCCCTGTGACGACTCCCGGTAAGAGGGAGATTATGGTACTCTATAGACTATGGGAATATATTATGTGTTAAGGGGAATATCGGGTCACTCCTTAACGCTATTTTAAAGTAAGTTTATTTTACTAATACACACTATTATAATAGGAAGTATTACTACATAGTAAATAGTTTAACGGATCCTTAGGAGATGTAAATCTCGAGCATCTCTTAAGTTACTGCACTCATATTTATTTCTGTTGATTTAACTCACATAAGATCCTTTAGTTCTGACTCGAGTGTTTTGTCTTTTCAATTCGCTCGGGTCAGTCCGAGCATTTCAGGATCGAAGACTTTATTTGCGGAGGACAAAGACGAAGATTTCATTATTATTATTATATTATATTGTTCCACTATACACTATATTCCGCTGCATCGATTATTATTCATTGGTATGTGTAACTCTGATATGTATTGCATAAATATAATCAAATGTTTATAAGACAGCTTCATGAACTGTATATTTGATTATTATATTTTATCGTTCCGCTATAAGATTCTATTTTGTTTTTTTCGCTCTCTGCTTTTTCTTATTTACCCCATAACAATCTGCCCTTCTATATGGTTTAAGTCTAACGTGTGTGGTTTATCGTCGATTTAAAACGTGAGAAAAGGCGGGTCGTTACATCTGGTATCAGAGCTTTGGTTTAGCGATAAACCATAGCTTTGTGTAGTCTGACTCTTTATTAATAGGTTATTAATACCCTATGGGAGTCGTCGAGTGTATATATATGAGAGAGCGTATTTGTTAGTGCTATAAAAAGGTTTTAATATTGTGTTAATCTGTTCCGTTTTGTATTTACAAATTCTTGTTGGTGGATGGAACGCTATGACATCAATAGGGATTTCTAAACACTTAATATGACAGACTGACACAATATTTGTTTTAATATAGGTGAATGAAATAATTTTGCCTATTATATTTTCTATATATGAAAAAACAAATTTTATAAAGAATTTATTTGGCTGTAACATATTGGTTGTGAGGAAATGAAATTTATAAATAATAGTCGAAATAAGATTGAAAATAAAATAAATGAAATTGGAAATTTAGAACTTAAGTTTTGGGCTTTTGAAAATTTCTTTTGAATAATTTTGGAATATAATAGTATTGTCATAAGTATTTTCTGATATAAATATTTCAATATAATTGGGAAGAATTGTTTTAAAGAAGATTTCGGAAAAATAAGATCTGTACTTCCCTCTCTGTCGCTAGAAAATAATTTCGGTGATGGCGGCCGCATCATCGACATTCATTTTCAAGTTTCAAAGTGGGAAGCCCACTGTAGTAGTTTTGCTACAGATTTATTTTGATGAACAAATATGAAATTTAATTGTTTTAAATATAATTGGATATATATGTTTTAAGTATATATTTATCTATTATTTTAAAATGATCTGAGTTTTAATCCGGTATTTAGTTCTTAAGTTTACATTAATTAATAGTTTCAAATATTGTAGTGAATTGGAACGTAGGTAACTAATAAATTGAAACCTCTGAAGGAAATAAGAGAGTTAATGCTTAGTTGTAAATTAAAAAAAAGAAATTTAAATTTGTAACAAATAAAACAAAGGATATTATTATTGAGCATTTAATTAATTAAAAGAAATAAGATAAACTTTTATGATTTTAATTACATTCGTAAAGGCATATATATAACTTACCAAAGGATATAAAAAGTTGAAATGTTAATAAAAAATCATAATAGAATATTATACAAGTAAAAATTTGAAATAATTAAGGAATTAAATGAAATTCTATAATAAATAAGAATTGGAAGTGTAGTTGTTATAAACTTGAGTATAATTGAAATAATACTGATTAAATATAATAGAAGGCAGGTATTTTAAGTAAGAAATTTCAAACTTAAGTAGATAAATTGAAGTTATTTCTAAATAAAATTGTAAGAAATAAATGTAAATTTAAAACATAAATTATTATCTGAATGAAATTAATAAAAATTAACTTGATTTGGGAATTTGTTGTTTGTTGGTTTATAGTTGTTTGGGTAAGGATACTTTAAATTTGTTTGGATGTATGTATAATCTATTTAGTTTCGCCTAAGACTAAAAGGGTACACTTAGTAGTTTATTTTCATTCCATACGATTTAAAGATTTGAACCCGAACAACTATTTGTTTTGTTTGATATGAATGGATAATTGGTGTGTGTTGATTCATGTGATGGTTGTTTGCTTGTTGCAAGTGATGGTTGTTTGTATTGATTGGTTGGTTTATGGTTGAAACATCTTTAAATATTTCATTTTATATAATTATTGACATTTTTGGATTATATAAGTGAAATGCAGATTATGGAAGCAACTGCTACTGCTTTTGATTTCATAATTAAGCATAATTGCCCGACGAATAGGTACGTTTTCAAATTTTGGTTTATATCGTTATTATTGGGATATATGTTTGGAAAATATATGTTATATATTGTTACATTTGATATTATATTTTCTCCCGAGCCTCTCTGTACAAAGGAGACTCTACCGAAATTTTCTGTAAATTTTGGACTTAGAGAATATTTTGAAAATGTTTTTCCAAACTTTATTAATTTAAGTATAAAAAGATCTAGTGGTTATAAATTGGTATATTTTATATAAATTAATTTATTTTGTAAATTTATTTGTTTATAAAGTTAATATTTTGAATAAGATGCATTGTTTATTTAATTCTTTCTTTCCCTTCTTTTTCCTTTTCGGGGACAAAAAGTTTTGAGTGGGGGAGAGTGTAACGACCCGTAAATTTTCAATAATTAAATCGGGTTATTTAATAAAAAATTTGTAATTAAATTTAGAAAGAGAAAAAAATTTATGATTGGTAATAAAAAATTTTATAACTTGAATGTAGCAGTGTAAATGTAAGTTAATTCTTGCGCTTGAGTATATAATTTAAAATAAGTAATAAAAGGTAAGCATTTAATTTACCAATGCAATAATGCATGGATAGATAGTAACTGCATTTAAATTTAGGCAATAATGTTACATGGTAAACAATAATAATTAAAGTTAATAATAAATGAATGGATGGAAATTCCATTTAATGAAAATAAATTTAAACGTTAGGACTTAGTTATAAATGCAAAATAAGTAAATAAATGTAAGTATTGTATGAATATATGAATTAATGTCTGATTTAGGGTAATAGAATGAATTCATATGATGTAAGTAATTATAATAAATAATGAAATTGCAATAAATCTGAATTTAATGTTACGTTAATGTAAATTTGGGTAATAATTGGAATAACGTAAATTTTATTCAGTGTTATGATAATTAGTCGATTTGAACATAAACTTAGGTGTAAATTTAAGGAATGGAAATAAAGGCGTATTAATGTAAAACTTAATAAATGGAAATTTGAAAGGAAAGGTCATGTGAGATATTGAAATCTGTTATAATTAGTTGTGAGGTTGAAATGTAAGAAACGAATGTAATTACTTAATTAGCTAATGGAATAATAATAATATAGTTAACGGTAATTAAATAAAAGCAGAAGTATTTAAGAAAAGTGTAACGGAAAGGGTGAATGTAAAAATGGAATAAATAGGATCGTAAATTTATTCATAGTGTAGTAATCGATATAATGGAAAGTATGAACCCAAGTAAATGAATTAATTTAGAATGTTAATCGCAAATTAGCGTGTATATTGGCAGGAATAATTAAAAATGGAAATAGGGTAGTCAATACAAAGGACAGATGAAAATTTGAGCGTACTAATGTAATAAAGGGTAAAAAATATTATCTTTGTTTATTGAATAATAATTAATTTGATAAAAAGGATTGAAGTTAAATCAAGTAAAATTTTAATTTCTGAATTATGGAAATGGAAGTAAACACTGTAATTGGAAGTTTATATGTGCATTAAATTATAATGAGATGTAAATGGTAAATTAATAATTTAAAAGGTTGACTTACTACTAAACTAGTGTATAATGAATGGAAATGAAATAAATATGTGTTATGGAACTAATGGTAGCATTTGTTGGAAGCAATAAACTTATTAATGAAATAAAAAAGTTAATGGTATCAAATGTTATGTGTTACATATTTGTTTAGCCTATTAAATAGAATTGGAAATCAAATTTTGCAAATTAATGAGATTAATTACTACGTTGGTTGAAATCAGATGAAATTGGAAATTTTCAACGCACTAAGATGAAAATCATGATAATTATAACATAAGATGGAATTGATAGAATAATTAACAGAAAGTAAATTATTAAATTTACTTATTGGAAATTTAATTTATAATTTTGAATATAATGAAATTGAAAATTTGACACTGCAATTGATAGATAAATCAACTTTAAATTGACATCTAAACTTGTTTAAAATTATTGTAGATGATTAAGAAATATAAAAGTAATAAAATTGTCAATGATTGGATTTTATTTAATTAATTATTAAATTATTAAATTAATGTAAGAATAGCCATTTTGGCCACTGACTCGGATTTCGACGAAACTAATTTCATCGGATCTGTAACGGTGAATTGTTGTAGGGTTTCAAGTTTCATAACGATCGGACTTGCTGCTTGATCGTACGAACGCGAAACGCCAAGAAATCAATGAAATTGAAATTAATTGAAATAAATTTGAAAAATATTGATTTTAGCGTAACTTCTTCATGCGATGGAATTTGAACTTGAAACTTGTTCCATCGTATTTAAAATATTTAAAACATCTATTTTGATATAGGAATTGAGCTAATTTCGTTCCGGAGTCAAAACGGGATTTTGGGCCACTTTGTCGTTAGCGCGTAAATCTATTTTATCTATCCATTCTAATTTCTACTTTGTCTATAAATATCTAATTATAAACCTTAGCCTGCCTCTATTTTTTATTTTTCTGTACGTACAATTCAACTATCTCTCCTCTTCAATGGCAGACAAACAAATTCGCATTTTCAGATCCAATTCCAAATCAAATCCAAAGCTAAAATTTCAACTCCTCAGAAAAATTTGAAAAAATTATATATCGAAGCACTTAATGTATGCATCTCAAAACTGAAACTCGTTTTTCGATTCGATGCGTGGTTTGTCCAGAAATCAAAGAACAATTTTCGACGGTTCATCGTGCGTCGATGAACATCAATGGATCGACGAACCATTTTTGGGTTTTGAAGAGGGGACGGAGGGGAGTTCATCGGCGGTGTTCACTTGTCGATCTGAAGGTTGGACCTATGGCAAAATTCTCCTAGGGTTTAAAATTTTTGATGGCGGCTAGTTGTTTGGCCTCGATCTGAGCGTTGTGGAGGCGAGGATGATCGCGTATGGGCGTCGCTAGCCTAGGGGATGGCATCGGTCCTTGCGCGGCGCGCTGGGGTTGTGCGATGTTGATGGCGGCAGGTAGTTCATGGAGGGTTGCTGCAGATTTTCCCGATAGGGGGCACATGTTTGCGTGCGTGAGAACTGGGAAGGACGTGGTGATGTGTCCAGATAGATGAGGGTAATTAATGTCTTATTTAGGGTAATAGAATGAATTCATATGATGTAAGTAATTATAATAAATAATGAAATTGCAATAAATCTGAATTTAATGTTACGTTAATGTAAATTTGGGTAATAATTGGAATAACGTAAATTTTATTCAGTGTTATGATAATTAGTCGATTTGAACATAAACTTAGGTGTAAATTTAAGGAATGGAAATAAAGACGTATTAATGTAAAACTTAATAAATGGAAATTTGAAAGGAAAGGTCGTGTGAGATATTGGAATCTGTTATAATTTGTTGTGAGGTTGAAACGTAAGAAACGAATGTAATTACTTAAGTAGCTAATGGAATAATAATAATATAGTTAACGGTAAATAAATAAAAGCAGAAGTATTTAAGTAAAGTGTAACGGAAAGGAAGAATGTAAAAATGGAATAAATAGGATCGTAAATTTTTTCATAGTGTAGTAATCGATATAATGGAAAGTATGAACCCAAGTAAATGAATTAATTTAGAATGTTGATCGCAAATTAGCGTGTATTGGAAGAAATAATAAAAAATGGAAATAGGGTAGTCAATACAAAGGAAAGTTGAAAATTTGAGCGTACTAATGTAATAAAGGGTAAAAAATTGTTATCTTTGTTTATTGAATAATAATTGATTTGATAAAAAGGATTGATGTTAAATCAAGTAAATTTATAATTTCTGAATTTACGGAAATGGATGTAAACACTGTAATTGGAAATTTATGTGTGCATTAAATTATAACGAGATGTAAATGTTAAATTAATAATTTAAAAGGTTGACTTACTACTAAAACAAGTGTATAATGAATGGAAATGAAATAAATTAGTGTTATGGAACTAATGGTAGCATTTGTTGGAAGCAATAAACTTATTAATGAAATAAAAAAAGTTAATGGTATCAACTATTACGTCTTACATATTTTTTTAGCCAATTAAATAGAATTGGAAATCAAATTTTGCAAATTAATGAGATTAATTACTACGTTGGTTGAAATCAGATGAAATTGGAAATTTTTAACACACTAAGATCAAAATCATGATAATTATAACATAAGAGGATTTGATAGAATAATAAATGGAAAGTAAATTAAATTTAATTATTGGAAATTTAATTTATAATTTTGAATATAATGAAATTGAAAATTTGACACTGCAATTGATAGATTAATCAACTTTAAATTGACATCTAAACTTGTTTAAAATTATTGCAGATGATTAAGAAATAAAAAAGTGATAAAATGGTCAATGATTGGATTTTATTTAATTAATTATTAAATTATTTAAATAATGTAAGAATAGCCATTTTGGCCACTGACTCAGATTTCGACGAAACCAGTTTCATCGGATCCGTGATGGTGAATTATTGTAGGGTTTCAAGTCTCATAACGATCGGACTTTCCGCTTGATCGTACGAACGCGAAACGCCTAGAAATCAATGAAATTGAAATCAATTTGGAAAATATTGATTTTAGCGTAACTTCTTCATACGATTGAATTTGAAATTGAAACTTGTTCCATCGTATTTAAAATATTTAAAACATCTATTATGATATATGGGTTGACCCAATTTCTTTCCGGAGTCAGAACGGGCTTTTGTGCCACTTTGTCGTTAGCGCGTATATCTATCTTATCCATCCATTCTAATTTCAACTTTGTCTATAAATACCCGATTATAAACCCTAGCCTACCTCTATTTTCATTTTTATATACGTACAATTCAACTATCTCTCCTCCTCAATGGCACACAAACAAATTCCCATTTCCAGATCCAATTCCAAATCAAATCCAAAGCTGAAATTTCAACTCCTCAGAAAAATTTCAAAAAATGATATATCGAAGCACTCGATGTACGCATCTCCAAATCGAAACTCGTTTTTCGATTCAATGCATGGTTTGTCCTGAAATCGAAGAACAATTTTCGGCTGTTCATCGCGCGTCAACGAACATCGACGGATCGACGAACCATTTCTGTGTTTTGAAGAGGGGATGGAGGGGAGTTCAACGGCGGTGTTTGCTTGTCGATCTGACGGTTGGATCTACGGCAAAATTCGCCTAGGGTTTAAAAATTTTGGTGGTGGCGAGTTGTTCGGCCTCGATCTGAGCGTTGTGGAGGCGAGGATGATCGCGTATGGGCGTCGCGAGCCTAGGGGATGGCGGCGGTCCTTGCATGGCGCACTGGGGTTGTGTGATGTTGATGGCGGCAGGTAGTTCATGGAGGGTTGCTGTAGATCTTCATGAGAGGGGGCACGTGTTTGCATGTGTGAGAACTGGGAAGGACGTGGTGACGTGTCCAGATAGGTGAGGGTTGTTTTTTCTTTTCTGACATTTAATTTTAAATTGAAAATTTTAACATTCTAATGTGAATAAATTTCACATACGAGATCCGTTTTACGCACGGATTTCTCCACTAGGTTCATATTGGAATTCCGGACAGTTTGGCGCTGGTTTTGACAAATTCTAAGGCTGTGCAAATTTTAGGTTTAAATTGAATTTAAATTCAAAAGGTGAGTGTTTTAACCCACTCACAACTTCTAAAATTTCTTATGTTTGTTAAATTAAATTTTGTTGTGATTATGCATTTATTTATGACTTTTTCGTATATTTTTAATCATCACTTCAGTAATTGCATTTATCAAAATTAAATCGTTATTTAATTTATTATTGAATATAACTGCCAGTTGGTTACCTGTTATATATTATCAGTTATACATGGATATTGAGTTATTGTTTTGGATGATGATTGTGATGGATGTAGGATTTTTATGATGGACGAATGGATGTTTTGTTTATATCATCATAATCTGCAAGTTATTATGCATTTTTATTTCATTCGAGATTGCGGTTTGAAATGATATATAACCATAAATTTTTATTTTGAATTACAGATTGAAATGATAAATATCCGTATCACTTGACCATAGGATAGAAAATTATATACAGACATCGCGGTCTATATATAATAATATTTTGAAGTGATTTCTATGGTTTTGTAAAGAATATATATATGATTTTATGAGATATTGATTTGGATATTTGATAAAGGTTATTTTATATATAGTTAAATTTCAGTTTTAAGCTATGTATAAAATTGGTTTAAAGAATAAAATGAAGTTTGATTTTATTAAATATAATATGGATAAGTATTTACTTAAATTATATTTAATATAGAGTTATATTGAATTTGTTTAAATCAAGGTTGAGAAGATAGTTGAAATTGATTGAGATTTTATTTACTTAAGAATTATATTTAATAAGAATCCATTTGGAACTTATTGAAATTTAGATTTTAAAAGGATATGGTTTTATAACAAAATTCGAGGTTAAGGTGATTTAAGTGAATATATTAAGTCTAAATAAAATGAGGAATATTAAATTGTTGAAATTTGAAGTTTATATAAAGGATACTGGATTTATTAATTAAATATTTCAAAACTAAATAATAGTAAAGTAAATTTGGTATATATATAAATTATAAAATTTAGTTTTAAACATTGAATATTAAAGCTTTGAAATATATGAAATTTGAAATGGTTTATTTGAGGATTTAAATCTGTATTGGAATTGATTACGAAATTAAAGAAGCTAATTTATTATATAAAGTAATTTAATAGTAAACCATTTAAGTATTGGAACTTATGTTTCGAAGTTATGGATTTCAAGGTATTATGATTTGAAAGTGCTATGATTTTGGGAAAAGGATATATTTGAAATAAAAATGATATTATATTGATTTGGGATTTCTTTAAAATGATATCATATCGATTTGGTTTGAAAATAGAAATAATATCGTATTTATACGGGTTTGAAATGGATATTATATTCTGGTTTTGAAGTATAATCATTTTAAAATGATCACGGTGTTATAATAACGTTTGGTTGTTAAAGAGACCGGGATCGGAAGTTGTCATACTCTCTGCCAACTCCGAAAACCACTTTAACAACCGTGTACACGGTGGAGATCCTAGAATGAAGTAGGATGGTGGCGGCGTTTCCTTTGAGGTAAATACGTGGACTCGACTCCCGTGAGTTGGCATAAGTTGGCTAAAATAGGAGCGATCGACGGGTTAAGAAGGTAGCCCCTTTTATTGGACACATCCCTTCGATATTCTACTCTGACTTTGGATTTATTCGATTTGGGGGTGTGGCTCGAGGTGGGCGGTAGCTGCGGCTATGCGTTGCCACCGACCCGGAAGCGTAATTTGTATATCTACCCTGGCATTGTCTAGTTGTGCCGTGTCACCTACCCTACCGCGCCTTATACGATTTTATTTTGCAGCATACCCATGGAGTGCCCTCGGACGATGCCTAGTACGGGGGAGATTACGGTACTGTATAGACTATGGGAATATATTATGTGTTAAGGGGAATATTGGGTCACTCCTTAACGCTATTTTAAAGTAAGTTTATTTTACTAATAGACACTATTATAATAGCGAAGTATTACTACATAGTAAATAGTTTAACGGATCCTTAGAAGATGTAAATCCCGAGCATCTCTTAAGTTACTGCACTCATATTTATTTCTGTTGATTTAACTCACATAAGATCCTTTAGTTCTGATTCGAATGTTTTGTCTTTTCAATTCGCTTGGGTCAGTCCGAGCATTTCAGGATCGAAGACTTTATTTTTGGAGGACAAAGACGAAGATTTCATTATTATTATTATATTATATTGTTCCACTACACACTATATTTCGCTGCATCGATTATTATTCGTTGATATGTGCAACTCTGATATGTATTGTATAAATATAATCAAATGTTTATAAGACAGCTTCATGAACTGTATATTTGATTATTATATTTTATCGTTCCGCTGTAAGATTCTATTTTGTTTTTTTCTCTCATGCTTTTTCTTATTTACCCCATACCAATCTGCCCTTCTGTATGGTTTAAGTCTGAGGTGTGTGGTTTATCGTCGATTTAAAACGTGCAAAAAGGTGAGGTGTTACAGCTGGTATCAGAGCTTTGGTTTAGCGATAAACCTTAGCTTTGTGGGGTCTGACTCTTTATTAATAGGACACTAATACCCTATGCGTGTCGTTGAGTGTATATATATGAGAGAGTGTATCTGTTAGTGCTATAAAAAAGTTTTAATATTGTGTTAATCTGTTCCGTTTTGTATTTATAAATTCTGGTTGGTGCATGGAACGCTATGACTTCAATAGGGATTTCTAAACACTTAATAGGACAGACCGACACAATATTTGTTTTAATATAGGTGAATGAAATAATTTTGCCTCTTATATTTTCTATATATAAAAAACAAATTTTATGAATATTTTATTTGGTTGTAACATATTGGTTGTTAGGAAATGAAATTTATAAATAATAGTCGAAATAAGATTGAAAATAAAATAAATGAAATTGGAAATTTAGAACTTAAGTTCCGGGCTTTTGAAAATTTCTTTCGAATAATTTTGGAATATAATAGTATTGTTATAAGTATTTTCTGATATAAATATTTCAATATAATTTGAAGGAATTTTTTTAAAGAAGATTTCGGAAAAATAAGTTATGTACTTCCCTCTTTATCGCTGGAAAATAATTTCGGTGATGGTGGCCGCATCATCGACATTCATTTTCGAGTTTCAAAGTGGGAATGCCACTGTAGTAGTTTTGCTACAGATTTATTTTGATAAACAAATATTAATTTTAATTATTTTAAATATAATTGGATATATATGCTGTAAGCATATATTTATCTATTATTTTAAAATGATCTGAGTTTTAACCCGGTATTTAGTTCTTAAGTTTCCATTAATTAATAGTTTCAATTATTGTAGTGAATTGGAACGTAGGTAATTAATAAATTGAAACCTATAAAGGAAATAAGAGAGTTAATGCTAAGTTCTAAATTAGAAAAAATTGTAACATATAAAACAAAGGATATTATTATTGAGCATTTAATTAATTAAAAGAAATAAGATAAACTTGTATGATTTTAATTACATTCTTAAAAATTTGAAATCGTAATAGAATATTATACAAGTAAAAATTTGAAATAATGAAGGAATTCAATGAAATTCTTTAATAAATAAGAATTGGAAGTGTAGTTATAAACTTAAGTATAATTGAAATAATACTGATTAAATATAATAGAAGGCAGGTATTGTAAGTAAGAAATTTCAAACTTAAGTAGATAAGTTGAAGTTATTTCTAAATAAAATTGTAGGAAATAAATGTAAATTTAAAAGATAAATTATTATATGAATGAAATTAATAAAAATTAACTTGATTTGGGAATTTGTTATTTGTTGGTTTATAGTTGTTTGGGTAAGGATACTTTAAATTTGTTTGGATGTATGTATAATCTATTTAGTTTCGCCTAATACTATTGAGTAAAAGGGTACACTTAGTAGTTTATTTTCATTCCGTACGATTTAAAGCTTTGAACCCGAACAATTATTTGTTTTGTTTGATATGAATGGATAATTGATGTGTGTTGATTTATGTGATGGTTGTTTGCTCGTTGCAAGTGACGGTTGTTTGTATTGATTGGTTGGTTTATGGTTGAAACATCTTTAAATATTTCATTTTATATAATTTTTAACCTTTTTGGATTATATAAGTGAAATACAGGTTATGGAAGCAATTGCTACTGCTTTTGATTTCATAATTAAGCGTAATTGGCCGACGAATATGTACGTTTTCGGATTTCGGTTTATATCGTCATTATATTATTTTTCCCATGTTGGGATATTTTGTGTGGAAAATATATGTTATATATTGTTATATTTGATATTATATTTTCTCCCGAGCCTCTCCGTACAAAGGAGACTCTGACGAAATTTTCTGTAAATTTTAGACTTAGAGAATATTTTGAAAATGTTTTTCCAAACTTTATTAATTTAAGTATAAAAAGATCTAATGGTTATAAATTGATATATTTTATTTAAATTAATTTATTTTGTAAATTTATTTTTTTATAAAGTTAATATTTTGAATAAGATGTATTGTTTATTTAATTCTTTCTTTCCCTTCTTTTTCCTTTTCGAGGACGAAAAGTTTTGAGTGGGGAAGAGTGTAACGACCCGTAAATTTCAATAATTAAATTGGGTTATTTAATAAAAAATTTAAGTAAATTTAAAAAGAGAAAAAATTATGATTGGTAAGTAAAATTTTAATAACTTGAATGTAACAGTATAAATGTAAGTTAACTGTTGCACTTGAGTATATAATTTAAAATAAGTAATAAAAGGTAAGCACTTAATTGACCAATGTAATAATAAATGGATTGGTAGTAACTGCATGTAAATTTTATGCAATAATGTTAATGCACGGTAAACAATACTAATTAAAGTTAATAATAAATGAATGGAAGGAAATTCCATTTAATGAAAATAAATTTAAATGTTAGGACTTAGTTATAAATGCAAATTAAGTAAATAAATGTAAGTATTGTATGAATATATGAATCAATATCTGATTTAGGGCAATAGAATGAATTCATATGATGTAAGTAATTATAATAAATAACGAAATGGCAATAAATCTGAATTTAATGTTACGTTAATGTAAATTTGGGTAATAATTGGAATAACGTAAATTTTATTTAGTGTTATAATAATTAGTCGATTTGAACATAAACTTAAATGTAAATTTAAGGAATGGAATTAAAGACGTATTAATGTAAAACTTAATAAATGGAAATTTGAAAGGAAAGGTCGTGTGCGATATTAGAATCTGTTATAATTGGAAGTGAGGTTGAAACGTAAGAAACGAATGTAATTACTTAATTAGCTAATGGAATAATAATAATATAGTTAACGGTAATTAAATAAAAGCAGAAGTATTTAAGAAAAGTGTAACGGAAAGGGTGAATGTAAAAATGGAATAAATAGAATCGTAAATTTATTCATAGTGTAATAATCGATATAATGGAAAGTATGAACCCAAGTAAATGAATTAATTTAGAATGTTAATCGCAAAGCGTGTATATTGGTAGAAATAATAAACAATGGAAATAGGGTAGTCAATACAAAGGAAAGATGAAAATTTGAGCGTACTAATGTAATAAAGGGTTAAAAAAATGTTATCATTGTTTATTGAATAATAATTGATTTGGTAAAAAAGATTGAAGTTAAATCAAGTAAATTTATAATTTCTGAATTTATGGAAATGGAAGTAAACACTGTAATTGGAAATTTATGTGTGCATTAAATTATAATGAGATGTAAATGGTAAATTAATAATTTAAAAGGTTGACTTACTACTAAACTAGTGTACAATGAATGGAAATCAAATAAATTAGTGTTATGGAACTAATGGTAGCATTTGTTAGAAGCAAAAAATTTATTAATGAAATTAAAAAAGTTAATGGTATCAATTATTACGTGTTACATATTTGTTTAGCCTATTAAATAGAATTGGAATCAAATTTTGCAAATTAATGAGATTAATTACTACATTGGTTGAAATCAGATGAAATTAGAAATTTTTAACGCACTAAGATGAAAATCATGATAATTATAACATAAGATGGAATTGATAGAATAATAAATGGAAAGTAAATTAAATTTAATTATTAGAAATTTAATTTATAATTTTGAATATAATGAAATTGAAAATTTGACACTGCAATTGATAGATTAATCAACTTTAAATTGACATCTAAACGTGTTTAAAATTATTATAGATGATTAAGGAATATAAAAGTGATAAAATTGTCAATGGTTGGATTTTATTTAATTAATTATTAAATTATTTAATTAATGAGAATTGCCATTTTGGCCACAGACTCGGATTTCGACGAAACCAGTTTCATCGGATCCGTAACGGTGAATTATTGTCGGATTTCAAGTTTCATAACGATCGGACTTCCCGTTCGATCTTACGAACGCGAAACGCCTAGAAATCAATGAAATTGAAATTAATTGAAATCAATTTGGAAAATATTGGTTTTAGCGTAACTTCTTCATACGATGGAATTTGAACTTGAAACTTGTTCCAACGTTTTTGAAATATTTAAAACATCTATTTTGATATATCGTTTGACCCAATTTCGTTCCGGAGTCAGAACGAGCTTTTGGGCCACTTTGTCGTTAGCGCGTATATCTATCTTATCCATCCATTCTAATTTCAACTTTGTCTATAAATACCCAATTATAAACCCCAGCCTGCCTCTATTTTTCATTTGTCTGTACGTACAATTCAACTATCTCTCCTCCTCAATGGCAGACAAACAAATTACCATTTCCAGATCTAATTCCAAATCAAATCCAAAGCTAAAATTTCAACTCCTTAGAAAAATTTGAAAAAATTATATATCGAAGCACTCGATGTACGCATCTCAAAACTGAAACTCGTTTTTCGATTTGATGCATGGTTTGTCCAGAAATCGAAGAGTAATTTTAGGCCGTTCATCGCGCGTCGATGAACATCGACGGATCGACGAACCATTTCTGGGTTTTGAAGAGGGGACAGAGGGGAGTTCATCCGCGGTGTTCGCTTGTTGATCTGACGGTTGGATCTACGACAAAATTCGCCTAGGGTTTAAATTTTTTGGTGGCGGCTAGTTGTTCGGCCTCGATCTAAGCGTTGTGGAGGCAAGGATGATCGCGTATGGGCGTCGCGAGCCTAGGGGATGGCGACGGTACTTGCGTGGCGCGCTGGGGTTTTTCGATGTTGATGGCGGCAGGTAGTTCATGGAGGGTTGCTGTAGATTTTCGCGAGAGGAGGCACGTGTTTGCGTGCGTGAGAACTGGGAAGGACGTGGTGACGTGTCCAGATAGGTGAGGGTTATTTTTTTCTTTTCTGTTATTTAATTTTAAATTGAAAATTTTAACGTTCTAACATGAATAAATTTCACATATGAGATCCGTTTTATGCGCGGGTTTTTCCACTAGGTCCGTATTGGAATTCCGGACAGTTTGGCGCTGGTTTGGACAAATTCTGAAGCTGTGCAAATTTTGGGTTTAGATTGAATTTAAATTCAAAAGGTGAGGGTTTAAATTGAATTTTGAGTTTCTTATGTTTGTTAAATTAAATTTTGTTGTGATTATGCATTTATTTACGACTTTTTCGTATATTTTTAATCATCATCTCTGTTATTGCATTTATTTAAATTAAATCGTTATTTAATTTATTACTGAATATAACTACTAGTTGGTTACCTGTATATATTATCAGTTATATATGGATATTGAGTTATTGTTTTGGATGATGATTGTGATGGATGTAGTATTTTTATGATGGAGGAATGGATGTTTTGTTTATATCATCATAATCTGCAAGTTATTATGCATTTTTATTTCATTCGAGATTGCGGTTTGATGTAACGCCCCACCCCGAGACCCACCTTAGTAAAGAGAATTAACAAGTAATTCCGTCTACTAAAGCGGAGAATAGGGCTGGTTAAGGGCGACCATCTATAATTTTGTCTTAAACATCTATTGAATACGTCGATAAATGCAATATAACTTTTTTTTCTACTCAAGTGGATCGACATACCCAGTAAATGCTTAATCCAAAACTATAAGTGGTTAACGGATCTATCAGAACAAAATATAATAACTGAATGAAAATCACATCACAGAACAGTAACCAACATCATATATATACATATTCACTGATACATGTTTAGTACAATACAATATGAATACAATAAAGGTGGTACTCGACCACACCATAAATATCGAATCAAATATAACTACATCAGAGTATGCGAAAGAACAAAAACTACTCAAGAGAAAGAAGAGCTGATATCCAACATCAACTTCAAGCTATGTCCAATAGATGATACCTGAAACAACTCGGTCTGACCCGAGTATAAATACACGGGTCAGTCTAGCTACACAAATCAGTCAATATCGATAATATGAAGCAGAATGGATATAGTGATACTTCTTCTTGAATGAGGAGAAGGGTTAGATAACTCATAGCTCAATACTTAAGTAACAAACGCTACCTAAGTGACAAAATACCTCGAAAGAGGTAACTCAAACTCAATACTCAAATAAAACACAAGTGCCTCATATCATTAGCGAAAACCCATAATGAACTCAAATCAACTTATATAAAACTCAAGCAAAACTCAAATGGTTCGATGAACCATTACTCCAAAAGGGAGAAAACGCATCTCAATCACAAATAGAAGTCATGAAAGCAACACAAGACAACTCCATAAGAATGTGAGATCTTAAACTCATAAGTAGGCCAAGACGGCTAAATCTCACACATATATCTCAATCATAAAAACTCATGGAACTCGATACGAATTCAAACTCAATAAAGATTTCAATGCATGTTCATAACTCAGAAAATCTTAACATTAATACGCCAAAAACGGCGAATTCAAAACTTAGAAAACCCGGATTGGCCATATCCCTGAATACAATGCCGAAGCAATGCTGCACGTGCTAAACTCAGACGGCCGAAGCCTTAGACAAGGTCACTGACACCTTCCAAAGCAGTTTGTTCATGACAAGGTCGCTGACACCTTTCCAAAGTAGTTCGTCCTCATGACAAGGTCGCTGACACCTTTCCAAAACAGTTCGTTCTCATGACAAGGTCGCTGACACCTTTCCAAGCCATTTTGTCATCCCTAACAAGGTCGCTAACACCTCCAAAGCAGTTCGTCCTCATGACAAGGTCGCTGACACCTCTCAAAGCAGTTCTGTTAGGTAAACATCGTGAATGTGTCACAAACTCATGGATAGGAACCCGAAAAGTGTTAACGTGTGTCCCATACCACACATTCGCACTTTGCGGTTTACTAGCCATTAGTTGATGCCACACTAAAATCATCATAAAACTCAGAAAATTATATCTCGCCTGATCTCATTGGCGAGTGATAAAGAGATATCATACTTGTCTCATCTCATCGACAAGTGAAAAACATTATGATGGTTTCTCATAAACCATAAATCTCAAAATATGAAATCATAAACTCAAGACTTGCCTTATGTCACTGGCAAGTAAATAAAACATCGTGATGGTTCTCATCGATCAAACTCCTATATAGGAGATCTCAAACCATAATACTTTCCAAATATTGGCCATCTTAAATAATTCCCATAAATAGAAATTATAAAACTCAAAATACGCCATAAAATGGCAAAACATCTCAGAATTATTAAACTCAAATAGCTTCGATCGTACAAGTCCGGAATTAACCGAAATAGTAAACGCACATGTCCCATACCACGTGTTTTACCGAATCGTTTAATTTTCTTTCTCATACGTTCGAATAGTGTAAAAGTGTATGTTTTATATGTAAAATAGTTTACTAGAGAAAACAAGCTTTTAAAACTATTTCTTGAAAAGATTAATAAAACCAATATTTGAAATTCCTTTACTATAGGAAATAAATAGATTTTATATTAGAAAAATAATTTTAAAACTATATAATAATAATTTTAAATGTCCATTTATTTCAAAAATCACTTCAAAATAGTTTAGTGAAAACCGCGCTCGAAAACAACGAAAAACAAGAAAGATAACTCAAGACCGATAACTTGATTCAATACGAATTCAATTCAAATTTAACCCAAAATCAATTCAAATTCTATTTAAATTTGAATTTCAAATTCACCAAATATAGCTAGATTATTGATAGGAATCATAGCTCTCAAACCATTTCAAAACAACATCCAAATCGGACAAGAAACAAGGAAGATATGATAAATTTATTAACTGTGTTCAGTTTGGAACATAATTACTAAAGTGACAGAGCTGAGAGTTTGCAACAGCATTTTGATCAATTTATTCGCAAAATTTGCAAATGTGTTCATCAGTAAAGTTGTCACATATAAAATAAGCTTTCCGGAATTTCAAAAATCGTCCAAATCGGATAAGAAACAAGGAAGATATGATCAATTTACTAACTGTGTTCAGTTTGGAACATAATTACTAAAGTGACAGAGCTGAGAGTTTGCAACAGCATTTCGATCAATTTATTCTCAAAATTTGCAAATGTGTTCAACAGTAAAGTTGTCACATATAAATTATTCTTTCCGGAACTTCAAATATCATCCAAATCGGATAAGAAACAAGGAAGATATGATCAATTTACTAACTGTGTTCAGTTTGGAACATAATTACTAAAGTGACAGAGCTGAGAGTTTGCAACAGCATTTCGATCAATTTATTCTCAAAATTTGCAAATGCGTTCAACAGTAAAGTTGTCACATATAAATTATGCTTTCCGGAACTTCAAAAATCATCCAAATCGGACAAGGAACTAGAAAGATACGCCTAAAATAATTTCTGTGTTTCAAAGCTAAGATTAAAACACAGGACAAAAATGTTACATCTTCTTCAAATTCAAGTCACTCTTAGTAAACAGCTTAATTACAAAAACTAATGAACATAAAAGTTGTTCCTTATAAAAGTTTCTTCCGACTGAAAAAAACCTAACTCAATTTCGATCTACCATTTCAAAGTTATGGTGATTTCAATATCAGGTTTCAACAAAATATTGCACAGAGCAGAGCTATATACATCGGTTTCAAACCCAATTTCGACCCTCTAAACCACGGAATTTCTTAAAGTGATTAAAATAAAAATTGTAGCTAATAGAATTATATTTCAACTGAAAAAAGATTGAGCTAATTTGGATAAATTGGCACTAAGATATCGCTGTTTTACTGTAGCGATATTTTTACAAATAATTTTCAGCAACTACAACCATGCAATCATTCAAATTCAAGCAACCAATTCACAACTAATTTGAAAGCGATTCAATCATCAAACCATCCAATTCAATTCAATTATCAACTGAAAATTATTCTCATAGATTAAAGGTAGTAGTGTGAGTGATTAACTCACCTTTTACTTTCATATAGCTTGCTAAATCCTCTTTTAAGCCTTGCTAACCTCTTAGCTTCTCCAAAATCACCAAAAAACTCAAGAACAAAATTTGGACAGCAAGCAAATTGATCAAAAAGGGGATCAAAATCATTCTTTTAGAGTTTTAAAGGATAGAGATAGAGTTTAAAACACTTACTCTACATTATTGGACAAAATCCCTTTGATTTGGGCTTTGAATTTTGAAATTAGGAACTAGGGTTTAGGAAGAGAAGGATGAGAAGGAGAATGAACGTACTGATGTTTGGGGAAGAGAAATATGTTTATCATTTCTTTGCTAACAAGGCCAAGTGAAGTATTTTAATGGGCTAGAGTCCAATTTTTCAAGAAAATTAGCTTAGGTTATAAATTAATCACTTAGTTACATGTTAACAATGCACACCTTCAAATTCAATCATCTATTCAACTTTATTTCATATCAAAAATTTATAAAACTTCATATTCATGATGATAAAATGTTATATACTCAAAATAAAAGAGTATTATATTTTTAAAACTTTTTATCATCATATTTCTTTTGGTTTTTATAAATAACAAATTTACATCTTTAATTACAAATTCCATTGTAATCAACATTATAAATTACACAAAAATAATATTTTTTTTTGTGTAATAAAATTTTATAACCCTTTTCAAATATAGTTTTACACTTAAATTATATTTTTAAACTCAATTCTATCATTATTATGAATATATCTCATCTTAAAATTAATCACTTCTTTTAAAAATCATTAAAAGAAGTAAATAGCAATAATTAACAAAATTATTGCATTAACTCTAAATATAACACATTTTCCTCATTTTACTTTTCTCAAATCATCTTAATAAAGTTTTCAGAATATTTTCTCATTTTTATCCTCAAATATATTGTTTATTCCCAATAAACAATTTAAATTCCTCATTAGTTATTAATTTACACTATTAAATTATAACTGCCGTTATAATTTAATATTCTCAGGTAATTGCTAAAATTAGGGTTGTTACAGACTCCCCCTCTTATAAAAATTGCGTCCCCGCAATTTTCTTGAAAAAGAGCTGTAAACAACATAGAAGATACAATCATCGAAGGATAAAGACATGCTTGAATTCCAAATCATTCATACTCTCAATATAGAATGGTCGAAAGAAATAATCAAAAACTCACTTGGTTAATCCAATGGCTCATCAAATGTTAAAATGGTGATTAGTAAACCATCGAATTTTCCAAGTAACTCGAAAGAATTTCGAAGATATCCCGTCTTCGATCAAAACTCAATAAGATGCTCAACAATTAATCAATCGAAAACGATTGATTTCATAAAAATCTACAAATAGAGTCGGGATCAAACTCACTTAAACCCGAACTCTAAGCAATAGAGAAGAACATTAATAAGATTTTCTGCATAAATATGTGGAAAAAAAACATCCTCACAATAGGGTAGACACAATAGACAAGATAGATAAATCACAAGATGGCTTCTCAAAAGGCCACCAAACTCGAATGATCGCGATGCACGTCGATAATAATAGCTCAAAGATAGAATATACTCAAGAACAAGGATATAAGCTCTAATTATCTTTTAATCCAAGATATTTATAATTTTAAATCTCAACATTTTTTAAATTTTAAAAATCTCAATTTTCAACATTTGCAAATT
The DNA here is from genome assembly GCA_030765085.1 of Allium cepa. Lineage (NCBI taxonomy): Eukaryota > Viridiplantae > Streptophyta > Magnoliopsida > Asparagales > Amaryllidaceae > Allium > Allium cepa. The sequence goes on from CM060941.1 coordinate 628,525,807, forward strand.
TCTCAAACTCTTTACTATATTACTTAGTAAGTAATTTAAAACTCAAAGTTAAAATTCAAATTTCATCTCTTACTTCAAAATTAATTTCCAAAGAATTTTGTAAATCCATTATAATATTCCTAAAAATAAATTATGGGTTTAAATTTTCTTTACTCTTCTATTAAATCACCTAAATAGTTTTTAAAACAATCTTCAAATTCTCTTATTATACTCTTCCCTTAAAACATTCAATGTATATAATATAGATTCTAAAATATCAAAATATATACTTCCAATAAAGCACAGCTCTACAATAATCTCATTTATATTCTCATCTTTATAATTTGAAAATAAATAAATGGCATTGCCTCGCCATTGAGTCTCTAATAAATAAATAAATATATCTGCTGGCTGCAGATTTGACCGAACGATCAAAACTGCCTCGCCACTCTATTACTCATCTCTAAAATCAATGGCTGCAATTACCATTCAAAAATAAATTTAATATTTAATATCAAAATATTATTTTCAAATTCTCAATCCTTAAAACACAAGTCATCGTGCTTAATTGCCTCATCATAGCATTTAGGAGATTCCTATCGATAACGTTGATCAGGCGTATCGACTAAAACTCTTAACTACTCGATGGATAACCCAACGCTCTCAAATTATTTCTATGAAAGAATACTGCTCATATAAATTTATTCTCAAAACATTCTTTGATTTTTAAAATACCTCAAAACTCCAATTTCTCTTTTTAAAACTCATATATATATAGCTTCAAAAACTCACACCAAAGAACATTAAGAGAATGCATCGAGATATTCCTAGAGTACGCGATTCACAAAATCAACAGAAGGAGATGGAGTGTTCGTCAACTCCTACATGAGGATGAGCCACTCTTGGAAAACATCAAGACCAAAGATATGCCAGATATTCTCCTCGAAAGAAAAGAAGCATACAAACCACAAATCATTACTTCAAACAAAGTAATGCTGCAAAGGATAACTCAAAGAAACTAAATGATAAACTCAATCAAACTTGAACCATCTTGAAACTCACCTCATTCTTTAGATGTCCTCGTGGAAGGATAACCGAAGAGCTAAGAGCCAGGAATAAGATTACCTCAACACTCGATTGCCCGACTGGATGTCAAATCCAAACGGACTCACAAAACTCAACAAAGTCACCTTGACTGGAATTCGAGATATATCATCAACATCTCGATACTAAAGAGTGAATACAAAAACTTCGGAATCATCATTAACATTCCAAAGTGATAGAAATAATAACCCAATTAAATTAGGATGCCTAAATAAATATAGGATCCTACAGCACAAAGGATTGGACTTAGCCTCATATAAGCCAATCCAACTCAAATCAAATACATCTCAAGATAGCAAGTAATAAACAGTTACTCATAAAAGCAACATCAAATAAAAATCTTAGAATGCTCACAACAAGCCAATCGTTGTGGATCCCTTCAATAGGATTTACAAACTCTCAAAGGAATGCAACGAGAATACTCAAAGAAATCAATCAGCTCCATCGATATGAACTTACTCGTATCAACAAAAATAAGAATAGAATAATCCCAAATAAGATTTTATATAAGATAAGATGACATCAAACTCTATCATGGAATACTACGGAATACAATATATCTATATTCCTAGACATATTCCATCTCAACAATCCCAAAACTCAAAAAAAGAATCAAGGCTCGATTTGAAAGCAAGCTCGAATAAAGAACAATGATTCACTCGTATTGTACTTCGATGTATCATGATATACGTACTGTTCTGTGTTTATTCTACTTTGTTCTGACCACAGCTCTGATACCAAGCTGTAACGCCCCACCCCGAGACCCACCTTAGTAAAGAGAATTAACAAGTAATTCCGTCTACTAAAGCGGAGAATAGGGCTGGTTAAGGGCGACCATCTATAATTTTGTCTTAAACATCTATTGAATACGTCGATAAATGCAATATAACTTTTTTTTCTACTCAAGTGGATCGACATACCCAGTAAATGCTTAATCCAAAACTATAAGTGGTTAACGGATCTATCAGAACAAAATATAATAACTGAATGAAAATCACATCACAGAACAGTAACCAACATCATATATATACATATTCACTGATACATGTTTAGTACAATACAATATGAATACAATAAAGGTGGTACTTGACCACACCATAAATATCGAATCAAATATAACTACATCAGAGTATGCGAAAGAACAAAAACTACTCAAGAGAAAGAAGAGCTGATATCCAACATCAACTTCAAGCTATGTCCAATAGATGATACCTGAAACAACTCGGTCTGACCCGAGTATAAATACACGGGTCAGTCTAGCTACACAAATCAGTCAATATCGATAATATGAAGCAGAATGGATATAGTGATACTTCTTCTTGAATGAGGAGAAGGGTTAGATAACTCATAGCTCAATACTTAAGTAACAAACGCTACCTAAGTGACAAAATACCTCGAAAGAGGTAACTCAAACTCAATACTCAAATAAAACACAAGTGCCTCATATCATTAGCGAAAACCCATAATGAACTCAAATCAACTTATATAAAACTCAAGCAAAACTCAAATGGTTCGATGAACCATTACTCCAAAAGGGAGAAAACGCATCTCAATCACAAATAGAAGTCATGAAAGCAACACAAGACAACTCCATAAGAATGTGAGATCTTAAACTCATAAGTAGGCCAAGACGGCTAAATCTCACACATATATCTCAATCATAAAAACTCATGGAACTCGATACGAATTCAAACTCAATAAAGATTTCAATGCATGTTCATAACTCAGAAAATCTTAACATTAATACGCCAAAAACGGCGAATTCAAAACTTAGAAAACCCGGATTGGCCATATCCCTGAATACAATGCCGAAGCAATGCTGCACGTGCTAAACTCAGACGGCCGAAGCCTTAGACAAGGTCACTGACACCTTCCAAAGCAGTTTGTTCATGACAAGGTCGCTGACACCTTTCCAAAGTAGTTCGTCCTCATGACAAGGTCGCTGACACCTTTCCAAAACAGTTCGTTCTCATGACAAGGTCGCTGACACCTTTCCAAGCCATTTTGTCATCCCTAACAAGGTCGCTAACACCTCCAAAGCAGTTCGTCCTCATGACAAGGTCGCTGACACCTCTCAAAGCAGTTCTGTTAGGTAAACATCGTGAATGTGTCACAAACTCATGGATAGGAACCCGAAAAGTGTTAACGTGTGTCCCATACCACACATTCGCACTTTGCGGTTTACTAGCCATTAGTTGATGCCACACTAAAATCATCATAAAACTCAGAAAATTATATCTCGCCTGATCTCATTGGCGAGTGATAAAGAGATATCATACTTGTCTCATCTCATCGACAAGTGAAAAACATTATGATGGTTTCTCATAAACCATAAATCTCAAAATATGAAATCATAAACTCAAGACTTGCCTTATGTCACTGGCAAGTAAATAAAACATCGTGATGGTTCTCATCGATCAAACTCCTATATAGGAGATCTCAAACCATAATACTTTCCAAATATTGGCCATCTTAAATAATTCCCATAAATAGAAATTATAAAACTCAAAATACGCCATAAAATGGCAAAACATCTCAGAATTATTAAACTCAAATAGCTTCGATCGTACAAGTCCGGAATTAACCGAAATAGTAAACGCACATGTCCCATACCACGTGTTTTACCGAATCGTTTAATTCTCTTTCTCATACGTTCGAATAGTGTAAAAGTGTATGTTTTATATGTAAAATAGTTTACTAGAGAAAACAAGCTTTTAAAACTATTTCTTGAAAAGATTAATAAAACCAATATTTGAAATTCCTTTACTATAGGAAATAAATAGATTTTATATTAGAAAAATAATTTTAAAACTATATAATAATAATTTTAAATGTCCATTTATTTCAAAAATCACTTCAAAATAGTTTAGTGAAAACCGCGCTCGAAAACAACGAAAAACAAGAAAGATAACTCAAGACCGATAACTTGATTCAATACGAATTCAATTCAAATTTAACCCAAAATCAATTCAAATTCTATTTAAATTTGAATTTCAAATTCACCAAATATAGCTAGATTATTGATAGGAATCATAGCTCTCAAACCATTTCAAAACAACATCCAAATCGGACAAGAAACAAGGAAGATATGATAAATTTATTAACTGTGTTCAGTTTGGAACATAATTACTAAAGTGACAGAGCTGAGAGTTTGCAACAGCATTTTGATCAATTTATTCGCAAAATTTGCAAATGTGTTCATCAGTAAAGTTGTCATATATAAAATAAGCTTTCCGGAATTTCAAAAATCGTCCAAATCGGATAAGAAACAAGGAAGATATGATCAATTTACTAACTGTGTTCAGTTTGGAACATAATTACTAAAGTGACAGAGCTGAGAGTTTGCAACAGCATTTCGATCAATTTATTCTCAAAATTTGCAAATGTGTTCAACAGTAAAGTTGTCACATATAAATTATTCTTTCCGTAACTTCAAATATCATCCAAATCGGATAAGAAACAAGGAAGATATGATCAATTTACTAACTGTGTTCAGTTTGGAACATAATTACTAAAGTGACAGAGCTGAGAGTTTGCAACAGCATTTCGATCAATTTATTCTCAAAATTTGCAAATGCGTTCAACAGTAAAGTTGTCACATATAAATTATGCTTTCCGGAACTTCAAAAATCATCCAAATCGGACAAGGAACTAGAAAGATACGCCTAAAATAATTTCTGTGTTTCAAAGCTAAGATTAAAACACAGGACAAAAATGTTACATCTTCTTCAAATTCAAGTCACTCTTAGTAAACAGCTTAATTACAAAAACTAATGAACATAAAAGTTGTTCCTTATAAAAGTTTCTTCCGACTGAAAAAAACCTAACTCAATTTCGATCTACCATTTCAAAGTTATGGTGATTTCAATATCAGGTTTCAACAAAATATTGCACAGAGCAGAGCTATATACATCGGTTTCAAACCCAATTTCGACCCTCTAAACCACGGAATTTCTTAAAGTGATTAAAATAAAAATTGTAGCTAATAGAATTATATTTCAACTGAAAAAAGATTGAGCTAATTTGGATAAATTGGCACTAAGATATCGCTGTTTTACTGTAGCGATATTTTTACAAATAATTTTCAGCAACTACAACCATGCAATCATTCAAATTCAAGCAACCAATTCACAACTAATTTGAAAGCGATTCAATCATCAAACCATCCAATTCAATTCAATTATCAACTGAAAATTATTCTCATAGATTAAAGGTAGTAGTGTGAGTGATTAACTCACCTTTTACTTTCATATAGCTTGCTAAATCCTCTTTTAAGCCTTGCTAACCTCTTAGCTTCTCCAAAATCACCAAAAAACTCAAGAACAAAATTTGGACAGCAAGCAAATTGATCAAAAAGGGGATCAAAATCATTCTTTTAGAGTTTTAAAGGATAGAGATAGAGTTTAAAACACTTACTCTACATTATTGGACAAAATCCCTTTGATTTGGGCTTTGAATTTTGAAATTAGGAACTAGGGTTTAGGAAGAGAAGGATGAGAAGGAGAATGAACGTACTGATGTTTGGGGAAGAGAAATATGTTTATCATTTCTTTGCTAACAAGGCCAAGTGAAGTATTTTAATGGGCTAGAGTCCAATTTTTCAAGAAAATTAGCTTAGGTTATAAATTAATCACTTAGTTACATGTTAACAATGCACACCTTCAAATTCAATCATCTATTCAACTTTATTTCATATCAAAAATTTATAAAACTTCATATTCATGATGATAAAATGTTATATACTCAAAATAAAAGAGTATTATATTTTTAAAACTTTTTATCATCATATTTCTTTTGGTTTTTATAAATAACAAATTTACATCTTTAATTACAAATTCCATTGTAATCAACATTATAAATTACACAAAAATAATATTTTTTTTTTTGTGTAATAAAATTTTATAACCCTTTTCAAATATAGTTTTACACTTAAATTATATTTTTAAACTCAATTCTATCATTATTATGAATATATCTCATCTTAAAATTAATCACTTCTTTTAAAAATCATTAAAAGAAGTAAATAGCAATAATTAACAAAATTATTGCATTAACTCTAAATATAACACATTTTCCTCATTTTACTTTTCTCAAATCATCTTAATAAAGTTTTCAGAATATTTTCTCATTTTTATCCTCAAATATATTGTTTATTCCCAATAAACAATTTAAATTCCTCATTAGTTATTAATTTACACTATTAAATTATAACTGCCGTTATAATTTAATATTCTCAGGTAATTGCTAAAATTAGGGTTGTTACATTTGAAATGATATATAACCGCAAATTTTTATTTTAATTTACGGATTGAAATGATAAATATCCGTATCACTTGACCATAAGATAGAAAATTATATACAAACACCGCGGTCTATATATTATAATATTCTGAAGTGATTTCTATGATTTTGTAAAGAATATATATATGATTTTATGAGATACTGATTTGGATATTTGATAAAGGTTATTTTATATATAGTTAAATTTCTTAAGTTACGATTTTATGATTTGGATATTTGATAAAGGTTGTCTTATATATAGTTAAATTTATTTACCATTTTATGAGCATCTCTTAAGTTACTGCACTCGTATTTATTTCTGTTGATTTAACTCACATAAAATCATTTAGCTCTGACTCGAGTGTTTTGTCTTTTCAATTCGCTCGGGGCAGTACGAGCATTTCAGGATCGAAGACTTTATTTCTGGAGGACAAAGACGAAGATTTCATTACTATTATTATATTGTTCCACTACACGCTGTATTCTGCTGCATCGATTATTTTTCATTGGTATGTGCAACTCTGATATGTATTGTATAAATATAATCAAATGTTTATAAGGCAGCTTCATGAACTGTATATTTGATTAGTATATTTTATCGTTCCGCTGTAAGATTCTATTTTGTTTTTTTTCTCTCCCTGCTTATTCTTATTTACCCCATACAATCCATCCTTCTGTATGGTTTAAGTCTGACGTGTGTGGTCTATCGTCGATTTAAAACGTGCGAAAAGGCGGGGCGTTGCATCCTTGATTTAGACATAATCTGATCCGTGCGTTATTTACGTAATACTCGGATCAGTCTGATACTTTGTACGCACAGGGGCGTAGAGACCAGCGTGTGTTATGTGAGCTCAAGGGGGACTAGTATACTATATTATTGTATATCGTTTGAGTATTGTAGAATTTCATATAATATATTTAACCTTGAGTTGTATTTTGGACATACATTGTATTATATATTATGGTTTCTATTCTGACTCTATGATCTCTTATATTTACTATATATTGTTGTTCTATCCATAGGCACATGTGTTTATTTTTTGTGTCGATATTGTGTACGTATAGTCGAGTTATTTATTTAATGTTTAAATATGTGTCACTCTTAGCACAAAGAAATATTCAAGTCTATACCTCATACCGCCTCATTGTGCATATTATCTAACAGTATTACTTAGTAATACTCTTGGATAGAATGGATATGGAGGTGAGGGTGATACAAACAGCCAATTCGAAGAAGCAAATTATAACGACCTGGAATTTCACTTTTTGATTTATGAATATTCGATTAATTTTGAATATTCAATGCATATGTTTTATAATGAAAATAATTTTTTTTTTAAATAATAAATTAAGATGTTGAAATAGTTTCTAAATTTTTTTTACAAAGATATATAGTTCAAAGAAAAACAGAAAATGCGACCGGAATTCGTTTTCCAAATTTCAACTTTTCATTGGCAAAAGTTATCGGAAACGTTGTGAACACTAATAAAAATATATTTACATACATATATAAATAATCTAGTTTATATTAGCATGTATATATTTGTATATACTTAAATATATATAGTTTTAAATATTAAAAATATGGAAACATGATTTGATATTTTGACGACTCTAGGACAAAACATATTTAAACATGTTTGTATTGATGTGATGGTTTGGGGGATTAGGGAGGACAAGAATTTCTTGTATTGTAGGATTTGAGGGGAGCATGGTTGATGAGGTATCACTAATGTAGTGGAGATTATGTAAGGGAAGGGCTTTTTAGTAATTTCCTAGTTGCATTTTATATAAAAGCAATTCTCAAATTTCTCTTTCTCATTTCACACTTCATTATCATTTTCTAAGGCTTTGCAAAGCTTCAAATGAAATATTTCCGTGGCTTCTTTTCCTTCTTCTTAGATCTCAAAAGTTTAAAAATCCAAGTTCTACTGTAAATGTTCTAAAAATTCATTTTTAACTCCTCCTTTTCCATTTCAAAACCCTCCATTTTCTCTCTACTTTACTCGGCCATAACTCCTTGCATTCTACTCCAAATGGAGATTTTGTTTTTTCAAAGCATTTGTAATTCCAGTGACTACAACTTTCTTTTGTATCACTTTCTCTAATCTCGAGCACAAGTACTCTAAAAATCCATATCTTTTAAGAGTGTTTTTGAACCTAGATTTTTAAGTCCGAAAATGCCCCATACTGTTTTGACCATAAATCCCTCAAATGCTATCCAAATTGAGAAATTATTTTTTTTAAACGATAGAGCAAAGAATAGTCTAAAACTTTCCTTTTTACCACTTTGCCAAAATCATGGAGGAAAGGGTTAGAAAACATAGAGCAATTTGGCAGATTTTCAAGTTAGTTTTGTTGATTTCCAAGCTTTACAAGTCCTAAGCATTTTTGCTAAAGTTCTTCGAATTTTGGGTGAGTAAATTTATTTAACATTGGGAATAATTTACGTAAAATTTATTTATGTTGGATATGTGATTATATATATAATGGTGCGTTTGGTTTACGGTATGTTTGGATGTGAATGTAAATGCTAACTTGTAGTTTAGCATTGGACTTTGAAATCGACGGTTTATGTGATATGTTTGGATATAAGGTCATGAGCTTTGATGTGTTAAAGATATGGTCTGTATTTGTATATTCTTAGAAATGTTGTTGAATGGTAACTTAGAAAAGAAATTCTAAGTTACTACATTCAGAGCGATAGTCGCTATGAGTGCAGTTCGGAAATTACGATTTTCAAGTTTTCGAAGTTTTCTTTTAAAATGTTTTAGAAAACTATTTTAAACTTAATTAGTAAGAATATAACTTAAATTAATTTTGTTTCAAGGTAATGAGTATAATAATTAATTAATTAATTAATAAAAGATAATGGTTAATTAAGCGAGTGATTAAGTTAAGTAATTAGAGTTAAAGAATTAATTAACTAAGTTAATTAATTTTAATTAATTAAGAAAGTTTTAATTAATGATTAATTAAGTTAAGAAGTAACTTTTTAGTTAATTTCTTTAATCAATTTAATTTTTTTAAACAATATAAAGTTTGGATTATTTAATTACTTATTATTTAAAGGTTAATTATTTATTTAATTATTACTTAACTAAAAGTTTAATTTTACATTTTTAATTAATTATAATTAAAAGGGTTTATCTTATTATTTAAGTTTAATTAAAGATTATTTAATTAATTAATTGAGATTATTATTTAATTATTAATGAAGGTTTAATTAATTATTTAATAATTAATAAATGATTAATTAGGGTTTAATTAATAGTTAATTATTGTTTAACTATTTAATTAAATTAAGTTAAGATTCAATTAAATTCAATTATGATTTAAATATGGATTTAACTTATAATTAATTATTTTATAAAGGGTTTAAAGGTTTTAATTCCTTTGGTTTATAAAAGTAAATTTTTTAAAAGGTATTTCTTTTTCAAAGATGGTTTTGAATACAAGTGATTCAAGTGTTGATACCATTAAGGAACCATATAAATTGAATTAGTTATAATGTAGATTGTTGGATTGTTGAACATGTGTTAGTAGAATAAATTCTCGTTTTGCTATAAACTGATTGATTGTTTGTGTGGACATGTGTTAATAGAATAAATCCTGATTCTGCTATAAATTGTTTGGTTATTTGATTGTTAGTTTGTTTGTGTGGAAATGTGTTGGCAAAATAAACCTCCATTCTGCTATTATTTAATTGAATTGTTTGGAAAGCTGTTTAGCAGGACAACCCACCATCCTGTTATTATGTTATTTGGACATCTATATGCTATTAGTTTATATTGACACGTTTTTCCCTGATTAGGATATGAGTTGTATTTACATACATGTTGACCTATGTAAATAACTGTTTAGTGAATTGAAATTCAATTGAGATTGAATGTTACCTTAAATCAATACCATTTGGATTCCAAAGCCTCATTTCGAATTACTAAAGTATGTTTCCAAATTAACTTTAAATTCTTAAATCAATTTGGAGTTAAAAGTTTATAAACGATTTCCAGGTTATACTATTATTTTGTAAAGCAATTTAAAAATAATATCTTGTATAAAAAAAAAGGGTTTATTAAATAGAAGGTTTCCTAAAGTAATTTACAAATGATAACCTTAAAATGAAATTTTATAAACGAGATTCTGTAAAGGAATTATGAGGAAGATTTTTAAATAGTTTTAAAAATATAAAGAGATTTTAAAATCATTTTAGAGATTTTTGAAGGAAGTTTTGAATTAAATTTGAAAATTTGTAAAGAGGTTTGAAATTGAACTTATAAACGAATTTTTATAAGGGATAAGTGGATGAGTTTTATAAAGTGAATGTGTTTAAAAGTAAGTGATGTTTTGAAGGGGAATTGTTTAGCCATTTAATATGGAATGTGAGAAGAAAGGATTTTCCAAAACGTTTTTGGTAAATACTTAAATTGTTTCCAAGTAAGAAGGGGAATGTTAAGGAAAGGAGTTTTGAAAGGATCTTTTGATGAAGTTTAATAAAGTGATTTTATTAATTAAAGTTTAATAAATAAAGGATTAGAGAATCCCATATGATATTGAATCAATATTTGATTGTTTATTTAATTAGATAGTTAAATAACCACCTATCAAATATGAACCTAAACGTAACTTTGGAAATATCTGAGACAAACACGAGGATTATATGGCATAGTTATCGTCGAAGATTCTATACATTACTTATAAACTCATTTAGTTCTTCTAGGATAAATAATAAGGAAATCCTTCCACTAACGGTCAGGAGGTGAACTCCGCTCTTGTCATTTGTCCATTTATTTCCTAAAGAACCGGGGTCGAGTTTACCAGAATTATCGACAATGTTTCGAAGAGACCGGGATCAAATTTGTTATCCGAAAATAATTTCGATCTAACAAATGCATTTCAAAGTGAAGACATCTGGAAGAGCAAGAAATCGAAGATAGAGATGTGAAGTGCAAGGGCTAATCACTACTAATCCTGAGGGTGATTCCAAAATAGATGTAGTAGGAATAGTGCCTTCGGTTTCTTTCAGACCCGAAATGGAATTGTATGCAAGAATGCTATCAACACATTGTCTTTTGAGGGCAATAAGCATTCTAAGTGTAAATTCCTTGAAAGGTACATCAATCGGGAATGACTGAAAATCAAGGGAGATGCAGCAAGGCTAAGTGGGTCGCACCCATAGGGTATGTTGTAACCCTTCCACATATATCTGCATATTTAGGAATTGGTTGTGCAGGAGATCTCGATAAAAAGGGTTGCAAAGCAACCGGGGTGATGACATATTCAGTACTACCCAGTAAGGGGTACGCCAGTCTTATGTTGACAGGGACCGATAGGTACGATCTCGGTATATTTTCAAGATATATATTATGATAGGTGGTACCCCAGTGCCTAGTCGTTGTATTGAATCTATTCTCTAATAAGCACCGTATGGTTTTGAGCGTTTAGACATTATTATAATATCAATGAATTTGATATAAAAAAGTGTTTTGGATATCGTAAGGTAAAAACCTATCCGCGTTTATGTGCGGTGTGCTCTTATGAGATACCCTTGATTTTCTTAAGGGTTTTCAAAGTAATAATTAAGTTGTTTGAGTTTACTCACACCATACCCATGTCTGACCCAGAGTTTTATTTTCTTTCCCTAAAACTCTTAGGTGCTCAAATTTTTACAAGCCGCCTTGTAGTCCAGGTTTCTTGCGAATGCATTTTGGAGGAGCTTGGAACAGGTGGCTTCATCGATTGATAGTTATGATATTGTTTCCGCTGTATTATATGTATCTCGTATTAGTTATGTAAGGACAAGCTCTTATAAGTGTTCTAGATTAGAAATTGTATTACTATGACTCCGATGTATCAGTTTTGAAATGACTTTGTAAAATATTATGTGGTTAATATATGTTATTCTGTTACGTTATGGGAGTTTGTGTTTGTTCTTAGTTCTTCTATCTACTACCTCTCCTTTTTCATCACTAACAATCCGCTTTTTTGTTCAATTTGACTGGACATGTGTGGTTTATTGTTAGCATAGACTATACAGAAAAGTGGGTCGTTACAAGGTGGTATCAGAGCTTAGGTTGAGTGAACACCTAGGCTTAGTGGGATTGTCTCATTTAAGATAAGGTAAGTGAAACCCTATGATAAGTTTGAGAGTATATATAAGAGTTCGTATTTATTAGTGATATAAAAGTATTTTGTATTATGTTGTTTGATCTGTTGAGTGGGTTAAGAATTCTAGCCGATGCGTTTGGTCAATGTTATCAATAGGTATCTTCTAAACACTCGAACAAGACCAATTAACACAATATTGATTTAAAATTTGGATAAATGAAATAATTTTACCTAAAAGTATATTTATACATAATAAAGTCATCTTTCCTGAAAATTTAATATAGCAATTCTTGGTTATGTGTTAGGAACTAATAGTATTCCATCATTATCATCTAGAATTTGATTAGTCATGCTCGTCCTTTTGTGAACATTGACCATTATTTATTAATCTATTATGAATCTTCCTTTTTGAAACCTGGTTTTGGGTAGATAGGAATTTTCAGGAACATTTAAACAAGTACCTTGTGAATTAAATGTAACGACCCGTATTTTACGTGTCGATTAAATCGTAAAATTTGTTGCACTAGGTCGTTAATGTTGTTAAGTTGTTTAGAGTTGACTCAACCATAGCTTAGGTCGTGATGGAGTTAGGTCGGTAGAACAACCTAAGGTAGTTAGCGACCTAGGGTTACCGGGTTATGGGATTTACCGACTCATGAGGTTAACGACCTAAGAAAGTTAGGTCGTGGACGACCTAGCAGTAGCGACTTAGGTTGGGCCGGTAGCTAACAGGTTACGACTTAAGGTGATAAGTCGTTTGGGCGACTCAGTGCATAGCGTAGGTCGTTGGCTCGAGTTAGGAAGTGTAGCCGACTCATGGAAGTAGACGACCTATGGTCTTTGGCCGACTTATAGAATTGACCGACTTAGGAGTTAGCGGAGATAAGTCGCGTGTGCGACTCAGTGTTAAGTCGTTTGAACGACTTAGAGTTAGGTCGTTTAAGGGTTAGGTCGAGTGATTCTTCTAAGTCGTAAGTCATACCACAGCTGAGTCGTGTGTGTCTTAGGTCGTGTGCATGACCTAGGTTGTGTGTTGAGTCGGCAGGACTTGAGTCGTTAGCGACTTAGAGTTAGCTTGGATAGGAGTTAGGTCGGCCGTGTTCATAGGTCGTATGTCGTTAAGTCGTTGGGGAACTTAGGTCGTATGACCCTGTGTTGTGTTAGGTTGGCAGGGAGTTGAGTCGGCATAGAGATAGGTCGGCAGCGACCTAAGTTAGGTCGGGGAAGATTTTAGGTCGGCACTAAGCTAAGCCATGTGGGATGTTAAGGCGTTAGGTCGTGAAGGGGCTTAAGTCGCTATGCCGCGTGCTGTTAGGTCAGTAGGTCGCTAGGTTGTAGGGGCGGCTTGTTTTAGGTCGTAGGATGATGATGAGTCGTGAACGACTCATGGATAGGTCGTGACCGACCTATAGGGCGACGACCTAAGGGTGATTTCAGCCTATAAATAGAGGGGTTTGGCTCACTTTTTGGCACCGGTTTTTGAAGCGACGAAGTGCTGCCATTTTGGGAACTAGACTACAACATTTCTTCATCTTCTTTTCTCCATTCCAATCTAGTCCTAACATCCATCCAAGATCGAAGATCAAGATCGAAGATTCAAGGGCCAAAGTTGAAGATCTTCATCTGTTGAAGTGAGATTTCATCAATTGAAGCGAGATTTTGCCGGATCAAGCCTTGTTCTTCGCTGTCCAGATCTGGAGTTGATTGTTATTGAGGTGTTTAGGTGATTTGGTGAGTGGTAGTTATCTCTCACATGGACCCAAAGGAATATATTGGATTGGTGGTTTGTTGGAGTGTTGTAGATAGTGATTTTATGCATTTTTCCTTAGATCCAAGTGTAGATCCATTACTTATGAAGATGTTTACCTTTGCAAGTTCATTCATCTAGTTGTAGAGACAAAACCCATGATTTATATTTGTTAGATCTATGCTAAAGACCCATGATTCATGTAAGTTAGATCTATGCTCATTTATTTACGAAATTGCCATTGTAATTATAAATGCCTATTTAGATCATGTTTGATTATTTGATTGTCTATTTAGATCTTGTTGAATGATTGATTGCTTGGATTAATGTTTGATTTGATTGATTAGTTGATCGATTACTTGACTTGGACAAGTATGGTTGATGGTGATTCAAAAGCCAAGTGGAAAGGCTCTTGAATAAGGAAAGCTGCCTGTGGCATATGAAGCGGATGTGGAAGCTCATATGGATGGATTCGAGGATGTGGGACCTTGCCATAATGCGAGAAGGCAAAGCATGATATTGAGATGGGACTTTGCTATGATGTGATGGGGCAAGGCATATGTTGAGATGGGACGGGTCATGACGACGTGCGAAGTTATAACTCGGTGATGCGGTCCGAGTTGGGATGGACAATGGTTAGCTTGAGAGGCGCTTGAGCTAGTATGGAAAGAGTCGTCAAGGAGGATGACTAGGAGGCTAAGATCTCATCGTTGTTGAAGGTTCTAGCATACTCAAAGCAAGGGTACGTTGGAACGGGTCACGATGACGTTCCAAGCACGGGTCACGATGACGTGCTAGTACTCTGGGCTGATGCGTTCGGCTTAGGCACGGGTCATGATGACGTGCAGAGTTATGTCTAAAACCGGGGTTACCATTAGCCCTTGACAGGTGGTCATTCAATTAACGGTGAAATCAAGGCAAGGATAACAGTGATAGCCAGAGTCATGGATATTTGGATGTTTGGTTGTATCATCATTCGGTCTCAAGAGCGGTGTTTTCTGGGTGCTTATCTGATCTTGGTTTAGGCCTTGGGGGTTTGTATTTGGAGAACATCGACCTTGACTCGAGTGATTATTGCTTACCTTAATTGTTTGTTATGTTATGCTTGCTTCTCCTTAGTGTGTGTTTAGGGGCTATCACTGTAGAAAGAGGTGGAGTGGGATGGCTTGGTTCCTATTCCTTTTATCCCTTATGCTCTTTTGGTATGTCTGGTAGTTAATTTACTGCTCACTAAGACTTTGTCTGACTCAAGGTTTTATGTCTCCTCTTATTACCTTGGGCTGTTCATCCATGTTTGGGATGGGCAGACTAGGTAGCAGGTGACAGGTGCTGTTCTTGGAAATCTACGCTGATGATGACGAAGACGAGCAGGAGGCTTTGCATATTAGTTTCCTTACTATATGTACTAGGTGTTCCGCCGTTGTATCTGATTGAGTGTTATGTAGCGAGGCTTTGATGTATGGATGATTCATATGTTTGTATAAAACTACTATGATACTTATATGATGATTTTCTGTTACGGAGCTTCACTATATATTTCTCTATTGTATTTTATCCATGCGCTGTGAGTTGTACGATAGAGTTTCTATTTTATTCTACCCTGACCATCGTCCATGGCTGCCTGGCACGCATTTTAGCGCACTATTTTCCTTGTTTTTGGTGCGGAGTCATGGGCGGTCGTCACATTTGGTATCAGAGCTTTGGTTAATCGATTTTAGCCAACGCTCGCTGACGTAACTACGTATGAGAGACGTAATTGTATTTTGATGGATGATTACTATACATAATATAGTAGCTTAGAAGGATTTGAACTCCTTATGCAGTTGTTTCTTAAGGTGTTCTAATCATTCCTTTTTCTAGATACTAAAGATGAGTCGAAGAGGGAGACCAACTGCAAGGGAAGGCCGTGCTACTGAAGGAGCTGTTGATTATGGAACTATGTTCGAAGCGATGATGACTTCGATCATGAGAAGGATACCAGCTTCAGGATCATCAGTGGATGTGGGAGTTCAAGTTCAAGCTCCAAGACCAGTGGATTTTGCTAAGCTTTGTAAGGATTATACTTCTCTTGGAGGAAAGATTTTCTTTGGAACGGAGTCGGCCATTGAAGTGCAGAGATGGATTGATGCTTGTCGAAGGATTTTTGGTGATTTGGGAATTGAGGATGCAACTAAGAGGAAGCTTGCATCAAGGCAACTTCAAGGAAGAGCTGCGGATTGGTGGAATTCTATCACCATTGATACTCCAGAAGAAGAGATCACTTGGGAGCAATTCCAAGTCAGATTTGAAGCTAAGTTCATCTCTACGGCTCAGAAATCTGTATTGTTTAAGAGGTTTGTGGAGCTCAAGCAAGGTGGGAGACCAGTTCTTGAGTATATTTCTGAGTTTGAAGCTTTGTCTAAGTATGCCAGGTCGTATATTGATTCTCCCTATCAGAAGAATGAAAAGTTTGTGACTGGTTTGGACGCTTATCTGGGGAGGCAGTTAGTGGATCATTTGGATGATCCGTTTAAGAAGCTTGTGGAGAAAGCTCTAAGGCATGAGAGTTTGTTTTCTAGGGAAAGTTCTGTTGTTGCTGTGACCAAGGACCATAGTGGAAGTAAGAAGAGGAAGCAGCAGCAGCAGAAGGGTAAGGATGGCCAGAAGAAGCCAAAGGGCGAAGTGACCTGCTACAACTGCCGACAGAAGGGTCATCTCTCCCGGGATTGCAAGAATCCAAAGGTGCAGTTGAAGTGTCACAACTGTGATAAGCTCGGACATATCAAAAAGGACTGTCCAGAGCCGAGGAAAGATAAGCAGATTGTGCAAGCTTATGCTTTGGGAGCTGTGCCGTCGTCTTCAAAGGCTCCTACTGCTGAAGAGAAGGGGAAGAGTGTGGTGGTTCAAGGTATTCTTTCCATTTGTGGTGTTCCAGTTAGAGTGTTATTTGATACTGGAGCGTCGCACTCTTTTGTTTGTGATGATTTGGTAGGCCGGTTAGGTTTGAAACCGGATATTGTTGATAGGCCATTGGTTGTGACTAATCCAGTTGGGGGTTCGACTTGTTTGTGTATGTTATGCCGTGGTCTAGTTGTATCGAGTCATGATTGCTCGTTTGTTTGTGATTGCTTTGTTCTGAACTTTGCGGGGTTCGGAATTATTTTGGGTATGGACTGGCTTAGGAAGTATGCGGCAAGGATTGACTGTGAAAGGCTGGAGGTGACAGTCGGGAATGTGGAAGGGCGAAAGGTTGTGATACGATATAAGCATGAGGAAGGCATCTTCATGAGCTTCATGTATTCGCTGGTTGTTCCACGGGATGGACTGTCATCGGTGCCTATTGTGAATGGATTTGAGGACGTCTTTGACGAAGTCAAAGGGTTACCGCCGCATAGGGAGATCGAGTTTCGTATCGATCTAGTTGAGGGAGCCAGACCTGTTGGGATGCCTCTTAGGCGGATGGCGCCTAGGGAGCAGCTAGAGTTGAAGGTGCAAGTTGATGACCTTTTGCAGAAAGGATTCATTCGGCGTAGTGTGTCCGAATGGGGTGCACCAGTTGTGTTCGCAACCAAAGCGGATGGATCGTTGAGGTTGTGTGTCGATTATCGTGAACTGAATAAAGTGACTAAGAAGAACAAGTATCCATTGCCGAGAATAGATGACTTGTTTGATCAGCTTCACGAGGCTAAGGTGTTTTTCTCAGATGGATTTGGCAACGGGATTTCACCAGTTGAGAGTGGCTAAGGATAGTGTGCCGAAGACTGCTTTTAGGACACCATTCGGTTTTTATGAGTGGCTGGTAATGCCGTTTGGATTGACCAATGCACCAGCATATTTTGTGGATCTTATGAATAGAGTGTTCAGAGATCAGTTGAATAAGTTTGTGCTTGTGTTCGTGGATGATATTCTGATTTATTCCAGAACTGAGGAGGAACACAAGACGCACTTCAGGATTGTTTTGGAAATCTTGCGGAAACATCAGCTGAAGGCTAAGTTTTCGAAGTGTCACTTCTGGAAGAGTGAAGTGAGGTTCTTAGGCCATGTTATCTCTGGAAATGGAATAGCGGTTGATCCCGCTAAGGTGGCAGCAATCCAGGATTGGGTTAGACCTAAGAATGCATCTGATATGAGAAGTTTTCTTGGATTAGCAGGATATTACCGTCGGTTTATCAAAGACTTTTCCAAGATAGCTGCACCGTTAACAGGATTGACGAAGAAGAACCAGGCGTTCAAATGGGATGCTAAGTGTGACCAAGCTTTTGAAATCCTGAAAGAGCGACTGACGAGTGCTCCTGTTTTGACTATTCCAAGTGGGAATGATGAGATGGTGGTTTACACCGATGCAAGTGGTACTGGACTTGGAGCGGTGCTAATGCAGAAGGATAAAGTTGTTGCGTATGCTAGTCGACAACTGAAGCCGCATGAAAGGAATTATCCGACTCATGATTTGGAGTTAGCGGCGATTGTGTTTGCTTTGAAGATGTGGAGACATTATCTATTGGGAGTTCGATTCGAGTTGTTTACGGATCATAAGTCGTTGAAGTATCTGTTCTCCCAAAAGGATTTGAATCTTCGACAGCAACGGTGGCTAGAATTTCTAGCATCTTATGATTTTGGTATAGCATGTACTCCGGGAAAAGGTAACGCAGTGGCAGATGCGTTAAGTCGAAGACATGCAGGATTGGGAGCCATGTTTTCGGAATGGAAGAGTCTTGATTATTTGGCTGGATTTGACTTTAGGCCTAGATGTGAATTGGAACCTGAGATGTTGGCAAACTTATCGATAAGACCTACTCTTGTGGAGAGATTTGGCGAGAGCCAAAAGCGAGATGATAAGCTTGTCAGGATTATCCGAGATTTGGAATCTGGATTGGAACCAGAAAAGGATAAAGGATTCGAGGTCGATCGAGAGGGTTGGCTTCGAAAGCAAGGACGACTAGTTATTCCCGATGTAGATGGATTGAGAGATGAAGTTCTGAGGGAAAGTCATCACTCGAAGTTGACAATTCATCCAGGTGGAAATAAGATGTATCGGGATATGAAGAGAACTTACTACTGGGAAGGTATGAAGAAAGATGTTGGAAGTTTTATTTCCAAATGTATGAACTGCCAGTTGGTGAAAGCTGAGCAGAAGAAGCCCAGTGGATTGCTTCAACCATTAGAGGTTCCTACATGGAAGTGGGAGCAAGTATCGATGGATTTTATCGATGGCCTACCTAGAACCAGAGCAGGGAATGAAGGGATTTGGGTCATAGTAGATCGGTTGACCAAGAGTGCAAGGTTTATTCCTGTTCGATCAACTAGGACTGCATCGAAGTTGGCTGAGTTGTATGTTAAGTGGATAGTTCGATTCCATGGTATTCCGAAGAGTATAGTAAGCGATCGAGATCCATTGTTCACTAGTGGATTTTGGAAGAGCTTTCAGGAAGTTTTGGGAACCGAGTTATGTTTGAGTACAGCTTATCACCCTCAAACAGATGGTCAGACTGAGAGAGTCAACCGAGTTTTGGAAGATCTTCTTAGAGCATGTGTTTTGGACTTCGGAGGATCATGGGAAGATCACCTTCATTTGGTGGAATTTGCATATAATAACAGTTATCAGTCGAGTATTGGTATGGCACCATATGAGGCTTTATATGGAAGACCGTGTAACTCTCCGACATGTTGGTTGGAAACTGGAGAAAAGCTGATACTTGGGCCAGAGATGATTCGACAGACTTCAGATTGTATAGAGGTCATTCGGCAACGAATGAAAGCAGCCCAAGATCGTCAGAAAAGTTATGCCGATAATCGTCGTAAGGATTTGGAGTTCGACGTAGGCGATATGGTTTTTGTAAAGATTTCTCCATTAAAGAATATTATAAGATTTGGGAAGAAAGGGAAGTTAACTCCGAGATTTGTTGGACCATTCCCGATTATCGAGCGAATTGGAAAGCTCGCGTATAGATTGGAGTTACCGGGGAAGATGGCGGGTGTGCACAATGTTTTTCACGTATCGTATCTACGGAAATGTGTGCATGACCCAAGTACTGTGGTTTCTGCTGATAGCTGTGAAGATTTAGAGGTTGATCCAGTGGTTAGAAGACCTCGTAAGCCGCTTCGTGTTGTTGAGACCGACACGAAACAGCTTAGGAGGAAGATGATTACGTTGCTCAAGGTACAATGGAGTGATGATGTTAACGACTGTACGTGGGAGGAGGAAGAGAGGATGAAGGCGGCTCATCCTGAACTCTTCAAGGTATGGCCCTAAGGTGTCGTAACATCTCATGACTTTGCATCTTGATCTAATTTTAGAATTCTGCATGCTAGGCTAGAAATTGGATGCATGGTCTGTTGATTGCTATGGATGGTAGGCATGCGGAATAGTTTTGGTTGCTGTTGTTTGTTTGGAATTTCGGGGGCAAAATTCCTAAGGAGGAGAGAATGTAACGACCCGTATTTTACGTGTCGATTAAATCGTAAAATTTGTTGCACTAGGTCGTTAATGTTGTTAAGTTGTTTAGAGTTGACTCAACCATAGCTTAGGTCGTGATGGAGTTAGGTCGGTAGAACAACCTAAGGTAGTTAGCGACCTAGGGTTACCGGGTTATGGGATTTACCGACTCATGAGATTAACGACCTAAGAAAGTTAGGTCGTGGACGACCTAGCAGTAGCGACTTAGGTTGGGCCGGTAGCTAACAGGTTACGACTTAAGGTGATAAGTCGTTTGGGCGACTCAGTGCATAGCGTAGGTCGTTGGCTCGAGTTAGGAAGTGTAGCCGACTCATGGAAGTAGACGACCTATGGTCTTTGGCCGACTTATAGAATTGACCGACTTAGGAGTTAGCGGAGATAAGTCGCGTGTGCGACTCAGTGTTAAGTCGTTTGAACGACTTAGAGTTAGGTCGTTTAAGGGTTAGGTCGAGTGATTCTTCTAAGTCGTAAGTCATACCACAGCTAAGTCGTGTGTGTCTTAGGTCGTGTGCATGACCTAGGTTGTGTGTTGAGTCGGCAGGACTTGAGTCGTTAGCGACTTAGAGTTAGCTTGGATAGGAGTTAGGTCGGCCGTGTTCATAGGTCGTATGTCGTTAAGTCGTTGGGGAACTTAGGTCGTATGACCCTGTGTTGTGTTAGGTTGGCAGGGAGTTGAGTCGGCATAGAGATAGGTCGGCAGCGACCTAAGTTAGGTCGGGGAAGATTTTAGGTCGGCACTAAGCTAAGCCATGTGGGATGTTAAGGCGTTAGGTCGTGAAGGGGCTTAAGTCGCTATGCCGCGTGCTGTTAGGTCAGTAGGTCGCTAGGTTGTAGGGGCGGCTTGTTTTAGGTCGTAGGATGATGATGAGTCGTGAACGACTCATGGATAGGTCGTGACCGACCTATAGGGCGACGACCTAAGGGTGATTTCAGCCTATAAATAGAGGGGTTTGGCTCACTTTTTGGCACCGGTTTTTGAAGCGACGAAGTGCTTCCATTTTGGGAACTAGACTACAACATTTCTTCATCTTCTTTTCTCCATTCCAATCTAGTCCTAACATCCATCCAAGATCGAAGATCAAGATCGAAGATTCAAGGGCCAAAGTTGAAGATCTTCATCTGTTGAAGTGAGATTTCATCAATTGAAGCGAGATTTTGCCGGATCAAGCCTTGTTCTTCGCTGTCCAGATCTGGAGTTGATTGTTATTGAGGTGTTTAGGTGATTTGGTGAGTGGTAGTTATCTCTCACATGGACCCAAAGGAATATATTGGATTGGTGGTTTGTTGGAGTGTTGTAGATAGTGATTTTATGCATTTTTCCTTAGATCCAAGTGTAGATCCATTACTTATGAAGATGTTTACCTTTGCAAGTTCATTCATCTAGTTGTAGAGACAAAACCCATAATTTATATTTGTTAGATCTATGCTAAAGACCCATGATTCATGTAAGTTAGATCTATGCTCATTTATTTACGAAATTGCCATTGTAATTATAAATGCCTATTTAGATCATGTTTGATTATTTGATTGTCTATTTAGATCTTGTTGAATGATTGATTGCTTGGATTAATGTTTGATTTGATTGATTAGTTGATCAATTACTTGACTTGGACAAGTATGGTTGATGGTGATTCAAAAGCCAAGTGGAAAGGCTCTTGAATAAGGAAAGCTGCCTGTGGCATATGAAGCGGATGTGGAAGCTCATATGGATGGATTCGAGGATGTGGGACCTTGCCATAATGCGAGAAGGCAAAGCATGATATTGAGATGGGACTTTGCTATGATGTGATGGGGCAAGGCATATATTGAGATGGGACGGGTCATGACGACGTGCGAAGTTATAACTCGGTGATGCGGTCCGAGTTGGGATGGACAATGGTTAGCTTGAGAGGCGCTTGAGCTAGTATGGAAAGAGTCGTCAAGGAGGATGACTAGGAGGCTAAGATCTCATCGTTGTTGAAGGTTCTAGCATACTCAAAGCAAGGGTACGTTGGAACGGGTCACGATGACGTTCCAAGCACGGGTCACGATGACGTGCTAGTACTCTGGGCTGATGCGTTCGGCTTAGGCACAGGTCATGATGACGTGCAGAGTTATGTCTAAAACCGGGGTTACCATTAGCCCTTGACAGGTGGTCATTCAATTAACGGTGAAATCAAGGCAAGGATAACAGTGATAGCCAGAGTCATGGATATTTGGATGTTTGGTTGTATCATCATTCGGTCTCAAGAGCGGTGTTTTCTGGGTGCTTATCTGATCTTGGTTTAGGCCTTGGGGGTTTGTATTTGGAGAACATCGACCTTGACTCGAGTGATTATTGCTTACCTTAATTGTTTGTTATGTTATGCTTGCTTCTCCTTAGTGTGTGTCTGGGGGCTATCACTGTAGAAAGAGGTGGAGTGGGATGGTTTGGTTCCTATTCCTTTTATCCCTTATGCTCTTTTGGTATGTCTGGTAGTTAATTTACTGCTCACTAAGACTTTGTCTGACTCAAGGTTTTATGTCTCCTCTTATTACCTTGGGCTGTTCATCCATGTTTGGGATGGGCAGACTAGGTAGCAGGTGACAGGTGCTGTTCTTGAAAATCTACGCTGATGATGACGAAGACGAGCAGGAGGCTTTGCATATTAGTTTCCTTAGTATATGTACTGGGTGTTCCGCTGTTGTATCTGATTGAGTGTTATGTAGCGAGGCTTTGATGTATGGATGATTCATATGTTTGTATAAAACTACTATGATACTTATATGATGATTTTCTGTTACGGAGCTTCACTATATATTTCTCTATTGTATTTTATCCATGCGCTGTGAGTTGTACGATAGAGTTTCTATTTTATTCTACCCTGACCATCGTCCATGGCTGCCTGGCACGCATTTCAGCGCACTATTTTCCTTGTTTTTGGTGCGGAGTCATGGGCGGTCGTCACATTAAATTTCATAATTTGAATATAAGGCATTCGTTGATAAGTTGAGTTAAAATTTGATTTATAAGGGCGTTTATTTGAAAAGATAATTTGAATATTTTGGGATGAATATTTTAGGAATATAAAGATTGATTTGATTAGGTTTAGGTAAATATTGTTTTATTGAAAGAAAATTTGGAATATTTTGAAATAATATTTGGAAATGATTGAATATAAAGGTTGGTTGTGATTAATTAGGATTTTATAAGAGAAGTTTATTAAAAAGAATGTTCAAACATTTCCAAAATAATACTTTAAGAATGATTTACATTAAGGAGGCTGTCATATTTTCACAATAAATATTCAAAATGATTTCCTTTGAAATGGGATAATTTTATAAATTTGATTTATAAGAATATGTCTTATAAATAAAAGGAACTTGAGAGTTTAAATCCCGTTGATTTTGGCAAAATGGTTTTCAAGGTTTAAAGGATTAATAATAGCATTGAAAATATTTTTGAATTTCTATATAGGCAATTGCTGCCATTTGGTCCTTGCTATATAATTGTTTAGATAGAATAATTTTTGATTTGATTTCAAAAGTATGTGTAACGTCCCGCCTTTTCGCACGCTTTAAATCGACACATGTGCCAATTCAAACCATACAAAAGGGCTGATTGTTGTGGGGTAAATAAGATAAACACAGGGAAGATGAAGAAAGAAGAAAAAAAAATAGAATCTTACAGCGGAACGATAAAATATAATAATAAATATACAGTTCATAAAACTGTCTACAAAACATTTGATTTTTTTATACAATAAATATCAGAGTTCACATACCAATAAACATCAATGCAGCGGAATCAAATGGTGTAGTGGAATAATATAATAGATAGTAATACTACAAATCTTCGTCTTCGTCCTCCAGAATAAAATCTTCAAATCCTGAAACGCTCGGACTGACCCGAGCGAATTGAAAAGACAAAACACTCGAGTCAGAACTAAAAGATCTTATGTAAGTTAAATCAACAGGGATAAATATGAGTGCAGTAACTTAAAAGATGCTCGGGATTCACATCTCTTAAGGATCCGTTAAACTATTTACTATGTAGTATATTTCGCTATTATAATAGTGTCTAATTGTAAAATAAACTTACTTTTCAATAGCGTTAAGACTTTACATTTTCCACCTTAACGCAGTTATATATTCCCATAGTCTATACAGTACCGTAATCTCCGTGTACTGGGCGTCGTCAGAGGGCACTCCATAGGTATGGTACAAAACCAAAATCGTATAAGGCGTGCTAGGGTAGGTGACACAGCACAACTGACAATGCCAGGGTAGATATACCAATTGCTATCCGGACTGGTGGTAACGCATAGCCGCAGCTACCGCCCACCTCGAACAAACAACCCCAAAATCAAAGAAATCAAAAGTGAAGGTGGCCACCAAATCAATCCAAAGTCATAGTATAGTATCGAAGGGATGTGTCCGATAAAGCGCGCTAACCCCCATGGCCCAAGAATCGCTCCTGTTTTAGCCACCTTATGCCAACTCACGGGAGTCGGGTCCATGTATTTACCTTACAGGAAACGCCGCCACCAACCTACTTCATTCTGCAATCTCCACCGCGTACACGGTTGTTAAAGTGGTTTTCGGAGTTGGCAGAGAGTATGACAACTTTCGATCCCGGCCTCTTTAACAACCAAACGTTATTATAACACCGCAGTCTTTAAAATAGTGAAAATAATTATCCATTTCAAAACCCATAAATACGATATCATTCCATTTCCAAAACAACTCATTTTGATATGGTCAGTTTCATTAAAGATTAAGTCAAAATCTATAAACTTTAAAATCGTTTTCAGTTTCAATAAACCACTTCAGTTTCAATATATTTCAAGCTTTGAATATTTAAAAAAATTGGAACTAAGGTTGGAAATTTCTATTCAACAATTTAAAGTCCTATTTATTTAGTTTGAAATATTTGCATAATAAATCCAAAATCATTTAAATAAAACTCAAATTACTTTTAACTAAAAATTTCCTTCAATTTATTCATACTAGAAATATTCATTTAATTCATCTTGAATAAAAATTCAGTTATAAATATCATACCTTTTCAAAAATTTCAAGTTAATAAATTCTACATCAACTTATGATGTTAAATTCTTAATTAAACTCGATTCCAAATCAATTTTTAATTTAACTCCTAATATTAATTGATTTAAATCATTTAAAACTCTGTATATTCTCAATATCTTAACATGTACCTAGCCATATAATATAAAATAATCAAACTCCATTATTCATCTTATTTATTTTATTTAACAAATTTATACACAGCTTAAATTCAATAATTTAATTATATATGTACATAAAAATAAGATTTTATATAAGATCAAAAATTAATATTTATTAAATCGTATCCTATCCAAACCATAGAAATCATTTTCAATATATATATATATATATATATATATATATATATATATATATATATAGACTGACGGTGTCTGTATATAATTTCTACCCTATGGTCAAGTGATATGGATATCTATCATTTTAATCCGCAATTTAAAAATAAAAATGCGGTTGTATATCATTTCAAACCGCAATCCCGAATGAAATGAAAATGCATAATAACTTGCAGTTTATACAATATAAATACAGCATCCATTCATTCATCATATCAATCATCAAACACTCATAAATTTATCATCCAATTCAAACAATCACAACAATAAATAATAATTAATTACTCATAGTTAAATTTTCAATAATGAATTGAATAACTGTTTAACTGTATTTTATATGCAATAATAAATAAATTTAACTAGCAGTTTATATGCAATAAATAAATTTGACTAAAATTTTAACTGACAGTTTTAATGCAATGAATAAATAAATTAACAATTAACTGTCAGTTTTAAATGCAATAATGAATTAAATAACGCGTAAATTAATGAATGCAATTTAACTGAGAAAATGATGAAACATACGCCAAATAGCTATAAATAAAAATTTAAACACATCATAAATCAATTTAACCAACATAAGAAATTTTAGAAATTGTGAGTGGGTTAAAACACTCACCTTTTGAATTAAATTGAATTCAAATCCAATTTAAACCCGAAAATTGGACAGTCTCCAAAGTCATCCAAAATAGCACCAAAATGTCTGAAATTCCGATACGATCTCAGCAAAACAAACCGCGCATGAATCCGAGCTCGTATGCAAAAGTTATGAAAATTTGAAAATTGGAAAATTCTGGTCCTGGGTCGACTTCAGGTTCGACTTCGGTGCGCTGCCTCAAATCCCCGATGTTGCTTGGAGTTTTTGCCAAAATCACCAGGAGCGACCCGAGTCATTTTCTTCCTGACCAGAAGTAGATACAGCGTTTTTGCCTCTGAAACTCGAAGCGCGACCAGAAGTTGCTGCAGATCCGCATTTTTTTTTGAAATTGAAATTGGATTGAGAAGATTAGGGTTTGCAGTGGAATGAAGAAGAGCATACGTTCAGAATGAGGAATAAGCAATGACCTAGGGTTTATAAGCACATATATATGGGCAAACAGAATAGAAAGAATGAGCTAGGTTGGATTTGGGTTTTGAACGATAATTGACCCGAAAAGCTCTTTTCGATTCCGGAACGGAAAAGGGTCAACCTATATATCAAAATATATGTTTAAAAATATTTTAAACGCGATGAAAAAAGTTTCACGTCCAAATTCCATCGTATGAATAAGTTATGCTAAATTCAAATTTTCCAAATTAATTTCAGTTGATTTAAATTGCATAAATTTCAAGGCGTTTCGATTCCGTACGATCAAATGACAAGTCCGATCGCTACGAAACTTGAAACACTATTATAATTCACCGTTACGGATCCGACGAAACTGGTTTCGTCGAAATCCGAGTCAGTGGCTAAAATGGCTATTTTTATATTAATTAAATAAATGTATAATTAATTGATTAAATCAAAATTTTAAATTTCAATTCTAAAATTGACAATTTCATCATCTTATATTTCTCAAACATTTTTAATGATTTAAACAAATTTAAATGTCTATTTAGAGAAGTTAAATTTATAAATTTCAATATAAACCATCAATTTCATAAATTTCAAAATTATAAATAAAATTTCCAACAATTCTATTAAATTCACTATTCATTCTATTATTAAATTCATCGTTATCAAAAGGATGCAATTTACGTTGGTTCATGATTGTTTACGTTTATTTTCTTTGGTTTCATCTACATTTCCATTTATGCAATATTTCAAATATTAAGTTTCCATTTAATTGCAATAAATCATATTATCGTAATTTAAATTCAAATAAATGGAAAAAATGTTGATTCCCATTCTTATTATTTAAACAAACACTATCCTCTAAACATATTGACCATTTGTTTACGTTACATTACATTGATACTTCCAATTTCACCTTTTCGTATTAACTATTTTAATTCCACTTATTGTGTAATAACTACTATATTGAAATTTGTCAATTTCACTCATAAATTTGGATTTTAAAACCAATTAACTAATTTACCTTGGTGCCATCCTTTATTACATTAATCGTTACTTTAAATTACATTAATAAAACATTAAATTTAGATATGGTTACTAATTATTTACATAGTTTATTTAACACCTTATATAACAAGCCACCTATATTACTTGCATTTAAGTTCTTTAGTCATCAAACCATATTTATAATTCCATATTCAACGCTAATTTATTTCATTGCAATTAATATACGCCTATCTACACACTTCATACTTTTAATTATCAACCAACAATTTATTATGCATTATTTCATCAATAAATATCAACTTTGAATTTATTTCCAAATTTACCGATTTCATTCAATTATACCTTTACGAATTGGTTTCCCTCAATTGGTATTGCATTTCATTTGCTTTATTAATACTTACCTTAGTTAGCCTTAACGTAGTATTAGATTAAAATTTCATTGGTTACATCCTATTGAATAACATTCTCTGGTTACCAAATTAATCTACATCAAGTTGCACTAATTAAGTGAATTAACTGTAATTGATTTCACACTAACTTTTATGAACTAAATAAATATGTAAATTATAACCGTTGTTACCCTTAACTCTTAATTACCTTTAAAAGTTCATTAATTACAACAAATGTTCCAATCAGCTATATAATTCAAATTTTATCTTTTATTTGTGTTCAATATTTTATTTCATTATGCTGAAATTTAGGCGCTTATACCCATTTAATATCCCAATTCATTGTTTTATCTTGGTTTCAAATTTTTAATTAAATCAATTGCCATCTATGCATAAAATTAACATTTCTATTAAACTTCCATTCACATTTCCATTATTATTTTAACAATTATTAAACATTATGATCAGTTAAAACTTCACAATGGTTATATCAATTGGGATTACACTACACATTTAATATTTATCAATTTGTTCTAACCTTATTACCTAAATTTACGTTCAGTTGTTATTCAATAAATTCATAAATTCAATATTTAAGTTCGTTTCTTATATTAAATTTATTAATAACTATTCCTTTATTACAATAAATTGGAAATTCCATTAGATCCATTAATTATAAATTTAATTAGCATTGTTATGCTTTTAATTCACTTATTATTTCATAAACAAGTTACCCAAATTTTATTCTCCAAATATTAAATCACAAAGTCTTACGTGATTTACCATTTACATTATCCTATTTTTTACGTTTGTTTCATTATAAATTACCAAATTTTGTTTCCTTCAAAATTAAATTACTCAATTTTAATTAAAATGACCAACTTAATTATTAAAATTTTATGGGTCGTTACACTCTCCCCCACTCAAAACTTTTCGTCCCCGAAAAGGAAAAAGAATGGAGAAGAAAGAATTAAGAAATCAATATATCATACTAAAATATTAAATTCATAAAAAAATGAATTTACAAAATTTATTACTTTAAATAAAATATACCCATTTTATAACCATTAAATCTTTTATACTTAAATAAATGAAGTTTGGAAAAACATTTTCAAAAAAAAATTCTAAGTCCAAAAATTTATGAAAAATTTCGGCAATCTCCTTTGTACGGAGAGGCTCGGGAGAAAATACAATATCAAAATATAACAATTATATTACATATATTATCCAAAATATAATATCCCAACCCGGGAAAATATATAAAAATAGCGCTTTAAACCGTAATCCGAAACATACCTATTTGTCGGGCAATTTACTCTTAATTTATGGAACCAAAAGCAGTAGCAATTGCTTCCATAACCTGCATTTCACTTATAAAATCCAAAGGGTTAACAATTTATATAAAGTGAAATATTTAAGTGGTTTCAATCACTAACAACAAATCAATAATATAACCATCAATTTCAATAAACAGCATACACAACAAGTACAAAACAACCATTCAATCAAGCAAACAAATAGTTGTTTGGGTTCAAAACTTTTAAATTGCACGGAATGAAGAATAAACTACTAGCGCATCATTTACTCAAAAGTCTTAGATGAAACTAAATAGATTATTTTTCATCCAAGCAATTTTAAAGTATCCTTGCCCAAACAACCATAAACCAAGCAATAAAAATTCCAACCAACAAATCAAATTAACTTATTATTAATTTTATTTCGTCCATTAGTTGTTTGATTTCCTTTCTTTAATTCATACATTTGTACTACTTCATTTCATTTATTTATCAATTTAACCTAAAGTTTATAACTCTATACCACCAATTCCAATAAATAAAAGCAATTTATTGAACCCTTTCCTTACATATTTTTACTGTACAATTTCCATTACATTTCTTATTAAACATTTCAACTTCTAATATTTGGTAAGTTATATATATGCTTTTAAAGACCGTAATTGAAAGTTATACAAGTTTTCACATTTCTTTTAATTAATTCATTGTTCAATAAATTTTTTCCTTTTTCTTGTAAGTTATACTTAAATCTCTTACCTACACTAGAGGTTTCAATTATTAATTACTTACCTTTCATTTAACTATAATAATTGAACAATTAATTAATTGAAATTTAAGAATTTAATACCGGGTTAAATTTCAAATTATTTTAATGCAATCGATAAATATATTCTTACAACTTATATATCTTTAATTATATTTAAAAAAATTCAAAATTTATATTATTTTTTTCAAAAATGAATCTGCAGTAAAACTACTACAGTGGCCTTTCCCCTTCGAAACTCGAAAATGAAAGTCGATGATGCGGCCGCCATCACCGAAATTATTTTCCAGCGATAGAGAGGAAAGTACAAAACTTATTTCTCCAAAATCTTCTTTAAAACAATTCTTCCGAATTATAATAAATATTTATACCATAAAGTACTTATAAAAAATATTATTATATTCCAAAATTTGTTCGAAAGAAATTTCAAAACCCTGGATCTTAAGTTCTACATTTCCCAAATTTCATTTATTTTATTTTTCAATCTTATTTCTATTATTATTTATACACTTTATTACCTAACAACCAATCTATTGCGGCCAAATACAGATATCATGTGAAATTTTTTATTTTATATAGAAAATATAATAGGCAAAATTATTTCATTCACCTATATTAAAAACAAATATTATTTCGGTATGTCCTATTAAGTGTTTAGAAATCCCTATTGATGTCATAGCGTCCCATGCACCAACCAGAATTTACAAATACAAAACGGAACAGATTAACACAATATAAAAACCTTTTTTATAACACTAACAAATACGCTCTCTCATATATATACGCTCAGTGACTCCCATAGGGTATTTCTACCCTATTTGTAAAGAGTCAAACCCCACAAAGCTAAGGTTTATCGCTAAACCAAAGCTCTGATACCAACTATAACGTACCGCCTATTCGCACGCTTTAAATCGACACACGTGCCAATTCAAACCATACGGAAGGGCGGATTGTTATGGGGTAAATAAGATAAACACAGAGAAGATGAAGAAAGAAGAAAGAAAACAAAATAGAATCTTACAGCGGAACGATAAAATATAATAATAAATATACAATTCATAAAACTGTTTATAAAACATTTGATTTTCTTTATACAATAAATATGAGAGTTCACATACCAATAAACATCAATGCAGCGGAATCAAATGGTGTAGTGGAATAATATAATAGATAGTAATACTACAAATCATCGTCTTCGTCCTCCAGAATAAAATCTTCAAATCCTAAAACGCTCGGACTGACCCGAGCGAATTGAAAAGACAAAACACTCGAGTCAGAACTAAAAGATCTTATGTAAGTTAAATCAACAGGGATAAATATGAGTGCAGTAACTTAAAAGATGCTCGAGATTCACATCTCTTAAGGATCTGTTAAACTATTTACTATGTAGTATATTTCGCTATTATAATAGTGTCTAATTGTAAAATAAACTTACTTTTAAATAGCGTTAAGTCTTTACATTTTCCACCTTAACACAATTATATTCCCATAGTCTATACAGTACCGTAATCTCCCTCGTACTGGGCATCGTCAGAGGGCACTCCATAGGTGTGGTACAAAACCAAAATCGTATAAGGCGCGCTAGGGTAGGTGACACGGCACAACTAGGCAATGCCAGGGTAGATATATCAATTGCTATCCGGACCGGTGGTAACGCATAGCCGCAGCTACCGCCCACCTCGAACAAACACCCCCAAAATCAAAGAAATCAAAAGTGAAGGTGGCCACCAGATCAATCCAAAGTCAGAGTATAGTATCGAAGGGATGTGTCCGATAAAGGGCACTTACCCCCTTGGCTCGAGAATCGCTCCTATTTTAGCCACCTTATGCCAACTCACGGGAGTCGGGTCTACGTATTTACCTTACAGGAAACGCCGTCACCAACCTACTTCATTCTGGAATCTCCACCGCGTACACGGTTGTTAAAGTGGTTTTCGGAGTTGGTAGAGAGTATGACAACTTCCGATCCCGGTCTCTTTAACAACCAAACGTTATCATAACACCGCGGTCTTTAAAATAGTGAAAATAATTATCCATTTCAAAATCCATAAATACGATATCATTCCATTTTCAAAACAATTCATTTTGATATTATTTTCATAAAACTCAAATCAATAATATACATTTTTTGTAATATCCCGGAATTTTGGACAATTTAAATTTAATAATCTAAGTTTAAATTTAAATTGAATTGATAATTTTTGTTAATAAATTTGAATTGATTCTATAATCTTCTTTGTTTAAATATTTAATTTGTGAAATTATTTTTAATGAGTTAATAAATTGTTTTCTATTTAATAATGTATATGTATTTATATATTTTTTAAATAGATAAGTTGTTTTTAAATAAATTAGTATAGCATAATTTTAATGTTTTGAAAATGGGAATTGTGATTTATTTCTGGATTTAAGTTTTTCAAAAATATTTAATAAAATACTATATGATTTTAAATATGTACAATAAATGTTTTATTGGTTTAAAATTCATTTTTAACTTAAGTTTGAATATTTAAAATAAGTTACAAAAATATTTGTGTTATTCTTTTAAAATATTAATTGATAATTTTGATTTGTAAATTTAATTTAAAATACAATTTAAATTATGAAACATGTATTCATTAAGTTACAAACTCTTTTATAAATTTATTTTAATTATTTAAAAGTATCCTTTTCAACTGATTTATTTGTATGTTGTTTTATGTATAATAACACTTTGATTTATTCTTTGGAAATTAATTTATCGATATATAACTAAGTACTTATAAAACTAATTAACTAAGCTTAATATTTTATTAACTCTAATTATAAACACTAATTAATTTATGATGACATGTGTAGTGTATTAAGGCATAATATAACATATGTTAAGTAAGTAAACAAAGAAGTTAACAAGTGTCCATTTCTTTTTACAAGTGTCAAATTATATCTTTTATTTTTCTTTGTTTTCAATATATCATAAATTTAGTTTATAAAAAAAACTTGCATTCTTTCTTCCTTTGCCATTTTCTCATTTTCATCTCTTAACTAAAGAAAAACATTCTCAGCTGAAAACTCTTCAAACCAAAAATCTAAATCCCTGTAACACCTCTTTAAATCAGTAACCCATACATTTCATTTCCAAAAGCCTGTAACTCCTCCTTTTTAAACCTGCAAATCTGAGAATCAAATGCATTTCGAATTCCTGTAAACCAAAATTCTGTAATATTCTTCATCCTCATATCCAAGCACATACAAACTCCTCATTTTCAAATCTGCATCCTCCAAAACTAAATGCCTGCATTTCTATTTTTATCAAGTAAAGCCTGCATTTTTGTTTCCTTCAATCTACAACCTGGAGCAATTTGCATCTGCATGTTATTGCTTACTGAAACAAAGGCCTGCAAGATTATGGATTAAGGAGTAATGTCTGCATTCATCTATTTCTTGGAATTTGTGCTCTGCATTTAGTACAGGTGAGTAACTCATCTTCTAAAATCTGTTTAATAAGTAAAGTTGTGCATGCTTTATAAATTAGAAATGAACCTATATGAAATTGCTATGAATATTATACCTGTAATATATGTATTGTAGAGTATATATATTTGAATGTGATGCATGTCTGTTTCATCAGGTTATTGACTATATACTGTATAAGCTCAAGTAAAAAAAAAAAAAAATCTTTTTCTTCTGATTTGGCTGTTGTTATGAATTAATATTTGAATGAAATATGTTTAGTTCATGATAAAGTAAAGTTAAAACATTTTATATAGGTTAGATAAATTTTGAATTGCCTGAAAATTTGATAACGGAGCAAACATTAATATAAGAGGAAAAATTCTGTGACGCCCCACCCCTAGAGCCTCGTTAACAAAGAGTATTACATAGATAATACTGTCAGCTAACGCGGACAATGGAGTATAATGGAAGCGACCATGTGTAATCTTACCTTAACTATTCACTAAATACGTCGAAAAGTAGTCACACTAAAATTCGACCTATTCAATAAATATTTAAAGCAAAACTACAATGGCTAAAGGATCTATCAGAAGAAAATATAACAACTCAAATGTAATTCACATCACAGAACATACGATCATAATATACACATAAACGGATACACAATAGAGTATACAAAATAATACATGTCAAGTGGTACAGGAGACCACAATATACAGACGAGACAAAAAGAGTATGAATAACAGAGTTACAACAGATAAGGACCACAAAAGACGCTACAATAAAATAAAGCTAGCGAATAGTCCATGCGGAAGCAAAATAGGCTAAGTCCAAAAGCACCTAACCTGAAACAACTCGGTCTGACCCGAGTATAAAACACACGGGTCAGTCTCGATAACAAATCAGTTAGATAAACTGAACCATAATAAACCTGCAAGGTCACAATATATATCAAATATCTCTAAAAGAGATAACCCAATCATCTAACATAAGATGAATCATATCATAACAAACAAGCCTCGTATCATCGGCAACTCATAGAAACAAAGGATAGGAATATCCCAAAACCAGCCAAAAAGGCAAACAACAAATACCAATAAATACGAGTTCGACAAGGTAGACGCTATATTTCGTGTGGCTCCAAAGAACCAATACAGAAAAGCAATGCCTAGGGAATATACATATAAATGAAACAGCACGAGCGGTGGTGAATAAACCACTCCGTTATCTCTTGAGCGGTGGTGAAGAAACCACTCCAATATCACTTGAGCGGTGGTGAAGAAACCACTCCATTTTCTCTTGAGAGGTGGTGAAGAAACCACTCCGAAAGCAATACTAAAGATAACCGACAACCCCAAATATTTTTGCGAGTCAGGGCAAAGGACCAACTCCACAGGTGATATTTAAAGGAAACAAGCCAGAGGAGACAGTCCGAAGACACTATCCCAAAGGCAGCATGTGTCATAAACTCCCAGAGAGGAATCCGAAAAATGGTAACGTGAGTCCCATAACCACCTGTTCGCACTAAACGGTTTACTATCCGTTAGTTTATTTCACACTCAAAGCAGTACAAATTTACCTCATATCATCGATAAACCAAACCCGAAGGCCAAAACGATCAATCGAATAGGTCGGGCATTAATCAGAAGGATAAACGCACAGATTCATGGTCCGTGTTTTGCCCAACCATTTAATCACCCTTCCACTTCGCTCGAAGTGCGAAAGTGTGTGTTTTAAACAGAATTTATGAATTGGAGAAACGAGCCTTTAAATGCGATTTGAGAGACTATTTATAAAAACCCGTGGATGAAGTCAAGAGTAAGTTATCAAAGTCAAAGATGCAATAACAAACACTAAAAAGCAACTTGAATCGATAGAATCCGGAAAAATCAATCAAATATGCAAAAAATAGCAAACCAGGCAAAACAAAGCAGGTCGGTCGACCGGACTGCAGGGCTTGGTCGGCCGGCCAGATGCAGGGAGCAAAATAAGGCTCGGGGCAGCAGGTCGGTCGACCGAAGCCTGCACTCGGTCGGCCGAACCTGGTGATTTTGCACTTCCTGCCCTATTTCAATGAAAATGCAAATTCTTTCCAATTCCAAAACAATGGCACATGCATACTTGTTAGGAATTCATACCAACACCCATGAAATCAAGAGAAGTAGATGTGAGTTCAAAACTCACATTTTTTACACAATACAAAGAAGATGAAGAAGCACAAATGCAAGGAATCAACCAACTACACTCCACTTCAACACTACAAGCTTCAATCTAGAATCAATGCAAGTATTTCCTAAGTTAGGGTTAGGAAAATTACTGAAATTGAAGAGGAGAAGAGTTGGAGAAGATGGAGATGAACTTACCAATGGATTCTTTATGAATTTGGAGCAAGAAATCAAGATACAAAGGAGAACTAGGGCTTGCTAATTTCTAATTCCTCTTCCTTTCCCCCATTTTCAGTTCTAAGCTTAAGTTTTAAGAAATGAATAAGTGAATGAGAGGAGTGGCTAAGCTAGAGGATTAGTTAAGCTAGTGGGCTGAACCCAAACCCAAACCCAAACCCAATAGAAAAAGTAACCAAAATTCACAAACTCCAAACATATCAAAGATTATACTCAAAAAGATCGCAAACGCCATTTTGGAACCAATGGAGGTAGTTTCGAGTTCCAATTCGGCCATTCGCATAAAGTAACATTTCGGACCAAAATCCGACTAACGACGCTATATTTAAATTAAAAATTTTAAATATAAAATCGTTAAATATGCGGGTTGTTACAGATCTCCCCTCCTTACAAAATTGCGTCCCCGCAATTCCTAGAGACGATATTTGTAACAACTACATACAATCAATCAAAGAAAAGAAAATAAGCTTGAGATGAAAAGACATACTCACCGTTTCAAAGCAAGGAAAGAAAACCCGGATAAGATCGCTTAATAAATTCTCTGGTTTCCCAAATATAGTCATTGGGATTAGCGGACCATTGAACTTTAACGAGCGGCACGTCCTTGTTCCGAAGGTTACGCACCTCCGCGTCAAGCACGCGAATAGGTTGATGTACAATAGATAAGTCCGGTGAGACCTCAAGCTCTTGCAAATCAGGAGAAGTAATAACAAAATCCGACTCCCGAAGACACTTCCGAAGTTGCGAGACGTGAAACACGTCATGAATGCCAGATAAATGAGCTGGAAGTGAAACTCTATAAGCCACAGGGCCAATACGTTCAGTAATAGAAAACGGTCCTATATAACGAGGAGCCAATTTTCCAGTCGTACTGAAACGCATAACCCCCTTCAAAGGAGAAACACGAATAAAAACAAGATCGCCGATCGAGAACTCGAGAGGCTTCCTACGGTTGTCCGCGTAGGATTTTTGGCGACTCTGTGCCTCTTTCATTCTCAACAGAATAAGATCAATCTTCTCGGAAGAATCACGAACAAAATCTGGACCAAGAATAAGCTTCTCACCAGATTCTAACCAACAAGAAGGTGATCGACATGGCCTTCCGTATAAGGCTTCGAAAGGAGCCATACCGATACTAGACTGAAAACTATTGTTGTAGGAGAATTCTACAAGAGGTAGGTGATCCTCCCAACCACCACCGAAATCAAAGATACAAATACGGAGAAGATCTTCCAAAATACGATTCACCCGTTCAGTCTGTCCGTCAGACTGCGGATGATAAGCTGTAGAAAAATTAAGCCTTGTTCCCAAAGCTTGCTGAAGACTCTTCCAAAAATGACCCGTGAATAAAGGATCACGATCACTCACTATAGAACTAGGAACACCGTGAAGTCTCACGATTTCCTTGACATACAACTTAGCCAAATGCGAAGCAGTCCGATTAGACTTAATAGGGACAAAATGAGCAGACTTAGAAAGGCGATCAACAATAACCCAAATGCTAGAATGGCCCGATCTCGAACGAGGTAGGCCGTCAATGAAATCCATAGAAATCTGATCTCATTTCCACAATGGAATCTCAAGAGGCTGAAGAAGACCAGAAGGACGCTGATGCTCGGCTTTAAAAAGCTGACAAGTTATGCAATTGCTCACATAACTCCCCACATCGCTCTTCATGCCTTCCCAATAATAAAGACGATGCATATCGGCATACATCTTGCTACTACCGAGATGAATGGTATACTTAGAACGGTGACAATCATCAAGAATGTCATGCCTAAGTGCAAAATCAGAAGGCACAAAAAGACGGTTCTTCTTACGAAGACACCCATGAGAATCCATGCTAAGATCTTGCAACACCTCATCACAAGATCTAGACTCACAAAGCTGAATAAGATGCAACAAATCAGGATCACGCCGTTGGGCATCGGCAATCCGATCCAATAAAACAGGTCGAGCTCCCAAACTAAATAATAGAATAGGAGAATCAGAAGATGAACCTCGATCACGAATTTCA
Source organism: Allium cepa (assembly GCA_030765085.1). NCBI lineage: Eukaryota > Viridiplantae > Streptophyta > Magnoliopsida > Asparagales > Amaryllidaceae > Allium > Allium cepa. The sequence goes on from CM060941.1 coordinate 628,564,202, forward strand.
CAAAAAGATAGAGTTTCAAGAATACTCCATTCGGCAAGCATCATAGAAATAACAGCCGAATGTCTGCGACTAAGCGCATCAGCAACACGATTACCCTTACCAGGGGTATACTGGATATCAAAGTCATAAGAAGCAAGAAACTCGAGCCAACGCTGTTGCCTCATATTGAGTTCTTTCTGAGTGAACAAATACTTCAAAGATTTATGATCGGTATAGAGAATGAAGTGCTCGCCCAATAAATAATGTCGCCAAATCTTCTAGGCAAAGACAATGGCGGCTAACTCAAGATCATGAGTGGCATAGCGAACTTCATTCGGACGCAGTTGCCTAGAAGCATAAGCAACTACCCGATCCTTTTGCATAAGAACAGCACCGAGACCACTACCACAAGCATCGGTGTAGACAACAAGGTCATGATTCCCTTCGGGAACCACAAGAATAGGAGCATTAGTAAGAAGTTCCTTCAAAGTCAAAAAGGAAGCTTCACACTTGTCGGACCAATCAAAACGAATGCCTTTCCGAGTAAGGCAAGTGAGAGGAAGCACAACACGGGAAAAGTCTTTAATGAACCGACGGTAATAACCCGCCAATCCAAGGAAACTACGAATCTCATGAACACTTTCAGGCCTCTTCCAATTCTGAATGGCTTCGATCTTTGAGGGATCGACAAAAATGCCATCGGAAGATACAACATGGCCTAAAAACTTAACCTTATTCTCCCAAAAGTGGCACTTGGAGAATTTGGCTTTAAGCTGATGATGACGGAGAGTACTCAAGACAACTCTCAAGTGATTAGCATGCTCGGCTTCAGACTTAGAATAAATAAGGATATCATCAATGAAGACAAGCACGAACTTATCGAGATATTCCCGGAATACCCGATTCATGAGATCAACAAAGAAAGCAGGAGCGTTCGTCAAACCGAACGGCATAACGAGCCACTCAAAAGAACCATAACGAGTGCGGAAAGCGGTAAGAGGTATGCTATCCTCCGCGACTCGTAACTGATGGAAACCTGTGGCAAGGTCAAGCTGAGAAAAGACCTTAGCACCACTCAATAGATCGAACATGTCATCGATCCTAGGCAATGGATACCTATTCCTAATGGTCAACTCGTTAAGCTTGCGATAGTCAATGCAAAGCCTAAGAGTTCCATCAGATTTCTTCACAAAGACGACCGCGGATCCCCACGGAGAAAAACTAGATTGAATCAATTGCTTGGATTCAAGCTCTAAAAGCTGCTTCTTGAGTTCCTCATTTTCCTTTGTAGACATCCTCGTGGGAGGACGACTAACTGGCTGCGTGCCTGGAATGAGATCAATGCGGAACTCAATTGCCCGTTTGGGTGGCAAACCCGATACAGGCTTAAAAACATCAAAAAAGTCACAAGCAATGGGAATACGAGATATATCACCACCATCTCGCGAATCAAGAGAATACAAAGCCATCTCGGAATTATCCACATCCCGAAGAACAAGAGATAACTGAGAAGGCGAATCAGGATGACAAAGATATAAAATTCTCTCGGAACAAACAATCCTGGCATCGTACCTCACTAGCCAGTCCATACCAAAAATCATATCAAAACCCAAATGAGAAACAACGTGCAGATTCGCACGGAAAGAAAAGCCACATAAAACAATCTCAATATCATCACAAAACAAGCTAAGGGTCGCGGATCCCCCAATAGGATTCGCAATCCTTAAAGAAGTAACCATACAGGAAACATCCAAAGATAAATCATCAAAGAGCTTCTTCGATACGAAAGAATGTGAAGCACCAATATCGAAAAGAACTCGAATACTATGATCATGAAATAGAATAAAACCTTCCAAAATAGATGGAGATATACCTTTGGATTGAGAAGGACCTCCAGAAGCATTCGCTACATTTAACTTGCCAGATGAAGAATTATTCGGAGCAATGGGACAAGTGGAACTACGATGACCTTCCCTCTTGCAGTAACGGCAGAAGAGAGGCTTTGGACAAGCTCGAATAATATGATCCGGAGAACCACAATTGAAACACTTTCGAACGAAAGGTGTTCCGAAAGACTGAGGCTGAGAAGTAGGACCACCAGTCTTCTTCTTCTTAGAAGAAAAAGGCTTCTTCTGAATTGGAAACGGCCTCTTGTTGGGGTTCTTAGAAACCTCAACATCTACATCACTATCACCCTCCTTCTCGATTGTCTCTAGGTGAAGTGCCGAATCAACCAATTCTTCGAAAGAAAGCTTAAGCTGGAGCAACAAAGACTTCCTAAGATATTTCTTAAGACCAGAAACAAACTTCAAATTCTTCTTGTAAGAAGTGCTGATGAATTCAAGACCATACTGAGATAAAGCCTCGAACGATGCGACATACTCAGAAACAGAAGATTTTCCTTGCTTCAACTCAAGGAAGCGATGGGTCAATAAAACTTTTTCAGATTCAGGAACGAACTTGAGTTCAAATCGACCCCGAAACTGAGTCCAAGAAAGAGTAGACTCATCAATCTCGGCTACAAGAAGCTCATACCAATCAAGAGCACGCTCTTGTAATAAGCTAGAAGTCACAAGAACTCGATCATGGTCAGAAAGATCCATGCGAGAGAAGATACGCTCGCACGTGCGAAGCCAAGCTTGGACTTCAAGAACAGACTCGGAGCCCTTAAACGGTTTTCCTCCAAGATGAGCAAAATCACTGCACTGAGTGCAAAAGCAGACTTGCGACGTGGAGACACTCGAGGAGGAACGGGAGGCTGAGTGCTCCTAAACAACTCCATAAACTGATCGGCGGACATATAAACACCATCCGGATGTGAGCCATTGGACTGCCCAACACCCGAACGTCGACCTCTGTCTCTTCCAGACATAAGCTGAAAGTCAAGATAAGGAAAGGATTATTCACAAGGTAGATATTGCAATATGGAATACTATGCAATTAAATGCATTCCTAGACGTATTCCCAGACTCTATCTAACCTTGATGGAATAAAGAGACACGATGATTCAAAGATTTGTATCACTTATACATTTTGATGTACCATAATACGTGCATCTATTCTGTGTTTATCATATTTTGTTCTGAACTTAGCTCTGATACCACGCTGTGACGCCCCACCCCTAGAGCCTGTTTGATGTGATTTTTTGTTTGATGATAACAAACATATATCAATATATATGTGTGTTTGTAGTTTGGACTATATACAGAAAGGAAGAAATATTTATATTGAATAATTATACTATTGCACGGAATTTATATAATTCAAACAGTATTTTTTATTCAATATAATATTTTATTACAACACTTAAACAATACAAAGTTTTTCAGTTCTCTCTCTCTCTATATATATATATATACATACATCAGTTCATACATTTTTACTCTTCTCACTACAACACTCAACACTCAGTTTTTTTTCTCACTCTGTCTGCACATCTGCATCTATCTGCATTGTCCAGCTCCACTTCTCGTCCTGTCTCCTGTGTACCTGTATAATTAGCAACTACAACAGTAATCTGAAAACAAACAAATTTAAATTTGCAAAAATAAAATTTGTTTGTGTCTCAGATACATGGGTTATTGTCATCATCTTTGATTGTGCAATATCTGTGCATATCAGTAATTTTATCAGGGACAGGTAATTATAAGTGGCTGCAGTACACACGTGTACATTCGTATACGTGTGCACTGCCTCGCCAACTCGTGTGCACAGCTCCAACCAGAAATTCAAGGCAACAGAGACCAAGCAATGAAACTGTCTCAAAGCACAAAAGCACACATGCACAACTTATCACAGCGAAACTCAAGCAAGCCAGACCAGGTTGCAAGATGATCAACTGGCCAATGTACACAAGTGAAAGCAGCAAAATCAAGACAGCATCAAAATACACAAAATATGGAAACTGCATCAATGCAGTACATATATATAGTGATGCATAGCAACTGCATAGCAGCTACAAACATCAAGATACAACAATGAACAATGAACAGAGAAAATGCATGAAAGCTACAAACTGCAACATGCTTGAAGATGGTTACCAAAACAAGACTGCAACCAACAGGTCAGAGGTGAAAAAGAATGCAATGGTGAAATGATGAAGTGCAACACAAACATGAAGACTGAAACCAGAAGACAATGCCAAATGTCAACAGAGACAATGCAAATGTGATCAATGCAAACAACAAAGACCACAACACTCAAGTGTACAAATGAAACATCATCAAAGACAACACAGTAGCAAGCTACAAGTGATGCAGAACAAACATGTCAGTGGCAAGTTACAAACTCAAGTACAAAAATGGAGATGCAGACCATAGTGCAACAAGATGAACCACAATGCCAACATGATGAATACAGATGCAAAGTACAACAGTGAAGCATGCAAATAGGTCACAAGTAAGACAGGTTCAAATACAACAAGCATCAGTATGGAGATCAAAGTCAGATGAAATAATGCCCAAAATGCCAACAAGTGATCATGTCAAATGCATCAATATACATAGCCGTGGGTAAAGGTCAGAAAAATAATCAAACAACCAAGCCAAGTAATGCATCAATGATGGCAAGAGGGCCAGAGAAAATTCAATGCCGTATAAAGTCAAAGAAGAAAATGAATGGGGTTGAATTTAAAAATAAACATCAGGTTTAAATTAAGAAATCTAATTTTGGCAAGAAATCTCTGCATCAAATTTCTCAAATTCATATATGGTCAGGGTTAATTCAAATAGGGGCCGAACCAACAAGCATGAGCAAGAGATCTTCAAATCAATTAATTCGAATTCAAGTATGGACAGCAACTCAAATCAACACAGGGTAGATACCAGTGAAACAACTCCAGCAACATGAACAAATGAATGAAGTATGAAATTCGAATTAATCAGTGCACAACTACATGCAGTAGGGAATGCAAAGACAATGGCAAGATCAGTGCAGAAGTCAAGTATTTCAAATTTAGAAAGAAATCTCTGCAGCAAATTATCTCGAATTCATATATGGTCTATATTAATTCAAATGGGGACCGAGACATCAAATACAGCAAGATACTTTCGAATTAATTAATTCGAATGCTAATATGGTAAGCAATTACTCGAAAGTGAATCAAGAAAGGAAAACCCCAAAATAATTTCAGGAAAATCAACGGTGTAAGAAATCAAATCAGACAATGTTAATTAGGGTTTCAACCCTATAAATACACCCAAGAAATCATCATAGAACACACAGAACAATCGAGTTCAAGTATCAATTTAGAAAAGCAAAAAGTGACAGTACATACCGAATACACAAGAAATGAATTCGATCGAGCGACTGCAAAACTAGCAATAGTCAACCATCAGAGAAGCAGCAAGCTAGGGCAACGAATCACAGTCCAATCAAAGAAACCGAAGCCCTAATTGGAACAAAAGGGAACGAAACCCTAATCAGATCGAGGCGGCCATTTGTTTCACAAAACAAAAGAAAGAAGATCGGGTGAAATAAAGAAGTGGGCCGGCCTCAAATAAAAGGGGTTTTTATTTTTTTTATTTTATAGGGTTTATTATTTTTTGTTAATTTGTTTTTGGGTTAAATTTTTTTTATAAAAGCAAGATAATTTAATTTGTTTTAAATTTAGTGCTTGCTTTTGTAATTAGCTTTATTTTGTATGTTCTCTTCAAAACAAAACATGAAAAATTATCACCTAGGGTTTAGGTGTTGTCAGATTGTCTAGTTAGAGTTAGTCCAGTTAGCAGGGTTTGCAAGTTTGCAAAACTCTATAGGCGGTAGCAGGGTTTGCAAGTCTGTTAGAGTGTTTGTAAGCGTGATACTGTTTAATTCTAATAGAAATCTGGGAATGCAGCAGTAGGCAGGGGTTGCCGAAGCTGGGTAAATCTTGTGTGTGATTTATTTTTCAGCATATTTATTTCTGAAGTTTGCTTCTGTGTTTAATTTGCAAAAAAAATTTGCTATAACCCTATTCACCCCCCCTCTAGGATTAATCTAGATCCTACAAGTGGTATCGGAGCCTGGTATTTTACTTTAACTCTAGAGTCATGAATCCACCAAATAATGCTTTTTCTGAGGGGCAATCTATTGCTAGGCCACCCATGTTTAATGGGAATGATTATGCTTATTGGAAAGTTAGAATGAGTATTTATCTTAGTTCTGTCGACTATGATGTTTGGGATATTATTGAAACTGGCTATAAATCTCCCACTATAGTTGTTGGTGATACTGAGATTCCTAAACCTAAGGATAGGTGGGATGCTAACGATAAGAAATTAAAAACTACAAATGCCAAAGCAATGAACGCTTTGATCTGTGCTCTTGATAAAAATGAATTTAATAGAATTTCTCATTGTACAACAGCACAGGAAATTTGGCACACTCTGGAGGTGACACACGAAGGAACTTCTCAAGTCAAGGAGTCACGACTAGCTCTATTTAGCAATGAATACGAAAACTTTGTAATGGAAAAGGGCGAGAGCATAAAGGATATGTTTGGACGGTTTTCAACTTTGGTGTACAATGCTAGAGCGCTTGGGAAGGTCTTCACTGAAGTAGAGCTTGTACGGAAGATACTGCGAGTCTTACCAATGAACTTTGAGGCAAAAGTCACTGCAATACAAGAATCGAAAGATCTGAGTAAACTAAGCATGGAAGAGTTGATCGGAAACTTGATGACATATGAACTTGAGCTAAAGGCAAAAGAGGAACGTAACAACTCCGAATCAAAAAAGAAGACGATTGCCTTAAAAAGCAAAGAAGAAAGCGGTGAAGAAGAAGAAGATCCAATTGAAGAGCTTGCGATGGCAGTCAATAATCTTAGAAAATGGTCAAAATTCAGGCCACGCAAGAAGAAAACAAGTGGTAATAAGCCAAAAGATTCTGATGATTCCGATAATGAATTGACATGCTTTAACTGCAAAAAGCCTGGCCACTTCAAACAAAAATGTCCACTTCTCAAAAACAACAAAGGAAAGAAAAAGAAGAAGAAGGCCTTTGCAGCAACTTGGGATGATGAAGAAGGAGAAGAAGTTTCGGAAAATAGCTCAGAAGAGGCTAACTTGTGCCTTATGGCAAAATCAGATTCAGAAACAAGTTCAGAGGAATCCAGTGAGGTACGTGACTATTCTTATAAAGAACTTGTTTTGATGTGTTATGATCTTACTAATACAATTGATACTCTTGAAACTAAGATTGAAAAATTAAAGTCTGACAGGAGAGAACTTGTTCATGAGAATACTAGGTTAGAAACTGAACTTGAGAATATTCAAAACCTGGACTGTAAAAAATGTAAAACTTTAGATTCAGAAATATCAAGACTTAAGAATAGCTTCGATAATCTTGAAAAAGAAAACTCAAGTCTTAAGGAAATCATTGACACAAGAAAAAAAGATTTTATAAATAGATGCACCACACTTGTAACTGAAAACACAACACTAAAAACCAAAGTCCAAAATCTTGAAAAATCTCTGAATAACTTTTCAAGAGGAGAAAAATCGTTTAACATGTTGTTGGGAAATCAACTCTTTGCTAATAATAGAAAAGGACTAGGTTTTGGGAAAACACAGGTTGATGATCATGCAAAAGGTAAGAGTATCTTTGTTAGAAGTGAAATTGGACATCGTGTTGAAAATTGTAGTCATAGGAACAAGAACACAAAGTTTATACAAGTTTGGGTTCCTAAGAATTCTACAAACAAATTTCATGTCTATAGGAACAAAAATAAAAGGACAAAACAAGTTTGGGTTCCAAAGGGATTGTTTGTTCACAATGCTTCAGTTACTAATATCATTGGACCTAAGAGTTTCTCTAGGTCATCCTCCTCTCTCTTTATGTAGGTCTGTTGGCGGGCTAAGGAGCAACAAGAATGGTTTCTAGATTCAGGTTGTTCTAGACATATGACAGGTGATAAATCTAAGTTCCTTAGCCTAGAGAAGTTTAGAGGTGGAAATGTGATCATGGGAGACAATAGCAAGTGTAAGATTATTGGGAAAGGTGAAGTAAGTAATGGTACTTTTTCCTTGACTAATGTTTTATACGTTGATAATTTGCATCACAATCTCATTTCTATTAGCCAACTCTGTGACAAAGGTATGAATGTGGTTTTTGACAGTGATACTTGCAAAATCATTGATAAAACTTCTAATAACATTGTTTTTATGGGCAAAAGAAAAGAAAATGTTTACTTACTTTCGTTTGACAATCTAAATCTTTCCAGATGTTTGGTAGCCACTGACGAAGAGGCATCTTTATGGCATAGGAGACTTGGACATGCTAGCATGAGTCTCTTAAGAAATCTTGAAACGAAAGATTTAGTCAGAGGGTTACCACATCAGAAATTTAAAGATAACAAAGTGTGTAAAGCATGTTCCTTGGGCAAGCTTAGTCGATCATCATTTCGCCTTAAAAATATTGTTAGCACATCAAGGGTCCTCGAATTAATTCATATGGACTTATTTGGACCAAATGAAATTGCAAGTTTGAATGGAAAACGTTATTGTTATGTATTGGTTGACGATTACTCTAGATTTACATGGGTTTATTTCTTAGCCAAAAAATCTGAATCTTTTGATTATTTTTCAAAATTTGCTAAACTTGTTCAAAATGAAAAAGGAGTTTCAATTAAAACTTTAAGAAGTGATCATGGAGGCGAATTTGAAAATTCGGAATTTGAAAACTTTTGTGAAGAAAATGGTTTAAAACATGAATTTTCTGCTCCACGAACACCTCAACAAAATGGGGTGGTTGAAAGGAAAAATCGTACATTGCAAGAATTGGCTAGATCCATGTTGAGTGAGTATAAACTACCTCTAACTTTTTGGGCAGAGGCGGTGAATACTTCGTGCTATGTAATGAATAGAGTAATGATTAGACCAATACTAGGCAAAACAGCTTATGAAGTGTGGCATGAAAGGAAACCTAACATCTCTTACTTTCGTGTTTTTGGATGCCCTTGTTTTATTCTTAACACAGGTGATCAACTTGGAAAATTTGAATCAAAGGCCGATGAGGGAATTTTCATGGGCTATTCAACAAGGAGCAAGGCTTACAGGATATACAACAAACGAACAAAGACAATTGTTGAATCAGTCAATGTGAAATTTGATGAATCTGATCTGGAAAGGACGACTGAAAAAACAGGTGATGATGGGGTAGATCATGAAGGCATTAAAGAAGGGACATCTACTGAGAAAGATGGAAGTAGGACTGTTGATGCTGATAGATTGAAATTCAAATCCAATCATCCTCCTGAATTGGTTATAGGAGATCCTACGGAAGGTATACGCACTCGTTCTGCATTTGATAAAAATTTGTGTGCGTTTTGTTGTCATAGTGGTTTTATTTCTGAAATAGAACCTGATTCTGTTGAAATGGCTCTTAATGATGAAAGTTGGGTTTTAGCAATGCAAGATGAACTTAATCAATTTGAGAGAAATAAAGTTTGGAAATTAGTTCCTAGGCCTAATGACTATCCAATTGTAGGAACTAAATGGGTGTTCAAAAACAAACTTGATGAATCAGGAAATGTAATTAGAAACAAAGCTAGGTTGGTCGCAAAAGGATATAACCAAATAGAAGGCATAGATTTTGATGAGACATTTGCACCAGTTGCTAGGTTAGAAGCCATTAGAATTTTGCTCAGCTTTGCTTGTTATAAAGGTTTCAAACTTAAACAAATGGATGTAAAAAGTGCATTTCTAAATGGTGATCTGAAAGAAGAAGTTTTTGTTGAACAACCCCCCGGATTTGAAAATCATGTTTTTCCAAATCATGTGTATAAACTTGAAAAAGCATTATATGGTCTTAAGCAAGCTCCTAGAGCTTGGTATGACTGCCTTTGTACATATCTTTTGGAAAATGGCTTTAAAAAGGGGAGCGCTGACACGACACTGTTTCTATTACACAAAGGAAGTGATTTTTTGATTGTTCAGATTTATGTGGATGATATCATTTATGGTGCTACTAATGAAATCTTGTGCGAGAAATTTGAACAAGTCATGCAGGCTAAATTCGAGATGAGCTTGGTTGGAGAATTGAAATATTTTCTTGGATTTCAAATCAAGAAAAGCAGTGATGGCATTTTCATTTCACAATCCAAGTATGTGTTGGAACTGTTGAAGAAATTTGGAATTGAGAACTCCAAACCATTGAGAACTCCTATGAGCCCATCAACAAAGTTGGACAAAGACGAGAAAGGAAGTGCAGTTGATCAGAAAAAATATCGAGGGATAATTGGTTCACTTCTCTATCTTACTGCCTCTAGACCTGATATTATGTTTTCTGTGTGTTTGTGTGCACGTTTTCAATCTAATCCCAAAGAATCTCATTTGAAAGCCACTAAACGAATTTTGAGATATCTTTCACACACACACAAATTTGGATTATGGTACCCTTCTTGTGAAAACTTTGATTTAGTTGGTTATTCTGATGCTGATTATGCTGGTTCATTGGTTGACAGGAAAAGCACCAGTGGGACATGTTTCATGCTAGGACATTCATTAGTTTCATGGTCAAGTCGAAAACAGAATTGTGTTGCATTATCCACCACTGAAGCAGAATATATTGCTTTAGGAAGTTGCTGTGCTCAAATTTTATGGATGATGCAAACTCTTTCTGATTTTGGCTTAGTTTATAAACAAGTTCCATTAAAATGTGACAGTAAAAGTGCAATAGACTTATCAAATAATCCTGTTCATCATTCACGCACAAAACACATTGATGTGAGACACCACTTTCTTAGAGATCACATTGCTAAGGAAGACATTTGCATTGAATATATTTCAACTGAGACTCAACTTGCTGATATTTTCACAAAACCCCTCCCTGAAGACAGATTTTCTAGATTACGTTTGGATTTAGGGATTATAGAAATTGACTAACCATTTTTTTTCATTGTTAGGTAGAAATATTCTTGGATATATACTTTCAACTTCAATTTCTAGGATTCAAACAAGTTTTGGATATTTTCCAAAGATTGATTCGAATATGGTATTCAGTACTGGATATTACATAATATAATTAACTTGGTAACTTATTCCACGATCATTTCTATTTCTACCATCTTTCTATCATTCATAATGGTTTGATAAAATAAGAAGAGTGAATTATTTTTAAATTAAATAAATAAATAAATAAAATAAAAAAAAATATAAAAAAATTATTTTTAATAATAAATAATAAATCTCATGTATCCATTCTCATTTAAAAGTCCTTATGGTTATGCGTGGATGGAACATATGAGAGAATTATTTTTATCGTTACTTCATTCTCATTTAAAAGTCCTTATGGTTATGCATGGATGGAGTATGGTAACTAAGTATTCTGGTATCACTTAATAATTTGGATGCTTAGACTAATAAGTAACTGCTAATCTCATTTAAAAGTCCTTATGGTTATGCGTGGTTAGTAAGTGCTTATTTTTTTTGTGCTTAAATGTCAAATTAATGTTAAAATATCTCTCTTCTTATTAAAACCGATCATCGATCCATCCTCTACAATGTGGAAGTTTTTATCTCGTTATGATATATTATTTTTTGTTCCTACTGTTCCATTGTTTTTTGTCAGTCTTTTGATAATGACAAAAGGGGGAGAAGAACAAGATTTTGATGAGGAAGTAAATATTTTTTGGAATATTTCAACAAATTTGGTTAAATATCGTTAGTTAATTTTCTTTAGTTCTTTTATTCCTTTGTTAATTTTGTTAACTTCTAAATAGGGAGTGGTCTTGGTTGTAGGGGGAGCATTCAAATAGGGGGAGCTAAAAATTTTTGTTCAAACACATATTAGCATTTCAAAATCTTTAATATATATGTTTGTCATCATCAAAAGGGGGAGATTGTTTGATGTGATTTTTTGTTTGATGATAACAAACATATATCAATATATATGTGTGTTTGTAGTTTGGACTATATACAGAAAGGAAGAAATATTTATATTGAATAATTATACTATTGCACGGAATTTATATAATTCAAACAGTATTTTTTATTCAATATAATATTTTATTACAACACTTAAACAATACAAAGTTTTTCAGTTCTCTCTCTCTCTATATATATATATATATATATATATATATATATATACATACATCAGTTCATACATTTTTACTCTTCTCACTACAACACTCAACACTCAGTTTTTTTTCTCACTCTGTCTGCACATCTGCATCTATCTGCATTGTCCAGCTCCACTTCTCGTCCTGTCTCCTGTGTACCTGTATAATTAGCAACTACAACAGTAATCTGAAAACAAACAAATTTAAATTTGCAAAAATAAAATTTGTTTGTGTCTCAGATACATGGGTTATTGTCATCATCTTTGATTGTGCAATATCTATGCATATCAGTAATTTTATCAGGGACAGGTAATTATAAGTGGCTGCAGTACACACGTGTACATTCGTATACGTGTGCACTGCCTCGCCAACTCGTGTGCACAGCTCCAACCAGAAATTCAAGGCAACAGAGACCAAGCAATGAAACTGTCTCAAAGCACAAAAGCACACATGCACAACTTATCACAGCGAAACTCAAGCAAGCCAGACCAGGTTGCAAGATGATCAACTGGCCAATGTACACAAGTGAAAGCAGCAAAATCAAGACAGCATCAAAATACACAAAATATGGAAACTGCATCAATGCAGTACATATATATAGTGATGCATAGCAACTGCATAGCAGCTACAAACATCAAGATACAACAATGAACAATGAACAGAGAAAATGCATGAAAGCTACAAACTGCAACATGCTTGAAGATGGTTACCAAAACAAGACTGCAACTAACAGGTCAGAGGTGAAAAAGAATGCAATGGTGAAATGATGAAGTGCAACACAAACATGAAGACTGAAACCAGAAGACAATGCCAAATGTCAACAGAGACAATGCAAATGTGATCAATGCAAACAACAAAGACCACAACACTCAAGTGTACAAATGAAACATCATCAAAGACAACACAGTAGCAAGCTACAAGTGATGCAGAACAAACATGTCAGTGGCAAGTTACAAACTCAAGTACAAAAATGGAGATGCAGACCATAGTGCAACAAGATGAACCACAATGCCAACATGATGAATACAGATGCAAAGTACAACAGTGAAGCATGCAAATAGGTCACAAGTAAGACAGGTTCAAATACAACAAGCATCAGTATGGAGATCAAAGTCAGATGAAATAATGCCCAAAATGCCAACAAGTGATCATGTCAAATGCATCAATATACATAGCCGTGGGTAAAGGTCAGAAAAATAATCAAACAACCAAGCCAAGTAATGCATCAATGATGGCAAGAGGGCCAGAGAAAATTCAATGCCGTATAAAGTCAAAGAAGAAAATGAATGGGGTTGAATTTAAAAATAAACATCAGGTTTAAATTAAGAAATCTAATTTTGGCAAGAAATCTCTGCATCAAATTTCTCAAATTCATATATGGTCAGGGTTAATTCAAATAGGGGCCGAACCAACAAGCATGAGCAAGAGATCTTCAAATCAATTAATTCGAATTCAAGTATGGACAGCAACTCAAATCAACACAGGGTAGATACCAGTGAAACAACTCCAGCAACATGAACAAATGAATGAAGTATGAAATTCGAATTAATCAGTGCACAACTACATGCAGTAGGGAATGCAAAGACAATGGCAAGATCAGTGCAGAAGTCAAGTATTTCAAATTTAGAAAGAAATCTCTGCAGCAAATTATCTCGAATTCATATATGGTCTATATTAATTCAAATGGGGACCGAGACATCAAATACAGCAAGATACTTTCGAATTAATTAATTCGAATGCTAATATGGTAAGCAATTACTCGAAAGTGAATCAAGAAAGGAAAACCCCAAAATAATTTCAGGAAAATCAACGGTGTAAGAAATCAAATCAGACAATGTTAATTAGGGTTTCAACCCTATAAATACACCCAAGAAATCATCATAGAACACACAGAACAATCGAGTTCAAGTATCAATTTAGAAAAGCAAAAAGTGACAGTACATACCGAATACACAAGAAATGAATTCGATCGAGCGACTGCAAAACTAGCAATAGTCAACCATCAGAGAAGCAGCAAGCTAGGGCAACGAATCACAGTCCAATCAAAGAAACCGAAGCCCTAATTGGAACAAAAGGGAACGAAACCCTAATCAGATCGAGGCGGCCATTTGTTTCACAAAACAAAAGAAAGAAGATCGGGTGAAATAAAGAAGTGGGCCGGCCTCAAATAAAAGGGGTTTTTGTTTTTTTTATTTTATAGGGTTTATTATTTTTTGTTAATTTGTTTTTGGGTTAAATTTTTTTTATAAAAGCAAGATAATTTAATTTGTTTTAAATTTAGTGCTTGCTTTTGTAATTGGCTTTATTTTGTATGTTCTCTTCAAAACAAAACATGAAAAATTATCACCTAGGGTTTAGGTGTTGTCAGATTGTCTAGTTAGAGTTAGTCCAGTTAGCAGGGTTTGCAAGTTTGCAAAACTCTATAGGCGGTAGCAGGGTTTGCAAGTCTGTTAGAGTGTTTGTAAGCGTGATACTATTTAATTCTAATAGAAATCTGGGAATGCAGCAGTAGGCAGGGGTTGCCGAAGCTGGGTAAATCTTGTGTGTGATTTATTTTTCAGCATATTTATTTCTGAAGTTTGCTTCTGTGTTTAATTTGCAAAAAAAATTTGCTATAACCCTATTCACCCCCCTCTAGGGTTAATCTAGATCCTACAGAGCCTCGTTAACAAAGAGTATTACATAGATAATACTGTCAGCTAACGCGGACAATGGAGTATAATGGAAGCGACCATGTGTAATCTTACCTTAACTATTCACTAAATACGTCGAAAAGTAGTCACACTAAAATTCGACCTATTCAATAAATATTTAAAGCAAAACTACAATGGCTAAAGGATCTATCAGAAGAAAATATAACAACTCAAATGTAATTCACATCACAGAACAGTCGATCATAATATACACATAAACGGATACACAACAGAGTATACAAAATAATACATGTCAAGTGGTATAGGAGACCATAATATACAGACGAGACAAAAAGAGTATGAATAACAGAGTTACAACAGATAAGGACCACAAAAGACGCTACAATAAAATGAAGCTAGCGAATAGTCCATGCGGAAGCAAAATAGGCTAAGTCCAAAAGCACCTAACCTGAAACAACTCGGTCTGACCCGAGTATAAAACACACGGGTCAGTCTAGATAACAAATCAGTTAGATAAACTGAACCATAATAAACCTGCAAGGTCACAATATATATCAAATATCTCTAAAAGAGATAACCCAATCATCTAACATAAGATGAATCATATCATAACAAACAAGCCTCGTATCATCGGCAACTCATAGAAACAAAGGATAGGAATATCCCAAAACCAGCCAAAAAGGCAAACAACAAATACCAATAAATACGAGTTCGACAAGGTAGACGCTATATTTCGTGTGGCTCCAAAGAACCAATACAGAAAAGCAATACCTAGGGAATATACGTATAAATGAAACATCACGAGCGGTGGTGAATAAACCACTCCGTTATCTCTTGAGCGGTGGTGAAGAAACCACTCCAATATCTCTTGAGCGGTGGTGAAGAAACCACTCCATTTTCTCTTGAGCGGTGGTGAAGAAACTACTCCGAAAGCAATACTAAAGATAACCGACAACCCCAAATATTTTTGCGAGTCGGGGCAAAGGACCAACTCCACAGGTGATATTTAAAGGAAACAAGCCAGAGGAGACAGTCCGAAGACACTATCCCAAAGACAGCATGTGTCACAAACTCCCAGAGAGGAATCCCAAAAATGGTAACGTGAGTCCCATAACCACCCGTTCGCACTAAACGGTTTACTATCCGTTAGTTTATTTCACACTCAAAGCAGTACAAATTTACCTCATATCATCGATAAACCAAACCCGAAGGCCAAAACGATCAATCGAATAGGTCGGGCATTAATCAGAAGGATAAACGCACAGATTCATGGTCCGTGTTTTACCCAACCATTTAATCACCCTTCCACTTCGCTCGAAGTGCGAAAGTGTGTGTTTTAAACAGAATTTATGAATTGGAGAATCGAGCCTTTAAATGCGATTTGAGAGATTATTTATAAAAACCCGTGGATGAAGTCAAGAGAAAGTTATCAAAGTCAAAGATGCAATAACAAACACTAAAAAGCAACTTGAATCGATAGAATCCGGAAAAATCAATCAAATATGCAAAAAATAGCAAACCAGGCAAAACAAAGCAGGTCGGTCGACCGGACTGCAGGGCTCGGTCGGCCGGCCAGATGCAGGGAGCAAAATAAGGCTCGGGGCAGCAGGTCGGTCGACCGAAGCCTGCACTCGGTCGGCCGAACCTGGTGATTTTGCACTTCCTGCCCTATTTCAATGAAAATGCAAATTCTTTCCAATTCCAAAACAATGGCACATGCATACTTGTTAGGAATTCATACCAACACCCATGAAATCAAGAGAAGTAGATGTGAGTTCAAAACTCACCTTTTTTACACAAAACAAAGAAGATGAAGAAGCACAAATGCAAGAAATCAACCAACTACACTCCACTTCAACACTACAAGCTTCAATCTAGAATCAAAGCAAGTATTTCCTAAGTTAGGGTTAGGAAAATTACTGAAATTGAAGAGGAGAAGAGATGGAGAAGATGGATGTGACGACCCGGAATTTTCTAGCAATATCAATTTAATAATCTGCATTAAATATTAAATTGATTTGATAATAAAATCTGAATTGATACTTTTTTTTAATAAATATTCAATTGGTAAATGATATCTGTTAAATTAAATTGTTTATTTTCTATATACATATATATGTATATATTTTTATACGTTGTAAATAGATGAAATTTGTTTTAAAATTTAACTAATAAATTATGTTTAAATACTAATATATATTTTAGTGAATTAGAAATTTGTGTTTTATTTAATATAAACATTTCAAAGCTAAATAAATAAATAGTTTGAAAACTTATTTTAACTTAAGTTTAAATTTAAATTATTAACAAATTGATTTGTTTTCTTTTCTTTTTAGTATAGTTTGATTTAAAATATGAATTTAAAATAATATATGAGTTTTCATATAATTTTGTCAAACAATACATTAATATACATTAATAAATATGTAGCTTATAATAAAAAGATAATTTATTCTATTTATCATTTCAAATTGATCATGTGTTTTATAATATAAAATGAAATGTATAAATAAAAATACAAGATACAAGATAAATTGGGAAAAGAGATATAAGTTAGTGCATTAGTTAAATTACAATAATATAACAACTATACAGTTTAATTAGTTTTCAAACAACAAAACAAAAATGCTAACATTCACATACTTTTCAAATATAAGTATAAACCAATATGACCAAACTGCAACCTATATAATATGTTTAAAATATCAAGAACAAAAGAAATTTCAAAGTTGTAAGCTAACATAAAAACTGAACTGCAATATACATATGTATATGTTTAAGCATCTAGATAAATATGCAGGCCAATGAGCAAATATATATATGTGCAGGCCAGATTGTATGAAACTAAGCAAATGACAGTAATAAAACCAAAACAAAATGCAAGATATAAAAATATCTATGTGTGCAGGCCAAATAAATACACAGCTGTATATGTGTATGAAGCTTGCTTAGGAAGACATCATCAAATATCTTAAGCTAACAAACAAAAAGTAATTAATAAAAAAATCTTTTAGTACACTTAAGTATTCATATCAGCCACCCTAAATAAAATATCTCTGGAAACATTTGTACAAACAAAGATTTATGCACATATTTGTTTCAGATTTGTTGAAACATAATTATATACACTGTCTTCTTTTCTTTCCATAAAGCAGTCTCACCTTATTCAATTCGAACTAATTAAAAAGTAAAACAAACTTCATTGCAAACTCAAACAAACAAAGCTTCAGTGTAAACAACAACTTAAAATCAATTAATACCGAGAAAACAAGAGAGTTCAACCTGAAAATTGCAAGCCTGAAGCAAAGCAAAGTGCCTCTGTTCTTCCATATATTGGTGAGTAACACTTTATAAATTTCTTAAATTTAACCTGTTGCAAGTTAATATCTGGATGTTTAAAATATTAGTATGAATCTATACATTTGCTTTTTCTCTGACAAATCTCAAAAATAAGTACTGCATATTGAATTCCCCGTGAGTAACAACAACTTTTTAATAAATTTTAAGTATAAGATTGTTGTTTATATAGATGAATGCTTATGTTTGTATCTTTATACATATAAATGTTCTGTGAATAATGAATTGCAATTGTGTGCAGGCTGTTAATCACATATGTCCTCTGTTCTGTGTTTTAAACATAAGATTTTGGTTTAAGAATCATTTACAAATTGATTTACTCGATATTTAAATTTAGTATTAAAACAAAAGTTGTTTGTTACTAGGTAAATTAAGTTTTAAAAATTTATTCAAGCCTAAACAGTTTAACAACATCTCTGGAGGTTAAGAAAACTGAACCAAACTACAAATCAGTCAAATTTTGAATTTCTAAATTTACAAATTCAGGATTGTGATTGGAATTCGTATACTATAACGTGATTTTTAAAACATGAATTATAATTTTTGGGTTGAGGAAGTAAGCACAGTTTGGTGTGGTTCGAATTTCTTACTTTTGATGATCTGTGATGATCCACGTATTGGTGGTGGATGGGATCTTGAACGCATGTGTAAGAGTGAAGAGTGGTTGGGGGAAAAATATTCGCAGGGTGATTCGATGAACGTGGATGAGGCGGTGGGCAAATTTCTGCGCGTAGACCTAATTTTACAGTATTGGGAAGTTTTGATCGCCGCGAGCTGTTTAGAGGTTCGAGTGTCGCGTGCTTTTGCAGGGAGGTAGGGGAGAGTTAGTCGATGTGATGACCGGAGTTTGGTGGCCTCCGGTGGTGGGACCACCGCGTGCGTGGCAGTGACAGGTTGGGAGGGAAGGGGATGAAGTATTTTCCAGGTTTGTTTCTCGTCTCAATTTCGCGCGTGCACCTGTGAATCTCGAAGCAGCTCGTGTATTGTCTCGGGGAAGTCTCGCGTGTTTCTCGAAGCAACCTAGGAGGGGGTTGGGTTATAAATTTACAGGTTTGTAAAACCTGTAACTAGTTCCAACAGTTTCAACTGTTTTTGTGACCTTTGTTTCAAAATTTAAAAACAAAGTCAAACCCAGTTTTAAACAAGTTTAAATAGTGATTTTAAGATAGTTTTGAAATATAGTTGTAAGTAATTAAGTTTCAAAATCTAAATTATTTTATTAATTTAAAAAGTGCTAAATATTTGAATGAATTGAAATCAAAATGAAATATATGTTGTTAAGGAAGATTTAAACAAAGATAATAACCAAATTGAAATCAGAACTTGAATTCTAGATAAGAAATAAAAGTAAAGTTTTATGATTTAAATTAATAAGTTTTAAATGTTAAATATGCTTTTAAACATGTGAGTTTAAGAAGGGTTTTGAAAATTTAGTTTTAAAAACTTATTTAAGGATAAAATTAGAATTTGTTTAAGAAGTAATTTGAAACCAATGTTTATACATATTGGAAGTGGAATTAATCAATGAAGACTTAGAGTTTATATGCATTAACTCTTAAGTTGATTAAGTAAGAATAATTAATGATAGATATTAATTAAACTAGTAATTATAGTTTAAAAGTAGTAATTAAAGTTAATTAATGAATTAATTAACTAATATGTGATTTAGAACTATAGATTAGATTTTTAAATGGTTAATTAACTTATAATTAATAATAATTAATATAAGTTGATAATTAAATAATTATTAATGAAGTTCATTAACCAGATTATGTTATAATTAATTAATATGGTTGATTTTGTAATAAATTAATTAGATTAATTAATTCAATAGTTTAATTATAAATTATTTATTGAAAAGTAATTAAGAAATTAATTACTTATTAATTATGTAAATTGATTCGAGTTAATTAATTTAGTTTAATTAACTGATAATTTGGAATTGAATTACTTAGAGAAGTAATTGAAGGATAATTACGGGATGTAATTAATTGGGTGATGTTATTAATGGAAGTAATTGAAATATAATTACTAAAAATTAATCAGGGGATTAATTTAGAGTGTTATTGAGAAGTAATTAATATTGAATGATTAATTACTGTTTGTTATTAATCAAGAGGATTAATATTTATGATTTGAAGATGTGTATTCTTAATATAAATTAACAAATGAAGATGTAATTAGAAATCATTAATTAATAATTAATGATGATATTGATTTATTTGAGAATAATAAATCAACAAGATAATTAGAAAGGTAATAAATCTATATAAATGTAATTAATTAATGGATTTATTCAAGATTTATTTTTGTAAATAAATTAAGGAAATTACTGGGATGTTGCAAAAGATATTTAAAGCAAAGATGATTAATTTGAATATATATATAAGTAATGGATAATAAGATTAAATTAAGAAATCATTTAATGATTTGATATATGTGAATATAAGTGTAATTAATGGAGCATAATTACTCAGAATAGTAATTGGATGATAATTACTTGATGAGATTCATTCAAGATGATTTGTAAATGAAGTAATGTGAGTAATTTCTTTTATAGTTAATCAAAGGATTTATTTATGGGAATAATTAATCATGGAATGATTAATTTGTTAATAAGTAATTAAGGATAGTTAATTACTGGTTTGTTATTAATCAAAGGGGTGATTAATAATTGTGTTTAAGTAAAGATTAATCACTCAATTATTTTAGATAAGTAATTAAATATAAATTGAAGATCATAATTACTATAATTAATGATGTAATTAAGAATTGTAAATTAAGGAATAATTAATGGGTAAGTAATTAAATGTTAATCTGCTATAAATGATTTAGAATAATTCATTTAAGGAATTTATTAAAGACTAATGTATTCTTGTAATTAGAGAATGATTAATTAATTTAATTATTGATTATGAGAGCGGGATTTATGGAATGAGTAATTAATTTAATTTATTTTAAATTAATTAAAATTGAAAGTTGTTAATTTAATTCATTTTAAATAACGATAGCTTATGATTCATAAATCATTGCTTATGGATGATATGGATATTTCACTGATTGATTGTAATCTCAGGAATGAGATGGGTAATGTCTATGTGATATGGATGTATGTTTTAAGTATGATAATGTTTAATTATCTGTTTGGATGATAATATTAATTATCTGTTTATGATGATGATGTATTATCTATTATGAGATGTGAATTGTCTATCTGTGCATATTGATGATATTGAATTCACTGTTAAGACTAAATAGACAACTTGGCCTTAAAAGACACGCTTTGGATTTCGATGAGACCGGGATCGGGTTTTCCGCATTAGGAACATCGGAAAACCACATCGTTTCCAAATTAACGTTAGGTCGTGAATCTGAAGTGAAGATGAAGGTTCAGAATGCAAGGGTTATCGTCGTTAACTCTGAGGGTGATTCCAAAATGAGTGTAACGAGATGATGCCTTCGGTTTCGTTCGAACCCGGAACGAACTTGTATGGATTGAATGCTTTCAACACATCGTCAGGCGGACGATGAGCATTCTAAGAAATATGTCCTATAAAGGTAATCGTAACCTCAAGCCTCATCAACCGGGAATGGCTAAAACAGGGGAGGTGCAGCAAGGTTAGGTGGGTCATGCCCAAGCAGGACAAGGATATTCCCCTGTCTAGATGTCCCTTTTTATTCGGCTTAGTGGGCGGTTGGTCTGCAGCCAACTGCGGGGTGTATCTTGTTCGGGACTGTTCAGTAAGGAATGGTTCCGGCCTTGTGTTGCAGGGGATGAAGGGAGTAATCCTCGGTACGGTGATCTAGGCCCCGTACTGTGACGGGCGGTACCCCAGTAGCCCTGCCATTGTATGGAATCCAAAATCCAATAAGTGCCTACGGTTTTGATTGTATTACCCACTTTTGTGGCTAGTAGCTGGAATTTAATAGATGTAACAATTTCGGCTATTTTCTATTTACTTGAAAACCCTAGACCTATTATAATATCACAGAATTTCCTATAAAATGTTTTGGTTAGCGTAAGGTAAAAACTTTTCCATGTTTATGTGCGGGAAGTCTTACGTGATACCTTTTGTTTTCAAAGGATTTTTCAAAATTAAGCAACTTTAACCTGTTACTCATACCAGACCCATGTCTGACCCGAAGTTTATTTTGTTTTTCATAAACTCTCGGGTACCCAAATTTTTACGGGTAGCCAAGGGATTCAGGTTTAGCTTTGACGAAGTCTGGAGGAGCAATGGAGCAGGAGGCTTCAGCGTTATAGATATATATATTTGGTTCCGCTGTGTGGTATCTCTGTGATGTATTGTGTATTGAGTTGTATTAACTAGACAGGTGTTTATAACTGTCTAGTATGTGATGTATTATCTGCATAGCTCTGATTGATGTATATATTATGTAAATACTTATGTAATTAATATATTTTATTCGTTCCGCTGTGAGATTCTGATGTTGTTGTTCTTTCTTCTCTATCTTTTCTATTTTCTCACCCTTTTCTTTCTTATTAACGATGCTACTTCCTGGGAGTAGGAAGTGGGGTCGTTACAGTGGTATCAGAGCGCTAGGTTGAGCGAATACCTAGGCTCTTAAGTGATTTCTTTCCTGAGAGAGCATATTTGTAATTTTTATATATATATATTTATTTATTTTCTATCTATTTGTTGGATTACTTGTTCGGGTTTTCCAACATATGTATAAGGATAGATTAAGTAGTGGTGTGTGTAACACGACTACCTGTGGTTAGAAGTATATTTGGCGAGACTGTAGACCTAATACCGTCTCGAGTAAATTTGTGGTGTAA
This sequence comes from Allium cepa, assembly GCA_030765085.1. Taxonomy (NCBI): domain Eukaryota; kingdom Viridiplantae; phylum Streptophyta; class Magnoliopsida; order Asparagales; family Amaryllidaceae; genus Allium; species Allium cepa. The sequence goes on from CM060941.1 coordinate 628,587,033, forward strand.
GGATTTCACCTTATCTCTGGAGGGAGGAAACCTGTTAAGATTTGGAGTCCATTTTGTTGTATAAGTTTGGATGAGAAGAATTTGGATTTTTGTGAGTTGAGCAGAAGCTTAAATATTATCTTGGTAACTCAAGAAGTAGTGGTTGTGTGTTGAGATGCAGTAGCGATGGATTGTTTCCGAAGACGTTCTCAAGGCTCTTTGGACAAGGAAGTGTGTCTGCATTAGTTTGAGGTTGAGTTCAGCTGAATGTTGTGTTTGGCTTTGAGGCCTGAGTTTTCTGAGGAATTTTTGGCATCAGTAGCGGTGTTGCAGCTCAGATTGTTCTACCGGCACGCGAGAAGGTCATCTGTCAACAGTTCTTTATAAGTGAAGTCCAGAACCAGTTTTGTGAATCCATTTCTTAAATGGATTGGCTAGATAAGTTTAAGATGTTCAAATTGGTAGGAGAGAACAGTTTTCTTTGGATATTAGTTTGGATTGATCGCGAAAGAGACTTGCGATAGTTAAGTATTCTCTGGGATGGCAGAAATTTTTCTGAATATCTTTGAAGAGGTCGGTGGTTTGTCTTAGCATCTAAGGAATTGAGTTTGATATCGACTGGATTTCAGAAGTAGTGCCAATGGTTCAGCTTAGTAATAGAATGGTTTCTAGAGTGAGGAATTGATATAGCAGCTCAAGTTTTGGAAGGACTTCTAAGTTTTATTTTGAATCTGCTGAATCATATTTTTGTCATGTGTTGTCCAGTTATGCTTATGTGCATCATTAGCATTTTCATCTACTCTAGATCAGAGTTGAGCAGCGGAAGCAGTTGGGAGTGCATTTGTTTTTCTTTTCTGGGAATGAGAAGATGTTTTCTACTGATGATAGTAGAGGTTGAGTTCTTGGTTTTGGTTGGTTTTGAGGAAATTATTCTACTGGATTGTTTTTGGATTCAGATTGTTTTAGGAGTTATCAGCGAAGGTTGAGCTGATCAGTAAGTTGAAGGTAGCTCTGGATTGTCAGAAGTATTTGGTGGATAAGAGACGGAGGAATTTTGGATTTGGGAGTCGGAAATTTCATTTTGTATGAATTTTCTCTGTTTCGGAGGAGTTCTATAGATTAGGAGTATAGACTGATTGGATTCTATAGATCGAGTATTCCGGTATTATACTGGGAAACTCTAGAGAACTCTATTTTGTATGGATAGTTAGCTTTGTTGATTGAGTAGATTGGTTGTGATGATTGTTAGCATGTGATTGATAAATGCTTATGGTTTAAAATTTACTAAAATCTAAATATATTATTAAATTACCTTTGCTTTTAAATTTCGGGGACGAAATTCTTTTAAGGGGGGAGGAATGTGACGACCCGGAATTTTCTAGCAATATCAATTTAATAATCTGCATTAAATATTAAATTGATTTGATAATAAAATCTGAATTGATACTTTTTTTTAATAAATATTCAATTGGTAAATGATATCTGTTAAATTAAATTGTTTATTTTCTATATATATATATATATATGTATATATTTTTATACGTTGTAAATAGATGAAATTTGTTTTAAAATTTAACTAATAAATTATGTTTAAATACTAATATATATTTTAGTGAATTAGAAATTTGTGTTTTATTTAATATAAACATTTCAAAGCTAAATAAATAAATAGTTTGAAAACTTATTTTAACTTAAGTTTAAATTTAAATTATTAACAAATTGATTTGTTTTCTTTTCTTTTTAGTATAGTTTGATTTAAAATATGAATTTAAAATAATATATGAGTTTTCATATAATTTTTTCAAACAATACATTAATATACATTAATAAATATGTAGCTTATAATAAAAAGATAATTTATTCTATTTATCATTTCAAATTGATCATGTGTTTTATAATATAAAATGAAATGTATAAATAAAAATACAAGATACAAGACAAATTGGGAAAAGAGATATAAGTTAGTGCATTAGTTAAATTACAATAATATAACAACTATACAGTTTAATTAGTTTTCAAACAACAAAACAAAAATGCTAACATTCACATACTTTTCAAATATAAGTATAAACCAATATGACCAAACTGCAACCTATATAATATGTTTAAAATATCAAGAACAAAAGAAATTTCAAAGTTGTAAGCTAACATAAAAACTGAACTGCAATATACATATGTATATGTTTAAGCATCTAGATAAATATGCAGGCCAATGAGCAAATATATATATGTGCAGGCCAGATTGTATGAAACTAAGCAAATGACAGTAATAAAACCAAAACAAAATGCAAGATATAAAAATATCTATGTGTGCAGGCCAAATAAATACACAGCTGTATATGTGTATGAAGCTTGCTTAGGAAGACATCATCAAATATCTTAAGCTAACAAACAAAAAGTAATTAATAAAAAAATCTTTTAGTACACTTAAGTATTCATATCAGCCACCCTAAATAAAATATCTCTGGAAACATTTGTACAAACAAAGATTTATGCACATATTTGTTCCAGATTTGTTGAAACATAATTATATACACTGTCTTCTTTTCTTTCCATAAAGCAGTCTCACCTTATTCAATTCGAACTAATTAAAAAGTAAAACAAACTTCATTGCAAACTCAAACAAACAAAGCTTCAGTGTAAACAACAACTTAAAATCAATTAATACTGAGAAAACAAGAGAGTTCAACCTGAAAATTGCAAGCTTGAAGCAAAGCAAAGTGCCTCTGTTCTTCCATATATTGGTGAGTAACACTTTATAAATTTCTTAAATTTAACCTGTTGCAAGTTAATATCTGGATGTTTAAAATATTAGTATGAATCTATACATTTGCTTTTTCTCTGACAAATCTCAAAAATAAGTACTGCATATTGAATTCCCCGTGAGTAACAACAACTTTTTAATAAATTTTAAGTATAAGATTGTTGTTTATATAGATGAATGCTTATGTTTGTATCTTTATACATATAAATGTTCTGTGAATAATGAATTGCAATTGTGTGCAGGCTGTTAATCACATATGTCCTCTGTTCTGTGTTTTAAACATAAGATTTTGGTTTAAGAATCATTTACAAATTGATTTACTCGATATTTAAATTTAGTATTAAAACAAAAGTTGTTTGTTACTAGGTAAATTAAGTTTTAAAAATTTATTCAAGCCTAAACAGTTTAACAACATCTCTGGAGGTTAAGAAAACTGAACCAAACTACAAATCAGTCAAATTTTGAATTTCTAAATTTACAAATTCAGGATTGTGATTGGAATTCGTATACTATAACGTGATTTTTAAAACATGAATTATAATTTTTGGGTTGAGGAAGTAAGCACAGTTTGGTGTGGTTCGAATTTCTTACTTTTGATGATCTGTGATGATCCACGTATTGGTGGTGGATGGGATCTTGAACGCATGTGTAAGAGTGAAGAGTGGTTGGGGGAAAAATATTCGCAGGGTGATTCGATGAACGTGGATGAGGCGGTGGGCAAATTTCTGCGCGTAGACCTAATTTTACAGTATTGGGAAGTTTTGATCGCCGCGAGCTGTTCAGAGGTTCGAGTGTCGCGTGCTTTTGCAGGGAGGTAGGGGAGAGTTAGTCGATGTGATGACCGGAGTTTGGTGGCCTCCGGTGGTGGGACCACCGCGTGCGTGGCGGTGACAGGTTGGGAGGGAAGGGGATGAAGTATTTTCCAGGTTTGTTTCTCGTCTCAATTTCGCGCGTGCACCTGTGAATCTCGAAGCAGCTCGTGTATTGTCTCGGGGAAGTCTCGCGTGTTTCTCGAAGCAACCTAGGAGGGGGTTGGGTTATAAATTTACAGGTTTGTAAAACCTGTAACTAGTTCCAACAGTTTCAACTGTTTTTGTGACCTTTGTTTCAAAATTTAAAAACAAAGTCAAACCCAGTTTTAAACAAGTTTAAATAGTGATTTTAAGATAGTTTTGAAATATAGTTGTAAGTAATTAAGTTTCAAAATCTAAATTATTTTATTAATTTAAAAAGTGCTAAATATTTGAATGAATTGAAATCAAAATGAAATATATGTTGTTAAGGAAGATTTAAACAAAGATAATAACCAAATTGAAATCAGAACTTGAATTCTAGATAAGAAATAAAAGTAAAGTTTTATGATTTAAATTAATAAGTTTTAAATGTTAAATATGCTTTTAAACATGTGAGTTTAAGAAGGGTTTTGAAAATTTAGTTTTAAAAACTTATTTAAGGATAAAATTAGAATTTGTTTAAGAAGTAATTTGAAACCAATGTTTATACATATTGGAAGTGGAATTAATCAATGAAGACTTAGAGTTTATATGCATTAACTCTTAAGTTGATTAAGTAAGAATAATTAATGATAGATATTAATTAAACTAGTAATTATAGTTTAAAAGTAGTAATTAAAGTTAATTAATGAATTAATTAACTAATATGTGATTTAGAACTATAGATTAGATTTTTAAATGGTTAATTAACTTATAATTAATAATAATTAATATAAGTTGATAATTAAATAATTATTAATGAAGTTCATTAACCAGATTATGTTATAATTAATTAATATGGTTGATTTTGTAATAAATTAATTAGATTAATTAATTCAATAGTTTAATTATAAATTATTTATTGAAAAGTAATTAAGAAATTAATTACTTATTAATTATGTAAATTGATTCGAGTTAATTAATTTAGTTTAATTAACTGATAATTTGGAATTGAATTACTTAGAGAAGTAATTGAAGGATAATTACGGGATGTAATTAATTGGGTGATGTTATTAATGGAAGTAATTGAAATATAATTACTAAAAATTAATCAGGGGATTAATTTAGAGTGTTATTGAGAAGTAATTAATATTGAATGATTAATTACTGTTTGTTATTAATCAAGAGGATTAATATTTATGATTTGAAGATGTGTATTCTTAATATAAATTAACAAATGAAGATGTAATTAGAAATCATTAATTAATAATTAATGATGATATTGATTTATTTGAGAATAATAAATCAACAAGATAATTAGAAAGGTAATAAATCTATATAAATGTAATTAATTAATGGATTTATTCAAGATTTATTTTTGTAAATAAATTAAGGAAATTACTGGGATGTTGCAAAAGATATTTAAAGCAAAGATGATTAATTTGAATATATATATAAGTAATGGATAATAAGATTAAATTAAGAAATCATTTAATGATTTGATATATGTGAATATAAGTGTAATTAATGGAGCATAATTACTCAGAATAGTAATTGGATGATAATTACTTGATGAGATTCATTCAAGATGATTTGTAAATGAAGTAATGTGAGTAATTTCTTTTATAGTTAATCAAAGGATTTATTTATGGGAATAATTAATCATGGAATGATTAATTTGTTAATAAGTAATTAAGGATAGTTAATTACTGGTTTGTTATTAATCAAAGGGGTGATTAATAATTGTGTTTAAGTAAAGATTAATCACTCAATTATTTTAGATAAGTAATTAAATATAAATTGAAGATCATAATTACTATAATTAATGATGTAATTAAGAATTGTAAATTAAGGAATAATTAATGGGTAAGTAATTAAATGTTAATCTGCTATAAATGATTTAGAATAATTCATTTAAGGAATTTATTAAAGACTAATGTATTCTTGTAATTAGAGAATGATTAATTAATTTAATTATTGATTATGAGAGCGGGATTTATGGAATGAGTAATTAATTTAATTTATTTTAAATTAATTAAAATTGAAAGTTGTTAATTTAATTCATTTTAAATAACGATAGCTTATGATTCATAAATCATTGCTTATGGATGATATGGATATTTCACTGATTGATTGTAATCTCAGGAATGAGATGGGTAATGTCTATGTGATATGGATGTATGTTTTAAGTATGATAATGTTTAATTATCTGTTTGGATGATAATATTAATTATCTGTTTATGATGATGATGTATTATCTATTATGAGATGTGAATTGTCTATCTGTGCATATTGATGATATTGAATTCACTGTTAAGACTAAATAGACAACTTGGCCTTAAAAGACACGCTTTGGATTTCGATGAGACCGGGATCGGGTTTTCCGCATTAGGAACATCGGAAAACCACATCGTTTCCAAATTAACGTTAGGTCGTGAATCTGAAGTGAAGATGAAGGTTCAGAATGCAAGGGTTATCGTCGTTAACTCTGAGGGTGATTCCAAAATGAGTGTAACGAGATGATGCCTTCGGTTTCGTTCGAACCCGGAACGAACTTGTATGGATTGAATGCTTTCAACACATCGTCAGGCGGACGATGAGCATTCTAAGAAATATGTCCTATAAAGGTAATCGTAACCTCAAGCCTCATCAACCGGGAATGGCTAAAACAGGGGAGGTGCAGCAAGGTTAGGTGGGTCATGCCCAAGCAGGACAAGGATATTCCCCTGTCTAGATGTCCCTTTTTATTCGGCTTAGTGGGCGGTTGGTCTGCAGCCAACTGCGGGGTGTATCTTGTTCGGGACTGTTCAGTAAGGAATGGTTCCGGCCTTGTGTTGCAGGGGATGAAGGGAGTAATCCTCGGTACGGTGATCTAGGCCCCGTACTGTGACGGGCGGTACCCCAGTAGCCCTGCCATTGTATGGAATCCAAAATCCAATAAGTGCCTACGGTTTTGATTGTATTACCCACTTTTGTGGCTAGTAGCTGGAATTTAATAGATGTAACAATTTCGGCTATTTTCTATTTACTTGAAAACCCTAGACCTATTATAATATCACAGAATTTCCTATAAAATGTTTTGGTTAGCGTAAGGTAAAAACTTTTCCATGTTTATGTGTGGGAAGTCTTACGTGATACCTTTTGTTTTCAAAGGATTTTTCAAAATTAAGCAACTTTAACCTGTTACTCATACCAGACCCATGTCTGACCCGAAGTTTATTTTGTTTTTCATAAACTCTCGGGTACCCAAATTTTTACGGGTAGCCAAGGGATTCAGGTTTAGCTTTGACGAAGTCTGGAGGAGCAATGGAGCAGGAGGCTTCAGCGTTATAGATATATATATTTGGTTCCGCTGTGTGGTATCTCTGTGATGTATTGTGTATTGAGTTGTATTAACTAGACAGGTGTTTATAACTGTCTAGTATGTGATGTATTATCTGTATAGCTCTGATTGATGTATATATTATGTAAATACTTATGTAATTAATATATTTTATTCGTTCCGCTGTGAGATTCTGATGTTGTTGTTCTTTCTTCTCTATCTTTTCTATTTTCTCACCCTATTCTTTCTTATTAACGATGCTACTTCCTGGGAGTAGGAAGTGGGGTCGTTACAATGGAGATGAACTTACCAATGGATTCTTTATGAATTTGGAGCAAGAAATCAAGATACAAAGGAGAACTAGGGCTTGCTAATTTCTAATTCCTCTTCCTTTCCCCCATTTTCAGTTCTAAGCTTAAGTTTTAAGAAATGAATAAGTGAATGAGAGGAGTGGCTAAGCTAGAGGATTAGTTAAGCTAGTGGGCTGAACCCAAACCCAAACCCAAACCCAATAGAAAAAGTAACCAAAATTCACAAACTCCAAACATATCAAAGATTATACTCAAAAAGATCGCAAACGCCATTTTGGAACCAATGGAGGTAGTTTCGAGTTCCAATTCGGCCATTTGCAGAAAGTAACATTCCGGACCAAAATCCGACTAACGACGCTATATTTAAATTAAACATTTTAAATATAAAATCGTTAAAGATGCGGGTTGTTACAAATTAAAACATTTTGATTTATTGTTTCAGATTTATAAATTGAAACAACAAGTGAATTCATGAATTTTAAATCAAATAATATAATTTATAGTGTTGTAAAACAATGCAGTGATGAATTTACTGTATTTTACATTTTTGTTAAGTACATTTGATTTGATTGAATTGGCTTCTGGAGATAGGGTAGCTATCAATGATTATGGGAAAATTTCTAAATTGGATTACAATTAAATTTTGGTGATGAGATTTGGGGATTTCAGTATGAACCCTAGTTTTTACTGGGTTCAAGTAATTGGGTGCTGCGGCTTTCAAAGTGAATCGAGTTCTGAGATATTTAGGGGATTGGTAGATGAAGGGTTGATGGAGTCATCGCCGGAGTTTGAAGTATGATAGTGGACGGAGTTGGGTGATATCGCCGTTGACAGTTTTTAGGGGGGAGGAGGTTCGGCTGTTCCAAGTATCAGTTTTAAACTTGAATTTAAATTCGAGTGGAATTTTGGGAATCTGAGGTTTGAAGGGAGTTGTGGGTTTACTGGTCGATAGGGGATGGCCATTGACGATGGTCAGAGGTGGACGGAGTTGGTCTATGGGTGCACAAGGGGTGTTGTGCATGTTGGTGATGTGGTTGTGTTGTTTTTTTGGTTGCAGGGTTTATACCCCGTGATGGTCTCGGGTATTTTGCTAAATGACTCGGAGTAGGGATGGTGTTGACTCGAAGTAAGATAGGTGGTAGCTCGGGTTGTTTAAGTGCTTCAGGTTTTAGGATTTGCAGAATTATATTTCCAGTTTTAAAAATTTTAAAAGTAAGTTTTTAAAATATAAATTTAAAACCTGAACTAAGTATAAAATTTAAACTGAATTTAAATATAAATTCAACTAGTTAAATTTTGGGTTTTTGAAATAATTTAAATTTTGAAATTTTTAAGCAAATCTGAAACCTATTTTCCAGGTTTATATGAATTACAGTGAAAAGTAGAAATGCAAACTTAAAATTTGAAAACTAGCTTGTAACCTGAATTTAGATATAAATTCAAATAATTTGAATCTTGGTCTTTGTAATTATTGAGTTTTTAAATTTTAGTTTGGGTTTTAAATAAAACAGAAACTGTTTTCTGTTTTTAGATTTAAAAGAGAAATTTAAAATTTGAAAGATGAAGTTCAATCTGAGATTTTTAAAAACCTGAAATTTAAATCTGAGTTCAATAATTTAATTCTTGGATTTTGGAACAATTTTGAATTCAGAAATTGAAGATGTTTTAAACCAAACAGAAACTGTTTTCTGTTTAAAATTTAAAAGTATAGCTTCAAATTGAAGATGGAGTTCAAACTGTAATGTTTTAAACCTAAAACTTAAATTTGAATTCAATAATTTAAATCTGAGATTTGAAATCATTTTTGAATTCAAATTTAAGATGTTAAACTAAAACAGGAAAACTGTTTTCTGTTTTTATGTTTTAATTTAAAAGCAAATTTTAAAAATGCAACTGAAATTTTAAAACAAGTTTAAATCTGGAAAACTGAAGTATGGAACTTAGCAAATAAATCTAAGTTTGAATTTAATTTGAAAACTGGAAAATTAAATTTAGACTTTAACTTTTAAAAGTATAAAAGAACATTGATTTGAATTTAAAGCTATAAGTTTTAAATTATGAAATAAGAATTTAAAATAAGTTTAAATTCAGTTTTGAAAATCTGGAATTTGACTTTAATGTCAGTTTTTAAAATTTAATAAGTTTTTAAATTTAAATTTGTTTTAACTATTTTAGAAAGTTTAAATAATTTGAATTTGAAAATGAAGATGGAGGTGTAAGTAAAGTTTTAAAATTTTAAGTTTAAATCTAGAATGAAAATTTGAATTGTGTTTCAGTTTTAAATTTAAAAAGAAATTTTTAAATTTGAATTTTTGTTGAAACAAAGTGTTTAAAATATTTTGTATAAAGAAGAATGTTTCTTAATTTTAAACTTAAGAAATCGGTTTCATTTAAATTATTAAATTAATTTAAATGGAATATTAGTTATTATTTAATTAATGAATAATGAGGAAGTTTAATTAAATTATTAATAATTTTTAAGTTAATTAATTAGATTTGAGATTAATTAATTAAGGTTAATTAATCTAAAATTAAGAATGGTTAATTAAATTTTAATTAATGATTAAGATTTATTTAATCAAGTGATTAAAGATAATTTAGATTTTAATTAACACTTACTTAATTAATAATTAGAGATTAATTAAATTGTAATTAAAGATTTATTAATTGATAATTAATAATGATTAATTATAAGTTGACTCTTAATTTAGTAATTAAGTAATGTTAATGAAGGTCATTAACTTAAGATTATTTTAACAATTAGTTAATGTGATTAATTTTTGATAATTAATTAGATTAATTAATTAATAATAATCAATTGTTTAAGTTTAATTACTTAATGAAAGTAATTAAAGAATTAATTACTTGGTGTAATTAATTTGATTAAGATGATTAGTTTAGATTAATTAATTTAAATTAATTTAAACAATTATGGATTGTTTGATAATTACTTATGTAATTTATGGATTTGCAATTACTTAAGGAAGTAATTAATTAATAATTACAGGATGTAATTAAAGATATTTATTATAGAAATAATTTGGATTTAAATTACTTTGAAATTAATCAAGTGATTAATGAAGATAATTAATTAAGATTAATTAATTTATGGAATGGGTAATTTAAGCAGTTAATTACTGAATGGTTATTAATCAAGGGTGATTAATATATATATGTGGTTTAAATTGAAGATTAATTACTTATGTAATTAATTTATATTGAGAGATTAATTAATGATGTGATTTGGAATTAATTAATTAAGGTATAATTAATAATGAAGTAATTAATAAATAAATGATTAATGTAATTAATTTTAGCTAATTAATTAATTAAGAAATTACAAGTTAATTATTTGCAAAGGTTTTAATATAATTAACTTGTGTAAGTAATATCAAATACTAATTACTTATTGTAATTAGAAATGGTTAATCAGTAATGATTAAGTGAAATAAATATTGAGATGATGATTATTTAATTGATTTGTAATCAATTAATGGTTAAGTTGAGCAGGATTTTAATGATGAAGTAATTAATTTAATTCATTTTAAATTAATTAGAGATTAGGTAATTAATTTAATTCATTTTAAATTAATTATAAATGGTGTGATCATTAGATCATTGCTTATGTTTTGATGATTGGTATTGGTTGTCTGGTATGGTTTGTAATCTCAGTTATGAGATGAGTAGTGTATGTGATATGGATGCATTGATTGCTTTTGGATGATAGTATGGATTATCTGATTATGATATGAATTATCTGTTGATAATGATAATGTTGATTATCTATTGTGTTGTGAATTATCTATTCGTGTATATTTAGATAATGAATTGAATTGTTTTAAACCTTAAAACAACTTGGACCTTAAAAGTCACGCTTTGGATTTCGATGGGACCGGGATCGGGTTTCCATATTTGGGATCCGAAAACCACATCGATTCCAATTAAACGTTAGGTCGTTAATCCAAGTGGAGCGAGTGAAGACTCGAGGTGCAAGGGTTATACGTCCGTATAACTCTGTGGGTGATTCCGTAATGAGTTTTATGGAATAGTACTTATAGATTCGAGATGGTGATTCAGAGTGCAAGGGTTATTGTCGTTAACTCTGAGGGTGATTGCAATACGAGTGTAACGAGATAACGCCTTCGGTTTCGTTCGAACCCGGAACGAACTTGTATGGATTGAATGCTTTCAGAACATCGTCAGGTGGACGATGAGCATTCTAAGTGATATGTCCTATAAAGGTAATCGTAGCCTCAAGCCTCATCAACCGGGAATGGCTAAAACAGGGGAGGTGCAGCAAAGCTTCGTGGGTAGCCCCCACTTGAGAGCAAGATTTATCCTTGTCAAGAGGTCCCTTTTATTTTCGGTTTAGTGGTGTGGTTGCTGATCACAACTGCGGGGTTGTCTTGTTTGGAACTGTTCAGTAAGGAACGGGTCCGACTTTGTGTTGCAGGGGATTGGGAGTAATCCTCGAAACGGTGATCTAGGCCACGTACTGTGACGGGCGGTACCCCAGTAGCCCAGCCATTGTATGGAATCCAAAATCCAATAAGTGCCAACGGTTTTAATTGTATTACCCACTTTTGTGGCTAGTAGCTGGAATTTAATAGATGTAACAATTTCGGCTATTTCTTATTTACTTGAAAACCCTAGACACTATTATAATATCATCGGATTTCCTATCAAATGTTTTGGTTAGCGTAAGGTAAAAACTTTTCCATTTTTATGTGTGGGAAGTCTTACATGATACCTTTTCTTTTCAAAGGTTTTTCAAAGTTAAGCAACTTTAACCTGTTACTTACACCAGACCCATGTCTGACCCGGTGTTATTTCTGTTTTTCTTTAACTCTTGGGTACTCAAATTTTTACGAGTATCCAAGGGAATTCAGGTTAGGATTCAGGTTAGCTTTGACGAATTGTGGAGAAGCAAATGGAGCAGGAGGCTTCTGTGTATAGTTATATAGTTTTCCGCTGTGTTGGTATCTCTGAGTGTTTGTCTGTTATGTATTGAGTTGTAATAACTAGACAGGTGATTATAACTGTCTAGTATGTGTTGTTATGTCTGTGTAACTCTGATATTTGATGTATACTATGTAATACTTATGTTATTAATATAATTTATTCGTTCCGATGTTGAGATTCTTGTGTTGTTTCTTCTTTCTCTTCTTTCTTTTCTCTTTTCTATCCCTTTCTTTCTTAAGGATGATACAAATTTTTGTGGAGAAAAAGTCGGGTCGTCTCATTTTTATTTCAAATATATTTCTTTTCCAAATCATACTGCTTTAAAATTTATAATATCTGGAAACCAAACATTTGAATTAGAACTTTCAACATAATACTTTGAAATTTATAGCTTTGAAACCATAACTTCAAAAACTTGAATGGTTTGGATATTCAAACAGTATATAGAATAAAATAGTTGAATTTAAAATTACTTTATAAAATAAATAATTTCTGCGACTTACAAATTATTTCATTAAAGATTAAGTCAAAATCCATAAACTTTAAAATCGCTTTCAGTTTCAATAAACCACTTCAGTTTCAATATATTTCAAACTTTGAATATTTAAAAAAATTGGAACTAAGGTTGGAAATTTCTATTCAACAAATTAAAGTCCTATTTATTTAGTTTGAAATATTTGCATAATAAATACGAAATCATTTAAATAAAACTCAAATTACTTTTAACTAAAAATTTCCTTCAATTTATTCATACTAGAAATATTCATTTAATTCATCTTGAATAAAAATTCAGTTATAAATACCATACCTTTTTAAAAATTTCAAGTTAATAAATTCTACATCAACTTATGATGTTAAATTCTTAAGTAAACTCGATTCCAAATCAATTTTTCAATTTAACTCCTAATATTAATTGATTTAAATCATTTAAAATACTATATATTCTCAGTATCTTAACATGTACCTAACCATATAATATAAAATAATCAAACTCCATTATTCATCTTATTTATTTTATTTAACAAATTTATACACAGCTTAAATTCAATAATTTAACTATATATGTACATAAGAATAAGATTTTATATAAGATCAAAAATTAATATTTATTAAACCGTATCCTATCCAAACCATAGAAATCATTTTCAAAATATTTATATATATATATATAGACCGACGGTGTCTGTATATAATTTCTACCCTATGGTCAAGTGATATGCATATCTATCAGTTCAATCCGCAATTTAAAAATAAAAATGCGGTTGTATATCATTTCAAACCGCAATCCCGAATGAAATGAAAATGCATAATAACTTGCGGTTTATACAATATAAATACAACATCCATTCATCCATCATATCAATCATCAAACACTCATAAATTTATCATCCAATTCAAACAATCACAACAATAAATAATAATTAATTACTGATAGTTAAATTTTCAATAATAAATTAAATAACTGTTTAACTGTATTTTATATGCAATAATAAATAAATTTAACTAGCAGGTTATATGCAATAAATAAATTTGACTAAAATTTTAACTGACAGTTTTAATGCAATGAATAAATAAATTAACAATTAACTTTCAGTTTTAAATGCAATAATGAATTAAATAACGCGTAAATTAATGAATGCAATTTAACTGAGAAAATGATGAAATATACGCCAAACAGCTATAAATAAAACTTTAAACACATCATAAATCAATTTAACCAACATAAGAAATTTGAGAAATTGTGAGTGGGTTAAAACACTCACCTTTTGAATTTAAATTGAATTCAAATCCAATTTAAACCCAAAAATTGGACAGTCTCCAAATTCATCCAAACTAGAGTCAAAATGTCTGAAACTCCAATATGATCTCAGCAAAACAAACCGCGCATGAATCCGAGCTCGTATGCAAAAGTTATGAAAATTTGAAAATTGGAAAATTCTGGTCCTGGTTCGACTTCGGTGCGCCGCCTCAAATTTTCGTTGTTGCTTGGAGTTTTTGCCAAAACGATCCGGAGCGACCCGAGTCATTTTCTTCCTGACCAGAAGTAGATACAGCGTTTTTGCCTGTTAAACTCGAAGCGCGACCAGAAGTTGCTACAGATCCGCAAATTTTTTTTTTTTTTTTGAAATTGAAATTGGATTGGGGAGATTAGGGTTTGCAGTGGAACGAGGAAGAGCATACGTTCAGAATGAGGAATAAGCAATGACCTAGGGTTTATAACCACATATATATAGGCAAAAGGAATAGAAAGAATGGGCTAGGTTGGATTTGGGTTTTGAACGATAATTGACCCAAAAAGCCCGTTTCGATTCCGGAACGGAAAAGGGTCAACCCATATATTAAAATATGTGCTTAAAAATATTTTAAACGCGATGGAAAAAGTTTCACATCCAAATTCCATCGTATGAAGAAGTTATGCTAAATTCAAATTTTCCAAATTAATTTCAGTTGATTTAAATTGCATAAATTTCAAGACGTTTCGAGTCCGTACGATCAAACGACAAGTCTGACCGCTACGAAACTTGAAACACTATTATAATTCACCGTTACGGATCCGATGAAACTAGTTTCGTCGAAATCCGAGTCGGTGGCTAAAATGGCTATTTTTATATTAATTAAATAAATGTATAATTAATTAATTAAATCAAAATTATTAATTTCAATTCTAAAATTGACAATTTTATCATGCTATATTGCTCAAACATTTTTAATGATTTAAACAAATTTAAATGTCTATTTAGAGAAGATAAATTTCAATATAAACCTTCAAATTCATAAATTTCAAAATTATAAATAAAATTTCCAACAATTCTATTAAATTCACTATTCATTCTATTATTAAATTCATCGTTATCAAAAGGATGCAATTTACATTGGTTCACGATTGTTTACATTTATTTTCTTAGGTTTCATCTATATTTCCATTGATGCAATATTTCAAAAATTAAGTTTCCATTTAATGGCAATAAATCATATTATCGTAATTTAAATTCAAATAAATGGAAAAAATGTTGATTCCCGTTCTTATTATTTAAACAAACATTGTCCTCTAAACATATTGACCATTTGTTTACGTTACATTACATTAATACTTCCAATTTCACCTTTTCGTATTAACTATTTTAATTCCACTTACTGTGTAATAACTACTATATTGAAATTTGTCAATTTCACTAATAAATTTAGATTTAAAACCAATTAACTAATTTACCTTGGTGCCATCCTTTATTACATTAATCGTTACTTTAAATTACATTAATAAAACATTAAATTTAGATATAGTTACTAATTATTTACATAGTTTATTTAACACCTTATATAACAAGCCACGTATATTACTTGCATTTAATTTCGTTAGTCATCAAACCACATTTATAATTCCATATTCGACGCTAATTTATTTCATTGCAATTAATATACGCCTATTTACACACTTCATACTTTTAATTATCAACCAACAATTTATTATGCATTATTTCATCAATTAATATCAATTTTGAATTTATTTCTCAATTTACCGATTTCATTCAATTATACCCTTACGAATTGGTTTCCCTCAATTGGTATTGTATTTCATTCGCTTTATTAATACTCACCTTAGTTAGTCTTAACGTAGTATTAGATTAAAATTTCATTGGTTACATCCTATTGAATTAACATTCTCCGATTACCAAATTAATCTACATCAAATTGCACTAATTAAGTGAATTAACTTTAATTGATTTCACACTAACTTTTACGAACTAAATAAATATGTAACTTATAACCATTGTTACCCTTAACACTTAATTACCTTTAAAAGTTCATTAATTACAACAAATGTTCCAATCAGCTATATAATTCAAATTTCATCTTTTACTTGTGTTCAATATTTTATTTATTTATGCTGAAATTTAAGCGCTTATACCCATTTAATATCCCAATTCATTGTTTTATCTTGGTTTCAAATTTTCAATTAAATCAATTGCCATCTATGCATAAAATTAACATTTCTATTAAACTTCCATTCACACTTTCATTATTATTTTAACAATTATTAAACATTATGATCAGTTAAAACTTCACAATGGTTTAAATCAATTGGGATTACACTACACATTTAATATTTATCAATTTGTTCTAACCTTATTACCTAAATTTACGTTCAGTTGCTATTCAATATATATATAAATTCAATATTTAAGTTCGTTTCTTATATTAAATTTATTATAAGTATTCCTTTTCCCGTATTACAATAAATTGGAAATTTCATTAGATCCATTAATTATAAATTTAATTAGCATTGTTACGTTTTTAATTCACTTATTATTTCATAAACAAGTTACCCAAATTTTATTCTCCAACTAAATATTAAATCACACAGTCTTACGTGACTTACCATTTACATTACCCTTTTTTTTATGTTTGTTTCATTATAAATTACCAAATTTTGTTTCCTTCAAAATTAAATTACTCAATTTTATTTAAAATAACCAACTTAATTATTAAAATTTTACGGGTCGTTACGCTCTCCCCCTCTCAAAACTTTTCGTCCCCGAAAAGGAAAAAGAAGGGAGAAGAAAGAATTAAGAAATCAAAATATCATACTAAAATATTAAATTCATAAACAAATGAATTTACAAAATTTATTACTTTAAATAAAATATACCCATTTTATAACCATTAAATTTTTTATACTTAAATAAATAAAGTCTGGAAAAACATTTTCAAAAAAAAAATTCTAAGTCCAAAAATTTACGAAAAATTTCGGCAGTCTCCTTTGTACGAAGAGGCTCGGGAGAAAATACAATATCAAAATATAACAATTATATTACATATATTATCCAAAATATAATATCCCAACCCGAGAAAATGTATAAAAATAGCGCTTTAAACCGTAATCCGAAACATACCTATTTGTCGGGCAATTTACTCTTAATTTATGGAACCAAAAGCAGTAGCAATTGCTTCCATAACCTGCATTTCACTTATAAAATCCAAAGGGTTAACAATTTATATAAAGTGAAATATTTAAGTGGTTTCAATCACTAACAACAAATCAATACCACAACCATCAATTTCAACAAACAGCATACACAACAAATACAAAACAACCATTCAATCAAGCAAACAAATAGTTGTTCGGGTTCAAAACTTTTAAATTGTACGGAATGAAGAATAAACTACTAGCGCATCATTTACTCAACAGTCTTAGATGAAACTAAATAGATTATTTTTCATCCAAGCAATTTTAAAGTATCCTTGCCCAAACAACCATAAACCAAGCAATAACAATTCCAACCAACAAATCAAATTAACTTATTATTAATTTTATTTCGTCCATTAGTTGTTTGATTTCCTTTCTTTCATTCATACATTTATACTACTTCATTTCATTTATTTATCAATTTAAACTTAAGTTTAAAACTCTATACCACCAATTCCAATAAATAAAAGCAATTTATTGAACCCTTTCATTACATATTTTTACTGTACAATTTCCATTACATTTCTTATTAAACATTTCAACTTCTAATATTTGGTAAGTTATATATATGCTTTTAAAGAACGTAATTGAAAGTTATACAAGTTTTCTCATTTCTTTTAATTAATTCATTGTTCAATAAATTTTTTCCTTTTTCTTATAAGTTATACTTAAATCTCTTACCTACATTAGAGGTTTCAATTATTAATTACTTACCTTTCATTTCACTATAATAATTGAACAATTAATTAATTGAAATATAAGAATTTAATACCGGGTTAAATTTCAAATTATTTTAAAATAATCGATAAATATATTCTTACAACTTATATATCTTTAATTATATTTAAAACAATTCAAAATTTATATATATTTTTTCAAAACTGAATCTGCAGTAAAACTACTACAGTGGCCTTTCCCCTTCGAAACTCGAAAATGAAAGTCGATGATGCGGCCGCCATCACCGAAATTATTTTCCAACGACAGAGAGGAAAGTACAAAACTTATTTCTCCAAAATCTTCTTTAAAACAATTCTTTCGAATTATAATAAATATTTATATTAGAAAGTACTTATAAAAAAATATTATTAAATTCCAAAATTTATTCGAAAGAAATTTCAAAACCCCTTCTTTAATCTTATTTCTATTATTATTTACACACTTTATAACCTAACAACCAATCTATTGTAGCCAAATACAGATATCATTTGAAATTTTTTATTTTATATAGAAATATAATAGGCAAAATTATTTCATTCACCAATATTAAAAACAAATATTATGTCGGTCTGTCCTATTAAGTGTTTAGAATTCCCTATTGATGTCACAGCGCCTCATGCACCAACCAGAATCTATAAATACAAAACGGAACAGATTAACACAATATAAAAATCTTTTTTATAACATTAACAAATACGCTCTCTCATATATATATACGCTCAGCGACTCCCATAGGGTATTTCTACCCTATTAGTAAAGAGTCAAACCCCACAAAGCTAAGGTTTATCGCTAAACCAAAGCTTTGATACCAACTGTAACGTCCCGCCTTTTCGCACGCTTTAAATCGACACATGTGCCAATTCAAACCATACGGAAGGGCGGATTGTTATGGGGTAAATAAGATAAACACAGAGAAGATGAAGAAAGAATAAAAAAACAAAATAGAATCTTGCAGCGGAACGATAAAATATAATAATAAATATACAGTTCATAAAACTGTTTACAAAACATTTGATTTTCTTTATACAATAAATATCAGAGTTCACGTACCAATAAACATCAATGCAGCGGAATCAAATGGTGTAGTGGAATAATATAATAGATAGTAATGCTACAAATCTTCGTCTTCGTCCTCCATAATAAAATCTTCAAATCCTGAAACGCTTGGACTGACCCGAGCGAATTGAAAAGACAAAACACTCGAGTCAGAACTAAAAGATCTTATGTAAGTTAATTCAACAGGGATAAATATGAGTGCAGTAACTTAAAAGATGCTCGTGATTCACATCACTTAAGGATCCGTTAAACTATTTACTATGTAGTATATTTCGCTATTATAATAGTGTCTAATTGTAAAATAAACTTACTTTTAAATAGCGTTAAGGATTTACATTTTTCACCTTAACACAGTTATATATTCCCATAGTCTATACAGTGCCGTAATCTCCCCCGTACTGTGCGTCGTCAGAGGGCACTCCATAGGTATGGTACAAAACCAAAATCGTATAAGGCACGCAAGGGTAGGTGACACGGCACAACTAGGAAATGTCAGGGTAGATATACCAATTGCCATCCGGACTGGTGGTAACGCATAGCCGCGGCTACCGCCCACCTCGAACAAACACCCCCAAAATCAAAGAAATCAAAAGTGAAGGTGGCCACCAGATCAATCCAAAGTCAGAGTATAGTATCGAAGGGATGTGTCCGATAAAGCGCGCTAACCCCCTTGGCCCGAGAATCGCTCCTGTTTTAGCCACCTTATGCCAACTCACGGGAGTCGGGTCCATGTATTTACCTTACAGGAAACGCCGCCACCAACCTACTTCATTCTGGAATCTCCACGGCGTATACGGATGTTAAAGTGGTTTTCGGAGTTGGCAGAGAGTATGACAACTTCCGATCCCGGTCTCTTTAACAATCAAACGTTATTATAACACCGCGGTCTTTGAAATAGTGAAAATAATTATCCATTTCAAAACCCATAAATACGATATCATTCCATTTCCAAATCAACTAATTTTGATATTATTTTCATAAAACCCAAAATCAATAATATATTTTTTATTTCAAATATATTTCTTTTCCAAAATCATACTGCTTCAAAATTTATAATATCTGGAAACCAAACATTTGAATTATAACTTTCAACATAATACTTCGAAATTCATAGCTTTGAAACCATAACTTCAAAAACTTGAATGGTTTGGATATTCAAACAGTATATGGAATAAAATAGTTTGAATTTAAAATTACTTTATAAAATAAATAATTTCCACGAGTTAGAAATTATTTCATTAAAGATTAAGTCAAAATCCATCAACTTTAAAATCGCTTTCAGTTTCAATATATTTCAAACTTTGAATATTAAATAAAATTGGAACTAAGGTTGGAAATTTCTATTCAACAATTTAAAGTCCTATTTATTTAGTTTGAAATATTTGCATAATAAATCCGAAATCATTTAAATAAAACTCAAATTACTTTTAACTAAAAAATTCCTTCAATTTATTCATACTAGAAATATTCATTTAATTCATCTTGAATAAAAATTCGGTTATAAAAATCATACCTTTTTAAAAATTTCAAGTTAGTAAATTCGACATCAACTCATGATGTTAAATTCTTAATTAAACTCGATTCCAAATCAATTTTTCAATTTAACTCCTAATATTAATTGATTTATATCATTTAAAACTCTATATATTCTCAGTATCTTAACATGTACCTAGCCATATAATATAAAATAATCAAACTCCATTATTCATCTTATTTATTTTATTTAACAAATTTATACACAGCTTAAATTCAATAATTTAACTATATATGTACATAAAAATAAGATTTTATATAAGATCAAAAATTAATATTTATTAAACCGTATCCTATCCAAACCATAGAAATCATTTTCAAAATATTTTTATATATATAGACCGACGGTGTCTGTATATAATTTTCAACCCTATGGTCAAGTGATATGGATATCTATCATTTCAATCCGCAATTTAAAAATAAAAATGCAGTTGTATATCATTTTAAACCGCAATCCCGAATGAAAAGAAAATGCATAATAACTTGTAGTTTATACAATATAAATACAACATCCATTCATCCATCATATCAATCATCAAACACTCATAAATTTATCATCCAATTCAAACAATCACAACAATAAATAATAATTAATTACTGATAGTTATATTTTCAATAATAAATTAAATAACTGTTTAACTGTATTTTATATGCAATAATAAATAAATTTAACTAGCAGGTTATATGCAATAAATAAATTTGACTAAAATTTTAACTGACGGTTTTAATGCAATGAATAAGTAAATTAACAATTAACTGTCAGTTTTAAATGCAATAATAAATTAAATAACGCGTAAATTAATGAATGCAATTTAACTGAGAAAATGATGAAATATACGCCAACATCTATAAATAAAACTTTAAACACATCATAAATCAATTTAACCAACATAAGAAATGTTAGAAATTGTGAGCGGGTTAAAACATTCGCCTTTTGAATTTAAATTGAATTCAAATCCAATTTAAACCCAAAAATTGGACAGTCTCCAAATTCATCCAAACTAGCACCAAGATTTCTGAAATTCCGATACGATCTCAGCAAAACAAATCGCACATGAATCAGAGCTCGTATGCAAAAGTTACGAAAATTTGAAAATTGGAAAATTCTGGTCCTGGGTCGACTTCGGGTTCGACTTCGGTGCGCCATCTCAAATCCCCGATGCTTGCTTGGATTTTTTGCCAAAACGACCCAGAGCGACCCGAGTCATTTTCTTCCTGACCAGAAGTGGATACAACATTTTTTCTCTAAAACTTGAAGCGCGACCAGAAGTTGCTGCAGATCCGCAACTTTTTTTTTTTGAAATTAAAATTGGATTGGGAAGATTAGGGTTTGCAGTCGAATGAGGAAGAGCATACGTTTAGAATAAGGAATAAGCAATGACCTAGGGTTTATAACCACATATATATAGGCAAACAGAATAGAAAGAATGGGCTAGTTTGGATTTGGGTTTTGAACGATAATTGACCCGAAAAGCCCGTTTCGATTCCGGAACGGAAAAGGGTCAACACATATATCAAAATATATGTTAAAAAATGTTTTAAACGCGATGGAAAAAGTTTCACGTCTAAATTCCATCGTATGAAGAAATTATGCTAAATTCAAATTTTCCAAATTAATTTCAATTGATTTAAATTGCATAAATTTCAAGGCGTTTCGAGTCCGTACGATCAAACGACAAGTCCGATCGCTATGAAACTTGAAACACAATTATAATTCACCGTTACGGATCCGATGAAACTGGTTTCGTCGAAATCAGAGTCAGTGGCTAAAATGGCTATTTTTATATTAATTAAATAAATGTATAATTAATTGATTAAATCAAAATTTTAAATTTCAATTCTAAAATTGACAATTTTATCGTCTTATATTTCTCAAACATTTTTAATGATTTAAACAAATTTAAATGTCTATTTAGAGAAGATAAATTTATAAATTTCAATATAAACCTTCAATTTCATAAATTTCAAAATTATAAATAAAATTTCCAACAATTCTATTAAATTCACTATTCATTCTATTATTAAATTCATCGTTATCAAAAGGATGCAATTTACATTGGTTCACGATTGTTTACATTTATTTTCTTAGGTTTCATCTACATTTCCATTTATGGAATATTTCAAATATTAAGTTTCCATTTAGTTGCAATAAATCATATTATCGTAATTTAAATTCAAATAAATGGAAAAAATGTTGATTCCCATTCTTATTATTTAAACAAACACAATCCTCTAAACATATTGACCATTTGTTTATGTTACATTACATTGATACTTCCAATTTCACCTTTTCGTATTAACTATTTTAATTCCACTTACTGTGTAATAACTACTATATTGAAATTTGTCAATTTCACTCATAAATTTGGATTTTAAAACCAATTAACTAATTTACCTTGGTGCCATCCTTTATTACATTAATCGTTACTTTAAATTACATTAATAAAACATTAAATTTAGATATAGTTACTAATTATTTACATAGTTTATTTAACACCTTATATAACAAGCCACATATATTACTTGCATTTAAGTTCGTTACTCATCAAACCAGATTTATAATTCCATATTCAACGCTAATTCATTTCATTGCAATTAATATACGCCTATTTACACACTTCATACTTTTAATTATTAACCAACAATTTATTATGCATTATTTCATTAATTAATATCAATTTTGAATTTATTTCCCAATTTACCGATTTCATTCAATTATACCCTTACGAATTGGTTTCCCTCAATTGGTATTGCATTTCATTCGCTTTATTAATACTTACCTTAGTTAGCCTTAACGTAGTATTAGATTAAAATTTCATTGGTTACATCCTATTGAATTAACGTTCTCCGATTACCAAATTAATCTACATCAAATTGCACTAATTAAGTGAATTAACTATAATTGATTTCACACTAACTTTTACGAACTAAATAAGTATGTAACGTATAACCATTGTTACCCTTAACTCTTAATTACCTTTAAAAGTTCATTAATTACAATAAATGTTCCAATCAGCTATATAATTCAAATTTCATCTTTTATTTGTGTTCAATATTTTATTTCATTATGTTGAAATTTAGACGCTTATACACATTTAATATCCCAATTCAATGTTTTATCTTAGTCTCAAATTTTTAATTAAATCAATTGTCATCTATGCATAAAATTAACATTTCTATTAAACTTCCATCCACGCTTCCATTATTATTTTAACAATTATTAAACATTATGATCAGTTAAAATTTCACAATGGTTTAAATCAATTGGGATTACACTACACATTTAATATTTATCAATTTGTTCTAACCTTATTCCCTAAATTTACGATCAGTTGCTATTCAATATATATATAAATTCCTAAATTCAATATTTAAGTTCGTTTCTTATATTAAGTTTGTTAATAAGTATTCCTTTTCCCGTATTACAATAAATTGGAAATTTCATTAGATCCATTAATTATAAATTCAATTAGCATTGTTACATTTTTAATTCACTTATTATTTCATAAATAAGTTACCCAAATTTTATTCCAAATATTAAATCACAAAGTCTTACGTGATTTACCATTTACATTACCCTTTTTTTATGTTTGTTTCATTATAAATTACCAAATTTTGTTTCCTTCAAAATTAAATTACTCAATTTTAATTAAAATAACCAACTTAATTATTAAAATTTTACGGGTCGTTACAGTATGGTTTGATTTTATAAAGTAAACAATGTATAGTATTATTTAAAATGATTATGTAGGAAGGAAATAATAATTTATTTGAGATACCTTGGATCTTAAAGAGTTTTTGGTGTATCAATGTTTTGGAAATAGTACACTTAGAAATATATCTAAGAATATATACCTTTGAATGGGAATTTTATAGAAAGGTGTGTATCCTTTTGGATTTGATATAGAGAATAAGTCCCAATTTGTTTTATGGTGATCACAAAATCTTCTAAGCGACGATTGAATATTTTCTTAGAAGAAAAGTATTATGCACTTAGTAAATTATTCCCTTTATCATTGTACGGTTGGGACGAGTACGGATCCGGACAAATCCAAAAGTAAATTGGAAACTGATAGTCGATGAAACTATTTTTTTGGAAATATATTTGATACGGTTTCAAAGGAGGGATTTTGAAGATTGGAAATATTGTTTTTAAGTTAACTAGTTTGAGTGGCCTGGAATAACTAAAAATGGGTAAGAAATATGTTCGGATAGTAAATGTTTCTCTTGAATGTTATTCTTATAGTAAGGAAATGTATGATACTATTTGGTAGCACCCAATTCCTTAGTATAATTTTGGGGTTACTCGTGCTTTATATATATATATATATATGATATGGATTAAAATATATATAATATCATTTCAAATTTGTTGAAATAAATATCCAAGTGTTTGATCCTTAAGTTCCCAAGTATATAGTGCCGTTTCAAAAAGTGTTTAGAATGAAAACCCGGGTGTTTAAAGATTGTTAAGTGAGTTGAAAATATAAGTTTGAATTTAATAGTTGGGTACACCCTTATAATGTGATAGAGTGTTTTACAAGTTTTAGAAATCGAAGGGAGTAACATAAAAAATTTCATAAATAATTTAGTGGTAGTACTATTGGTAGTAGAAATAACTAATTAAGTAAGTGCGTCGGTTGGACGTAGATCATTTCTCCATTTCATATAGTTTTGATCTAAGATTCGAGTATATAACTTTAAGGTGTTTGCACCATTTTGAAAAAGAATATATTACTCATTTTCTGACGGCGAACACTTGATGAGGATTTTGGTATAGGACCAGGGTTTTCTATCATAGTTACAACTATGTAAGGAGAACTGAGGTTCCAAATCAAGAAGCCTGATCGGAGTCCGCATTAAAAAGAGCGATACTAGTTCGGAAGTGAAGTTATGTATTCGAGTTGTGATAGAATCATATTTTTATATAAGAATGATCTATGCAAATCATATGGACTGAGGTATGGATTTTAGTGTTTTCTAGGATAGGTTGAGATGTAATTTCGGAGATGAAATTCTAAGGGAGGAAGAATGTAATGACTCGGAATTTCACTGCTTTAATTTATGAATATTTAATTAATTCCAAATATTAAATATATAGGTTTTATAATAAAAATAATGCTCTTTTAAATAATAAATAATGATGGTGAAATAGTTTTTAAAATTTGTTGCAATGATACATAGTTTAAAGAAAAATAGAATATGTGACCGAAATTCGTTTTCTAAATTTTCGACTTTGCATTGGCTAAAGGTTATCGGAAACGTTGTGAACACTAATGAAAATATATTTACGTAAATGTATAAATAATTTAGTCTATATTGGCATGAATATATGTGTATATACTTAAGTTTATATGGTTTTAAATATTAAAAATGAAATAAGAAAACATGCTGTGACATTTTGACGATTCTAGAACAGAACATGTTTAAACATGATTGCATTGATGTGATGGCTTGGGGGATTAGGGAGGACAAGAATTTCGTGTACTTTAGGATTTGAGGGGAGCATGATTGATGAGGTGTCACTAATGTAGTGGAGATTACGTAAGGGAAGGACTTTTTAGCAATTTCCTAGTTGTATTTTATATAAAAGCAATTCTCAAAATTCTCTTTCTCATTTTACACTTCATTCTCATTTTCTAAAACTTTCCAAGTTTCAAAAAATATATTTTCATGGATTATTTTCCTTCTTCTTAGCTCAAAAGTTTAAAAATCCAACTTCTAATCTCTAAATGTTTTAAAAATCCATTTTTAACTCCTTCGTTTCCATTTCAAAACACCACCATTTTCTCTATACTTTACTCAGCCATAATTCCCTGCGTTCGACTCCAAATGGAGATTTTCCTTTTTCAATGCATTTGTAATTCCAGTAACTACAAATTTCTACTCAGTTTCTCTGTTTCGAGCATAAATCCTCCAAAAATTGAAAATTTTCAAGTGTGTTTTTGAACCTAGATTTTGAAGTTCGAAAATCCCCCTTACTGTTTTGACCATAATTTCCTCAAAAATTATCCAAATTGAGAAATCCTTTCTTATAAATGATAAAGGAAAGAATAATCTAAAACTTTCCTTTTGACTACTTTGCCAAATCAGAGAGAAAAGGTTTAGAAAACATAGAGCAAGTTGACATATTTTCAAGTTGGTTTTGTTGATTTCCAAGCTTTACAGTCCTAAGTGTTTGCAAAAGTTCATCGAATTTTGAGTGAGTAAATTTATTTAAATTTTGGAAGCGTTTACTTTATATATATGTATGTTGGATGTGTGGTTATATATATATATATATATATATAATGTTTTGTTTGGTTTATGGTATGTTTGGATGTGAATGTATGTGCTAACTTGTAGTTTAGCATTAGACTTTGAAATGACGGTTTATGTGATATGTTTGGATATGAAGTCGTGAGCTTTGATGTGTTAAAGATATAGATTTTATTTGGTATGCCTGGATTTGTTTTTGAATGGTAACTTAGGAAAGAAATTCTAAGTTATTACATTCATAGCGACAGTAGCGATAGCCGCTATGAGTGCAGTTCGGAAATTACGATTTCCAAGTTTTCGAAGATTTCTTTTAAAATGTTTTTGAAAACCATTTTAAACTTAATTAGTAAGAATGTAACTTAATTAATTTTGTTTCAAGGTAATTAGTTTAATAATTAATTAATTTATTAATAAAACATAATGGTTAAGTAATTAAGTTAAGTAATTAGAGTTTAAGAATTAAGTATTAACTAAGTTAATAATTTTATTTAATTAAGAAAGTTTTAATTAATGATTAACTAAGTTAAGGAGTAATTATTTGATTAATTTTTATTTTAATCAAGTTAATTATTTTAATTAATTATTTAATTAAAGTTTGGATTATTTAATTAATTATTATTTTGAAGGTTAATTATTTATCTAATTCTACTTAACTAAAAGTTAAATTTTACATTATTAGTTAATTATGATTAAAAGGTTTAACTTATTTTTTAAGTTTGAATAATATGATTTAATTAATTGATTGTGATTAATTAATATTTAATTATTAACGAAGGCTTAGTTAATTATTTAATAATTAATAAATGATTAATTTGGGTTTAATTAATAGTTAAATTTTTTTAACTATTTATTCATATTAAGGTAAGATTCAATTAAATTTAATTATGATTTAAATATCAATTTAACTTATAATTAATTATTTTTAAAAGGGTTTAAAGGTTTAAATCCTTTGGTTTCCAAAGATAAATTTGTTTAAAGATATCTCTTTTTCAAATATGATTTTGAATACAAGTGTTAATACCATTAAGGAACCATATAACTATGAATGAGTTATAATGTAGATCATTTGGTTGTTTGGACATGTGTTAGCAGAATAAATCCCCGTTCTGCTATAAATTGGTTGATTGATTGCTTGTTTGTGTGGACATGTGTTAGTAGAATAAATTCCTTTTCTACTATAAATTGTTTAGTTGTTTGATTGTTAGTTTTATGTGTGGACATGTCTTGACAGAATAAATCCTCATTATGCTATTAATTGATTGAATTATTTGGACATCTGTTTAACAGGACAAATCACCATCCTGCTATTATGTTATTTGGACATGTATATGCTAGTTTGCTTATATTGACATGTTTTCCCTAATTTGAATATGAGTTGTATTTACATATGTGTTGACCTATGTAAATAACTATTTAGTGAATTGAAATTCAATTGAGATTGAATGGTAACTTAAATCAGTACCATTGGGATTGCAAAGCCTCATTTCGAATTACTAAAGTATGTTTTTGGATTATCTTAAATCAATTTGGAGTTAAAAGTTTATAAATGATTATCAGGTGATACTATTATTTTATGAAGCTATTTATAAATAATATCTTGTTAAAAATGGGTTTATTAAATAAAAGGTTTACCTAAATTAATTTACAAATGATATCTTTAAAATGATATTTTATAAACGAGATTCTATAAAGGAATTATGAAGGAAGATTTTAAATAGTTTTAAAAATATAATGAGATTTTATAAATCATTTTAATGATTTTGAAGGATGTTTTAAATCAAGTTTGAAAATTTGTAAAGAGGTTTGAAATGTGAAATGAACTTATAAATGAACTTTTATAAGGGATAAGTTGATGAGTTTTATAAGTGAATGATTTTAAAAGTAAGTGATGTTTGAAAGGGAATTGTTTAGCCATTTAATATGGAATGTGAGAAAAAAGGATTTTCTAAAATATTTTTGGTAAATACTTAAATTGTTTCCATGTAAAATGGGGAATGTTAAGGAAAAGAGTTTTGAAAGGATCTTTTGATTAAGTTTAATAAAGTGATTTTATTAATTAAAGTTTAATTAATAAAGGCTTAGAGGATCCCATATGGGTTTGAATCAATGTTTCATTGTTTGTTTAATTTGATAGTTAAATAACAAACTATCAAATATGAACCTAAACGTAATTTTGAAAACATCTAGGAGAAACACAAGGATTATATGGTACACTTACCGTTGAAGGTGCTACACAATATGTATAAACTCGTTTAGTTCTTATAGGATAAATGATAAGAAAATCCATCCTCTAATGTTTAGGTGGTGAACTCCGCTATTGTCATTTATCTATTTATTTCCTAAAGAATGGCGGTTGAGTTTACCGTAATTATCAATAGTTGTTTCGAAGGGACCGAGATCGGATATGTTATCCGAATACCACTTCGATCCAACGAATGCGTTTCAAAGTGAAGACATCAGGAAGAGCAAGGAATCAAAGATAGAGATGTGAAGTGTAAGGGCTAATCGCTACTAATCCTGATGGTGATTCCAACATGGATGTAGTAGGAATAGTGCCTTTTGGTTTCTTTCAGACCTAGAACGGACTTGTATAGATGAATGCCATCAGCACATTGTCATTGGAGGGCAATAAAAATTTTAAGTGTAAATTCCTTGAAAGATAATCGTAGCCTCAAGCCTCATCAACTGGAAATGACTGAAAATCTAGGTAGATACAACAAGCTAAGTGGGTCGCATCCATTAGGGTATGTTTTCACCCTTCTAGATACATCTACATATTTATGGATTGGTTTTGCATGAGATCTCAATAAAAAGGGTTGCAAAACAATCGGAGTAATTACATATTAGGTACTATCCAGTAAAGGATAGGACGGTCATGTGTTAATAGGGATCGATAGGTTCGACCCTGGTATATTTTCTAAACGTATAATGTGATAGGTGGTACTCCAATGCCTAATCATTATATGGAATCCATTCTCCAATAAGCGCCGTATGGTTTTGATAGTGCCCAAATATGTTGAAATATGAGATGCAAACATTTCAGCTATTTTAATATTTTACTTTGAGCATTTAGACATTATTATAATATTAGTGGATTTGATATAAAAAGTGTTTTGGTTATTGTAAGGTAAAAACTCGTCCGTGTTTATGTGCGGCGTGGTCTTACGAGATACCCTTGATTTTTTAAAGAGTTTTCAGAGTAATAATTAAGTTGTTTGAGTTTACTAGCACCAGATCCATGTTTGACCGGGAGTTTTATTTTCTTTTCCTAAAACTCTTGGGTGCTCAAATTTTTACGAGCATCCAACAGTCCAGGTTTCTTACGAATGAATTTAGGAGGAGCTTGGAGCAGGTGAACGATTATAAGCCAAGATGAATAATAAACCAAATTGGAAAAGGGTGAAAATCCATTCGTACATAAACCAAGTCCAACACTACGACTTTCCATTGCAAAATCGGGATATTCTGATCAAAATACTTCCATGATTCCCCATCAGTTGGGTGTGTTAACGTACCTTCTTCTTGTGTTCTAACACTATGTTGTCTCATATGATGCGCGGTTATAGAAGATGCATAAACTTTGAAACCTATGAGTAATAGGTAAATAAGGCATAAGTTTATACGCGACTTCCTTGCCCTTCTTCTTTCTTGGTTTGTACCTTTCCTGATTACATATTTTACGATTCCTAAGCTTGATATCTTCTTTCCAAAACAACATGCAACCGTTTAAACTTGTGTCTATTTTTTGATACGGTAAACCAAAAGCCGACGTAAATTTTTCACTTCATAATGATTTCCGCACATTAAATTATCGGAAGGCATATGACGCTTCGTAGCTTGTACAACAGCTGTAAATCCAGCTTTTGCGAGGTTGTATTTAGATTTCATCGCAATATATTCTGCAGTTATGATTAATTGGGTGCCGCTTGTACATCCTTCCCAAAGGGGTTTCTTCTCGAAATCCAATAAATCGTTAAAAAATTTGCTCCAATATTTGGTTCTTCTTCAACGTTAACATCATCATCAACAAATTGTGCAGTAGGGAACATTGAACGTACTGCATCTTCAACCATATGTTCTATGAGATTCGTCGTAACAATTTCATTACTCACTACCTCCTCTAACTGTACAGGATTAGGTGTTACAAGTTCTCCGTGACGATCACATACCAAATAGTTTGGCATGAAACCGTACTGACGCAAATGAACTCTAACCGTTTTGGTATCAAATGCTTCAACAGTTTACACCTACTACATGGACAACATATTTCTTCATCGTTTCCATTATTACTGAAAGCGAAATTAATAAATACGTGTATACCATTATTAAAATGTTCACTTATTGAGCCTTCAATTTTTCTTCATTGTTGATACATCCAGCTTCGATCAATAAAATAATTCATCATCTCTCCTACTATAATTAAAAAATACGACATAAATGAAAACCATATTGGCAATTTATTTTTCAATACAATTTACAGTTTAATGTTTTATATTAATTAATCATTAACACTTTGTTGTTGAGTCATCCTACTTCCCATTGCAAACACAGTAACGTAATAAAATCTCGTACATCATTTTATTTTAAACGATTCAACAAAATTTTGGCAGCACTTTACTTTTATTCCCTGAGTCGTACACAATTGTGTGTACATAGAGAACATAAAGAAAGCGCTGTCGAAATTTTGTAAACCATTTAAAATGAAACGGTTTACGAGATGCAATTACGTTACTACATTTGTAACTTGTCCAATACAGGGAAAAATCCAATAAATATTGTATACGATGAATATAGATGTCCGTTAAAACGAATACTCACATAACGATCATATATAATACTTATCAGACGGGGCCAAAAAACACACTTAGGGTTTTATGAATAAAGTATATTACATATTTTATATATTTTTTATAAAAATTGGCTTTCGACGTTTACATTGAATATTTAATTTAAGTTAAGTTACTGTATACGATAGTCTATCACATACGCACATGTTTAAAACTTTAATTAACTAACGTACGTATATAAAATTAATTATCGTTTTCGACGTTTTAGAAAATGCATAAACTAAATTACGCTCATCCACACTAAATAACCTAATTAAGGCGTAAAAGCACTAAATTATTCAACTAATGCACACTAATTTCTTATCGCACAAACTAAACAAGTTAGTATTCAACACCTATAAGATAATAACAGTAATTAACATTATAAATTATACTACGCAATCAATGGGACAATATAAACAATTAAACTAACAAATTAATCTTAAATTAAAAAATTCATAAAATTAGGGTTTAGAGATAATACCTAAAATAGAGGAGATTGGGGGTTTGGAGGAGAATAGATTTCGAATTGACGAAGCTGGAGTTGATTTCGGCAGAATTTCGATGCTTGAAGCTGGAGGGGGAAATGGTGGAAGAAGCTTTTGGTGATTTGAGATGAGGTAATATGATTCTGGTTCGGCCTGAGGAAGAAGTTATACGTGATTTTCCGACGGCTACCAACGATCGCAAACAGCCATATTCTAACGGCTTACGACGGTTAATTATTTTATTCGTAACAAAGTCCAGAATACACTAGCCGTTAGAAATGAATCGTCGGCGGCCCGTCGGTACATGTTGTCGGAATATACTGTTGTTTTGTATGGATCGAAAATATGCAAAAATCTATTATGGAAAATCCAAAACACCGTGAAAAGGACGAAAATGTCCATGAAATCTCGAAGTCCATCTCTTTGGAAATTGCTGATCCAATTAATTGGAAATATCGTTTGAATATTGTTTATCAATCCCAACAAGCAGCATTAAAATTAATATCTATTAAAAAATTTGTTGTTGTCAAGCATTTGTTTTAGTTGTCAAATAGTAGGCACAATAAAAAATGACAAGTAGATGGATAATATGCTAGAAGAAATCTAGAAAACAGAAACAAGCATTATGATGAAGATGGAAAAATATTAGAACAATCCGTAGAAAGAAACATAGCACGCATGACAATGCTTAGTTCGACGACATGTTTTGAACCCTACCATCTTAGTTTTGAAAATCTTTTTTATCTCACTTTTATAACCTAAAGAAACCTTGACCTTTACCGTCTATGATTCACCGTCTATAATAAATATCAAAACTTTACCATTAGCTGCTAATATGCAATAAAAAACTGAAGTGCTTACAGTTTTTGTACCAACTTAAGAGATTGAAGTTTTCGTTGATTATTAAACGATAATTGATTCTTCAGTGCTAAAGAAAGACTTATTAATTTGGATTTTATGATTTTGTCATCTGATTATGATGACTGTAGACCAACAGTGAATATATGTTATGTTATGTTATGGCCTTACGCTTTTACAGATCAAGTTATTTGACATGGTCAGTTCATCTTACTTCATTTACATTGGTGTAGGAGCAAAGGGTAAGTACAAAACATGACTTTACGGTTCCAAGGTAACATATTTTCCGTAGGTTTATTAATTTTACTATTGAAAACTCTTCATGTTCACCAATATATTTTTGCCATTCGATGCAATATCAAGAAATTTGCTACTTCTGCGTAGGGTAATGAATAATAACCCATTATGCTGCTTGATCCATGATACAGTTGACTTGGAGCATCTCCAAAGGTCCAGGTACAGAGTATACATATTACATTTTCTGAGGTTGCAAAATGTAAGTTCACGAATAGTCCAACAGCAGATAAAAGCAGACGCTTGATTGACCAACGGCTAAAGCTTAGACACCGGTTGAACAAACGTCCGTGTTTGAAAATAACCTAGGAGCTCGTTCAACCAACACCTAAACTTTAGCGTCGGTTGATCTAAACCATAACGTCTATGGTAGACAATGTTTTCACTATTCATCTCACTTTTTACCTTACACCTTTTTTACAATTTCTTTTTTTATTCGTCAAGATGTCGAAATATCGCTGTACCCTGTTAAAATTGCTAGACGGACTATCCATTACACGACCGATGTCGATGCTGGTGCAGCTCGTATCATTTCAGATTCTACCATAACTACAGATGAACTACGATGCTTGCACGAGCTACTCCCGACAAGGGCACATCAACTTAGAGTAGCGTCATCGACACCGTAAGTATATTTTTAATAAATAACTATCAGATGAACATGTTTATCACAAACTGTAAATGTTATTGGTTTGCTTAGTTTACCGTCATTAGTGGAAATTAAGTTGAAGGACTTCTCATTTCAAGATGATAAGTTTTAAGAACAATACTTCTGAATAATTAGTTTTAAGGACAATTTACAGTAAAATGATAAATTCAATTATCTTTATAAGTTATAAAGGAAAATGATAAATTCATTTATCATTATTTCTGTGTAACGGAAAATAATAACTTTATTTCTCTTTTTCCTGTAAATTATCCTTAAAACTAATGTTACAGAAGTGTTGTTCTTAAAACTTATTACCCTACACAAAGAAGCCCTTTGGATGAAAATCCATTTATGTTAACATTAAATAATTGCTTATAAAGGATCGGCCACTTAGCTATGTGCGATAGTTGGCACACATTGGTAATTGGCATAGATGCATTACTAAGTATTTTTCCATATTACTTGAGCCGGTTAAGACTAGGCTATATGCATCACCTTTAGGTGATTTTGTACAGTTGCTTACATTTGCACGTGTCGACCGTTGTATGATAGAGACCTTCATTGAGAGATGCTGGCCTACCACTCATACGTTTCATTTTTCAGATTTTGAGTTGGGATTGACTTCTTTAAATTTTAATGCCATGACCGATATAGAGGTTGGTCGACAAGATCATGTACCGATACCCTTTGATAGATCGAGAATTTTGAGTCATATTTTATGTATTTACCGGCTTTGGCTGATGATGAGGTTAGAGAAGTTATTGTTACTGTAACAACCCTAAATTTAACGCATAAAAATTTAATTCGTTAATTAATTAAATAATAAAACAACTTTATAAAATTATCATAATTGAGCCACGGGAGTTGCACCATTGTTTCTGTGGTAATTTTTTGGTCAATTTCTATATATAGAACGTCAGAAATCAAGCTAATATAAACGAGATATGAATTAAACAAGACAACGAATAATATATATATATATATATATATATATATATATATATGGCCAGGTCGACCTGGGTAAGGGGGCGGCCAACCGCCTTGTCGACTCACCTGCCCTTTTGGGGCGAGCGAACGTTTGTTCGTACGATGAGCATGAATTTAGCCAACTTTGCACATCATTTGCATTCTTTATTTTAATCCAGTCCTTCTATTCTTGCACCCGATGGCTCCTACTCAGCCTATGACGTGGTTGCATCATATTCAATCCCCAAATCCAACGGTCTGAGATCCACTTCTACCCCTATAAATAGAACCCTGGGCCTAACACTTTTCTCATTCTAAAATCTTCTCCAATTAGATTCACCTATTCAGGAAGGACCATAAGCGGAATAATTTTCCAAGGAGGAAATCGTTTTAAATAAAAATATTTAACAACCCCAAGTGGATCTATGAAGGCCTAAAGGGAAGAGCGAAGGACCAAAGATGAGTGATTGTAATTATTTTAAATTTCTTTAAGTAATTTAAAATAATAAGGTTTTCAATAGTTGTAGTTTAACTACGATTTTTGGAGTAACCTTTTCAGTAATTTATTTGCACTTTCTAGAATTATTTTCAATTATTCATTCTAGCTATTCTTTTCAGTTAATTTTAGTTTATTTATGTTAGTTATAGCTTTTCCAATTCAATTACAATTTGTTTATAATATTTTAATTTATTTACTATTATTTATGCGTTATTTACATCTTTTTCCTACGCCTTGGATTTCATTCTATTTTTAGTTTTCATTTACTTCTCATTCTTCTTCTTCGCGTATGGATTAGATAGAATTAATGCGAAATTGGATTAAATTGTAAGAAATGTGAAATAATATTGAATATGAGATGTAAATCACAAAGAGTGTAATATAATTGGAGTAGAACTGAAATTATGCCTAATTATGATATTAATTGGACTGAATTAAAAAATTGGTTTAGTTATAACTTAGAATTATAACTAAAAAGAATAAAAGAAGAAAGAAGCTTATTTTCGCACTTAGACTTTGGGTTAAGTAATAAGCATGATTATAACGTAAGTTATAAATTGATAAACTATGGAAACTATAGCACTTGTTTTAAGATTTAGGATAAATTAATAAACAATAATAGTAATTGATAAAAATAGAGGCTTATTTAAGTAATTTATCTAGGTTAATAAGCAAAGATAAAAGTAGGATCTGTACCAAATATCATTCACCTAATATTTCTATAGTTACGGTGTTTCACATAATCCTGAAGTGAGACGAGGTGTTTCACATAATCCTGAAGTGAGGCGAGGGTTACGCTTATGCTTATAGTGGAAGTAAACGGTCAATCTATGGTAGCTCAAATCAAGAGGGTTTGAACAAGGGGCGCAACTAGATTATTGTTTGATAGGGACTAGTACCAACAACATTTCCCATATTTTTCTACGGACACGTTGTTTCACATAATCATAAAGTGAGACGAGGTGCTTCACATAATCCTGAAGTGTGGCGAGGGCACGCTTATGCTGGCTGGGTTAAATAAAAGGTCAAAAGAGGGAGCAAAAGGTAGCATGGGCATGGTGGAAGTTATGCGTGCAACTTTCATTTCGGTGCTCGGTAATCGCTATGAGTTCCAAGTGCGTAGTGCATGTGTCTTTCGTAGACACCAAAGTCTACTGTGTAGGGAAACATCCGGTCCACAGTAGATTCTATGGAGTCGCAGGCCGATCAAATGGTAGAAATAGGAATTCAGCCTAATCAAAGCAGCTATCAAGGACAAGTGCAAACAATCAAAATTAACCTATCTTATCAATTGTAATAGTTTAAACGTATTTTTCAGTTTATCTCTTTCCTATTTCCTTTGTTTTCTTTTATATATACTAGAACTATTGAAGAATTTATTACTTTTTCTTTGCTTAAAGATTCTAGTAGTTACTATCACTCACCAGACTTTACTCTGACCCACTCCTCTACATTTTCCCTTTTTCCCATAGGCAGTCAAGGGAGAGGGCGGTAGATTGCAGTGCTCGGAGGTTTCTTGGAGAAGATTCTAATATATATTTTCCTACTTTTCCAGCTTTAGGTTCTTTCTTTGTACTGGCACTTAAGAGGGATATATGTACTCTGATTTTTCTTGAGGTTACGAGTTTTCATTTCATGAGATATACTGGATTTTGAGACATGTAAATGGTATTTGACCTATTTGACTTATGAATTATGAACTTTTGTTTTAGATAAGTTATTATTTTAGTTTCCTTTGTTTTTATTTATTTTTGTCTTATGAATTTTAGTCTCTGTTAGTTTCAGTTTTACCTACAATGCGCCACGCCTTTTAATATGTCCTTTTGGTATATTAATGGGTGTGGGGTGTTTCAGTTACACTTACGTCTTCAGCGATATATAGCAGAATATAAATACGCTGAGAATATGCACACACTTGTTATACGTATCCTTTTATTTTATCTCTTTGGTTCTACATTTTTTTCCAATAATAAGGGCACAATTGTACTTCTATATCTGGCTGGATTGGCTGATGTGGATCGAGTTCATATATACAGTTATAGTACTGTCATCTTTAGATATTAGTATGTAGCGTCTGATACCTATGCGCTACAACAATCTCGACAGATGTTTGGTTTTGGTACATCTTCCCTTTCTGGTACTAGGAGTATACAACCAACATGCACCCACGACCCATTCATGAAGCAAACACTACACCATATATTTACTTTCCAAATTACGTCATTGGTGGAATGCTATGCATATGCATCATGCTGCGTAAGGGTTGCATAATTAGTTGATGGAAGCCAGACAACGGATGGATATGTAGTGGTGTAACAACATTATCCTTCGTCCTTGGCAAGGGCATATTCAGTTTATGGAGCATAGCGATGATCAGGTTCCTGTATGTGCTTTCATATGGTATTTAGGGAAGAGGTATTGGTTGCAGTTGTATGGTATAGTTCATATTCCTCTGATCTAGTTCCATAGAATGATATGTACAAATCTATTCAGGCTGGCCCAGCTTATATTGCTAGCATAAGAGGCATGGGATGCATTGATGGTGTGCCTTTTACGGTACATGGATATTTCGATGCATATTTGACTTGAGTAGCCCAACATGCTTACGTGTTACCAAATTATATACGGGGTTTGAACTTCGATCATATTGGCCGGCATATCTATTACCGCTATCATTAGCTTGGGTAGTCCCATTTCTAGTGTTTTAGTCACCTTTTGATGGCCCATAGGGATTCAGTTTCAAAGACATAGTGGAACATTTTATTATAGACGAGAATATAAGAGATCAATTTCTCGGGCTAGAAACAATATATTTGGATCTAGTTTGTAATGGCACAGGCAGTAGCTACTTTGTTTCATATGGCCTTATGGTATGTAGTTAGGACTTGGTTTTTGACTATGCTATTTATGAATCACAGCCTAACATGGCCTTTCCCACAGGAACATCCACGAAGGCGCACCACTTTAGTTAACTCGAACAAGAGGAAACGAAAGCAACCTTTCCAAAAGATTGCCAGGTGAGGGTCGCAAGCGGACTGCCTTATCAGAGTACAATTACAACCGGCTACTTTTGAGCATATGATGTCTCAGGACACTCAACCTCTTATGTTCAATCCCCCTCAGCATGCATTCAGAACATTCACATTATAAGGTAAGGCCGTTGAGTATCCACTACAATATCCTATAGATGAAGATGTTTAGGGTATACCTGCTTCTTATTTATACCATCTGCATTATGTAAGTACGACTTATAGATTTTCATATAGTTCACTATCAATTACATCCACGTGGTATATATGCATATAAAAAAAATTCCTTTTTTCCATCTAGTTTTCTCAGTATATGAATCAGGATAGACGAGTGATTGTTGCATTTGAGCGCATGACGCTTGATTATACTTAGGTTATTTATCAAGGTCATTAGACCGCTTTACAATAGAAGATTTAGTATCAGACTAACTATTACACTTAGGTGACTTAGTATGAGATTTAGACACATGATTATCAGGCTCAGATTCAACAATTTCAGCAGCAGCATCAGCCACCACCAAAGCCACATGACTCCGATGACATCAATGGTGGTAGCGACAACGACGATAGTGACAATATAGTGAAGTATTAGGTTCCCTCATATAGACTGATGTTGTTTTTATGTTTCATATGTTGATGGTTCATATTCTTTTTTCCTTTTGTACTATATTCGTGCATAAATAAAAACATTTGTGAAGAAACATACACACTTGTTTTTATTTCTTCATAAGTTCATAGATGTTTGTCATGTGGTTGCTCAGATGACACTTGATTCGTAAGACACGGAGTATGAACTTTTTATTTAAGTTAAATTTTTATACTGGAAGTTCACAACATATTTAATGGCAAATAAAAGTTGGACTCCATAAAATTATTTGGTACTATTTGAAGCGTACATAGAAGCCGACCATAGACATATAAAAGAGGAGCTGAATCAAGATTTTTAGGTTACTCAAAACAAAGCATTTAATAATCATCCTTATTATAGATTAATTCAAAGGATTCTAGAAATTTGGAGTACTTATGTCACGTTTACTGGATCTTATCGAAGATATAGAAGCAATATAAATATAGTAGAGGAAGAAGACCTATTTCAGTTAACATGGTCTAAGTTTGGTACATGATATTTGTAGTAGTACTGTACTAATTTTGTTTGACATGTTGTATATGATCTTTGGGTTAGATATGTTAAACAACTTGAATTATGTTTGGGCTAGCCATGTTAGGCAAGTTATTTTTACTTTCGAAATCAAGTTAAGTAAGTTAAATAAGTTATCTACATTCAATAAGTTCTATGTACTTTCGAATTCAGGTAAATCGGTTAATTATTTTATTTAAGTAAATTGTATGTACTTTCAAACTCAAGTAAGCACTTAAGATAAGGAACTAACAAATACTTAATTAAGACACTATAAACAAGACAACAAACATGGAAATATATTGACAACGTAGATCAAAAATAAACACATAGATTGATTATGAAAACAGTTTACGACCACCTAATAATTGAATTGAACTCACTCTTCTATGATGCGATTCAATTTGTTCTTCAAATTCAGTGGCATACACAACTGCTCGATGATGTACAGGATCATCAAGCCATTACCAAGGTTCACATTCATTCGAAAAATTACGGCATCTATAGTAATGTTGACCATTATCATTTCCATTTCTTATAATGGAAAATAGAACAGAAACTCCACAGTTACAATACATTGCTCCAAAGTCCACCCTTATTTGTTTAAGGTAGTTGGTGGTGTGTTTCATGCGTTCTTTGCCTTCTCCCAATGTGGCTACTCCGCTCTTCTCTTTGTCATCTTCCATCCTCCAATAGCTTGTGCTTTTGCAAATCTCTCTCGTGCTCTCTTACATCATCATAGTTTCTTTCCTCCTTGTCAACATACCACTTAGTTGGTGGTTGGGGGAAAGACGTATTTGGTGGGGTATCGTGGCTTAAAGGACATTCATATGAGTATGAGAGCAAGAAAATATGGTTGCAATCCACCATTTTTTGTATACTAATGGTATGATATGATTGTAGACTAGTACAACAAGCAATACGATATATATATATATATATATATAATAGAATACATTAACTAAAATGGCATGTGTGGATAGTTGTAAAACATGGCTACAGTGTTTGATATGATGGAACATTGAGCCACTCTGTCTCCATTAACCAAGCTAGCATGTGTGGAAAGTTATACAATATGGTTACGGTGTTTGATGTAATGGGGCAATGAGCCGCGCTATCTCCATTAACGAAGTTGGCATATGTGGAAAGTGGTATAACGTGGCTACAGAGTTTGATATAAAGGGAAATTGAGCCTCTCTATCTCCATTGACCAAGCTGCCATGTGTGGAAATTTGTACAACGTGGCTAAAGCATTTGATACGATCGGACACTGAGTCACTCTACATCTGAAACCAAGCTGGCATGTGTGGATAGTGGTATGACGTGGCTACAGTGTTTGTTGTGGCCGAACACTGAGACACTCTGTCTCCATTAACTAAGCTGGCATGTGTGGAAAGTGGTACGACATGGATGCGATGTTTCATGTGATCGGACACTGAGCCAACCTATCTTCATTAACCAAGCTGGCATATGTGAAAAGTTGCACAACGTGGCTACAATGTTTGATGTGATGGGATACTAAGCCACTCTATCTCCATTAGCCAAGCTAGCATGTGTCACCATTAACTAAATATTTTGATAACTATAAATACCTACGATAATTTTGTTTATTCATGCTCATTTAGATCTTATATTCTGACAGCTACAAAAAATGTTAACTGAAGGTCTTATATTTTTCGACGATAGTGACGATAGCTTTACTGAAATGATGGAAGATATAATATTTTTTATCATGAAGGAGAACCACAAACTATGTATGCACTACAAGTTGGTCGATGAAGTGGGTAACATGGTGGATTAGTTTTTGGTCATCGCTACAAAAATTGTAAACATGCCTGGTATAATGAAAGACTGATGGAAGACTGTTTTATTCAAAATCCTACTTTTACCTACGATGATTTTAGAAAAAGATTTCGAATGCACTGATCTTTATTTTTTAGGATTTTGCAATCCATTAAATAACATAGTTACTACTTCATTTTGAAACCCAATGTAACGACCCGCTATTTTGGACCATTCAAATTCGACAATAAAACCGTACATGTCCGACTTGAATAATTCAAAATACCGAATTGTTAATAAAAATTTGGCAAAACTTAAAATATACAGTAAATAAATCAATCATAGATCACTTACACAGAGTAATACAATGCAGCGGAATAGATAAAGAATAGTAGTTTATGAAGCTACTATATACATTGGAGATAGAAATAAATACAATTGAATATCTTAGATATAGTGAAGTCTCCAGTATGCGCAGATGACTTCTCTGAACAAATCAACAGGATGACTGAAAGGATAGATAGCTGGATCTTCAAGCAAGGCTCCAACTTCGAAGGTGAGTCTCAAATGCTGTATCACTCAGTCTGACCCGAGCGTAAAGCAAAACACAAAACACTCGAGTCAGGATTAACATTCTTATATCTATAAATCTAACTCAAGTGAAATATCAACTGAAATATAATTAACTCAAAGAATGTTTGGAATAACCATCCTCTAAGGGTCCATGGAACTATCTACAGGGTAGAAATATACACTATAACACCGTGGTTCTTTCATCTTAATTTATACTTCAAAACCAAAACATCATTTTCACTCCAAATATCTCTATATTTCCCAAATAGTGTTTATATATATTAAATAATTTATACAGTAAAGTATTTTCAATTCCCTCAACTTAACAAATCGTTTCAACATTAACCCAACCTTCCCATTCAAATTAAATTCAAATCCCAATTTATCAATCTCAAATTCAAATTTGAAATCACAAAATACCTCCTTTATATTCCAATATATTTCAAACTTTAAGTATTCAACGTTTCAAACTAATTTTTATTCAATTTAGCTTCTAAATAATAAATTCAAATTTAGTTCAACCTAAATTTATATTTTAATTCAGTTTAGTTTCTAAATAACAAATTCAACTATATTTATTTCAAATACAGATCTAAATCTCGAAATCGCCATTTAAATTCCAATATAGCTCAAAGCTTTAATATTTACAAGTTCAATTCAAGTCGATTTAATTAAATAAATCCTTATTTAAATACCATTTTTAATAAACCCAAATGTACCTCCCAATCCTATTTTTTCAATTTATTACGAGAAAGATCTATTTGAAATATAGATTTCCATAGATACTCAACTATATTATATGTATTAAATCAATCTAATTTAAATCAAATATTACGACTAAATCTATATATAAAATTTCCATTTATATAATATCTTAAGAATCAAAATTTATTAAACCGTATATTTCTTTCCAAAATTATAGAAATAATTTCAAAATATTTATATGGACCAACGGTGTCTGTATATATATTTCCTACCATATAGTCAAGTGCTACGGATATTTATCATTTCAATCCGTACACTAAATATATTCGGGTGGATATCATTTCAACCCGAAATCCAAAATTTTAAATTAAATCAAAAATCGCTTGGGTCTATCATTTCAACCCGTAACGAAATTATCCTATTCTAAAGTCCGTTCGGGTATGTATCTTTTCAACCCATAGTGATTTCTATACTAATAGGGAACTTGCAGAGTGATAACAGATATGAAAATAATAATAACAACAAGCATATATCATCAAAATAAATATAAACAATAAGATATGGTATCATATCCCATAAGTGAACAGTTACCGATAAAAGCATATATAACAATTTAAATCTAACAGCAGCATATTTCAATTGTCATTTCAATTGAAATTAAATTTAATAAATAAAAGAACGTTAATCGTGAGTGATTGCTCACCTTTCGAGGCTAGAGATATATGATGATGAAATAAGCTACGAAATCCAAAGCAACGCTGGATGGACAAGATTTGACGCAGAAAATAGGCACGACGGACAAGGCTGATAATGGGAAATCGATGAGAATGAATCGAATCAATTTTGATATTACAGAAAAAAATATAAATTATTATGATATTAATTCTCTCAAAACCAATTTTCAAATTAAAAATGTATATTTAAAATCTATATATACCTATATGTAATTTAAACATAATTCGTCCAAAAAAAAACCATTGTATTATATTTTATAGTCAATAATTATTATAAAAACAATATAACCACTTATTGTAATATATATTACTTAAAAAAAAAAACCCATGAAAGCAACCTATATATGTTCA
Source organism: Allium cepa (assembly GCA_030765085.1). Taxonomy (NCBI): domain Eukaryota; kingdom Viridiplantae; phylum Streptophyta; class Magnoliopsida; order Asparagales; family Amaryllidaceae; genus Allium; species Allium cepa. Next base: position 628,630,725 of record CM060941.1, read on the forward strand.
TAATAAAAATGTATATATAGAAATTCCAAATGCATAGCCTATATTCGGTTATATATATATATATTACGTAAGTCTGAAACAAACACCTAAACGCATATATATGTCTCGAGATTTATAAACAACAAAATACTTATAATGACACATGCACTCATATACTTATATAGACTGTGAACAAGTATACATACTATGCCGTATAAAATCCAACACTAAAAAAAGTAAACTCACACTGAAAACATTTTAGTCAATTATTAAATATATATATTAACTAGCGTATAAAACTAACGTATCCTGTAACTTTATAATATATAAGCTATATCAGATATGAAACTATCATTATATCAGATATATAAATAGTTAAACATTTTATACAAAACTATCATAACTTTATTAAATTAAACATACATTACACACTTACACAAATAGACCGTAAACTGTAAAACTTCACCCATTTTAAAGTGGTAACAATACGCTTGCTAAAAATATAACCCACATAGCTCGTACTTCCCTATAAAACTATATAAATATTTGTAAGCTAACCATTAATATAGTCTAATTCACAATATGCATACCTTTATAACTTTAAATCAAATGTGTATATATATACTTATAACCAGTTATTCACAAAATACATAGCTTTAAACATATCATATATTTAAATACATATACAATCGACTGATAAGATGAGTATGCTTTACGTTTTATATATGTACTAACTTTTTATATAATATTTATATATACACTTATCAAATTTTATAACATGCGAACAAAATTTTATATTATATAGAATCTGAAAACTGCAAACATTTCATACTTGGAACCATACTATATTTATAAGATGTATATATGATATCTTAAATCAAAAAAAAAAAAAAACTTACTTTGCTATAATACATACAATATTACTGCATAGATATACATTACTGACATATATTAAACTATATATTAACTAATATATAACCTTCAAACTTTTAAAATTGAATACCAACGTGACACATAAAGTATAAAACAATCAAGTTATCAAATCTCTATACATAGTATAATATCATACACACTATGAACGAAAAAAAAAAAGAAAAAAAAAAGAAAAAAAAGAAAAAAAAAAGAATACTGTTATGAACTCATATATATAATACCATATGATACATAACTAACATGAATTTAAAATCATGTAGGACAGATCACATATTCCAAATACAGACTTATAGAAAATATACAATAACACATATATATTATAAATATATGCTAACCTATTACTCAAAGATAACGTGTGGCATGATTGTTGATGGTGAAGGCTCTGAGGATGGCTGAGCATGCAGGCGATGACAACACGTGTAGAGAGATATGTGCATGAGAGGAGGAGAGAAAAACGCGGAGGGAGAGGGATGAGTTGGATGTGGTGGGTGACGAAGCGATGGGAGGTGGAAGCACGGTAAAAGAAGGGAGAAAATAGGTGGATCTGTAGAAAGAAAAATGGAAGAAGGAGGAGGAAGAAAACTTAAAATGAGGAATGAGATTGGAAGTGACAGCAGTTTGCAATATGAAAGAAACGAAGTCAAACAAGGTTATAAAGGCAAAATAAATAAAGAAAAGAACCGTTGCATACGAAACGTATACAATAAATATGAATTGATTTGAATAGTAATGGTCAAATTCAGCTGAAAAGATTAAAGCGAATAAATACGGAGCATTGGTTATGGTAAAGTAACGCACAAAATTAGGGGAATAACAAAGGAAAGGACTGGTCAAAATAAATGAATGTAAACGTGCAACGAATATAAAAATCTATATAATTGAACCGATGGAAACGAAGGAAGCAAATAAAAGAAAGGGAACGAAGGAAAAAAAATGAGCTGTGTCCCGAGCATAAATAAAGGTGGTAACGTATGAGAGGAATGAGAAAAACAAACGGGCACAATTTGAAATCAATGCAATAAAACGGCCAAAAGCTGATTTTTAGGAAAATTATTAAAGAAATATTCCTTGGGCTGCGCGTTTGAGATCCGAAAAGGCATGGAAATCAAAAAGTTATAATTTAGATTGGAATGAAAACGTACAGGAAATAATAAAGGAAAAAAAAATAAATGCGAAATAATCATATAGCATTTATTACGTTTCAAACTTTTGACATGGCATGGGATGGAAACAGCTGTACGCTAATTGAGAAGCTATTAAAGCAATTTATTATTAGTGGCATGTTATACGTTTTTATATTTATTTATTTCCTAGATCTCAATTCATATCTGATTATACTATGCAGATTTATCTTTATTATTAAACGTTCAAAAAGAATAAAACGTATACAAATTTTCTTGATTTTCGAAACAAAATTAACGGCTAAAAGATGATGAAGGGACAAAATATAAGAAAGGGAAAGAGATGAATGCGTACAATTATTTATAAGAAAAGAGAGAGAAAAGAAAAACCCACAATTAAAAATGAATGAATGAACGCTGAAAGTCAGTCAGGAATATAGAAGGTACAATATGAAATAATGGTAATCACAACTACTTTTTTTAATGCAGACCTTAAATCAACCCTTAAAACATATACTTCATATATGTAGTTAAATATAGTATATACTTCTCTTCTTCTTTGGTTCATATGATATATGAAACCCTTAACTATCGTATTTATAGCTGACGACATATGTATAGATATACTAAATATGCACTAAAATAAACTGGAAATGGTGACACAAAAACCCAAAATCAAATATATATATATATTTAACATGACTAGAAATCAAACTTCAGTAAAACTATATACTAGTATCAAGACTAACATATATATATAGCTGTTATAACACATATAAATTAAATAAAACTTGGTATAAATACGCTTTACTATATATACACTTCAAATAGACCATCATACATATACAGTGGTTTTCCAAAATAACTATATATGGAACGTACTCAACATACTTAAAATTTACACACCTTGCTGAAAAGCAAAAGGAGACCGTAAATTTATTACCCACGCTATTGATATTTATACCCAATAGAAATGAACTATGCTACCAAATTTACATCAAACTTAACTTATATTATAGTATAAATAATAGTTTATAAAGTTTTTGTACTAGATCTTATAGGTATAACCACAACCAAACTTTAAAATATATGTACACAGCTCGTACTACAAATCATTAATATACATAACATATTTTCTTTTCTTTTTCAAAATTTTATTATTAATAATTTCTCAAAATCCAATTCAATACGTTAAATACCAATTAAAAATTGCTAAAATTTTATGGGTCGTTACACTCTCCCCCACTCAAAACTTTTCGTCCCCGAAAAAGAATAAAGTAGGAGAATAGAAACAACCAGATGAAAAATTTAGACTTTGAAAAACAAATTAAAAAATTTATTTAAAACCATATACTTTTTCTTTTGTTATTATTTAAATTGATTAATATTTAATAGATTACTCATTTTATCAAATCCATTCAATTAATTATGAGATCAATTATTTATAAAACACTAATTTTTCTCTCTTATTAAACCAGGTAGAATATAAATAAACAATGTTTTAAAGGATATATTCAAAAGAAGGAAAGAAGGAAAGAAGATAGATTCGGAAAAGAGAATATAGTTGAATAAATAAAGCAGGGCAGATAAGGTAGATTCAAAAGAATAGAATCGGGCAAGAATCGTACATTTCAAACCATGAGAGTTTCAATTTCAAATATTAACACAAAATTTCTTTGTTGGAAATACTTTTATAATAAATACCCTTTTATATCGAAATAAATCTTTTCTTTCAAAAATATTTTTATAACTCGATGTTTCAACAAGTTTATCCTCGTTCTTGCAGACTCTGGCCATGCGTTGATCAGGCGCAAAGCTAGAATTCTTCAAGTACTTAGTAGACCTGTTTCAACAACCAGTGAAAATACTTGAAAAAAACTTTAAAAACAGATATGGAAAGTACAATCCAAACAAAACAACCAAACCAAAACCTTTGTCCGATCATGGTTCGCAGATACACAATGGTTACGCCTGGGTCCCCCAGGAAACAATCCATATCCGTAAGCTTTCTCAGCCCTGCGAGTTACGCCATGATGACTAGTAGAGTGCAGGATACACAATGGTTACGCCTGGATCCCCCAGGAAACAATCCGTACCCCTAGGCAAGACTCAGCCAGGCAATTGCGCTGTGCATTCACGAGAGAGAAAAAACCATGGGTTACGCCACGGTGGGAAACACTCGAGTATTACATCCGGAAAACCGAAAATCAGAGAGAATAATATCGATAGAATGAATCCACGATGTGGCCACAAAGCGGATATCAAGCAGAAGGCACTTTCCATATCTTTACTTCGAAAATATATATCATATAGTACCTTTTCAAATCACTTTCAAATATTGTACTTATATAAAGTCCATATATATAGGATTCCTTTCTCAAATGGAATACTTTCCAAATCAATAGTAGATCAAATCATACTTATATAGATTTCGATTAAATAAAATCTCTTTCCAAATTGAGTACCTTTCAAATCAATAGATTTCAAATCAACCTCATACTTATACAATCCATTTTATATAAGTTCGACCACTCCCAAATCAAGTGCTTAGTAATCTAAGGTTCTCAATTTCAAATTATTTCAATACCAATTCAGTTTCAAAATCATATATGATTTCACTAAATTTTCTTCCAAATTAAATGTCTGAATTTCAAAGTTCCCAAAATAATAGGTGTAGAAAATTATCCCAGTTTCCAAATTAAAATAATTCAAGTCAAACAAATTCATTTCCAAAATCACCATATAAGTACTGGGTTTTTTTTTTCAATTTAATTTTCAAAACCAAATATTTTTCTCAAAATCAATTATATTCAAAATGGTTTCCAAATTTATAATTATCCCTTTAAAACCTTTAAACTATTTACTTCGATTTGAAATATCCAATTTACCTTTTTGAAAACCATTATTTAAAACTAAAATTCTTTCAAAACATTTAAAAACTAAATTCCATATTAGTATAATTAAAATAGCCATATTCTCTTACTTAATAAAAGGTTTAACCTCATACAACAAAACTTGCATACTTTATCAAATATTTTATACCTTTCGAAATATCTTGGTTTTTAAACCTTTAAACCTTGATTTGGAAGTGCTCGAACCTTCAAAATAGTCGGTGAAAATCAATTTCAAATCCAAGAGATGGAAATCAATTTTTATAAATAGAGTTATTCTAAGTCAAATCAAAAACTCGAGGACTGAACACCGGTCTTACTTCAAATTGTTTCAAATATATACATATATCTTTCGAAAATATCAAATTATACTTCGGAATTTGAAATCAAAAACGGTTTTACAAAATCACTCGCATAGCGAAGCTATTAAAGTGGCCTCTCCCCCACTCTGAAACTCGAAAATCAATGTCGATGATGCGTGCACTCATCACCGAAATTATTCTCCAGCGACATAAGTGAGTTCTGGACTTCTATTTTCTTGAAAACTTCTTTGAAATTTCTTCAAAATTATTGGAATTCATTTGAATTCATTTGAAATATTTCTTATTCGGAAAAATACTTTTAAATCGTATTATTTATATATAATTTCCAAAATCTTAAAACCAATTTCAAAATACCGGAATTCAATTCTCGAATTTCAAATTTAACACTTCAATTATAAATCATTTTTATATAAATCAATTTCTTATAATTTTTTCAAAATTTCAAATCCTTTCAAAACCCTTTTTATATAGAATAACATTTCTTATTTGCTTTATATATAGGTATATAATCTCTACCGAAAACATTTTCTTTATATATATAGAATAAAATCATAGTTATCAAAATAATAATTTCGGTATAAACAATTTCTAAAATACAACCAAAACCCGATTTTCAAAGGATGATTTAAGGATGGATTTCAAAACAAAGATAGAGATTTACTTTAAAGGAACTCTAATCAATAGAATCCTGATTCGAAGATAGACTCGATCGAAGATGAGATAATTAAGTTACAAAATAGAAGATGGATATACTTCTATAAATCGCGGGCGACCTTTACCTGTCAACCGTGATTCCAAAATTAGATCGGTGTAGAATTCTGAGGCAATTCGACATTCGATCGTCGGAGATATAGAATTCGGCATAACAAGATATATCAGCATCGTAAACCGAGGATACAGGAATCTTCGGTGAGTCAATGCCAATTGAAAAGGAGTTTTTACCCCCTTTACAAATCATTCAATGGAGTTATGGGATACTCCAGAATCAAACGAATATAAATAGGGAGAGACAGAATGAATTTCGAAACCGAGGGACATTCCAAAACTCAAAGGAAATTGAGTCAAAAAGGAAGAGATTCAACTCGAACGAAAGTGATTCTGTAAATAAATTTACCATATATGCTAAGTTTTGCCTAGAGCCAAAGCTCTGATACCAACTGTAACGACCCGCTATTTTGGACCATTCAAATTCGACAATAAAACCGTACATGTCCGACTTGAATAATTCAAAATACCGAATTGTTAATAAAAATTTGGCAAAACTTAAAATATACAGTAAATAAATCAATCATAGATCACTTACACAGAGTAATACAATGCAGCGGAATAGATAAAGAATAGTAGTTTATGAAGCTACTATATACATTGGAGATAGAAATAAATACAATTGAATATCTTAGATATAGTGAAGTCTCCAGTATGCGCAGATGACTTCTCTGAACAAATCAACAGGATGACTGAAAGGATAGATAGCTGGATCTTCAAGCAAGGCTCCAACTTCGAAGGTGAGTCTCAAATGCTGTATCACTCAGTCTGACCCGAGCGTAAAGCAAAACACAAAACACTCGAGTCAGGATTAACATTCTTATATCTATAAATCTAACTCAAGTGAAATATCAACTGAAATATAATTAACTCAAAGAATGTTTGGAATAACCATCCTCTAAGGGTCCATGGAACTATCTACAGGGTAGAAATATACACTATAACACCGTGGTTCTTTCATCTTAATTTATACTTCAAAACCAAAACATCATTTTCACTCCAAATATCTCTATATTTCCCAAATAGTGTTTATATATATTAAATAATTTATACAGTAAAGTATTTTCAATTCCCTCAACTTAACAAATCGTTTCAACATTAACCCAACCTTCCCATTCAAATTAAATTCAAATCCCAATTTATCAATCTCAAATTCAAATTTGAAATCACAAAATACCCCCTTTATATTCCAATATATTTCAAACTTTAAGTATTCAACGTTTCAAACTAATTTTTATTCAATTTAGCTTCTAAATAATAAATTCAAATTTAGTTCAACCTAAATTTATATTTTAATTCAGTTTAGTTTCTAAATAACAAATTCAACTATATTTATTTCAAATACAGATCTAAATCTCGAAATCGCCATTTAAATTCCAATATAGCTCAAAGCTTTAATATTTACAAGTTCAATTCAAGTCGATTTAATTAAATAAATCCTTATTTAAATACCATTTTTAATAAACCCAAATGTACCTCCCAATCCTATTTTTTCAATTTATTACGAGAAAGATCTATTTGAAATATAGATTTCCATAGATACTCAACTATATTATATGTATTAAATCAATCTAATTTAAATCAAATATTACGACTAAATCTATATATAAAATTTCCATTTATATAATATCTTAAGAATCAAAATTTATTAAACCGTATATTTCTTTCCAAAATTATAGAAATAATTTCAAAATATTTATATGGACCAACGGTGTCTGTATATATATTTCCTACCATATAGTCAAGTGCTACGGATATTTATCATTTCAATCCGTACACTAAATATATTCGGGTGGATATCATTTCAACCCGAAATCCAAAATTTTAAATTAAATCAAAAATCGCTTGGGTCTATCATTTCAACCCGTAACGAAATTATCCTATTCTAAAGTCCGTTCGGGTATGTATCTTTTCAACCCATAGTGATTTCTATACTAATAGGGAACTTGCAGAGTGATAACAGATATGAAAATAATAATAACAACAAGCATATATCATCAAAATAAATATAAACAATAAGATATGGTATCATATCCCATAAGTGAACAGTTACCGATAAAAGCATATATAACAATTTAAATCTAACAGCAGCATATTTCAATTGTCATTTCAATTGAAATTAAATTTAATAAATAAAAGAACGTTAATCGTGAGTGATTGCTCACCTTTCGAGGCTAGAGATATATGATGATGAAATAAGCTACGAAATCCAAAGCAACGCTGGATGGACAAGATTTGACGCAGAAAATAGGCACGACGGACAAGGCTGATAATGGGAAATCGATGAGAATGAATCGAATCAATTTTGATATTACAGAAAAAAATATAAATTATTATGATATTAATTCTCCCAAAACCAATTTTCAAATTAAAAATGTATATTTAAAATCTATATATACCTATATGTAATTTAAACATAATTCGTCCAAAAAAAAACCATTGTATTATATTTTATAGTCAATAATTATTATAAAAACAATATAACCACTTATTGTAATATATATTACTTAAAAAAAAAACCCATGAAAGCAACCTATATATGTTCATAATAAAAATGTATATATAGAAATTCCAAATGCATAGCCTATATTCGGTTATATATATATATATTACGTAAGTCTGAAACAAACACCTAAACGCATATATATGTCTCGAGATTTATAAACAACAAAATACTTATAATGACACATGCACTCATATACTTATATAGACTGTGAACAAGTATACATACTATGCCGTATAAAATCCAACACTAAAAAAAGTAAACTCACACTGAAAACATTTTAGTCAATTATTAAATATATATATTAACTAGCGTATAAAACTAACGTATCCTGTAACTTTATAATATATAAGCTATATCAGATATGAAACTATCATTATATCAGATATATAAATAGTTAAACATTTTATACAAAACTATCATAACTTTATTAAATTAAACATACATTACACACTTACACAAATAGACCGTAAACTGTAAAACTTCACCCATTTTAAAGTGGTAACAATACGCTTGCTAAAAATATAACCCACATAGCTCGTACTTCCCTATAAAACTATATAAATATTTGTAAGCTAACCATTAATATAGTCTAATTCACAATATGCATACCTTTATAACTTTAAATCAAATGTGTATATATATACTTATAACCAGTTATTCACAAAATACATAGCTTTAAACATATCATATATTTAAATACATATACAATCGACTGATAAGATGAGTATGCTTTACGTTTTATATATGTACTAACTTTTTATATAATATTTATATATACACTTATCAAATTTTATAACATGCGAACAAAATTTTATATTATATAGAATCTGAAAACTGCAAACATTTCATACTTGGAACCATACTATATTTATAAGATGTATATATGATATCTTAAATCAAAAAAAAAAAAAAAAAACTTACTTTGCTATAATACATACAATATTACTGCATAGATATACATTACTGACATATATTAAACTATATATTAACTAATATATAACCTTCAAACTTTTAAAATTGAATACCAACGTGACACATAAAGTATAAAACAATCAAGTTATCAAATCTCTATACATAGTATAATATCATACACACTATGAACGAAAAAAAAAAGAAAAAAAAAAGAAAAAAAAGAAAAAAAAAAGAATACTGTTATGAACTCATATATATAATACCATATGATACATAACTAACATGAATTTAAAATCATGTAGGACAGATCACATATTCCAAATACAGACTTATAGAAAATATACAATAACACATATATATTATAAATATATGCTAACCTATTACTCAAAGATAACGTGTGGCATGATTGTTGATGGTGAAGGCTCTGAGGATGGCTGAGCATGCAGGCGATGACAACACGTGTAGAGAGATATGTGCATGAGAGGAGGAGAGAAAAACGCGGAGGGAGAGGGATGAGTTGGATGTGGTGGGTGACGAAGCGATGGGAGGTGGAAGCACGGTAAAAGAAGGGAGAAAATAGGTGGATCTGTAGAAAGAAAAATGGAAGAAGGAGGAGGAAGAAAACTTAAAATGAGGAATGAGATTGGAAGTGACAGCAGTTTGCAATATGAAAGAAACGAAGTCAAACAAGGTTATAAAGGCAAAATAAATAAAGAAAAGAACCGTTGCATACGAAACGTATACAATAAATATGAATTGATTTGAATAGTAATGGTCAAATTCAGCTGAAAAGATTAAAGCGAATAAATACGGAGCATTGGTTATGGTAAAGTAACGCACAAAATTAGGGGAATAACAAAGGAAAGGACTGGTCAAAATAAATGAATGTAAACGTGCAACGAATATAAAAATCTATATAATTGAACCGATGGAAACGAAGGAAGCAAATAAAAGAAAGGGAACGAAGGAAAAAAAATGAGCTGTGTCCCGAGCATAAATAAAGGTGGTAACGTATGAGAGGAATGAGAAAAACAAACGGGCACAATTTGAAATCAATGCAATAAAACGGCCAAAAGCTGATTTTTAGGAAAATTATTAAAGAAATATTCCTTGGGCTGCGCGTTTGAGATCCGAAAAGGCATGGAAATCAAAAAGTTATAATTTAGATTGGAATGAAAACGTACAGGAAATAATAAAGGAAAAAAAATAAATGCGAAATAATCGTATAGCATTTATTACGTTTCAAACTTTTGACATGGCATGGGATGGAAACAGCTGTACGCTAATTGAGAAGCTATTAAAGCAATTTATTATTAGTGGCATGTTATACGTTTTTATATTTATTTATTTCCTAGATCTCAATTCATATCTGATTATACTATGCAGATTTATCTTTATTATTAAACGTTCAAAAAGAATAAAACGTATACAAATTTTCTTGATTTTCGAAACAAAATTAACGGCTAAAAGATGATGAAGGGACAAAATATAAGAAAGGGAAAGAGATGAATGCGTACAATTATTTATAAGAAAAGAGAGAGAAAAGAAAAACCCACAATTAAAAATGAATGAATGAACGCTGAAAGTCAGTCAGGAATATAGAAGGTACAATATGAAATAATGGTAATCACAACTACTTTTTTTAATGCAGACCTTAAATCAACCCTTAAAACATATACTTCATATATGTAGTTAAATATAGTATATACTTCTCTTCTTCTTTGGTTCATATGATATATGAAACCCTTAACTATCGTATTTATAGCTGACGACATATGTATAGATATACTAAATATGCACTAAAATAAACTGGAAATGGTGACACAAAAACCCAAAATCAAATATATATATATATTTAACATGACTAGAAATCAAACTTCAGTAAAACTATATACTAGTATCAAGACTAACATATATATATAGCTATTATAACACATATAAATTAAATAAAACTTGGTATAAATACGCTTTACTATATATACACTTCAAATAGACCATCATACATATACAGTGGTTTTCCAAAATAACTATATATGGAACGTACTCAACATACTTAAAATTTACACACCTTGCTGAAAAGCAAAAGGAGACCGTAAATTTATTACCCACGCTATTGATATTTATACCCAATAGAAATGAACTATGCTACCAAATTTACATCAAACTTAACTTATATTATAGTATAAATAATAGTTTATAAAGTTTTTGTACTAGATCTTATAGGTATAACCACAACCAAACTTTAAAATATATGTACACAGCTCGTACTACAAATCATTAATATACATAACATATTTTCTTTTCTTTTTCAAAATTTTATTATTAATAATTTCTCAAAATCCAATTCAATACGTTAAATACCAATTAAAAATTGCTAAAATTTTATGGGTCGTTACACCCAATGCATCTCGTACTCAAAAATTGACTAGTCACCAATAAATGACCGCTGCATTGAGAATGCTTGCATATGCAGGATCGGCAAACGCTCTCGATGAGAATCTGTGTCTAGGTGAAAACATAGTACTAGAATCTTTGGACCTTTTCTACCAAGCTATCATTGACATTAACAACGATAAATACTTACGAAGACCAAATGAAGCTAAGATGGCAATATTAATAGGGATGCATGTCAGTAAAGGATGATCAGGAATGTTGGGTAGTATAGATTGTATGCATTGCGAGTGGAAGAACCGTTCAAAGGCGTATGTTGGAGCTTATAAGGGTAAGTCTCATAGATCAACAATTATTGTTGAAACTTTAGCTTCATATGACTTATGAATCTGGCGTGCCTATTTTGGAATGCCAGGTTCTAACAATAACCTAAAAGTAGTCGAATGATCTACTTTATTTAGTAACTTAGCTGATGGTAGAACAACTGCATATTCCTTCAGTTTAGGAGATAACAGTACAACCATGGATATTACCTTCACGATGGTTGTAACGACACATAATTTAATCACTTTAATTCAAATATCTAGTATATTTGTATATCTAAATCGGGGATTTATAACTCATATAAACCCCTTTTTAGTAACAACTAATGATGTCAAAGTTCTTTAAAAAATTGGTTTACGAAAATAAGTAGTTCGAAGAAAAATCGAAAATGTGATCGAAAATCATTTTTCGGATTGTCGCCTTTTCATCAAAAAAAGTTGTCATAATGTGTTGTGTACACTAGTGTACATGTATACACATTTATATAAATAACATATGATTTGGTTAAAGAAGTGATTTGAGTTAATAAGTTAAAATTATTTACTTTAAGTAAATAAAGTAAGTTTGGCTTCTCTTTTAAAACAAAAAAATTTGTTAGAGGTAACATCAAATCATCGAAAAGTGATAAATTAACGGAGATGAGCGGTGATGGGTGATGTGTGCAAAGGGGTAAAAGGTGGGCGTTGTAGCATCTTTAAAGTGGAGGGTAGTAAACCTTATTATTATTAAGGGTATTTTGGTAATTCCCCTAACCTATCTCTACTACTAATAAAGAAAATTCATTGAATTAATTTACTGGGCGTCTTTTTGAAATTTCGAAAATGGCCTTGCTTTCCGTTTACAATAGTATAAACAGCCCGTGTGCGAAGCACGGGCCAATTCTAGTTTTATATAAAAGTAATTCAAACTTTTTTAAAAGTTTTTATTTTTATTTCACTTTCTTTATTTCAAACTCTTATCGCCTATCTAAACTTCCATTTTCATTTCCATGGCCTCTTTATAATTTCAAGTAAAAACTTCTTCTCATTTTCACTTTAAGTCTTTAAAAATCTAGTTAAAAAACACTCTTTTCCCTTTTACTTTCATTATCTTTCAAAACAAGACCCGAAAATCCTTTCCCAAACCCATGGCTGAGCCCCTATCAACCTAAGTTGAGCCCATTTAGTACCCTAAGGGCCTTAAAAGTCAAGTTTTTGAAGGAAAAGTTAGATCCGGGTGTCGGTGGAAAGTTGAAGTATTTGGCTCGATCCGTGTTGATTTTGGTGAGTAAAACTCCCTTTAAAAACCAAGCTTTAAATTTTATTGTTCTTATAATAATCTTTGTTTGTTTCTTTCTTATGTTTAATATGTACATGGAATGATTATTTTTTGGTTTGGTTTGTGCTTGAAAGCAGATGACACATAGGATGTTTAGAGGGGACTTGAAATGAAGTCGAAGTGTTTGTAGCGAATAAGTCACCGCGACATACTTCGAAGTGCATAAGTTATAAATGACAAATTTTACCTTGCCTTTAGAATGTTATTTACATTTGAATACATATACGCTTATGTTTATGTGAATGTTTGGATGAATATATAAGACATATGTTTATGAAAGTGTCTGTATAGCGACTATCGCTATATCGTTACTTTGGAAATATCACTCTTTGAAAATCTTTTTGTTGACCTTGTGCTTGGGTTGTTACAAAACAAATATTTGTTTGCGCTTTGGCATTTTTAAAGCAGTGTTTAAGGTTAATCAATCATTTTAATAATAGTGTTTAAAGTTAATTAATCATTTTAATGTTTAAGGTTAATTAATCCCTTGCAAAATAATGGTTACTTATGCAATCTGCTTTTCAAACAAGAATCCAAATTCAAACAAACAATCAAGCAATAATAACAAACATATTATTATCAACAATTAGCAATCAATGGCTAACATATCATTTATTAATTAATACTATATTAATTAACTTCAAAAATAATCTTTTTGTTTTGCGAGCACGGACCGACTATTTATTCTACTCAATAGATGTCTTACATGATCTATTCGATTTGATTGTAGCAGAATGGTGTTTTATTCTACTAAATAGATATCACAAACAAAATATAACTAATTTAACTATGTTAAACATAATTAAATTAAATTACTATAAATTTATTATTAATTTATACTTCATTAAAACTACCAACTAATATTCTAGCATTCAATAATCTATAGCAACACAAATATCATATAGTTTATTTAGAGGTGAATAAACTCAAAAAAATTCTAGTTGACGCTTTTGCGTTCCAGCTCAATCTATAATCTAACGATGTTCGATCTTAACTTCAAATTTCACTTACTCCAAATTCAACGAATGCAACTCCAATTCTAGATAACGTCGATACGAATTTGACGCAACTGACTGCGTCGGAAACCGACCTCGTATAGGGAAGATGGTGCATTTATAAATTTTCGAATTAATTAAATAATTAAATAAACTAATTGTCCAACTAATCACCCTTTTAAAACTATTACCTTCATCTTCCTATCACTAATCTCATGCACAACCGGTATAGTTATATGCCTGTATCAAAACCCAAACACCAAAACCCTCTCTCTCCCCTAGCTCCCTCGTCGGTGAATGAAATCATGAGCGGACTCTGTCGTTCTACTACACTACACGGGCTCTACCTTTCTGACACCATCACCTCGCGCTTGATCGAGCCTACCCCATTGTGACTTGGGAAACCCGAATGCAACAAATAAATGTCATATCTCACCAGCATGGTAATGACCCATCGAACTTCGACCAAAGCTGCTCCATGACACGGGAACCAAAATGGAGCCAACCACAATGCCTAAATCCACCCCTATCATCAACAATCTCAAACCCTTCCTCTGTTGTTCCACATTAGTCCTTTCCAATCATCACCATACCCATCGAACCTTACACCAAATTAAAGATCTGGCTACTACGAACTCAAAGAATCTAGTTTTGTGATTTTTAGTGAAGTACATTAATTGATTTCGATATTGAAGTAGGGATCCACTATTTATTTACTGGTGAAGTTAGTAGAAAAGAGAGGAAGAGGGAAAATGGAAATAGGTTTAAGTGTTGAAGTTATTTGATTGTTAAACAAAATAATTATTTTGCTTTCTACCCAAGTTAGCCAAAAATTTCAAGCCACCATCATATCACAATGCACATCACCATAAATGCGGGTTTAAATTTTTGAATTTGATTTGACATGGAAAAGGTTTTGAAAGGAGGTTTTACAGTATTCTGCTACAGAATATTCCTTCAGCGTACAGACCGTGAACGACATAAATATAAATAAGATAATGCATCAAAATGCGACAGATTACAAATCAATACGTTGATTATTTTATTTTGTGAAATTTCAAAAATTCCAACATTTACAATAAAATACATCAAACGACAGTTTAAATATTCTCCAAATTAAAAATTATGAAAAAATATTATAAATTTAAATAAAAACACATCATTAAAAATCAAGTTGTTTTATTAACAATTGATTTTCTTTTTTTATTCAAACTATTTACTATTGCAAATAAATTTAAAAAATGGGTTTATGGTTGTTATTTATAAATTAAAGAACATAAATAAGGTTATTTAATCCATTTAATTAATATTTAAATTCATAATTCAAATATTTAAATAATCACTATATTTGAATATAAGTTATATAGATTTTTAAACACCAATTATTTAAATTTTCAAAAATTAATTAAATTTTCAAAATTAAAAACGATAAAATTCTGGGATGTTACCCCTTAAATGAATTTCGTCCCTGAATTTCCCAAAGGAAGAAAGTGTCCCCAAACTTTTAAAGTTTAGAAACTATTAATTAAAATAAGTTATTAGACTTTTAAAGTCCTTTATATTACGGAAAATTTCGACAGCACCTCCTTTGCACGACTAAATCTTAAAAAATTACATCTCGCCACAGCTAGCCCAAATCAATAAAGAAAACAAATTCCAAGTAGCCTTCCGCATCCGGGCATAAAATCAATAATCAAAATACCAATTTCTAAATCCACTAAATGGTTATTTTACGTTTGATTTTTAATTTTGCAAGCTACTTACTATTTGATGCAAATGCAGGTGTGCAAGACAGAAATTGTAACGATCCGATATTTTCAACCATTCACATCCGCACGTGTCGGTCTTGAATTGCTCAAAATACCGTGTTGTATATAAAATTTGGCAAATCTCAAAATATAGAGTAAATAAATAATCACAGATCACAGACACAGAGTAATATAATACAACGGAAGTAAAAGAGATAGGAGTTATGAAGCTACTATATATATATATATATATATAAGATACATCAAAGTTAAACAAGGTACCACAGAAGAGTAACAAGATACATTAGGTACAAATCAGAATACATCATTGGAATCACTGGATACTAAAAGCAATAAATGGCAGGATCTTCAAGCAAAGCTCCAACTCCAAAGGTGTGTCTTGAATGCTAAATCACTCAGTCTGACCCGAGCGTAAAGCAAAACACAAAACACTCGAGTCAGGACATAAATACTAATGAAATGTAAATCAACTCAAGTTAACAGTAACAAAAATACATCAGTAACTTAAAGTACGCTTGGGATCGCCCATCCATAAAGGATCCATTAAACTATTTACTATGTAGTAATATTTTGCTATTATAATAGTGTCTATAGTAAAATAAACTTACTTTAAAATAGAGTTAAGGGGTTACCTATATAGCCCTTAAAACATAATAGTCCTTGTAGTCCATCCAGTATCATGGTTCCTCCTGGTCGGGAAGCCACCAGAGGATACCACACGGGCCACGGGAGAAAACCAAACTCGTACAAGGCGTGATAGGGTAGGTGAAATGGCACACAAGGCAATGTCAGGGTAGATATACCAATTACTATCCGGACAGGAGGTGACGTATAGCGCGCCGCTACCGCCCACCTCGAGCCACACCCCCAAAATCAAAAATAAAAAGTGGCCACCGAATCAATCTCAAAGTCAGAATATAATGGAATGGTATCGAAGGAGTGTGTCCGATAAGAGGAGCTACCTCACTGGTCCGGAATCGCTCCTGTTTTAGCCACCTTATGCCAACTCACGAGAGTCGAGTCCACGTAATATACCTCAAGAACATCGCTACCATCCTACTTCATTCTGGAATCTCCACCGCGTACACGGTTGTCAAAGTGTTTTTCGAAGTTGGCAGAGAGTATGACAACTTCCGATCCCGGTCTCTTTAACAACCAAACGTTATTATAACACCATGGTCGTTCCAAAAGTTAAATTATTATCACTTTAAAATATAACTCAAACAGTGTTAAAATCTATAACATTTCAAAACATTGTCAAATTTCAGCAATGACAACATTTATAAAGTGCTATCATAGCTTAAGTTTTCAAAATAGTTTAGTTCAGGAACAACGACATTTATAAATTGCTGTAATAGATATTTAGTTATTTCAAACATGGTTAAATTCAAAAACAACAGCATTTAAAAATGCTGTCGTAAGACCATAGCATTTTTTGGAAATGTTATTAATAAAATTCTAGATTTCATTATAACTCCAAAAACATTAACGCTCCAAATTTTTGTTATTTTAAACTTATAAATCATATTTCTAGACTTCAAATTTTCACATTTAAATAATTTTAACATATGATTCATCACAACAAAATTAAATATCCAATTTAAAACTCATTTCATTTGGTAAGTCAAAATTTCACTGTTTCTTAACTTATTAATTTAACAAAACTTAACATTTTACTTCAAATATCTATTTTAAATTTTAAATTTAATTTCCATTATTTACTTACATTTTAAAAGTAAAATTTAAAGTCATAAATCACATTTACTTCAAATTTACATACTTCAATTCACAATTCAAATCTTAATATTTAGCTTTCTTAAAACCATGAAATATATATTTTAAATCAAAATTTCATACTTTAAAAAAATACATATCTTAAGAAAATCATTTAAAAATATACCACTGTATATAATTTTCTAACCTAGGTCAAGTGATACAGATATGTATCATTTCAATTCGTAGTTTAAAAAGAAAACCCAGGTTCTATCATTTCAAACCCGCAATCCCAAGTCAAATAAAATACAATAAAAATCACTTCAGTCTATCATTTCAACTCATGATGATTTTTCCCTATTCAAATGTCTGTTCTGGTATGTATCATTTCAAACCATAGTGATTCTATTCTAACAGGAACTTGCAGTGTGAACATATGCATAAACAATATAAACAATTATACTAACATGTTAATGTCACAATATACTGTCATATATCATATGTCAGGTGATAATTAACAAAGTTAACATGGTAATAACATGAAATAACATATCATATAATCATCATTAACTTACATAAACATTTTAATTACTAATCACTTGTCATCTGTTTACCATTTCATAAGTAATAATGTCAGAGTGAGAAGGACTAACCTTTATTAAAGCTAGAGACCCAAAACAACACACGCAAGAACGATTCCAAAAGCACGATAAGCACGATTAGATTTGGATGTATGGAGAGCCAAGATATTGATCATGCATACAACAATTTAAAAAATCAATATAAACATATATATACAATACAAAGACAAATTGAAACAAAATGGAAATTAGAATAAACAAAGAACAAGATGGCTTAACCATGCTTTAACACAAGAGTGCTTGACAATCACTCAACATTGCTCGGTCATGTTCATTATTTTTGCTCGGCCAAGGTGGTTCTTGGGCTCAGCCATGATCAAGTCTAGACCTGAAATGATCGGCCAATGGTCAGCAAATAAAAAGAAGGCAAAACAATGGGATGTGAAGAGGTAGGAGTTACAAGTGGAGGGATGCAAAAGGTCAAGGCTAAAAGGTGGATTTTGGTGCACCCTAGGCTCGACCTATGGTCATGTTTGGCTCGGCCATGGATCATTTCAGGTCAGGTCATATGTGGAGCTGATGGTTAGAGGTCATGGCAGCAAGTGGTGGTGGTATTAGAGGTGGTGGCCAAGGCTAAACATGAAGGTGATGGTGGAAATGGCTTGGCTAGGCATTGTTTTGGAGTTTTGCAAAGTTTTTGTGGTGGAAGCTCAGCTAGAAGGTCACAACCAGATCTGGTCAGAGGAGAGGGGTGGTTTGCTGTGTATGATGAGGAGAAGGAGATGGTGATGGTGGTGATGGTGGTGATTGTGGCCAAGCAAAGCTAGAGAAAGCAAGGCAAAAATCAAAGAAAAAGTGAAGAAGAACATGAGAAAGAGGAAGCCATTACTTACATTTTTTTCTCAGAAATGGAATGGGCGTGAATGGTGAAGAGATGAGAAGTTTTTCACGTGAAAAACATTAAGAAATGCATGGCTAAACAAGAGGGAATGAACGGCCAAGGCAATGAAGAGACAAGGATAAGGAAAAGTCACAAGTAAATGAAAAGACTTTGTCTCTTTGAATTTTCAATTTTAATAATTCACTTTAAACAAATGAAAATCAAGTAAATAAAAATAAAAAGCTGAACAGAATAAAGTGAACATGAAAATAAAATAATGTCTTGGGAAAATAGAAAATAAATAAAGAAAGTACTTTATTTAATTGAAACTAGAATTTAAAATTGTAAACAAAATACAAATAACATTGGAAAATTTCAACTACACTTTTTAAAGTGTTTTAAAAATAAAATATATACATAACATTTCATGTAAACATAAATTATAACATGACATGACAAACAAAAATATTATTTATATAAATTAAAATAAACAATTTTATTAAATACAACAATTTACATACAATAGCGTAAAAAGCATAACTTTCACAATATTAATCAGATTTCAACAAAACGAAAAATAGTATACTTGAAATTTTATTTACTTTCATAATAAAAGATAAAATTCAAATTTTAAAATTTTAAAATCAAAAGTCAAAGTTTGACTACATTGACAAAAATTCACATTTTTGGAAGATATTCTATTTATTCCTGTTTGGAATTATAATTCACATACAAATCAAAATTTATTTTAAAAATAACAACAATTTATTCATTTTAATAAATAAAATAAAGTTTTTAAATCAGAAATTCAATTAAAATAATTAAAATATACAATTGAAATAATCACAAATATAGGGTTGTTACACTCTCCACCACTCAAAACTTTTCATCCCCGAAAAGGAATGAGGTACGGGAAAACATAGATAAAGATAGAATGAAATAGGATTAAGACAAGATAACAAGAAGATTAAAAATATACCTGATAACTGTTGTTATTGGTAAGTTAAACAAGGTGGAGACGATCTTCCCAAGATCCTCCAACATCAAGAAAACAAGCACAAAAAAAAAAGTTCCTCTAGAATCTGATTCACCCCTTCCGCTTGACCGACGGTCTGTGGATGGAAAGTAGTGCTCAGATTCAAAAACGAGTACCAAAGATTTTTAAAGATTATAGAAAGATTTGTAAACAGACTGGTATAAGCAATAGCCTCCCCATTCTGTAGCAAGATAAGGGAAATAAGGACAACCAAAAGATAGTTTGAAAAACAAAATAAGATAATAAATTTGAAACCATGAAAATTTCAAATTAAATTGAAAATTAATTTTACATAAGTTAAATAAATCTTAACTCTCTCTAATTTCATTATCTTATCATCCAATTGTCTTAAATTAACAATCTCTAAAATCATGGATTTGAAAAAAAAATCATTTAATATACTCATAACGTACTCAGTAAAACTTAATTTTGCTTTATTCCTAATTATAATTAAATTTATTCCTCTCAATATATTTTTATCACATATATTATGTATATATTTACACTTATTATAACTACTTTAATTTATTCTTATTCCTTTAACACCATTTTACATTGTAAACTATTCCATTACCCCTTTTTTCTATTTACCTCTGTTAATCTTTTTATAACTAAAATTTAAGTGCATAACATTTATTATAACCACTCAAATTTTATTTATAAAATCTTTTCATATTGTATATTATCCAATTACATATTCAACTTCTGTATAATTTAGGTAAGTTATATTGGAATGAAATTGTGTATTATACAAATAAAACTTTCCAATTCAGTCATTTCAAGCTTGAATAGTTATTCAAATCTTGAAATTATACTTGAAATGATCCTCCAAGATAAAATTTAGGAATTAAATTTTCGATAAATTCCAAACTATTTAGAGATAAATAAATGCACATATACTACATGTATATCCATTCAAATTTAAATCATCTATCAACATATGTTATAAATCCAGTCTTATTTTAGAAATTTAAATCAATTAAATTCCGCTAAACAATATTGTAGCAAGACTACAGAACGTTCTCTTCACTTCGACACTCAAAAATGAATGTCGATGATGCTGCAGTCATCACTGGAGTTATTTTCCAGTGACAAAGAGAAGGGCACTAATTTTAAACTTTAAAATTCTTTGGAATCTATTCGAAAATACTTTAAATAATATATCCTTTTAAAACTTTAAACAAAGGCTTGAAACCATCGAAAATTAAATTCTCACATTCTTGATTTATATTCATTTTAAATTTCCAAATAAATTTATAACCATGTTTTATAGTTCAATTATATATATATATATGTGTGTGTGTGTGTGTGTGTGTGAAAGTAGAGATAATGATATATAAAATCAAATATTATTTCTTAACAACCAATTCAATAAAAATCCAGAAAAATTTATAATATAGTTACACAATATATTACATTACTAAATTTGAAAAACCATATTGGGTCGGCTTGCTCTGTTCGAGTGTTTTGGAAATCTTATCGATAGCGTTGATCGGACGAATCGATCGAAAACCCAAATCAACATCAACAATTCAAAAAACACAATATAAAACATTTCATTAAATATAGATTTACAAGTACAATTCAAAATGTTTTGAAGAAAGATTGAAAACAAAAGACAAGATGATTAAATAAAAAATAGAGGGATGGATAAGCTTAAATAAATTACGGGCAACCTTAGCCTGGTCAACCGTGACTTGAAGAATAAGATCGATGTGGATTTCTGGGGTAAATCTACATTCGGTCTCAAGAGATAGAGTTTGGAATTATAAGAGATACTAGCATCTAAACCGAGGATATAAAAATCTCTGGTGAATCGATGCTGTTATAAAGGAGTTTCACCCATTTTACAAATCAATTTGAGATTGGCAGGACCACTAACTCATTATAAAGATTATTCGAAGTGGAGTTACGGGATACTCCAGAATCAAAAGAAGACGAAAAGTAAGGGACACGAATGGATTTTGGAATCGCAGGGAACGTTTCAAAATTCAAAGAAATCGAGTCAAAAAGTAAGATATTCAAACTCGAATGAAAGTGATTCTGTAAATACATTTACCATATATGCTAAGTTTTTCCAAGAGCCAAAGCTCTGATACCACATGTAACGGCCCGATATTTTCAACCATTTGCATCCGCACGTGTCGGACTTGAATTGCCCAAAATACCGCGTTGTAAATAAAATTGTGCAAACCTTAGAATATACAGTAAATAAATAATCATAGATCATAGACACCGAGTAATATAATACAGCGGAAGTAAAAGAGATAGTAGTTCATGAAGCTACTATGTATATATATATAAGATACATCAGAGTTAAACAAGGTACAACAGAAGAGTAACAAGATACAACGGGTAACAAATCAGAATACATCACTGGAATCACTGATACTGAAAGCAAAATAGATGGTAGTATCTTCAAGCAAAGCTCCAACTCCGAAGGTGAGTCTTGAATGCTGAATCACTCAGTATGACCCGAGAGTACGACAGAACACAAAACACTCGAGTCAGGACACAAATACTTATGAACTGTAAACCAACCCAAGTGAACAGTAACAAAAATACATCAGTAACTTAAAGGATGCTTGGGATCATCCATCCTTTAAGGATCCGTTAAACTATTTACTATGTAGTAATATTTCGCTGCTATAATAGTGTCTATAGTAAAATAAACTTACTTTAAAATAGCGTTAAGTGGTTACCCATATAGCACTTAACACGTAATAGTCCCAGTAGTCCATCCAGTATCATGGTTTCTCCTGATTGAAAAGCCACCAGAGGATACCACACGGGCTACGGGAGAAAACCAAACTCATACAAGACGCGATAGGGTAGGTGACACGGCACACAACGCAATGCCAGGGTAGATATACCAATTACTATCCAGACTGGTGGTGACGCATAGCGCGTATCTACCGCCTACCTCGAGCCACACCCCCAAAATCAAAAATAAAGGTGGCCACCGAATCAATCTCAAAGTCAGAATATAATGGAATGGTATCGAAGGATTGTGTTCGATAAGAGGAGCTACCTCAGTAGCCCGGAATCGCTCCTATTTTAGCCACCTTATGCCAACTCACGGGAGTCGGGTCCACGTAATATACCTCAAGAACGTCGCAACCATCTTACTTCATTTTGGAATCTCCACCACGTACACGGTTGTTAAAGTGGTTTTCGGAGTTGGCAGAGAGTATAACAACTTCCGATCCTGGTCTCTTTAACAAACAAACGTTATTATAACGCCGTGGTCATTTCAAAATGGTTCATACTTCAAAATCAAATCATTTCATTTTCAAACTATATCCCTTTCAAAATAGTTTATACTTCGAAACCAAAGCCATTTTCATTTCAAAACTATATTCAAATCAAAATAGTTTATACTTCGAAACCAAAACCATTTTCATTTCAAAACTATATTCAAATCAAAATAGTTTATACTTAGAAACCAAAACCATTTCAAAATCATTTCCTTTCAAATCCTTTATCAATTCATTATCATTCTTTAATTCAAATATTCAAATTAAATATCATTTTAAAATCAAATATGTCATTCATTTATTATTCCAAATATCATTACAAAACACATCTCAAAATTCCATTCAAAAATTCATTTATCTCATTTCATTTAATTCCATTTAACACATAACAAGGTAACCATTATTTAAATTCAAATTCAATTTAAATTCCTTAAAAATTCAAATTTAAATATTAAAATATATTAAAACTCCTTAAATTTCACAATTTATCAATTCCAAAAGTTAAATCATTATCACTTTAAAATATAACTCAAACAGTGTTAAAATCTATAACATTTCAAAACATTGTCAAATTTCAGCAACGACAACATTTATAAAGTGCTACCATAGCTTATAGTTTCCAAAATAGTTTAGTTCATGAACGATGACATTTATAAAATGCAGCAATAGATATTTAATTATTTCAAACATAGTTAAATTCAAAAACAACAGCACTTAAAAATGCTGTCAGAAGACCACAACATTTTTTTGGAAATGCTATTAATAAAATGCCAGATTTTATTATAACTCTAGAAACATTAACACTCCAGACTTTTGTTATTTTAATGTTATAAATCATATTTCTAGGCTTCAAAATTTCACATTTAAATAATTTTAGCATTGATTCATCACAACAAAATTAAATCTCTAATTTAAAACTCATTTCATTTGTTAAGTCAAAATTTCACTGTTTCTTAACTTATTGATTTAACAAAACTTAACATTTTACTTCAAATATCTATTTTTAAATTTAAAATTTAATTTCCATTATCTACTTACATTTTAAAAGTAAAATTTAAAGTCATAAATCACATTTACTTCAAATTTATATACTTCAATTCACAATTCAAATCTTAATATTTAGCTTTCTTAAAACCGTAAAAATATATATTTTTTAAATCAAAATTGCATACTTTAAAAAAATACATATCTTAAGAAATATCATTTAAAAATATACCACAGGGTCTGCATATAATTTTCTAACCAAGATCAAGTGATACAGATATGTTTCATTTCAATCCATAGTTTAAATGAAAACCCGGGTTCTATCATTACAAACCCGCAATCCCAAGACAAATAAAATACAATAAAAATCACTCGAACTTATCATTTCAGCTTATGATGATTTTTCCCTATTCTAATGGCCATTCAGGTATGTATTATTTCAACCCATAGTGATTCTATTCTAACAGGGAACTGCAGTGTGAACATATGCATAAACAATATAAACAATTATACTAACATGTCAATGTCACAATATACTATCATATATCATATGTCAGGTGATAAGTAACAAAGTTAGCATGGTAATAACATGAAATAGCATATCATATAATCATCATTAACTTGCATAAACATTTTAATTACTAATCACTTGTCATCCATTTATCATTTCGTAAGTAATAATGTCAAAGTGAGAAGGACTCACCTTTATCAAAGCTAGAGACCCAGAACCACACACAAGAACGATTGCAGAAGCACGACAAGCACGATTAGATTTGGATGTATGGAGAGCCAAGATATCGATCTTGTATACAACAATTAAAACAAATCAATATAAACATACATATACAATACAAAGATAAATTGAAACAAAATGGAAATTAGAATAAACAAAGAACAAGATGGCTTAACCATGCTTTAACACAAGAGTGCTTGACAAACACTCAACATTACTCGGTCATGCTCATCATTTTTGCTTGGACATGGTGGTTCTTGGGCTCAGCCATGATCAGGTCTTGACATGAAATGCTTGGCCAATGGTCAGAAAAAAAAAGAAGGCAAAACAATGGGATGTGAAGAGGTAGGAGTTACAAGTGGAGGAATGCAAAAGGTCAAGGCTAAAAGGTGGATTTTGGTGCACCCTAGGCTCGGCCTATGGTCATGTTTGGCTACACCATGGATCAATTCAGGTCAGGTCAGTGGTGGAGTTGATGGTTAGAGGCCATGGCAGCAAATGGTGGTGGTGTTAGAAGTGGTGGCCAAGGCTAAACATGAAGGCGATGGTGGAAATGGCTTGGCAAGGCACTGTTTTGGAGTTTTGCAATGTTTTTGTGGTGGATCCTCATCTAGAAGGTCACAGCTAGATCTGGTCAGAGGAGAGGGGTGGTTTGCTGTGTATGATGAGGAGAAGGAGATGGTGGTGATTATGGCCGAGCAAAGCTAGAGAAAGCAAGGCAAAAATCAAAGAAAAAGTGAAGAAGAACATGAGAAAGAGGAAGCCATTACTTACATTATTTTTCTCAAAAATGGAATAGGCGTGAATGATGAAGAGATGAGAAGTTTTTCACGTGAAAAACATTGAGAAATGCACGGCTAAGAAAGAGGGAATGAATGGCCAAGGCAATGAAGAGACAAGGATAAGGAAAAGTCACAAGTAAATGAAAAGACTTTGTCTCTTTGAATTTCCAATTTTAATAATTTATTTTAAACAAAAAAGAAATAAGTAAATAAAAATAAAAACTGAACAAAATAAAGTGGAAATGAAAATAAAATATTGTCTTAGGAAAATAGAAAATAAATAAAGAAGGTACTTTATTTAATTGAAACTAGAATTTAAAATTGTAAACAAAATACAACTAACGTTGGAAAATTTCAACCACACTTTTTAAAATGTTTTAAAAATAAAATATATACATAACATGTCATGTTACACATGTAAACATAAATTAGAACATGACATGACAAACAAAAATATTATTTATATAAATTAAAATAAACAATTTTGTTAAATACAACAATTTACATACAATAGTGTAAAAAGCATTACTTTCATAATATTAATCAAATTTCAACGAAACGAAAAGCAGTATACTTGAAATTTTATTTACTTTCATAATAAAAAAAAAATTAAATCAAAGTTCAATGTTTGACTACATTGACAAAAATTCACATTTTTGGAAGATATTTTATTTATCCTTGTTTGGAATTGTAATTCACATACACATCAAAATTTATTTTAAAAATAACAAAAATTTATTCATTTTAATAAATAAAATAAAGTTTTTAAATCAGAAATTCAATTAAAATAATTAAAATATACAATTGAAATAATCACAAAATACAGGGTTGTTACTGAATCTCTAGCTTCCCCGTATCTATCTTGTACTCTTAATCCAAGAACTCTATGCTGACAAAAAAAACAATACACAAGCTATTTTGATCATAAGCAATATCAACAAAAATAATATAACAACCATATGCAGCAAAAGTATAGAGAATACTCTGTAATAAAATACTAAGCATCCTATCTTTTCAAAAGATAAATTTAGAACTAAATACCCCTGTTTTTACATTTAAAATATATTTTCAAGGTCCTCCAAAGAGAAGTATATCAAAACCAAAATCAATTATGATAAGAAGGGTGCTCATCCTACCGAAGCATGGTATACTTCAAGAATCAAAGCAATATGGAGCATTCAGTGGTATTCTAGTTCCTCTTAAAAGGATAATTAGAGTAAACAAATATACCTAGCCAGTCTTCCAAATCAAAAAATTGTCAATCATCCAACTTTAGTCATAACAAATATTTTAAAAAAGAACTTCACAAAAACTATTCTCAAATATACTAAAATAATAATACTTCACCAATGTTTTCAAAATAATAATAATATTATTATTTTTTCTTTTACAAATTCTTTCGAAATCACTTTTACAAAAGCACTAGGATTTAAGTCCTAATAAAAAACAACTTTATAAACCGTAGTCTATAAAGTCACATTATATGTCAAATCAAATTCCATAAAGGAATAAACTGACACTTGAAAATATTTAAAATGTTAAATGACTATCAAACAAGATTTAAAATTTTGCTTAGGTACACAACTTTCTTGTTTATCTAAAGATATAAATAATCCTTAAGCGTACTATTACACTCATCAACCTTTGGTTATTTATTAAAAGATTATCTAGGCTAGCTTAGAAAAAAAAAAAAAGTCACTCCTAAACTTCCTTAAGCCATAAAATATACTATGCAAATTAACTTAAGCCTGCAAGATGTACATGGGTCATTCGTACACAATATCTGATCCGACTATTTGTTTGGATACATCAACTTTACTTCCCAACTAGTATCGCTCACTCGACCTCCCTAGTGAAAAATCCGATCATGGTCCTTTATTAGAAACCTCTGTTCTCCTTACATAGCCATATAATACGATAGACAACCTTAGTATCATATCAAGAATCCGAATCAAGTGTTCGCTGACAAGAATTAAGCGAGAAACCCTTTTTCGAATTGGTGTGAGTCATTCCGAAGTCATGTACTCGAACCCTAGACCAAGAATTGTGCAAATAAAATGGTCTATGTATAACTTACGTACTTAATCTTATTAGTTCATTAACCAATGTCTTTTCTAAATCACTTTCGTCTTCATTTATAGTATCTTATTTAATAGTAAAATTATTTATGAATTACTTCATAAATTTTCACTTAAGTT
This sequence comes from Allium cepa, assembly GCA_030765085.1. NCBI lineage: Eukaryota > Viridiplantae > Streptophyta > Magnoliopsida > Asparagales > Amaryllidaceae > Allium > Allium cepa. Next base: position 628,659,115 of record CM060941.1, read on the forward strand.
TATAAACATTTTATAAAGACACATCTTTATAAACATTAAATAAAAAACTTACTCCATTCTTATTTACTTCTATAATACACTTTTACATCCTAAGAGTATATACAAAATGTCAATTTTTTCTATTTATTTATTATTTATTATTATTATTATTCAAAATTCGAATGGAGGCCCAAACAAAATATGGGTCTCAAAACTGAGTTGACTACTTCGACCTCTTCCATATACGGGCCGGTAAGTAGCTAAGAAGAGTGGGATGTTAGTATCCAAACACAATCCCATAATCTACTTTACTTAGACATCCCTAAAGTAAAGGTGCTTAACAATTGGTCCACTAACATCAAATAGTTTATGAGAAGTAGATGTTTAAACAAAAATTACGGTTTTAAAACACAATGCCGATTAAAACCTTCCTTTCCAATTTAACCCATTTAAAACTTGAGTTAAATTATCTCTTCTCTATCAAGAGTTTGAAAACTCCATTTATCAAAACATTCTTTTATCAAAATATCCTTTTGTTTTAAATCATTTTCCTTTAAGGAAACATAAGAACTAAATGCTCGGTTTTTTTAAAAAAAATCCTTTTAAAATCTTACTACATATATTTCTATAATAAAATAACTTTAACAATTTATTAACTAACACTCACTTGGGTACGTTTGGATTCGAACTAGTTTCGATCGCATAATGAAAAAGCGAATAATTTACTAAGTGTACTACAACGTTTGCCTAAGCAAACATTCGATCATTGCTTTGAAGATTATTCAGATTACTACAAAAGTAATCGAGAAAGTTTCCCTCGAGCTAACCAAAGAACATGTATCTCACTTAAAATTTCTTTTCCAAAAGATTTATACTTATAATTACTTCCAAGTAACACTATTATTACTTTTTCAAAACTCCTTTTGAAATCATTTCATCTGGATTTAATTTCTCAAATACTTTTTAAAAATGCATTTTATAAACCAAATTTATATTAAATACCCTCTAATATAAAATTGCATTTATATAAAATCATGTTGTATTACAATTACTTTCCTTTATTATAACAAAACTTTCACAAATAATCCTCTAAATGTCTTACCTTCCCATTTAGATCAAATTAAGCAACTTTATCATAAGCTAACATTAACTAAACATTATTACTAAACACCTTATAGTCAAACAGTGAGACTTAATTCACAGGAGTTTGTTCTAATGTACTTATAATTATTAAAACAATAAATGCTTACAAATTGGTTGGGCAAAAATTAATAATTAACAAACCATTGTTAATGCTCCTAAACTATCCAAACGTGACAAATCAAACCATGATGATAATAAAGAAGTATTATCATCTTCTAGCAGACAAACACATCATAAATAACTATATGTTCCTTTATGTATACGAAATCTAATCCTAGGTAAAATATTGTATTTACCAAATTTTCAAAAATTAATTTCGTGTCTGTTTGTCTTGTTCGAGAGTCTAGAAAACCCTATCAACATCGTCGCGTCCCATGTCTTGACCAGAATTCGTAAATCACTCAATAAACCAATTAACACCATACGTTTTTATAGCAATAGAAAATATGCTCTCGTATATATATTATTCCCAACTCATTCTAGGGTGTCACTTACCATATTTTGAAGTAGTTTACCCTCCCAAAGCCAAGGTTCTCATTTAACCTTCAGCTTTGATACCAAATGTAACGACCCACCTTTTTGGCCCTTGAAATTCGACACTCAATACATCCACGGTATACAAATATCGAGCATTCAAGTCCTAAATAGGCATTTTCTTAGAGTAAAAAGAAAAAGGAAATGGAAAAGGGAAAGGAAAAGAATATGGGAAACAAAATCTCATAGCGAAATGACAATACATACTATAACAAAGACGATAGAAGTTGTCGCTCTAAAATACATATTATATCAAAATTAAAAATAAACATCATTAGCCTGGACAGTTATAACTTATTGACCTTACAGTTGCTGATGGTTGTACGTAATAATACAATAGAAAATTAAAATACCACGGCAAGTGAACATCCAGCTTTAGACCATAAGCTCCATCTCCCACCAATGATAACTTAGGAAAATACTCGGTCTGACTCGATTATAATAAAATAGCACCCGGATCTGTTTCGAAAACTAGCATGAGAAAACTCAAGCAATATAGTGAATATATAATAATTTTGCAAGACAACGACGCTTGACAGAGAACATATTTTTACCTCACAAGAACATCCATAGATGAAAGAATGGAAATAAGTAGAAACAAAATAAGACTTGAAAGAATAAAAATAATTAATTAAACATCATGAAGAGCTCCAGGAAGTCTCAATGCAATTAAGAAAATGATTCAAAGATTCGAATCAAATAAGGAAAAGGAATTTTTCCAACAATGACTAGAAGGGTGCATACCCTCTTAACAAAAGTATACCTCTAGAATATACTTAAGAACACGATGGCTCTCGGAAACCTCCAAGCCAGAGCCTGCCAACCTTACCGAGAATTCGAGTATTTCACATCTCCGCACTCATACAATTGAAACCAATCTAGAGTAGATGTGGCAATACCTTAATGGGAGAAATTCCACATAGCTTGGCCCACACTTGCTCTTTATTTAATCATTTCCTGCAAAGGATGTCAAAATTGATATTTAATGAATCAACCATCAGAAACTAACTAGTGCTACCCTGGGAAAACAATGAAGCCGAACAAGATAGCGCATTGTTGCTTTTTACCTTAACTCGGCAACATTCTTAACTTTATGAAGAGTTCAAATGCTTAAAATGAGCAACAAAATCATCTTGAATCAATAACACAAAGAAGATAGCAGAAACGATAGTCAATAATTCAACTATCGGGAATGATAAAATGATTGTATATAAAAATTACATCTCTCAAAACATTCGATTCACACTTGTGCTTGATTGTCACTTCACAAATATCTTTGAAAACACTTTTGAAACAATCTTTAAAATATTGTTTTTAAAAAGCAAATTATATTTCTAAGTGTATTAAAAAGAAGGATAAAAAAATATCATTAAAACATCGCTTACTATAAACCCGAAATAATTTTCACGTAGCTTTAATTTTCAACATTCTTTTTTAAAGATTATTTATTTATTTATAAACTATCATTTATAACTTTAAAACAAAATTAATTATTTCGGTAGATAATAATCAATTTAAAATACTTTTATAAATTCAAAACGATGTTAATCATCCTGAAAGATATTTAATATAACTCTTTTATAAATTCAAAACTATAGCAATTATCCTAAAATAAATTAATCAAATTTGTAATCTTTTTATAACTTTAAAATAACATTAATTCTTGGAAAGATAATTAATCAAATTTATATCTATTTTATAAATTTAAAACAACATTAATTATCTCGAAGGAAACTTACTCAAATTTATAGTCCTTTTATAAATTTAAAACAAACATTTATCCTTCATTTCAAAATTCTCAAAAACACTTGAAAATAGAGTTAAAATAACTTTAAAGGTACAAAAGCACGACCAAACACTTATTTTGTAAAAATACAAGCACAAGTTCAATACATACAAAGGTTTAAGGAGATAATATTTTAGAAGTGACGGTATTGTGATCATTGCTATAACAACACTTACACAAATCAAGTAGTAGGTCATCAATACTGCGACCACATCAGTTTAAGCAACATAAGCAAGATACATATAACAGTAAATAAATATTGGTGAGAAACCCCTTTGTGTCTCTCTACAACAGTCCCTTGCCAGACAATGATTATTTATGCAATCCGCTTTTCAAGTAGGAATTCAAATTTAAACAAATCAGTCAAACAACAATAACTAACATATTATTATCAACAATTAGCAATCAATAGCTAGTATATCATTTATTGATTAATCCATATATTAATTAACTTCAAAAATAATATTTTTACTTTGCAAGCAAAGGACAGTGATTTATTTTGCTCGATAGATGTCCAAAATAATATTTGATTTAATTATAGCAGAACAGCGGTTTAATCTGCTAAATAAATGTCACAAATGAAACATAACTAATTTAACTATGTTAAACGTAATTAAATTAAATTACCATAATTTTATCATTAATTTTACTTCATTAAAATTATCAACTATCATCTAAGCATTCAACAATAATCTATAGAAACAAAGATATCATATATGTAACAACCCCAAAATTCTTACCATTTGATTTTAAATGTTTAATTTATTTTAAATATTTAAATAATTGGATTTTGGAATTTAATACTAGGAATTCAAAAAATAGCGATCGTTTAAATATTTGAGTTAAGAATTAAATATTTGAATGGTGAACTAAATATGAATTAAATAGAATTAATAGTGTTATTTAACTTCTTTTAATTAATAAATGATAATAGTGAATCATTTTGCAAATTTACTACAATAACAAATGGTTCGAATTAATAATAAGAAATCAAATTTTAATAAAAAAACTTAATTTTTGATAACGTATTTTTAATTTAATTTATATGAATTTTCTCTAATTTTCAATTTGGGAAAATATTAAAATGATTCGTTTAACGATTTATCGACAAACGATGATACTTAAGAAATTTCATAAAATAAAATAATCTGTATAATTCACTGTTGATTTATGATCAGGTCGCATTTTAGTGCACAATTATATTTTTATTTCGGTCAACTGTGGTTCGTACTCAAACGAAATATTGCGTAGCTGGGTACCATAAACATTCCATTTAAAAATCATTGTAAAATCAAATCAAAAATCAATTTTTAAATAACGATTTGATGTCATGGACATTTTGATGGCTCGAGGAATTTTTGTCATGGAAAAGGTGAACATAATCATTTTTTTTATTATTTGGTTATAAAACCAGAAGAATTCACCCTTAACCCATGTGTACACTTCATTATCCTATTTCCCTTCCCACTTTTTTTATTGATGTCATTCCAGTAAATGGAAAATCACCGTGCTTTTCTAAAATAAAAAATAGAGCCAAATACATATCTATAAATCATAATATTTGGTTTGTTGAGATTGTGAGAGGGAGATCTTGAATTCTATACCAAGACTGAAGTTTGTGAACTATGTCTGGCTGTTGTCAGTATTTGAGAGGTAAGCTAGGGTTGGGTTTAGTTTCAATTTTGGTCATCGATTAGGTGAACAGAGTATGGAATTGGTATCGGAGTGAAATTTAGCATCTTTGAGTCAATTTTTGCCAAGATCGACTGCTTGAAGGGGGTCGTGACCGTGGTGACCTGGGCGTGTTTTGGTGAAGGTCGCGTTTTGCTAGAGTGATGGTGGAGTAGATCCAAGGTGGGGAGCAAGTGTAGTATGTCGAGAACTGTTCTTTGGCGAAGACATATTCGAAAACCATCGTGTGTTGCTCCGTATCAGTTCACATTCGTGCAAGAAAGGATGGATTTTATGTCTGTGCATGTTCTTTTGGGGATGAAGGATTTTGGGAAAGATGGAGTTGGTTTTGGAGGGGTAAACTTGTAATTTTATTAAGTTATTTAATTTTAAAATTCAAATTATTCAATAACGTCTAAATTGTATATCTTGTTTATACGAGGTCGGATTCGAACGCTGTTTTTTGCATTGGGTTCATGTCGTCGAGATCTTTGAAATGGAACGGGTTTGGTTAGATTTGAAAGCAAGTGAAAATTTAGGCTAAAACTGGACGAACGTTCGGTTTTAGTCTGAAATTGGGGCGTTTCGGCAGAAACAAAAATCAATGTGAGTTTAACTCACGTTTAATTTTATTATATCATTTTAATGATGTTATAAATATTTATTGATTATTTGGATGTTAGTTAAAATTGTTTGATTGCTTGTCTGATTATTTTTCCGTTTGGAAAATGGATGACATATTAATTTGATCGTTATAAACCCACATGATTATATATATATTATCGATAAACATTGTTTTGTAGGAAATATATGGAGAGAGACCCAAAGGGGGTTTCTCGGTCATAAATTATTTTATTTACGCTCATATGACATTATTGATAGTTTATTGAAATTAATAGTCGATATTCCATTTTATAGTTTAAATGTCATTATAGCGATTTTCGCTATATCGTCATTTACCATATTTCAACCCAAAACCCTATCATATGAACTTGAGCTTGCATTTACACTAAAAAAATATTGAAAATTTATTAATCATTTTAGTTAATGATATTTAAAATTAATTAATCTTTTAAATTAATTAATTTGGGATTAATTAACTAGTTCAATAAATGATGATTAAAAATTGGTTTATCATTAGATTTTATTTATCATTTTTTTCTAATGATGTTTTATACTTAATGAATCATTTTAACTAATGATTATTTAAGTTTAATTAATCATTTTAATTAAGGATAATATAGTTTAATTAATTTATAGAACTCAATTAATTATTTTAATTAATGATGATGGAATTAAACTAATTACTTTAATTAAGGATAATTGAAATTAATAATTATTTTAATGATATTTAAAAGTAATAATCATTTTAAATAACGATAATTGAATTTTATTAATCATTAATTAATGATTTTTTTAAATTTAATTAATTGTTTTAACTAATGATTTATGGAATTTAATTAAATCATTTTAATTAATGATGTTTCATAATTAAATAAATCATTTTAACGAATGATGTTTTAATTGATCGGATTGACTAGTGAAGTTTGGATTTAATTAATCCGATTAATTTATGATTACTTTGAACTTAATTAATTGCTTTAATCAATGGAATTTACAATTATATATCATTTTAATTAATGATGTTTGAGATTAATTATTTATTTAATTAAAAACTATTTGAATTTAATGCATCATTTTAGTTAATTGATTTAATAAATGTGATTAATGTAAGTTAAATAATAATAAAAATTGCTTTAATAAACTGATTTAAAGTTAATAAAGTGATTTAATGAATATTTAAAGTTAATTTACCAATGTTATAAAAGTGTATGGAAATAATTATCTATTTTATTATAGATAATGAATTGTTTATTTAATGGGATTTTAAATATAATTAATTATCTTTCAGGATAATTATTTTTTTAAAGTATAAAACGGAATTGGAACTTGATTATAGGGATGATAATTTGGATAATCTTTCGGGTGTTCGGTCTGATGTTGTTTAGACCTTCGGGGTCGCGCACTTAGAAAAATTATTCTCTAACATTTTAACAATTTGGAACTAATTCTAAACGTGTTTTGCCAATATGGAAATGAAGCCAAAAAGTTCAGTTCATTTTAAAAAAAAAAGGAAAAGGTCGATTCGTTTATGGAAATGAATTATTTTTGTAAAGTGAATCACTTATATGGAAACGATTTATTTGTATAATTAGCACTAAACATCGAAAAAGTAAACTTGGCGTTATTTCAAAAGTTAAGAATAATCATGTGACATGATATTGAGGGAACACTATCTTGACTTGTCCAGTATTATTGTTAACTAAGAAATAGTACAAGTTTGAATTCAATGAGTGTTGATAAGTATACAAGACTTAATTTCCATAAACGATTGTTTTATGTCCTCGGTAATTGGTATCTCAGCTATCTGTTACTTCAGCCACCTTATTTTTGTCACTCTAAGATGATGTGTTGCTCATTTGAGCTTTGTTATCCTTTGTCGGAGTGACTAAACCTAAAGAGCAAGTGGAAGCTAAGCTATGTGGGATTGCTACTATTAGGATATTTTCACATCCACTCTAGATTGGATTCGGTATTGTGCATTGAGATGTGATATACTCCTATTCTCGATAACAGTTGGCAGGGTCCGACTTGGACGTGTTTGAAAGCCATCAGAGTTCTTAAGTAAATTTCTAAAGGTATACTTCCGGTAAGGGGGAGCACCCTCCTAGTCATTTGCTGGAAAATTTCCTTTCCTTATTTGATTCGAAAACCCTAAATCCGATTTAGCTTTAAATTGCCACGAGTAGAGCCAACTCCTCATTATGGCATTTAAGTATTTATGAATTTGAGGTTTTATGATTTATAGGGTCATAGCAAGGGAATTCCTATCAACGGTAAAATAAAAGTCGACCTGCACTACGCATAGAAAACAATAAATCAAATAAAAAAAACAAACAAAAATAGGAAAGAGAAGATTCAGGAGGCCTATTTAGTTCGTTCTATCGAGTTTGAACTGTTACTTTATTTAGCTCATTCTTCCGATTTTGGACTGTTACGTTGTTTAGCCCGTTCTATCGAGTTTGGACTGTTACCTTATTTAGTCCAATCTACCAAGTTGGACTGTTTTCTTGTTCAACCCATTCTGCCCAGTTTCGATTTTGCTCGATTTATTTACATTCTTTCAAGTCTGGTTGACATTATTTATTCTCAATCATATTTGGTTTGGTTTCCTGATATTTATTTATGTTCTTGCCTATATGGATGTTATTCTTGTGAGGTAAAAACTCATTCCACATTAGCGGCGTGGCCTCACGGAATTTTTATATATGTTTTTCCTTATTCGAGTTATCTCATGCTTGTATTTCCAGACAGATTCGGGTGTTATTTGCTTATAATGCTCGGGTCAGACCGAGTAATTTTCCAGGTTAGCTATGGTGTTATGGGATTCACGGAAGGGAGCTGAAGATTCACCTGTCGTAGTATTTTATTTTTCCGCTGTATTTTATAGTATACCTATCGGCATTTATAAGGTCGGGATTTTATAACCGTCTAGCTGATAAGGTTGTTTTTAACTCTGATATACTCTGTATGTTTGGCGTGGAAGTTTCTACTGTTCTTGCTATATTATATATTGTCGATTGCATTATGAGATTCTATTTTTCTCTATTCTATGTTCTTTTCTTTTTATTTACCCTAACAAACTACCCTTTCATTGATTGGATGCGCGACGTTTGAATACAGTGGTAATGTTTGGTGTCGACTTTTGATGGTCAAACAGGCGGGTCGTTACGTTTGGTATCAGAGCGCAAGGTTAAGCGAGAACCTTGGCTTTGGTAGGGTTTGGCTTATTATAGATAGAGTAAGCGACACACTAGAATGAGTTTGAGAGTATTATATATATAAGAGAGCGTATTTGTTAATGTTATAAAAACATATTATGTTAATTGGTCTATTTTGTTTTTATGAATTCTGGTCGGGACATAGGACAACATAGTATTGATAGTGGTTTCTAAACACTTGACGAAGGCCAACGGACAAGGTATTGAATTTTTTACAAATTAAATATTTTACGAAGGATTATATTTCATATATATAAAGGAATAATTTTCAAAACTTTATATAATAAAGTGAGTTGGTTCAAATGTGATAGTATTTATTCATTATCACTATTGTTTATTCAGTTACGCTTAACTTAATTGAAAAGCATAGATTGTTGTGTGTTGATTGCTAAATTGTGCTCGATTTATTTAGGTGCGTTTATCATTTTGACTTAAAACGAACCTTTTGCGAATTAATTTTCAAAATTAAACCATAGGGTTTTCAAAGAATATGATTAAATTAAGAATTCATCGTTTATTTGGTGAGTTAAGAATTAAACTTTATAAAAAGTTGTAATATAATCTAAATAGTGAAATAATATATTTTGAGAATAAATATTCGATATAATTTAATTATAATAAAGAAGGATTATTATAGTATGAAATGATTTTTATATACAGGAAATTTTATATAAATTAGTTTGGGAAATGTGTTTAAAAGGAATTTGGGAATTTAAATCCCTTATTTAAAAAAAAGATATTTCAAAGGAATTTTTGAGAAATGAAATAGGTATAGTCTTTTGGAAACTAGGGAAACCTGTTCGATCACTACCGACCAGCGATTCCTGAACAGTAAACCTAGGGAATAGCCGGAAGGCCCGCCACAACCAACTATTCCGGGCAGCCTGACCTTTCGGTTGGCTTGGGGCAGGAGGCGCGAAAATGAACCGGATACCTCCCAAGTGAAAAGTCGTTTCTCCTCCCACACAAGGTGGGACTCGAACCCCAAACCTCCCACTTGGGAGCTGCATCATTCCACCACCGCACCAAGCCGCGGACAAATAGGTATAGTTTTGAAAGTACTAAAAGGTAAAACAAAAAAAATTGGGAAGCAAAATTTTAAATGGAATGTGATTTCTTTGGGATAATTAGGAGGAAATTGTTTCAACTAGTTTTATGATAATCTGAATAATCTTCTAAGTGATTATCAGATGTTTGCTTAAACAAACGTGTGGAATACTTAGTAAATTATTCTCGTTATCATTGTGCGATTGAAATGATTTCAAATTAAAGTAAGCCCAAAGTAATGTTTTAATAAATAAATTGTTTGAAGTTATTATAAATATATATGTAGCATGCTTTCGAAGATGAGCTTTGAAATTTAAAATCTAGGTATATAGTTTTTAAATTCCCTTAAACGGGAATTGTTTTCCAAAATAAAAGTTATTAGTAATAAGATATTGATTTGATAAATAGGATTTTTCACTTAGAAAAGTAATGGGTTAATTTAGTATGGGTTTAAATTGGGTTAAATTAAGAAAAAGGTTTTGATAAACATTGTTTTATTAAAACCATAAAATTGTTTAAAACATCATTCATTTTAACACTCTAAATAAAAAGGAGTTAATAGGGGTAATCGGTTTTAAGAAACCACAATTGGTTTGATCTCCATCAAAATCTTTAAAAAAGCAAAGTAATTAATGGTAAATAATTTATGATTTGATGTTTTATAAAGAAATGACTTTATAAAATGTTTTCGATAATTTGAGTGAGAATTTATGAAATAATTCATAAAATAAAATACTAAGTGGAAATATAAGTCAAGTAGAAATCAATATAATTAATAAAATATAGAGTATAACATTCCATTTTGTTCGAGTGAGTTTGGATAATCTTTTGAGTAACAACCAAAAGCTAACGACGGTACACTTAGAAATTTATCTATATTTCTGGACAATTAAGAAAGTTTAGAACCTAAGTTAAAATTTGTTCGCTAGTCATTTGACATTTTAAAACAATGTTAAGTGATAAGTTTACCCTTATGGAATTTGACTGACTGTTAATTTATTCCTTCATGGAATTTGATTGACTGAATTTGATTTAATTGAATTAATTAGTTGTGTGATTTTAGGTGCCATTGTCTATAAAGTTTAAATATATAGAAAAAGGATTTTGCATCATTGCTATTAAGACCTAAATCCCGGTGATTTTGAAAAAATGACTTTTGAAGATTTTTGGAAAGGGAATGATATTTATTCACTCTAGTTGATGTTTTCGGAGGAACCGGAATACCATTAGATTCTCCATGTTGTTTTGATTCTAGAGTTTCGCCATACTTTATTTGGAGGAACCCCTCCATGTCATTTTGATTTTGAACTTGATTTTTCTCGTCTTAGAAATTTGAAAATAAAATTTTGAATTAAAAACCCGGTATTTAGATCTAAATTTATCATTGGAAAATTATTGATTGCATATCATCTATTACAGGATATTCTCTGTATTTTATTGCATATGATTGAGATATGGTTGTTGGTTGCATGTAAATTTATATTAGATTAGTTTTGCATGTAGAGTTACATCATATTACTTTTGCGAGCTTGATGTTCTTTTAGATTTTGTAAGTATAGGGATGCAAGAGAGACATTTGATTCCTTTGCACCTTCATTTACATAAAAGATAATGAACTACTTGTCAAAATATAAATCAAAACGCGAAAAGGGTACGTGATAAATTTAGAAAATTTGAATTGATTGATGATTTTATGCCTCAGATATGGGAGGCCTCTTGGCTTTTGTTTTCTTTGATTGGTTTGGAGCCTGTTGAGACCATTTGTAGTTGTACTGATCGAGCTGCATAAAGGAGACGCTGGCGAAATTTTCTAAAAATTTAAGAGTTCGAAATTCTTTAAGAATTTTGGAAAAAAATTTGATAAGTAAAACTTGACTTTTAACTTATAATTTGGAATGAATGAATAGAAGAGAATTAGTTGGTATATGTGAATGAATTTAAAGACTTGTAAATTTTAGAATCCATTCCAGCTAACTGGTTATGAAAAGTTAATAAGTTTAATAATTCATTTTAAGTAATAATTTTAAACTTAAGGGTTTGGAAATATATTTTTTCCTTAGGAATTTTGGGGACAAAATTCATTTAAATAGGGGAGAATGTAACAACCGCAAAATTCTTACCATTTGATTTTAAATGTTTAATTTAAATATTTAAACGATTGAATTTTGGAATTTAATACTAGGAATTCAAAAAATAGCGATCGTCTAAATATTTGAATTGAGAATTAAATATTTGGACGGTCAACAAAATATGAATTAAATAGATTTAATAGTGTTATTTAACTTCTTTCAATTAATAAATGATAATGGTAAATCATTTTGCAAATTTATTACAATAACACATGGTTCGAATAAATAATAAGAAATCAAATTGTAATAAAACGACTTAATTTTTGATAACGTATTTTTAATTTAATTTATATGACTTTTCTCTAATTTTTAATTTGGAAAAATATTGAAATTATTCGTTTGATGATTTATCAACAAACGACGATATTTGGAAAATTTCACAAAGTGAAATAATCTGTGTAATTCACTGTTGATCTATGATCGGGTCACATTTTCGTGCGTGATTATATTTTTATTTCGATCACCCGTGGTTCGTGCTCGAACGAAATATTGCATAGCTGGGTACGGTAAACATTTTTGTTAAAAATCGTTGCAAAATTAAATTCAATTTTTAAATAACGATTTGACGTCATGGACATTTTGGCGGCTCGAGGATTTTGTTATGAAAAAGGTGAACATAATCATTTTGTTTTTTTATTTGGTTATAAGATCAAAATAATTCACCCTTAACCCATCTGTACACTTCAATATCCTATTTCCCTTCGCTTTTTTTATTTCATTCCAGTAAAAGGAAAATGTTTGTGCTCTTCTAAAATAAAAAATCGAGCCAAATACATATCTATAAATCATAAAATTTGGTTTGTTGAGATTGTGAGAGTGAGATCTTAAATTCTATACCAAGATTGAGGTGTCAAACTATGTTTGGTCATTGTCAGTTTTTCAGAGGCAAACTAGGATTAGGTTTTGTTTCGGTTTTGGTCATCGATTTGGTGAATGGAGTATGGAATTGGTATCGGAGTGAAATTTAGCATCGCCGAATCAATTTTTACCAAGCTCGGTTCCTTGTAGGGAATCGCGACCGTGGTGACCTGGGCGTGTTTTGGTGACAGACGCGTTTTGCTAGAGTGGTGGTGGAGTAGATCTAAGGTGGCGAGCAAGTATAAGTTTGTTGAGAGTAGTTCTTTGGCGAAGACGGATTTGAAAACGGTTGTGTGTTGCTCCATATCAGTTCGAATCCATGCACGTGAGGATGGGTTTTATGTCTTTGCAAGTTCATTTGGGGATGGAGGATTTGGGAAAGATGGAGTTTTTTTTGGAGGGGTAAAGTTGTAATTATATTAAGTTATTTAATTTTAAAATTCAAATTATGCAATAACTTCTAAATTGTATATCTCGTTGATACGAGGTTAGATTTGAACGCTGCTTTTTCTGTTGGATTTATGTCGTCGAGATCTTCGCAATGGAATTGGCTTGGTTGGATTTGGAGCAAGTGAAAATTTTGGCTAAAATCGAATGACCGTTCGGTTTTAGTCCGAAATCGGGGCATTTCGACGGAAACGAATATCAACGTGAGTTTAACTCCTATTTGATTTTACTATATCATATTAATGATATTATAAATATTTGTTGATTGTTTGGATGCTAGTTAAAATTATTTGATTACTTGTCCGGTTAAGTTTCCATTTGGAAAATGGATGACATATTAACTTGATCGTTATAAACCCATATGATTGTATATATTATCGTTAACCATTGTTTTGCAGAAAAAAATCTGTGGAGAGACCTAGAGGGGGTTTCTTGATCAAAAATTATTTTATTTACACCCATATGCTATTATTGATAGCTTATTGAAATTAATTGTTGATCTTCCCTTTTGTAGTTCAAATGTCATTATAGCGTTTTTCGCTATATCGTCATTTTTATTAAATTTCAACCCAAAACCCTGCATATGAACTTGAGCTTGTATTTCCGCTAAAAATAATATTAAAAATTTATTAGTCATTTTGGTTAATGATAGTTTAAATTAATTAATCTTTTAAATTAATTAATTTGAGATCAATTAACCAATTTAATAAATGATGATTAAAAATTGGTTTATCTTTAAATTTTATTTATCATTTTTGCTAATGTTTATTTATACTTAATTAATCGTTTTAACTAATGATTATTTGAGTTTAATTAATTCTTTTAATTAAAGATAATGGAGTTTAATTAATTTATAGAACTCAACTAATTATTTTAATTAGTGATGATGAGATTAAACTAATTATTTTAATTAAGGATAATTGAAATTAATAATTATTTTAACGATATTTAATGTAATTGATCATTTTAAATAATGATAATTAAATTTTATTAATCATTTTAATTAATTATTTTTTTAATTAATGATTTTTGTAATTTAGTTAAATCATTTTAAATAATGATGTTTTACAACTAAATAAATCGTTTTAACAAATGATGTTTTAATTAATCGGATTGACCAATGAAGTTTGGATTTAATTACTCTGATTAATTTATGATTATTCTGAACTTAATTAATTGTTTTAATCAATGGAATTTAGAAATATTTATCATTTTAATTAACGATGTTTGAGATTATTTATTTATTTAATAAATGACTAATTGAATTTAATAAAACTTTTTAATTAATTGATTTAATAAAGGTGATTAAAGTAAGTTAACCAATATAATAAAAAATTCTTCAATATACTAATTTAAAGTTAATAAACTGATTTAATGAAGATTTTAAAGTTAATTTACCAATACTATAAAAGTGTTTGGAAATAATTATCTATTTTATTGTAGGCAATGAATTGTTTATTTAAAGAGATTTTAAATGTAATTAATTATCTTTCAGGATAACTAATATTGTTTTTGAAGTATAAAAGGGAATTGGAACTTGATTATTAGGATGATAGGTTGGATAATCTTCAAGGTGTTCGGTCTCATGTTGGTTTAGGCCTCTGGGGTCGCGCACTTAGAAAAATTGTTCTCTTAATGTTTTAATATTCTGGAACTAATTCTAAACATGTTTTACCAATACGGAAATTAAGCTAAAAATTTCAGTTCCTTTTTAAAAATGAAAAATGTTGATTCATTTCTGGAAATGAATTATTTTTGTAAAGCGAATCACTTATATGGTAACAGTTTATATGTATAATTAGCACTAAACATCGAAAAAGTAGACTTGGCGTTATTTCGAAATTTAGGAATAATCGTGTGACATGATTTTGAGGTAACACTACCTTGACTTGTCCGGTATTATTGTTAACCCAGAAATAGTACAAGCTTGAATTCAATGAGGGGTGATAAGTATACAAGACTTAATTTCCATATAAGATCGTTTTATGTCCTCGATAGTTGGTTCGTAGGCTATCAGTTAATTCAGCCACTTTATTTTCGCCACTCTAAGATGATATTTTGCTCATTTGAGCTTTGTTATCCTTTGTCGAAAATGACTAAACCCAAGAGCGAGTGAAAGCCAAGCCATGTGGGTTTGCTCCCATTAGGGTATTTTCACATCCATCCTAGATTGGATTCAGTATTGCGAATTGAGATGTGAAATACTCAGATTCTCTGTAACCGTTGGTGGGGTCCGGCTTGGATGTGTCCGAGGGACATCGGAGTTCTCAAGTATATTTCTAGAGGTATACATTCGGTAAGGGGGGAGCACCCTCCTAGTCATTTATTGGAAAATTTTCTTTCCTTGTTTGATTCAAAAACCCTGAATCTGTTTTTGCTTTAAATTGCCACAAGTAGAGCCAACTCCCGATTACGACATTTAAGCGTTTATTTAGTCCATTCTATTGAGTTTGGACTGTTACTTTATTTAGCCCATTCTATTGAGTTTGGACTGTTACTTTATTTAGCCCATTCTATCGAGCGTAGACTATTACCTTATTTAGTCCATTCTATCAAGTTGGACTATTTTCCTTGTACTATCCATTCTATTCAGTTTGGATTTTACTTGATTTATTTCCATTCTTTCAGGTCTGGTTTATATTATTTATGCTCAATCATATTTGGTTTTGTTTCATGATATTATTTTCTGCTCTTGCCTATATAGATGTTATGTTTGTGAGGTAAAAACCAGTTTTCGTTTGCGGCGTGGTCTCATAAATTTTTATATATGTTCCCCCTTATTTGAGTTATCTCATGCTGGTACTTCCCGACTGATCCGGGTGTTATTTATTTATAATGTTCGGATCAGACTAAGTATTTTTCTAGGTTGGCTTTGGTGTTATGGGATTCATCGAGGGGAGCTGAAGATTCACCTGTCATAGTATTTTATTTTTCCACTGTTTTTTAAAGTATACCTATCGGTATTTGTAAGGTTAGGATTTTATAACTATCTAGCTGATAAGGTTGTTTTTAAGTTTGATATACTCTATATGTTTGGAATGGCAGTTTCTACTATCCCTGTTATATTATATGTTGTCAATTCCGTTGTGAGATTCTGTTTTTCTCTGTTCTCTATTCTTTTCTTTTTATTTACCCTAACAATACGCCCTTTCATTATGTGTGACATTTGAACATAGTGGTAGTGTTTAGTGTCAACTTTTGATGGTCAAGATGGAGGGTCGTTACAATATAGTTTATTTAAAAGTAAGTAAGCTTGTAACGACATTAAAAATAGTCAATTTAATAAGATTTTTGTGATTTAAAATTTAGAGAAATAAAAATTTGTGATTTATTAATGAAATAATAACTGGAGTGAAATATAATAATATTAATTTAAGTTAATTTTTAACAATTTTATGAAAGTCCAATTAGGTGGAATAATTTAAAGGTTGTAATTGGTTATAAATTGTAAATTATTTATAACAATGAATTTATTAACAAATAACTGAATTAAAGGAGCAATTGATAATTTAAATAATGTATTAATTAAATAGTATGTAATAAATTGTAAATTGAAAATAAATGAATGTCATATAAATAACTATAACATTTGTGTGTAGGCAACAAACATGCAAATGTGATTAAATAAAGTTCCCGGTGACAATTACTATAAGCTACCTATTTATTTAGCCTGTTAAATTTGATTTGAAAATCAACTTCAATTAATTCACTTAATTAGTGCAGTTAATGTTGATTTAATTTGATAATTATATATTATTAATTCAATCAGATGTAACCAATGTAACTAATTGTACTTGAATAAAATTAGTGTTGTAGTAGTAATTGTAATACTTGTTGTGGATAATAAACTTACAAATGTTATTAAATACAGAAATGGTGAATATTGTTATATGTTACCAATTTAAATTGGAAATGAAATAAAATGAACAAAAATTTTAATTTTATTCAGAAGGTAATAATTGATTTAATAAAAGAATGAAACCAAGATAAATGAATTAATTGGGATTTTAAATTATAACTAATGGGTTAATTGACAAAAATTCAATATAATGGAAATATAATATTTAATACAAATAAAGATGGAAATTGCAGAATATTAATGTAATGAAAGATAAAAAAATGTTGACTATGTTATTAGAGTAATAATTGATTTAATATAAAGATTGAAATCAAATTAAATCAATTTATTGGAATTAAATTATAATTAATTGGATTAATTGCAGTTGAAACTGAACATTGTATTTTAGAAAAAAATTAACATTGAAATTATATGTAAACTTGTTTTAAATTACTATAAATGTCTGTATAAGCAAAATGATGAAATTTATTAGTTTATAAAAATTGAGATAAAAAGTGATTTAATTAATTTAATATTAATTTATTTAATTAGTGTGAAAATAGCTATTTTGGTCACTGACTCGAATTCCGACGAAACCAGTTTCATCGGATCCGTAACAGGGAATTATTGTAAGGATACAAGTTTCGTAGCGATCGGACTTGATGTTTGATTGTATAGATCCGAAACGTCTAGAAATCAACTTAATTGAAATCAAATTGAAATAAGCTGATTTTAAGTTAACTTTTTCATACGATGGAATTAGGATCTGAAACCTATTCTATTGATTTTAAAATTTTTGGAAACATCGATTTTGATATATGGGATGACTCATTTTCGTTTCGGAGACAGAACGTGCTTTCAGGTCATTTACCGTTCAACGTGTAAATCAATCTTGTCCATTCATTCTATTTTCACATTTTCCTATAAATAGCCCGTTATAAACCCTAGCTACTTCTTATTTTGATTTTTCTGTACATACAATTCTCTCTGACTTCTTCTTCTCAATGGCAGACAAACCAAACAAATTTCAAATTCAATTGCAAACCAAAATCAAATCAAAAAAATCAAACTCCTCAAAAAATTTGAAAAAATACATTTATCGAAGATCTCATCAATACGAATCGGTGCGTTGTGCCTGTTGTCTGAAATAATGCTCAAGACATCGGGAATTCGTGGTCAAAGGATGAAAAAAAATCAAAAACCTAGGCGAATTTTGGGCTTTTCGATTTCGGCTTTAACCGACGAAATTGTTCTATGGGTTTCGAAGACAGCGTTGCATCAGTCGACTGGGGGTATTTATAAGGTGTGTCGTGCCCTATAGAGGTCGGAATTGGCGAAGGAGGGTTTTGAAACTGTAACCGCTCGCAAACCCGTACCTCTTTGAGCCGACAATAAGCTCCAACAGTTCAACTCAAAGTGGACGAAAATACGAACCATTAGGGTTAAAGAAGAAGGAGGTAGAAGTAGAGAAAACAAAACAACAATATGTTGAATATGCGCTTATATGATTTTTGTTTGATGATAATAAACATATATACATTCATTTAAATGTATTTGTTAATATACTATTTTATTTTCACAAATTAAATAAATATTTGTTGAATAATATAAATAACACTGAATTTGAATTCAAACGAATATTTTATTCAAACAAATATTTATTACAATTTTGAATAGTACAAATTCAAGCTCTCACTATACATATACAATTTTGATTACAAATTCATCACAATTTCATATTTACATTTAACCTCACTACACATCACTCATTCACTCAATTCGTATTTTTATCTTCAACTTCTTTCCAGTTAGAATCCAGCATCTGAGCAATCTGCAAAAATATACACTAACGCAGTAAAATTGAAAAAGAAATATTTTTGCAATATAAAATAAAATATGGTTTTCGAAAATATTGTTTGACTCGGTTATTTGGGTTGTTCGTCATCATTTAAATTTGAATTCATCATACACGAACAACTTGTGACATACACAGTGTATCACTGTATATGCCACAAGGCCGTGCACACCGATATATACACTTGATCGATTTACAGGGACAAGTGAGCATAGGTCAAACCCAAATACAGGATTCAACTCAGGTGCAACATAAATAAAATATCGACTTCAGCACAAGGTCAAACCCGAGTTGTAAAACTGGATTCAACTCAAGTGTAATGCACATTCTACACAAATTCAAGAAGGCACTAAATAACAAACAAAGTGCAAAGGTCAAGCCATCACTGCAAACTCGACTCGACTCAATGCAATTCAAACTGCAAGTCCAAAACAAGTGCACATATGTCAAGTAAAGACTCAAGACCACATAAGTCGACAGTGCAAACAAATAGCATAAGTAAATGACTCAGTAATGCAATGCCACAGCAAACAAATACCACAAATGCTCGAACTCAGGTGGACAGCAAACAACAGTGCACTGAACAACTCACAAATGTGCAAGCTGAACAATAACTTGTTCAGACCAGGCTACACAATGACAAGGTGCAGACTAGACCAAAAATACAACCAAAGAAGAAAACCATCAAGCCAACACAGCAATGCATAAACCAAGTAAAAAGAAGCATATACAGGAATGCACCAGAGTGTAGGCAACAAAGCCAAAGCAATTCAGATCAACACCGCAACAACGGTGATCAATATCCAGATGTCAATGAAGCATGCAAACAGCAAAAATGAAAACCACAAACTACTCACAATAATGCTCAAAGACTCGGCACTCAAATGAATACAGTGAATGCATATTTGAATGTACAGTGACTCAACAAACACAGTGACATAGTGCCACAGTGAACATAGTTCAAAACAACATACATCTATATACATACATGAATGTATGTATACAAATGATCAAACAATATGATGAACAACGCCAGAGACCATAATCAAGTAACAAAGTGCCAGTGAAACATGTGCAACCTAGTGGACAGAGACTTCAAAGTAAAGTGCAAATTGCAGTGAGACAAAAATCACAATAAGGTCAGATTCCAACTTGTTATACAAATGAAGTACAAAAATAACAGCTGTATACAAGTACAGGGTCACAAAATCAAAGCCAAGGCAAACCAATCAATGCCGAAGTACTGAAGACATATGGTGATACATAACCAAGAAGGTAACTAGTATGCACAAAATCAAAGCCAAGGCAAACCAGTCAATGCCGAAGTAAAAACGAATATGACAAAGTCAAAATCAAAGCCGTGGACCAAGTTAGAAATCAATAAGCCGTGGATATGTTGAACAAGTCAAATTGACCACAATATTAAATCAACGCCGTGACCATCAAGTAACAAAAATTATACGTTTTTGAACAAGTCGAAATCATCTCAATCATCAATACAAAATCAAGTGGCCGAGATGAATATTTGACAAATTCAAATAAGTTTATACGAACGAAAATAAAGGAGATCGAACGCATATATAACCCAATCATCATCGGCAATCAATGCATCGAATTCAAGCAAGCATAAAATCAGTAAAAGCAAAAGCATATAATTACATACCGAAGCAAGGAAGGAATTTGATCAACGAAGCAGCCGCGGTGAGCAACGAGGAATCAAATCGATCAAGGCTACACGCAAATTATCACCGAATCGATCAACATAAAGTTCGGCGCTCAATTTGCAAGAACCCTAGTTTGGATCGAAAGGACGAAAAGCCCTAATTTAGCTTCAAAGAGGAACGGCCGCCATCTCCAAATAAACGAACGAAGAAAATAAAAGAGACGGGCTAAAATATAAAAGGGGCCGGCATTTTTAATAAGGGATTTAAATTTAAAATTAGGGTTTTTTGTTTTAAATTGTTTTTTAATTTGTAATTTCTTTTTAAACCGTTTAAACTTCTAGTCGTGTGACTAGGGGACAAGCTACGTGGCGTAGCTTGAGAATTCGCAACTCAGTGGTTGAGTTGTGGCAGGGTTTTGAGCGTAGAGTTAGATTTAGTCGATAGCGGGTGTCGCGAGTTTACGTGTGTAAGCGAGGGACTATCTAATTTCTAGTAGAAACCTTGGGGGCAGCACGTAGGCAGGGTTTTGCCGAAGCTGGGTAAATTCTGTGTCGTTCTATTTCTGCATTTATTATTCTGCTATTATTTGTGCTGCTATTGTTCTGTAATCTGTGTTAAAATTATTTTATAAGCTTCCGCGATTAATTTTTATAATTTATACCATCACCCTATTCACCCCCCTCTAGGGTGAAATCGATCCTACAAGTGGTATCAGAGCTAGGAACAAAAGCCGTTTTTGTTTTAAAAATTTGATTTTTACAAAAACCAATTTTTTGTTTTAAAAATTTGAATTTTTAAAATGGCTTCTTTTAATACTGCTTTTGCTGAGGGTCAATCCATAGTTAGACCGCCAATGTTCAATGGTGAATATGCTTATTGGAAAAATAGGATGGAAATCTTTCTGAAAGAAAAGGTTATAGAACACCCACTATAACTGTAGATAATCAGGAAGTAGATAAACCAAAGGATCAATGGACAGAACTAGAAAATAAATTACAAAATACAAATGCTAAAGCTATGAATTCTATTATCTGTTCATTAGATCAATTTGAATTTAATCGTGTCTCACATTGTCTAACTGCGCAGGAAATATGGCACACACTAGAAGTGACTCACGAAGGAACATCTCAAGTCAAAGAATCTCGCCTTGCCATGCTTAGCAGCGAATACGAGAACTTTTCAATGGCGAAGGAAGAAAATGTTAAAGAGATGCATGGACGACTTTCCAATATCGTATATAAATCAAAAGCTCTTGGAAAATCATACACAGAGTTGGAGATAGTCCGAAAAATCCTCAGAGTCCTTCCACGAAAATTTGAAGCAAAGGTGACTGCCATTCAAGAATCGAAAGACTTAAAACAATGAAAGTTGAAGAACTCATCGAAAATCTCACCACTTATGAGCTAGAAATGAAATTCAAGGAAGAGCGTGAAGGAGGAGATACTCGAAAGAAATTAATAGCGCTCAAAGGAACAACCGAAAGTGATGATGATAACGATGATGATGATGATGGAGCAGCAGAATTGGAGCTATTAATAAAGAAATTCAAAAGATGGAATTACAAATATGGAAATTCAGCTCGAATTCAAAAAGCGAAAAGCAGAATAACCAAAGCACTAGACTACTCTGAAGAACAAAAGATCATCTGTCACAAGTGCAACCAACCCGGACACATCAAACCCAATTGTCCTCAAAATCAATGCGGCTTTAAAAAGAAATCAAAAAGGAAAAGTTTTGCAGCCACGTGGAATACAAGTAATGAAGATAACAAAGTTCTAGCAGTGAGAGTGAGAAAGCAGATATGTGCCTTCAAGGAAATATAACTGATAGCGACGATGACGAGCCAAGCGAGGTATCAAAACTTACTCATTCTGAATTACTAATTTATTTCCATGAAGTAAATGGCTGTTTTGAGACTTAGGGAAAAATATGTTAAACTTGAATCACAAAAAGTTACTTTGATAGAATTAAATGAACAACTCGACCAATTAGTTAAAACCTATCAAAGTAGGATCCCTAAGTGTGATAAGTGTCGAACATTTGATGAAGAAATTAAAAAATTAGAAATTAAAATGAAATCGCTTGAAAATGAAATTCTGATTTTAAAAGAGAATGAAAATACTAGGAGAGAGAATTCTATTAAAAAGTGCACACAGTTGTTAAACGAAAATGAGTCTCTCAAAACACAAGTCCAACAATTGTCAACGACTTTAGATTAATTTTCAAAAAGTGAAAAATCGTTGAATATGCTATTAGGAAAGCAAACTGATAATACAGTTAGACAAGGACTTGGATATAATAATTCGAAAATTGTTGAAAGCAATATTAATCAAGTTAATTCTATGTGCACAATTTGTAGAAAATATGGACACAATCATAATAATTGTTGGTATAGAGCCAAACATGTGAAAACTATACCGATTTGGGTTCCTAAAGGCACAAATATAAAATCTCTCAAAGTTAAACAAATTTGGGTGCCGAATGGAACAATTATTAATAGTTTTGGGGCTTTACAAAATTGTTTTTCAAAATTTTCTTCCACTAACAACCATGGACCTATAAAAACAAATAGGTCACACAGATCTTTCATCGTATAGGTGTGGTGGCAGGCTAAGGAACAACAACAGTGATCTATGGATTTTTGGCTGTTCCAGAAGCACAACGGACGACAAAGCAAAGTTCCTTAGCCTAGCTCAAAGGTGACAGAATCACAATAGACAACCATGAAAAATATCGTAAAGCTAAAACAGGTAAAGCTATATTTATTTGAGCGATATATTAAATGTGATAATCTGCACCATATTCTGAATTAAAATCAGCCAATATTGAGATGATGAAAAGATGATGATTTTGACTCTGACTTATTCAAAATAGTTGGCCAATTATATTCTTATGCCAAAAACGCTATAATAATCTCTAGATTCTTTGAATTACTTCATATATATCAGTTTGGATTAAAAATAGTGTTTTGTTGGATAATACAATTGGTTATAATAAGGCTAACGCTATATTCACGGTTTTTGATTATTAACACGACTTCATTTCAAATTTAAGAGAATGTCATTTGAAATGCTGTTAAAAATTGAGTTTGAAATTTTTGGTGCACACTTCATTGTTTGGTCGATCAAATTCAATTAATGATAACTTTTGAGTGGAAAAGAAATTCAGATGCAGATTACACTGGTAATCTAGTTGATAGAAAAATTACTAGTTGAACGTGATTTTTGAGACATTTAATAACTGCATCGTTTTTCAAAGAAAATATCTGCATATTCTTCATTTCAAATAGCAGAAAATTTTCTTTTAAAACCCCCTGGAGAAAATCATTTTTGACCATATTTTCAGATTAGTCATTTTTGAAAAATTAATTTCATAATTATTTTTGAATTTGATTTTAAATGACTATTTTGACTAATCTGACTCCCTAATGTTTATCGAAAAGAAAAATAGTGATTGAAAAAGTGATGAGTGTTAATATTGATCATATATTATGACTCGAGACGGTATAATTAGTAAATTTCTTTAGAAATTTAAACAAGAGTTATAAAACTTTTTGTTGGTAAAAAATTCCATGACCATCTCTATATCTATCATATTTCTAACGACCATCACTCATCAAAATTCTATATAGTTTTTCAATATGTGGTACTTTAAACAGGAATCGTTCGTTTTTCATTTTCACATTTTTTTTAAAAAAAATTAAAAAAAATAAAAAAAATTAATAATAATAATAAATAAATACCAAAGTATTCACTCTCATTTAAAAGTCCTCACGGTTATGCATGGGTGAATTACTTGGAATTTGTTATGTGCTTTCATGCTCATTTAAAAGTCCTCACGGTTATGCATGTATGGAACGCATATTAAAAGTTGATTTTTAAAATAAACAAGTTGATTCTAATCCCATTTAAAAGTCCTCACGGTTATGCGTGGTTAGAAGATACTTGAATTCATTTTTTTAAAAATAAAATTGGAATACCACTAATCTCATTTAAAAGTCCTAACGGTTATGCATGGTTAGTAGATATTCAAATTCCTGATATAAATATACCACAAATAGACACAACTGTATGGTTTTATATAATGACATCATTTCCATCATTCTAAAAGTGGAATATGCGCCTAACAAAATATTTATGATTTTTGTTTGATTTTTTTATCGAAATTTAATATTTATATTCAATTGAGTTTTAATGTTGGATTGATATCGATTACTTTATCTCTATTTTCTCTAACACTATTACTCTTTTGCTGATAACAAAAGGGGGAGAGAAAAGTTAAGATTTTGTCAAATAAAATCAAGCAATGGTCAAATAATTTTCTATTTGCATCTAGGCTCATTTGCATATTATTTAATTGTATGCATATTTGTAGGGGGAGTTTTGTGTAGAGAGGAAGCATTTAAATAGGGGGAGCAATTAGAATATATCAATGATCAAATACATTTAACATATTCAAAATCTTAAATATATGTTTGTTATCATCAAAAGGGGGAGATTGTTGAATGTGCGCTTATATGATTTTTGTTTGATGATAATAAACATATATACATTCATTTAAATGTATTTGTTAATATACTATTTTATTTTCACAAATTAAATAAATATTTGTTGAATAATATAAATAACACTGAATTTGAATTCAAACGACTATTTTATTCAAACAAATATTTATTACAATTTTGAATAGTACAAATTCAAGCTCTCACTATACATATACAATTTGATTACAAATTCATCACGATTTCATATTTACATTTAACCTCACTACACATCACTCATTCACTCAATTCGTATTTTTATCTTCAACTTCTTTCCAGTTAGAATCCAGCATCTGAGCAATCTGCAAAAATACACACTAACGCAGTAAAATTGAAAAAGAAATATTTTTGCAATATAAAATAAAATATGATTTTCGAAAATATTGTTTGCCTCAGTTATTTGGGTTGTTCGTCATCATTTAAATTTGAATTCATCATACACGAACAACTTGTGAGATACACAGTGTATCACTGTATATGCCACAAGGCCGTGCACACCGATATATACACTTGATCGATTTACAGGGACAAGTGAGCACAGGTCAAACCCAAATACAGGATTCAACTCAGGTGCAACATAAATAAAATATCGACTTCAGCACAAGGTCAAACCCGAGTTGTAAAACTGGATTCAACTCAAGTGTAATGCACATTCTACACAAATTCAAGAAGGCACCAAATAACAAACAAAGTGCAAAGGTCAAGCCATCACTGCAAACTCGACTCGACTCAATGCAATTCAAACTGCAAGTCCAAAACAAGTGCACATATGTCAAGTAAAGACTCAAGACCACATAAGTCGACAGTGCAAACAAATAGCATAAGCAAATGACTCAGTAATGCAATGCCACAGCAAACAAATACCACAAATGCTCGAACTCAGGTGGACAGCAAACAACAGTGCACTGAACAACTCACAAATGTGCAACCTGAACAATAACTTGTTCAGACCAGGCTACACAATGACAAGGTGCAGACTAGACCAAATATACAACCAAAGAAGAAAACCATCAAGCCAACACAGCAATGCATAAACCAAGTAAAAAGCAAAGCATACATAGGAATGCACCAGAGTGTAGGCAATAGGGCCAAAGCAATTCAGATCAACACAGCAACAATGGTGATCAATATCCAGATGTCAATGAAGCATGCAAACAGCAAAAATGAAAACCACAAACTACTCACAACAATGCTCAAAGACTCGACACTCAAATGAACACAGTGAATGCAGACTTGAATGTACAGTGACTCAACAAACACAGTGACACAGTGCCACAGTGAACATAGTTCAAAACAGCATACATCTATATACATACATGAATGTATGTATACAAATGATCAAACAATATGATGAACAAAGTCAGAGACCATAATCAAGTAACAAAGTGCCAGTGAAACATGTGCAGCCCAGTGGACAGAGACTTCAAAGTAAAGTGCAAATTGCAGTGACACAAAAATCACAATAAGGTCAGATTCCAACTTGTTATACAAATGAAGTACAAAAATAACAGCAGTATACAAGTACAGGGCCACAAAATCAAAGCCAAGGCAAACCAGTCAATGCCGAAGTACTGCAGACATATGGTGATACATAACCAAGAAGGTAACCAGTATGCACAAAATCAAAGCCAAGGCAAACCAGTCAATGCCGAAGTAAAAACGAATATGACAAAGTCAAAATCAAAGTCGTGGACCAAGTTAGAAATCAACAAGCCGTGGATATGTTGAACAAGTCAAATTGACCATGATATCAAATCAACGCCGTGACCATCAAGTAACAAAAATTATACGTTTTTGAACAAGTCGAAATCATCTCAATCATCAATACAAAATCAAGTGGCCGAGATGAATATTTGACAAATTCAAATAAGTTTATACGAACGAAAATAAAGGAGATCGAACGCATATATAACCCAATCATCATCGGCAATCAATGCATCGAATTCAAGCAAGCATAAAATCAGTAAAAGCAAAAGCATATAATTACATACCGAAGCAAGGAAGGAATTCGATCAACGAAGCAGCCGCGGTGAGCAACGAGGAATCAAATCGATCAAGGCTACACGCAAATAATCACGAATCGATCAACATAAAGGTTGGCGCTTCAATTTGCAAGAACCCTAGTTTGGATCGAAAGGACGAAAAGCCCTAATTTAGCTTCAAAGAGGAACGGCTGCCATCTCCAAATAAATGAACGAAGAAAATAAAAGAGACGGGCTAAAATATAAAAGGGGCCGGCATTTTTAAAAAGGGCTTTAAATTTAAAATTAGGGATGTTTGTTTTAAATTGTTTTTAATTTGTAATTTCTTTTTAAACCGTTTAAATTTCTAGTCGTGTGACTAGGGGACAAGCTACGTGGCGTAGCTTGAGAATTTGCAACTCAGTGGCTGAGTTGTAGCAGGGTTTTAAGCGTAGAGTTAGGTTTAGTCGATAGCGGGTGTCGCGAGTTTACGTGTGTAAGCGAGGGACTATCTAATTTCTAGTAGAAACCTTGGGGGCAGCACGTAGGCAGGGTTTTGCCGAAGCTGGGTAAATTCTGTGTCGTTCTATTTCTGCATTTATTATTCTGCTATTATCTGTGCTGCTATTGTTCTGTAATCTGTGTTAAAATTATTTTATAATCTTTCGCGATTAATTTTTATAATTTATACCATCACCCTATTCACCCCCCCCCCTCTAGGGTGAAATCGATCCTACACAATAGAATCTTACCATCGCATCAGAATAAAATATAATAGCTAAATACTGATCTTTACACAAAAGAAACTATATCTGTTTTATACATTACATCATCAAGGTACATCAAAATCAAAACAATTACTGGACAGTAATATCAACCTGTCCTTACAAAAGCTGACTATACAACTTTCACTGCACAGCGGAATATAAATCTACGGGAATATGCCACGTCATCCAGCTCATCTCCTGAGCTCCACAGTAGTCCATCCAGAATCTGTACTCTATAATACTCGATCTATCCGAGCATTATAGTTAAATAACACCCGAGTTAGTCTGGAAAACTAGAGTGAGAAAACACACTCAATTGGATTATTAAAGTTTCCAAAATCCTTTGAAATCAAAGGTATCTCGTAAGGCCACGTCACAAATAAACATGTTGGGTTTTTACCACATGATAACCAAAACATTTTTATCAAATCCGTCTGATATTATAATAGTGTCTATAGAATGTAAAATAGAATCTAGCTGAAACGCATGCATCACACGTTTTAGCATAGTTGGGCACAATCAAAACCGTACAAACGCTTATTGGAGATTGAATTCCATACAATGGCAGGGCTACTGGGGTACCGTTCATCACAGTACATGGTCTAGGTCACCGTACAAAGGATCCACCCAGATCCCCTGCAACACAAGATCGGAGCTACCCCTTACGGGATAGTCCGAATAAGATCACCCCGTGGTCGGGATCAACAGCCGTCCATACTCTAACTGTAACTACGAACCCAGGCCCTCAACGCGATCATCGCCGACCCCTCTATTCCTCGCCACGGTCGAGCACGAGCCTCCGACCTTGCACCCCTTGCCGCAGCCCCCCTAGCTCGAGAACTCGCCCTTCGACCACGTACCACCAGCAGCGCCGCTTCTTCCAACGTCGATTTGGCCAAGCATCTCGAGCTCGAGCTCTCCCTCTCGTGATTTTTATTCGATCTTGCTTTGATTTCTGGTTTGCGAAATAAAAGGAGGGCCGCGATTTTGAACGAGCTCGGATTTTTTTTCTTTTTTTGGTTTCATATGAGATTTCATCAATGAATTCGATTTTGAATTTTTATATGTACTGCAGCCATTGAAATTTCTGCTGAGATTGATTTCTTTTTGAAAGAAAAAAAGAAGAAAGGGGAAAATAAAAGGAATGAATTCACATCGGTCGTTATATTTTCCTCATTGGTTATTTATTAATTTCTTTATTTTAAGAGAAAGGGGGAACGTGTGTTAACAGTATGGACACGCGTTACACCTGGGGAACACGTGTTTGAATGAGAAACTTTTTTATCAAAACAATTTGAATATCAATATTAATTAAATTTAAAATTTAAATCGTCTCGAAATCTCCATCTAAAATTTGACTTCCTATCGAGGCGCGCCACCAGGTGTTTATAATGTTATACTCCTATTCTGAACGTAATGGAAAAGGTTTCGAGTCCTAATTTGATCGTATGAAGAAGATAGCCTTTTGGACCTGGTTATTATATTAAATTCCAATATAGATTTTAGCGCGTTTATCTACCGTTCGGCTAAACGATCACTCCAAACACTTCAAAAGTTGAAATCCGATAACAATACAATATTACGGATCCAATGGAACCGGTTTCGTCGAAATTTGAGACAGTGCCTCGGAAGGCTATTTTTAAATATCAATTTAAACGATATATTTTTAAAACTGAATAAATTACTTTTAAATTCAATTTTAACACTTCTATTGTCTCCAGAATTATTAATAGAGATTTTATAATCCTTCAAATTATTTTTAACCAGCCAAAAACCAAGGTTCGCTATTTTAACCAATTTCCAATTGTTAAATCCAGTCATTTAATTATCCAATAAATGAAGATATTTTGAAATTCACGTTAAGCTAATGTTCAAATGTTTAAAATCAATTAAATATTCCAATTTCCAATATCTAAAAATCTTGGGTCGTCGCATTCCTCCCCCTTTAAAAGAATTTCATCTCCGAAACTACCAGTTAAGATGAATGGTACAATGCCCGTTAACTATTTTCCCAATCCAAATGGTTTTGACAACTTTCCAAAACCCTTCAGTTTCAACTTTCCAAAACAATTTTTATTAAAGGCACTATCACTCTTACTAACTTCCCAAACTCAACCATAAGTTTCAAACAATATTATTTACTCAACAATTCAAATTTAAATTTTAAAATCAAATTTAAGTTATCAAATTTTTTCTAACTCCCTAAATTTTCTAAAAATTTCGTCAGCTTCTTCTTTGCGCGGCTAGCTTGGTACAACTACAAAATGCCTGTATGGGCCCCCAGATTCAAAAAGAAAACAAAATCCAAGTGACTAGACTAGAAAATCATCAAATTTCATACATAAAATTTAAATACATACCTTTTGGCAAGCAATTCAAATTTATCTCCTAAAATCAAAAATCCTAATTTCCTCTTGCTTTTAAAACACCTGTATATTCTACTAGCAATAATGTCCAATTACAACATTCAAAATCATTTTGCACATTTCTTTACAAAAGTTTCAATATTTATTTCATTGAAGCCCGTACGATGCACATATATCATCTGTATGCAATACTAAATTCGAACGCTTACTCGATCACACAATTTCACTTCCGAACTAGTATCGTCCACCCGATTTCCTAGTGCAGACCCAGACCTGGTTTCTTGATCAAAAACCGTCATTTTCCTTGCATAGCCACAACTATGATAGAGAATTTCCAAAATCAATCAAAAATATATATCCAGGGTTCGCCGTCGAAAATCGAGTGAAAAATCCCAACTCGAATCGATATAACTATCTCGAAATTCTGTGCTCGAATCTGGATCAAATCGTTAATTTTCACTTCACCTCTTTGCCTTTATATCTTTCCATTTAACTTACGTTCCAATTCCATTTTGAATTCAATTTTTCCTTCCATTTTTTTAAATATTGAATTATATTCACCTTATCCCAAACCATACTTAACTAATCATTCTTCAGTTAGTTCCACTTACTAATTAATTTAAATCTAAAAGGGTTTTATCTCCAAACTTAAATTATTTTTAGTCCATTCGAACAAATTCTACACTTCATTTTACACAATTTAAATCAAGTAACATCCCAATGTTCAATTTCATTTCATTTGCTTACCATTTAAATCAATCAGTTTACTTACTAATTTTAATTTCAATGCATTGTTTTATTTAGTCCAACATGACTAATTTTCCATTTTACACAATTCAAATTAAATTCCCATATTCAGTTTCAATCCTATTTACTTAACTATATTTAATCACACTCCGATTCAATTTAAATTTTAAACCTCTATAAGGTTTCCAAATTTAGTTACATTTGCTAACTTCTTTTAATTCACTTCAATTAATTAGCTTACCTTTCAACTTATTTGAGTTTCACACTTACTTTTATTTAACCCTTTTCCAGTAGAATCTTATTCCAACAAAATTTCAAATTTTTATAAGTTATCGAACTTATTTATATTTCATACATTTTAAATAAGATTCCAAAGTCTTTTAAACAATTATTCAACATTTCAAAATCATCTTTGAAATCAATTATATCCAAAATGCTTCGGTAAATTCAATTATCTCTTTGAATTTCAAAACCAAACCCTGTTTTGCAAGCAACTCCAATTCAAAATCTCAAGGCAGCAATTCCTCCCTTGGAAACTCAAAAATGAACATCGATGATGCTGCAGTCATCACCGAAGTTATTTTCCAGCGACCGAAGTGAGTTCAGTGCTTTTATTCTTTCCAAAAACC
Organism: Allium cepa; assembly: GCA_030765085.1. Lineage (NCBI taxonomy): Eukaryota > Viridiplantae > Streptophyta > Magnoliopsida > Asparagales > Amaryllidaceae > Allium > Allium cepa. The sequence goes on from CM060941.1 coordinate 628,690,918, forward strand.
CTTTCCAAATATTTTTAAATTCCAAATCTCACCAGATTTCAAATCAATCTACGAGAACACGCCTCGTCATCCAGCTCGTCTCCTGAGCTCCACAGCAATCCATCCAGAATCTGTACTCTATAATACTCAATCTGACTCGAGCATTATAGTTAAATAACACCCGAGTCAGTCTGGAAAACCAGAGTGAGAAAACACACTCAATTGGATTATTAAAGTTCTGAAAATCCTTTGAAATCAAAGGTATCTAGTAAGACTATGTCACAAATAAACATGCCAGATTTTTACCTTACGATAACCAAAACATTTTTATCAAATCCATCTGATATTATATTAGTGTCTATAGAAAGTAAAATAGAATCTAGAAAAAATGCTTGCATCTCACGTTTCAGCATAATTGGGTATAATCAAAACCGTACGGGCGCTTATTGGAGATTGGATTTCATACAATGGCAGGGCTTCCGTGGTACCGCCCGTTACAGTACATGGTCTAGATCACCGTACCGAGGATCCACCCTGATCCCTTACAACATAAGACCAAAGCTACCCCTTATTGGATAGTCCGAATAAGATCACCCCGTGGTTGGGATCAGCAACCGCCCACACAGCCGAATAAAAGGGACCTCTAAACAGAGATGACCTAACCCTAATTGGTCGCTAGCCACTTAGCCTTATGTGCACCTTCCATGCCTTAGCCATTCCCGGTTGATGAGGCTCGAGGCTATGCGTTACCTTTTTAGCACACATTCACTTAGAATGCTCATCGTCCTCCTAACGATGTTCTGATAGCATTCGTCCATACAAGTCCGTTCTGGGTTCGAACGAGCCCGAAGGCACTACTCCTACTACATCCATTTTGGAATCACCCTCAGGATTAGTAGCGATTAGCTCTTGCACTTCACTACTCCGTCTTCGACTCCAAGCTCTTGTCTTCCTCACGAAAATGTTCAGACCAGATCGAAGTGGTTTTCGGGAGATTAATCCCGATCTCGATTTCTTCGAAATGATCAGCGCATTGGATATTGATAGTCGGTTATTTAACTATCAAATAACATCCACAACAACCATCAGATTTAAATATTTTTCCCAAATTATTATTTTAAAAATATCTTCGCAAGATATAAATTTTTCTACATTTCAACCCTTTTTGAAAACAGTTTTCAAATCACTTTTCTCTCGGGGAATAAATTTTCAAATATTGTTTATTTCCACTGAAAATCACCAAGTCTAATACTTTAGATTTTAAAATAATTTAAATCGCTTATCCAAAAATATATACTTTTAAAACATTTAAAATAAAAACTACTTAAAACACTTAATTTATAATACTAGTTATGAAACTTATAATAACTTTTCATGAAAAACTTAAGCCAAACTAATTTTAAAATAAAAGTTATTCTATAAGGTATAAATATTTAATAATTTTCTTTTGAATCATAATACCAGTTAAATCTTTAAAATAATTACTACTATAATTAATTTAAATAAATATTTACTTTAAAACTATAAAATAATTTAAAATAATAAAATTTCTCTAAAACATTCTTTTAAAACCACTTTAAAACCTTTAACTTTTACTTGGAAACCTTTCTTGAAAATATACTTGGCCTTTAGGGAAATACGCTTTCCTTTCCACACCTTTAAAAATAAATCAGTTTTTATTGTTATAAAAATCACCTTTTCCTTATAAATTCCCATCCTGAATTTATACTTCAAAATTATCCTTTGATAAATATTTCACTTTATAAACCCTGTTTATAAATTTCACAATCTCATTCTCCTTTATTCACAGTTCCAACACTTAGTCGGTTTTCAAATCGATTTTCCAAAACCAACTCCATTTTAGAATAAATTCCTTTACTTGTGCAAATTTATTTCAAAACTCATTTATCCCATATTCACACCTTTATTTATGATTTACATTCTTATTTAAATCGAAAATATCAATTTCATAATTTATTTCAAATTCCCCCTTTATTTTTCCCAACTCATTTCAAATCTTAAATTTTTAAAAATATATTTCTTCGTACTTACAAAACAATATTGTTTAAGTCCTTATTTTAAATAGAATCCTTTTTCCCATTCATATAGGGTTTAAAATCAAACTTTTATTCCTTTCCCAAATTCATTCATTAATTTATTTGAATTCACTATAATTATTTTAGTTAAAAATTTCCCTTTTATTTTTTTTATTTTTTTAAATTCCAAACTTATATACTTCATGTTTCTCGAATACCAATATATATTCAACCAAGCCATAGCATTTAACGATTTCAATTCCCAATATAATCAATATAATCCATCACAGATTATCACATAAATCACATTACTGAATATAAAATAAATTCAACGTTTGAGGATTCTAGTTGGATCCCTCCAACCTGTTTCCCTGCATCCACATATGTTAGCACAACAATTTAAAATACCAATCCCGCTACAAGGCGGGATATCACGGTATAAAGGGTCATCCGCTATTATGCGGGACGCATAGGGTCTCATCCGCTATATAATGCGGGAAATCAATCACTCTAATATATATATATATAACATATCACATCCAAGCTGATAATAAAATTATCAATTCAAACAAACAACCAATAATTTAAATTTAAATTTTAAAATTTAAAAGGTAATCCAAATGAGTTAGATTAACTCACCTTTGATTTGTTTGCAACCATTTCCATCTCGACTTATTTTCTTCACGATTTTGGACCTTATATAACATTTCATAGTTTATTAACCATTTGAATTGATCGAACAATTTATTACTATTTATTTAATTTAATCTAATAATTTGGTTTTAAACTAATTTCCTTTTTATAAATTACTTTTAGTAACTAAATAGCTAAATAAGCTTACTAATTAAATCAATAACCCTAAATACATATTTTTAAAATAACTAGTAAGTTAAAAGATGTATATTTATTTTATTATTCTTTTGAAACTACTTATACCAGAAATAACCTATATGCATTTCAAAAATCTAATCATTATAAACCCTACACCATTTTTAAAATTCCTATACTTTCCAAAATTCAAATATAAACTAATTTTTGTTTATATACACATTCGATCTAATAAATTTCCCCTTTTTTGTTCCAAAATCTTACGTATATACATATTTTCTGTTTTACTATAAAAAAAGAGCCGCTTTATACACCTCACTGTAAAAATATATTTTTGTTTAAAAATTTACTTTCTGTTTTCTGTAAATAACAACAGTAATCTTCTCTACTGTATATATATATATATACATATACGTATATAAATCTATAAATTTAAGAAAAATAAATTGTTTTTTATGAACCTGCGGTTACTGTATATTTTTTTCTATTTCCTGATATACATACAAAGATATATATAAATATTGAATTAAATAAAAAATGATACCTCACTGTAACTACGAACCTAGGCCATGTCGCGATCATCGCCAACCCCTCTATTCCTCGCCACGCTCGAGCATGAGCCTCCGACCTTGCACCCCCTTGTCGCAACTCCCCCAGCTTGAGAACGCCCCCTTCGGTCAACGTACCACCAGCTGCACTGCTTCTTCCAGCATCGATTTGGCCAAGCAACTCGTCCTCAAGCTCACCCTCTCGCGATTTCGATTTGATCTTGCTTTGATTTCTGGTTTGCGAAATAAAAGGACGGCCGGGATTTTGAACGAGCTCAGTTTATTTTGTTTTTTTTTGGTTTTCATACGAGATTTCATCGATGAATTCGATTTTGAATTTTTATATGTACTATGGCCGTTGAAAATTTCTGCTGAGATTGATTTCTGTTCAAACGAAAAAAGAAGAAAGGGGAAAATAGAAGGAATGATTCAAATCGGCCATTATATTTTCTTCGTTCGTTTATTTATTAATTTCTTTATTTTAAAAAGAAAGGGGGAACGCGTGTTAACAGTGTGGACATGCGTTACACCCGGGGAACACGTGTTTGAATGAGAAACTTTTTTATCAAAATAATTTGAATATCAATATTAATTAAATTTAAAATTTAAATCGTCTCAAAATCTCCATCTAAAATTTTGACTTTCTTATCGAGGTGTGCCGCCAGGCATTTTTAACGTTATACCCCTGTTTCGAACATAATGGAAAATGTTTCGAATCCTAATTTTATTGTATCGGAAAGATAGCTTTTTGGACCTATTTATTATATTAAATTCTGATATAGATTTCAGCGCGTTTATCTACCGTTTGGCTAAACAATCACTCCAAACACTTCAAAAATTGAAATCTGATAACAATACAATATTATGGATCTAATGGAACTGGTTTCGTCGAAATCCGAGACTGTGTCTCGGAAGGTTATTTTTAAATATTAATTTAAACGATATATATTTAAAACTGAACAAACTACATTTGAATTCAATTTTAGCACTTCTATTATCTTCAGTATTATCAATATCGATTTTATAAGCCTTCACATTATTTTAAACCAGCCTAAAACCAAGGTTCACTATTTTAACCAATTTCCAATTGTTAAATCCAATTATTTAATTGTCCAATAAATGGAGATATTTTGAAATTCACTTTAGACTAACGTTCAAATATTTAAAATCAATTAAATATTCCAATTTTCAATATCTAAAAATCCTGGGTCGTCACAAAAACCCTAGTCTAGGGTGGCGTTAACGGCGTCAGAAGGGGACCGGACTTGGGCCAGGGAGGTGGCGGTCGATGATGGGGCGGCCGGTGTGCTATTGGTCGGAGCAGGAGCCGGTGGTGGCGTGAGAACGTGGTCAAAGGCAAGGGATCAGCTACGTGTTTGCATGGGTTTGACTATGTATGGAGAGAGAGGGAGTGACGTGTAAGTTATATATTATGTTATTATTTTATTTAAATTTTGAATTTCAAATATTCTAATCGACATAACTTTTACATACGAGGTCCGTTTCATACGGGGTTTATTTCATTAGGATCGTATCGAAATTTCAAATGACATGGGGCTAGTTTGGTCGGATTCTTAGACTGTTCTTTCAAATCGATTTGAATTAAAGGTGAGTATTTTAACCCACATACAATTACTAAACAATCTTCTCTTAGTTAAATTAAATTTATGATGTGATTTGAAATTTATTGATTACCGTTTGGGATGTTAAATTGTCATTCTAGTTAAATTTGACTGTTATTGCATTTAATTATCGTTTAATTTAATATTGAATTTTTAATTCGTCAATTTAATACATGTTATTGATTATTAGTCATCTATTGATGTTTGTTGATTGATTTGGATGATGATTGCGATGGATATTTGATTTTGATATTGGATGACGGGATGTTGTACTTATATTGTTGTAACACTACAAGTTCCCTATGGGTTGAAATGATACATACCCGAATGATCTACAGATTATGGAAAAATCATTATGGATTGAAATGATAGTCTCGAGCGATTTTATGGATTTTATTTAATTCGGAATTGCGGTTTGAAATGACATATAACCATAAAATGTTAAACTACGAATTGAAATGATAATTATCTGTATCACTTGACCCTAGGGTAGAAAATTATATATAGACATCGGATTGGTTAAATTAAATGATTTATTTTTTTGAATCTTTAGATTTTGAATTCAATTAACTGGCATTTTGAAATGGAAATTGGTTTGTACAAACTTAATTATTTTTGATAATCCAAGTTTTAAGTGTTGAAAATGGAATTGATAATTAAATTGGAATTGATTTAATTTGAATTTCAAAGTTGAAGTGTTGGATACAAATGAATTATCGAAATTGAGTTATTGAAATATTTGAATATTACTTTGAAACCTATTTAAACTAATTTAAATTATTTTAATTAAATTAAATATTTTAATCAATTTAAAAACTAATTTTATTTATATTAATCTAGTACAACCTACTTAATCCAATTTAATCTATTTAACCTATTTTAGACTAATTAAATTTATTTAACCTATTTTAAATCTATTTTAAATCTACTTAATATAATTTAAATCTATTTAATCTATTTTAAATTAATTTTTTCTATTTAAAAATCTATTTAACATTATTTAAATTTATATTTAAGGTATTTAAATCATTTTAAAACTAATTAAATTAATTTAAATCTATTTAAACTATCTTTACTATTTAAACCATTTTAAATCTATTTAAACTATTTTAAACTATATAAACTATTTATAATTACCTAAACTATTTTCTAACATTTCAAAGTGTGTAAAGTTGAAGTATTTATATTTAAATCCCTAATGATTATACGACCTAAGTTGGAATTTGGAATTCATACCTTTTGAAAATAACATATTTGAGTAATAGGATGATTTTGGAACAAGGATTTAATTAACCAATCTTATCGATAAATTCAAATGAATATGACTTTGAGCGTAAATATGATTTTTGAAAGTGATATGATTTGGAAGTGAATATGATTTTGAAAGTGAATATAGTTTGAAAGTGAATAAGATTTCTAAAGAATATGATTTGAAATTGAATATGATATTTTGATATAAGTTGTGAATTGACTTTTGAAATGTAAAAGAACCATCTGATGTGAAATAAGCATTTGGTTATTAAAGAGACAGAGATTGGATATTGTCATACTCTCTTTCAATACCGAAAATCACTTTAACAACTACGTACGTGGTGGAGATTCCAGAAATGAAGTTGGATGGTTAGGCAAACGATTTCTGTATGAGGTATGACGTGAGCCTAACTCCCGCGAGTCAGCTTAGTTGTGACTAAAACAGGAGTCATGCTGAGCCAAATGAGGTCATTCCTCCTATTAGGCACATTTCTTCGATATCATTTTATTACTTTGTGATTGATTTGGTGGCCACCCTTGATTTGATTTGAGGGTGTGTCCGAGGTGGGCGGCGGCAGCTGCTATGCGTTACCACCGGTCCGGATCTGCAATTGATATATCTACCTTGGCATTGCCACGAGTGCCATGTTCACATGCCCTAAAGCGTCTTCTACGAGTTTGTTCTGTACCATACCTATGGAGTGCCCTTTGACAGCCCTCCAGTTTACGGAGGAATTACGGTATTGTATAGACTATGTGAATATATAAAAATGTGTTAAATGGGATATAGGTAACGACTTAATGCTATTTTAATACTTTACTTTATTATAGATACTATTATAATAACGTATTATACTACATAGTAGATAGTTTAACGGATCCTTAGGAGATGGGAATCCCGAACATCTCTTAAGTTACTGCACTCATGTTAAAAACTGGGTAGGAGGTATCAAACTCCGTAAACATCTCTGATGTCATTCCACTCATATTTAATTACCGTCGATGTAACTTACATAAGATCTTTTAGCTCTGACTCAAGTGTTTTGTCTTTTCAATTTTCTCGGGTCAGCATGAGCATTTCAGGGTTAAAGGCTTTATTTCTGGAGGACGAAGACGAAGATTTTTACTAATATTATTTATTATATTTTGCTGCATAATGTTGTTCCGCTGTATTTATTTATTTATTTATTCCTGTTTATGTAAATTTGATGTTGTGTCGTAAAGAATAATCAAATGTATTTTTAAAACAGCTTCATGAACTGTTATTTGATTATTATATTTCATCATTCTGCTGCGAGATTCTGTATTAGTTTTATTTCTTTCTCTTTTCTTATTTACCCAATAACATTCTGCTCCTTTGAATGGTTTGAGTCTGACATATGTGTACGCTTAAAATGTCCAAAAAGGCAGGTCGTCACAAAGCTCACTAAAATTTAACTTGACGCTTTGGTGTTCCGCTTCGATCTAAAATCGAATGGCGTTCTATTTTTGCTCAAAATTCCACTTGCTCCAAAATAAACGAATCCAAATTCAATGCGTAGATAACATCAATGCGAGTCCAACTAGCTGACTCCTCCTGAAACCAACCTAATATGGGAAAGCTATTGTATTTATAATTTTTCGATTTAATTAAATAATTAAATTAACTAATTATCCAACTAGTCACTCATTTATAACTAATACCTTCTTCTTCCTTTCACTATTCTCATGCACAACTGATATAGTGATACGCTTGTATCAATACCCAAACATGGAAACCCCCTTCTCTCCTCCTAGCTCCCGTGTCGGTGAACAAAATCAAGAACGGACTCTGCCGTTCAACTACACTACACGTGCTTTACCTTCCCAACACCGCCACTTCTTGTTCGATTGAGTCTACTCCATTGAATTGTGCGTCTCACCAGCAGCGGCCACAACCCACCAAACTTCGACCAAAGCTGCTCTTTGATATGAGAACCACAATGGAGCTAACCTTCACATTTAACTCTGCTTCCATCATCGACAATCTCAAACCCTACCTTCGTTGACCCACATCGATCACTGCCAATCATCACCGTACCCATCGAACCCTACAGCAAATCGAAGATCTAGCTACTACGAACTCAATGAGCTAGTTTTGTGATTTTTAGTGATGTAGATTAATTGATTTCGATTTTGAAGTGGATAACCATTATTTTGTTTACTGGTAAAGTAAGAAGAAAAGAGAGGAAGAGGGAAAATGGAAATAGGTTTAAGTGTTGAAGTTATTTGATTTTTAAACAAAAAAAATTATTTTGCTTCTAACCCAAGTTGGCCAAAAATTTCAAACCACCTCATATGATAATGTACATCACAATGAATTCAAGTTCAAAAGTTTGAATTTGATTTGACTTGGCGTATTTTTTAAAAGGATGGTTTTGTGGTATTCTACTACAGAATATTTCGTTCGCATTCGAATATGAATGACATAAATAACAATATGACCGTGCACCAAAATGCGACGCAATCATAGATCAACGATAAAATGCACATATTATTTTATTCTGTGAAATTTCAAAACTACCAATGTTTATCATAAAATATTTCAAATGACAATTAAAATATTCTCAAAATTAATTATAGAAAAAATTTATTAATTCAATAAAAATACGTCATTAAAAATCAAGTTGTTTTATTTACAATTGATTTGCTTTTTATTTATTAGAACTATTTATAGATTAAAATGAGTTAAATAAGGTTATTTAATCCATTTGGTTAATAGTTTTATTCACAATTCAGATATATAAATAATCTCTGTTTATAAGTTATAGATTTTTATCAATTATTTAAATATTTAAAAAATAATTAAATATTCAAAACTCGTAATGATAAAATTTCGAGATATTATAATGGACTTAATGTATCAAGTATTTTGAGACGTTCCCAGTAAATTTATCCTTGTCTTTATTGATGACATTCTTGTTTATTTTAAAAAGGAGGAGGTACACAAATATCATCTCCATGTCATACTCAATACCTTAAGAAGCCATGTGTTGAAGGCTAAGTTTTCTATGTGCCATTTTTGTAAATCCGAAGTTAGGTTTCTGGGGCATGTTGTTTTGGGAGAAGGCATGAAAATTGACATAGCTAAAGTCGTTGAAGTTCTAGACGGGATGAAGACCGAAAGTGCGATGGAAGTTAGAAGTTTTTTGGGGTTCGTTGGCTTTTACCATAAGTGCGTTAAAGAATTTTCAAAGATTGCTTCTCATTTGACGAAGTTAACAAAGAAATATGTTAAGTTCATTTGGACTCTTTAGTGTGATCGAGCATTTAATGAATTGAAGGGGATGTTGACTAATGCTCCTTTTGTAACTATTCCAAATGGGAATAAAGTTTTAACTGTATATACAGATGCTTGTGGAACCAGATCAAGAGCCATTCTGATGCAACATGAAAGTTATTGCCTATGTGTGTCGACAACTAAAGCCACATGTGAAAAATTACACTACGCTTGATCTGGAGCCTTTGGCTGTTGTCTTTGCACTATATATGTGAAGGCATTACCTTTTGGGTGAAAAGTTCTAGTTATACACGGACCACAAATCCTTAAAATATCTCTTCACCCAAAAGGCTTTGAATTTAAGGCAGCAGAAATGGCTTGAGTTTCTTGCTTCTTATGATATGAAGATTCTTTATACGCTTAGGAAAGCAGATATTGTTGCGGATGCTTCAGTTGAAATGTAGCAATGGTTGAAAACTTATAAATTAAGCCAGTATTAGTGGAGAGGATTGCATCATGTTAAGAAGAAGATCCTATTTTGGCTCGACTTAAGAAGGATGTTCAAGAAGGTGATGTTTCTATCTTTAAGATTGATCCCTGGGGAATATTAAAATGAACAGGGAGTATACGTGTTCAAATGTTAATGGACCTTGACAAGAAGTATTAGTTGAATGCCACCATTCAAAGTTATCTTTCCATCTAGGAATGACCAAGATGTTAAAAGATATGAAAAGAGTATTCATGTAGAATTGGATGAAGTGAGGTATTTCAATCGTTGTGAGCCAGTATGCAAACTTCAAGCAGATTAAAAGTGACCAGCAAAAGACAGCTGGACTGCTATAGCCACTTGAGATCCCCAAGTCGAAGTGAGAGCACATCTTTATGGACTTTATCGATGGAGTTTCTAGGTCAAAAAGAGGGAACGAAGGCACTTGGGTTGTAGTTGATCGGCTGACAAAGAGTGATCATTTCATTCCTACTAAGCAGACAAGGACTACCACAAGTCTGGCGAGTATATATATATGAAGGAGATTGTGAGACTCCATGGTATTCCTTGTTTATTATAAGTGACTAAGACCTGATATTCATTAGCAGGTTATGAGAGGGACTGAGCTAAGTCTAAGTACAGCTTACCATCCCCAAATAGATTGGCAGACATAGAGAGTGCATGGAATTTTGGAATATTTATTGCGAGCATGCATTCTCGACTATAGGAGTTCTTGGGAAGATCATTTACCTTTAATCGAATTTACTTACAATAACGGCTATCTGGCAAGCATTAGCATGGCCCCTTTTGAAGCTCTTTATGGATGTCCATGTCATTCTCCCTCATGTTGGGTTGAGTTTGATGATAGAATTGTTCTTGCGACCGACATGATCTTAGAAGTCAATGAGAAGGTAGTTGATATTAGAAGGAGAATAAAGGAGGCACAGGATCTGCAGAAGTGTTATGCGGATCAAAGGCGTAGGGATCTAGTGTTCTCAGTTGGAGATTCGATGTTTGTGAAAGTTTCTCCGTTGAGAAGTGTTTTGAGGTTTGGGAAATCATTGAAGCTAGCCCCTCAATATATTTTCCCTTTTTCCATTCTGGACCAGATTGGTAGACTTGCATATAAAGTAAGGTTGCTAGATAGACTATCATATTTGCACAATGTATTTCACATTATCTCATTTGCAGAAGTTTTTACACGCCCCTTCGATGATCGTGGAACCGACAAAACAAGTTGATTTGGAATTTCAGCCCAACCTAAGCATTCTTAGACGGCCTATTCATATCTTCGCTCGATATATAAAGTGATTGAGGATGAAGGATGTGAAGCTTGTTAAGGTACAGTGGAATAGGGATGATAAAGATTGTACTTGGAAAACTAAGGACTATATTAGGGATTCTTACCTCGAGTTGTTTTCGTAGTTGTTCTTATTTTGTTATATCATTTTAGTCATGACAACCCGCCTTTTCGACTCTTAAAAATCGACACTAAAGCATCCATGGTATTACGTTTCGTAAATTTAAGTGCCGGAGAGGCAGATGATCACGAGTAAAAGAAAATAAAGATAGAAATAAATATTCTCACATCGCATTGAACAGCTTATAATTATACTAAAGATAGTACATACAATCACTCCCAATGATGTATCAAAGTTATGGCAAGTAATAATCCAGCCAGGGACAATTATACCATCTATCCCCACGGATGTTGGTATATACTTAGACATAATACAGCGGAAATGGAAAAGGATATCCATCTATAGAAGAATCTTCTACCCCCAGTTGCTCCAAAATGCTTCAAACTAAATCTAACTAATTGACTGCCCTAAAATTAGGGCATCTAAGATTTAAGGGAAAAGAAATAAACTCCGGGTCATTCATGAGACTAGTATGAGAAAACTCAAAGGAATAAATACTTTTGAAGATAAAAGGTATCTCATAAGACCATACCGCATATAAACACGAACGGGTTTTTACCTTATGATAAAAAAAACCTTTGCTACGAAAAATTAGGGATATTATTCTTACTTTGAAAACCTTTTTCAAATAACATATTGAAATAGTTGGAACTGTTATATTTGTTAAGTTCGATAAGAATATTTAGGTATATAATCAAGTCCATAAAGGTATGTATTGGAGAATGAATTTCCAACAATTACAAGGTAAGGGGCTACCTTCCATATAGTACATCTCTTGAAAAATGTACCGAGGCTCCAATCTCTACTAACACAAGACCGATCTGCCCCCTTTCTAGATAGTACTGAATACATTATCATCCTGGTCACCCTTTACTGGGATCCTAAAGCATATACAAAAAACCCAAAATATAGAGGGTAATCAGGAAAGGCGATGACTATATCTTAATGGGTGTGACCCACATGGCCCTGCCGCATCTACCCTGTTTTTTCCATTGCCGATGTCTGAGGCTTGCGGTAACATTTTACCTTTCACATGACAAATCCCACTTTGAACATTGCCATTTCTGACAACACACTAATTGGCTTTCACAAAAGTGCAACCCCACGTGTTCATATACCTCATGGAAGAGTGTTAATTATAAGAGGGGATATCTCCTACACTATCAAACAGATTTATGTAATTTGTATAAACCAATGTACTTGGTCTTAGAAATGCAATGGCAAACATTCCACCATATAAGTTATCCAGAAATAGAACAAACCGAAGGTACTCCTACTACGTCCTGTTTGGGAATCACCCTAGGATTAGTAATGAGAAGTCTTTGCATTGAACAGTTCAAAATAAACTGCCACTATATGTTTATAACATGGGAGTCACGAGATTAGTGGCAAGCTGCCCTACGTTATGAAGATCTCCATCTTTAAAATCATTGTTTTCAGCATGTCTTCGCTTTCGAATGCGTATATTGGTTCGAAGTGGTTTTCGGATAAGAATAGCTCAAATTCGATCCCAGTTTCTCCAAACCAATTATCAATAAAAAAGATGTTAAATATGTGGATTGATTGGTTATCATCATTCAATCAATTAATATCTTTATATCCAATAAATATCTGTAGAGATATATTTTAAACCATTTCTTCTTGGTAAATACAGATTTGGTAAACCTCTTTTTAATTTTGGAAACACCAAATCATTTTCTTTAAATTGCTTAGGAAATATATTTCCATCTTCTATAATTTCAACCTTAATGGAGATTACTTATTTCCAAAACATATCTTTTAATGAGTTAAAACCAATGTTATTCAAAACATCGTTTCCTACATAACTAAACCAATTAGTACTGAGTAAAAAGGATTCATAGACTTTAGATTAATTATACTCAGTACTAATTTCTGTATTCAACCTATACTATTCGTCGAATAATGGTGAAATTACCTTTTAAGTTCATATTGATAGTATGGGTTGCCTCCTCGGAATTTAATACAGAGTTTAACTAGAACGTTCTTTTTACCATCAAAATCTTATTTGAAATCTTGATTTAACTTTGTAGAAATTTCCAAATCTTTTTTCTTTTATCTCACAAAAATATGATCCAGTAAATCAAATTAACTATCCCCTCCGTCAGGCCAGTCCGGATAGTTAAGGGGAGCAAACAAGTAGTTTCCCAAACTCCGGCTTATGCACTACCTCTCTTTCACCCATAAAGGGATCAAGTTATTTGACTGACGCTAAACCTTTAAAATACTTGTATGGTTAATTGGAAAATATTTCCAAAAAATTCAAAAAGAGAAATCCAAGTTTACATCATTTATTCAAAAATTGCCAAATTCAGTTGTTAAATTGCTAGTAAAGAGTGATTTTAAAGTTTTGTGGATCAAACACTTATTCCATTATATATATAACCGTTTTTATAACTCAAATCCATTTTTAAACATTTTAACATATTTATGAAGTTTATTTCATATTTTTAAGGATTTAAAATATAAAATTTTAAAAGGTTGAAACCTATGGTTTACGAACTGCCAAAACGCGACCATTTTGAAAACTTGATTTGGACATATCTCAAACTTTATTAAATGACAACTCGGTTTTCTTTTTCTTTTGTAAACTATGGTTATAAGAGTCTATAATATTTTTATTTCAAAGAATTCCGACTCATATTTCATCTTATAAATGGATTTAACTTTTTACAACGTGAAATCGAGAACTATTGTTACGCAATGCGCTTATTTTGACTCCATTTTCTAATCTTTTTTAAACTATACCGAAATGGGTTTTAATGTTTATAAAACATTTATAAACCATTTTTATACATTTTAAAGAGGTTAACAATGCTATACATACCATAATAATTTACAAAGGGAAGTGATTCCTTTGTGTAAATTCGACATATATTTTACCATGAATCATTTCCATATCATGCAAGCATATAATCAATATCTAAAACATTATGACCAAGCAACATAACAAGCATATAAACATATCATATCATCATAGAAATTTGTAACGACCCTTAAATTTTAGCAATTTTTAATTGGTATTTAACGTATTGAATTGGATTTTGAGAAATTAGTAATAATAAAATTTTGAAAAAAAAAGAAAATATGTTATGCATATTAATGATTTGTAGTGCGAGCTGTGTACATATATTTTAAAGTTTGGTTGTGGTTATACCTATAAGATCTAGTACAAAAACTTTATAAACTATAATTTATACTATAATATAAATTAAGTTTGACGTAAATTGGATAGCATAGTTCATTTCTGTTGGGTATAAATATCAATAGTGTGGGTAGTAAATTTACGGCCTCCTTTTGCTTTTCAGCAAGGAGTGTAAATTTTAAGTATATTGAGTACGTTCCATATATATTTGTTTTGGAAAACCACTGTATATGTATGATGGTCTATTTGCAGTGTATATATAGTAAAGCATATTTATACCGAGTTTTATTTTATTTATATGTGTTATAATAGCTATATATATATATATATATATATATATGTTAGTCTTGATACTAGTATATAGTTTTACTGAAGTTTGATTTCTATTCATGTTAAATATATATATTTGATTTTGTGTTTTTGTGTCACAATTTTCAGTTTATTTTAGTGCATATTTAGTATATCTATACATATGTTGTCAGCTATAAATACGATATTTAAGGGTTTCATATATCATATGAACCGAAGAAGAAGAGAAGTATATACTATATTTAACTACATATATGAAGTATATGTTTTAAGGGTTGATTTAAGGTCTGCATTAAAATTGGTAGTCTGCATGTTTGTTATGTACAAAGATAAGCATATATGAATTCATTCATACGTAACCTTTACATTTTGAAAGAATATACATAATATTAAATGAATATTGATTTTTTTTTAATATTATATATAAGGCTACCTTCATCTTCATTTGTCTCATTTTCATTTATTTGTGTACGTTTTCGTTTTAATTATTGTACACATCATGGTTCCTTTTATAAATTCATCGCCCATAAATAGTTTATTTCTTTCCCCCTTCCTCTTCATTTGTCTCATATTCATTTATTTATGTACGTTTTCGTTTCAATTATTGTACACATCATGGTTCCTTTTATAAATCCATCGTTTCAATTTATTTTATGGTCCGTTGCTCTGCCTTTTCAAATTTGAACGTGCAGCTGGTGGCATTAAAAATTTGCTTTAATTATCCACTGAATTATCGTGACCATCCCACTGCTCTATATTTATTCCTGTACGTTTTATCTTCGCTTAAATTTCTCTGTCCATTCCTTTTTCCATTTTTAATATCCTTGCCTTTCCAAACTCACGTGCTTTCCAATCAAGCAATAAATTGTTTGAATATCCACCTTATCAACTTGACCGTTATCAAACCAGTATATAATTCAAATCTATCATTATTCTACTGTTTCTTCTTTAATAAATTATATGTAACAGTATATCATAAATGGACAGCTCATTCTCCACCCATTCATTTCTCCTATTCAATTAATAATGGAATATAAAGTTATATATTTGGTATACAATTCAAACAACCGTTACCATTCATACCTCCTAAATTCTAGCGATTGACCCCTCTATTTCCATGGTTCCAATTTTAGTTGCTGGATTACTCATTCCTACCGTTCAACTATATTAAATATTTATAACGTGTAGTCTCTGAGCCTATTTAGCTTCATTTTTTCTTCCTCTCTGTTGCTTAAAAAAAAGAGATTTTTCCCATTACAATGCTAAAACAAATATGATGGAAAAATGAAAAAGGACCAGTTCTCCTTCCTATAGCTTCGTCAAGCCTCCACCACCACAGCTCGAACCACTTGTCAAGAGCCACAACCCGCTCCATGCCTCTTCCCCTCGTCATCCATATTTTTATAAACGGTATGCGTATCATATTGCAATATATGTTTTGTTTTTAAATGTTTACATATAGCATGAATATGTACTAGTACTATATATAGTCTATTTTGTTTAATGGATATGTTATACAAGCTGTGTTTTCTTTTGTCTAATGGATTTCGAAACTTATAATAAATATTATTGCATTAGTTGTCGTTTTCAACTTCTTGCAACACTTTGTTTTTTATTATATATTTTTTTTTCTTTCTTTTTTTTCTCTTTTCACTCCTTTCATTTTTATAGCTTTTAAATAAGTTGACAAACGCTTTGGAAGTATTTAAACGCAGTACACGACAAACTTAATAAGCAGTGGTGTTTTACGTCATTTATAGCCAAAAAAAATTGATAAGTTCATACATTTCTAAACTGAAAATATAAATATATTATGCGATGGAATTTGAATTTGCATACGCCGTGCCATGAGCTGATCTTAAATTTAAAAGAGGTATGATATATCAATCGCTTACAAATAAGATGAAGATAACGTCCTAAATTAACTTTTAGCAAATTGAACGTTACTGTCGTTATTAAGAAACCAACGTATTATGTCATTTGATTATTTGGGTACTAATAATACGTTACATTATTCATTCCATCAATTCATTTCACACCACGTTATTTTAAATAAATTGCTACTCTTCTACTGAAATTTATCCAAAAATTTAATAAAAATGATCCGACGGTGTATTAGCCTTCAGGGCTAATCCCTGAATTCCAAACGTTGGATCCACTTTGCGTTTTTTTTCTCTTTTTCCATAAAACATATATACAGTATAAAGTTTATATTTGTTTTCTGATGTTAGTTGAAGTATAAATATTGATTTTTAAATAGTATATCTATATATATAAGCTACTTTTGTTGTTCGTATATAAATGGTATTGTATGTGCATTTTTATGAAATAGCGCCCAATGTACATTATTTTATAAAAGAATTCATTTGTTATGTCAACTAAATATATGTTACAATTGGTTTATATAAATATATTATAACTGATGTTGACATCTTTCATTATACTCTTTCTTACAGCTAAAATATGTCAGTATTGTAACCTAGCACATGATTTATATTAGTCTGTTTATATAAGTACTTATTTCAAATTTCATATTGTATATATGCTTGATTCTAATTTATGTGTTTTAAATAAATAAAACAATGATTTTGGAAAATATAAATACATATATATTTAATTTAATTTAATATGTGTTGAATTTCGAATATGACTTTATATATATAGTTATATATAGTTATATATATATATATATGAATCCACTCATACCATTATCTTCGCCGATCCCGTTCTGACGTGTTCCATCAATTCTTGTTATCAGCTTTGATCGTTGAATTCGTGCCGATTTTGCTTTGCTTCGATTCATAATTCAAATTTCAGTGTCTGTAGCAGTATGCATATCCGTGTCATCTTATGTATTCTCCAGGCTCGAGAGGTGAGCAATCACTCACGATTAACATATTTTTTTCATTAAATTTGATTTCAATTGAAACGACAATTGAAATTTGCTACTGTAGTTATTTAAATTTGTTATATATGCTATTATCTGTAACTGTTCACCTGTGGGATATGACACCATATCCTGTTGTTTATATTATATTGTTATTGATGATATATGCCTGTTATTTTATTGTTTTTTCTGTTATCACTCTGCAAGTTCCCTGTAGTTTAGAAATCACTATGGGTTGAAATGATACATACCCGAACAGACTTTAGAATAGGAGAAAATCGTTATGGGTTAAAATGATAAACCCAAGCGATTTTCATTTAATTGAATTTGGGATTACGGGTTGAAATGATATCCACCCGTATATATTTAGTATACGGATTGAAATGATAAATATCCGTAGCACTTGACTATATGATAGGAAATATATACAGACACCGTTGGTCCATATAAATATTTTGAAAATAATTTCTATAATTTTGGAAAGAAATATATGGTTTAATAAATTTGATTCTTAAGATATTATATAAACGGAAATTGTATATATAGATTTAGTAGTAATATTTGATTTAAATTGCGTTGAATTTAAATTGATAAATTGAGATTGAATTTAATTTGAATGGGAAGGTCGGGTTGATGTTGGAACGTTTTGTTAAGTTGAGGAAATTGAAAATACTTTACTGTATAAATTATTTAATAATATAAATACTATTTTGGAAAATATAGAGATATTTGAAGTGAAAATGAGATTTGGTTTTGAGGTATAAATTAAGCTGAAATGACCACGGTGTTATAGTGTATATTTCTACCTTGTAGAAAGTTCCATGGACCCTTAAAGGATGGTTATCCCAAACATCCTTTAAGTTATCTGTATTTCAGTTGATATTTCACTTGAGTTGGATTTATTGATATAAGAATGTTAATCCTGACTCGAGTGTTTTGTGTTTTGCTTTATGCTCGGGTCAGACTGAGTGATACAGCATTTGAGACTCACCTTTGGAGTTCGGAGCTTCATTTGGAAATCCAATTATCGATTCAGATTCTAGCCTTTCCAGTTGATTGGTTCAGAGAAGTCATCTGTTGCATTGAAGACTTCACTGCAATTGAACTATTCGGTTGTATTTTTCTAACTCTGATGTATATAGTAGCTTCACGAACTACTATTCTTTATCTATTCCGCTGCATTATATTACTCTGTGATTGATTTATTTACTGTATATTTTAAGTTTTGCCAAATTTTAATTAACAATTCGATATTTTGAATTATTCAAGTCGGATATGTATGGTTTTATTGTCGATTTGAATGGTCCAAAATAGCGGGTCGTCACAAAATTTTTAGTAAAAGGTACAGAGTTGTTCTCATGTATATAGCAATCCATTTACTGATTTTTAATGCTTTTTCTTTGTCCGTTCAAAGCCTAAGGAGCTTAGCCTCTATAGGGATGGTTATGGCCTATAATGAATAGGTAGAGGTGCTCAATGAGGTGATGGTGGCCCTAGATGAGCATGATGAAGATAGAGAAGTAGATGTGGACGCTACTTTGAACTTGAACTATGGTGGCATATTTTGTATATATTTTTAGCAGAGCTTCGCTATGATGGAGAAATACTTTAAAGAAGAAGTGGAGGTGATGAAAGCCATTAATAAGCTTGTGAAGAAAGAAAAGAACTTGAGAATTTGATGTGAAGAAATGAGAGGGTGAAAGGAGCTGTTTATGGACTTTTTTACAAAAATATCTACAACATCTTCATCACATTTCTCATCACCCATGTGCTACACCACTCTCCCCTACATTCTGATGAACTCGCCCCTAGCCCACTTCCCTCCCACGTGTTTATCTTCTCATAAATGGGTGACAGTGAGTATGCTTTTTTAAGATGCATTTGTCTATACATAAGGAGCAAGTATGTATACATGCTTAGATATTTCTTTTGGTTTCAATTTGACTAATTGTAATACACATTTATTTGTATATGTGCATGCATATTTATGTTCATTTATGTTTAAACAAGGTGGCTACAATGCAAAACCATTTTCATTTGTCAAACCGTTGTAAATCCGAAATCCGAATTCTAGTCATATTTTCAATTTTTAATCAAACTGTTTATTTATCTAATCAAAACTTGAAAATATTTTTTTATCATTATATAATAATTTAAAATGAATTATTTATTTTATAAAATAATTATTTCAATATTTAAAATTAACTAAATATCTCAAATTAAAATGATAAAATTACGAGTCGTTACATTAGTGTACTCACCGGTTATGATGGAGTCATTTTCTTTGTACTTGTTTGTTGAATGATATCATTTGGGTTTCTTTTGATATCTTTGTTCGAGTGTGATTAATCTCGGGGACAAAATTTCTTACAAGGAGGGGAGAATGTAATGACCCATAATTTAGTCACTTTGAATTCGAATATTTAATATATTTTTAAATAATTAAATAATGGACTTTATAACTTAAATAAACCTCTTTTTAGTAATAATTAATAGTGGTAAATTAGTTTTAAAATTTGGTTTTCAAAATAAGTAGTTTGGAGAAAAATCGAAAATGTGACCGAAAATCGTTTTTCGGATTATTGACTTTTCATCAACCAAAAGTTGTCAGAATGTGTTGCATACACCAGTGTGCATGTGTACAAATAGATAACATATGGTTTGGTTAAAGACGTGATTTGAGTTAATAAGTGAAAATTATTTACTTAAGTAAATAAATTAAGCTTGACTTTTCTTTTAAAAAAAGTGTAATAGGTAACATCACTCATGGTAAAGTGATGAAGTGATGGAGATGAGAGGGGTGAAAGGTGGGATGTGTAAGAGGATAAGAGGTGGGTGGTATGACATATTTAAAGTGGAGGGTAGTGTACCCTTTTATTATCAAGGGATTTTGGTAATTCCCCTTACCCACTTTATATAAAAGTAATTCAAAATTTATTTTTATTTCAGTTTCTTCATTTGAAAGTCTTACCTCTTTTCCAAACTTCCATTTTCATTTCCCTAGCCACTTTATAATTTCAAGTAAAAATCCACTCCTCCTTTTCATTTTAAATCCTTAAGAACCTAGTTAAAAAACACTTCTTTTCTCCTCTACCTCCCTTAACTTTCAAAAAAGACCCGAACTCCTTTCCCGAAACCATGGTTGAGCCCCTATCAACCTAGGCTGAGCCCATTTAGTTCCCTTAGGGTCTCAAAAGTCAAATCTTTGAAGGAAAAAATTAGATTCGGGCGTCAGTGGAAAAGTTGAGGTAGTTTAGTTCGATTTGTGTTGATTTTGTTGAGTAAAACTCCCTTTAAAATCAAGTTTTAAACTTTATTGTTTGTATAATAATATTTGTTGTTTGCTTATGTTTTATAAGTATATGGAATGATTATTGTTTGGTTTGGTTCCCGTTTGAAAGCGGATGATACAGAGGATGTTTGCAGGTGACTTGAAATGAAGTCGAAGTGTTCGTAGCAAATAGGTCACTACGATACACTTCTAAATGCATAAGTTATAAAGTGACAAATTTTGCCTTGCCTTTAGAATGTTATTTTCATTTGAGTGTGTGTGCAGGTGTATGTGTGCATGCTTAGGTTCATGAGATATTTGGATGAATATATATATATATATATATATATATATATAACATATAAAATGTTTATGGAAGTGTCCGTATATCGATAATCGCTATATCGATACTTTGAAAATATCATCTCTTTGAAAGTCTTTTTATTGATCTCATGCTTGGGTTCTTACAAAAACAATATTTGGTTGTGCTTTGGCATTTTTAAAGTGGTTTTTAAGGTTAATTAATCATTTTAATAGTAGTATTAAAGTTAATGAATCATTTTAATAATGATGTTTAAGGTTAATCAATCCTTTTAATAATGATGTTTAATTAATTAACCATTTTAATAATGACGTTTAAAGTTAATTAATCATTTTAATAATGAGGTGTAAAATTAATTAATCATTTTAATAATGACGTTTAAAGTAAATTAATCATTTTAAGTAATGAGGTTTGAAGTAATTAATCATGTTTAAAATTAATCAATCATTTTAAATAAAGCTGTTTAAAGTTAATATTTGTGATGTAAATCCAAGTACAAGTTTAGCTTTAAAAGTTTTGATTCAGCTATGGAAAAGATAAGAAATTTAATTTCCATAAGCGACATCGCTTACTAGGAAAGCATTTAGTCAAATTATCAGCACTAAACCTTAAGGTATGTAAGCTCGTCTCTACCTCGAAGGTTAAAAATGTCGCCAAGGCAAGTCTTAAAGGTAACACTACTGTTACTTACCAGCTTCGTTTTCAAGCCAGGAATAGTACAAGTTCTAAATTGACGAGTAGTGGTAAGTGTATGTGATTTAATTCCCATATACGATCATTTTAATTATTCCCGATAGGTGAATTTTTTAACTATCGATTCCATTATCTTCTTTGTGTACCGTCAATCTAAAATGATTTGTTACTCATTTCAACGTTGATATCCTTTGTCGAAAATTACTAAACTAAAAAAGCGAGTAAAAGCCAAGCTATATGGGGTAGTTATCATTAGTGTTTTATCACATCTACTCTAGTTTGATTTTGGTTATATGTGTATTGAGATGTGAAATGCTCAAATACTCGGTAAGGTTGACGAGGTCAAGCTTGGACGTGCTCGAGAACCATCATTGTTATCAAGTATATTTTATAGATGTATACTTTCAGTTAAGGAGGGTGCAACCTTCTAGTCATTATTGAAAAATTTCACTTTTCTTGTTTTTTCCCTTGAATTTATTTCTTTCTTAATTGTACGGGGAAGTGTCTTGTGCATTTTGCGATGTTTAATTATTTATGCCTATTACTTATGTCTGGATGTTGTACTTATGAGGGGAAACCCGTTACACATTTGGCGGTATGATCTCACGTATTTTTTTTATTTCCACCCATTTGATGAGAGTTTACTCATACCTATCTTATTGTCTAACCCGAGTTGTTTGTTTTCCCTAAACTCTCAGGTACTCATTTATATTTGAGTAGTCCGAGAGAAGCAGATTTCTTTAGGCTCTTTTGGAGGTGATGGATGACCAAGAGGCTCCTTATCATCTAGCTATCTATTGTTTCTATCATGTTTATTTATGTATGCGCATTTTTTATAAATAAGTGTAAAGGCAGGTTGTTATAACTGCCTAGGTTGATGGTAGTGTTTTTGTTGTAATTCTTTTAACTCCATGTTAAGGAGTAACCTTATGTACTATCGCATTGTTATATTATAATTAACCATTCAATTGTGAGGTTTTCTATTCTCTTCTTTTATTTTACCTTATGACAGCTCGTCTTTCGGATGCTTAGGCAATGACATGTAAATACCGAGGACGTACTAAGTGTCGTTCTCAGGGGTCAGAAAGGTGGGTCGTCACAATGATATATACCCTAAATGGAGTACCATTCTCAAGAAAATTCCTAACCCATAAATAATAAACAATCAAAGTTTGTGGTAATGCAAGAAGAACCAAGGAAGGACTTTGAAAGAACATTTGGTGTTCTTCAGTCCAGATTTGCCTTGGTCTGCAATCCATGTAGACTTTGGCCATTACTTAAAATGTCAAAAATAAATTACAATTGTGTTATTTTACACAATATGATTATCGAGGATGAAACGGACATGGAAGACGATTTTGTCTACGAGGGTTCTATAGCAATACCGAATGTATGGCCCAACAATATGATTGGAAACGCAATGGAACTCGATTTTTATATTTCTAGCCAAATGTTCTATCATAACATTCAACTCCACCAAAGACTACAGAATGATTTAGTAAATCAATCTTTGGAGGTTTTGTGGTAATTAATAAAGTTTATTATTGGTGTTAAGTTGTTATTGTTGTTCTTACTGTTGTTGTTGTTGTTATTAATGTTGTTGTAACGTATTTCCGTTGCATTTCATATCAAGTCATGTATCGCAATTTCATTTGGTATTTTTGAAAAGTGAAATAAGCTTAATTGGTTGTAATACTTCTAAAATTACCGGATTAAGTTCAGTACATCAACTAAAAATCAAAGATACAATAGTTCTAAAAATATAAATACAACTACAGCTCATCTTCATTACTACATCTCATGATTTCTCTCCTCCTAGATTCTGTATATTCTCGTTGCTCTTCTAACATACTCGACATATCCACAAACATCACCACATCTGCATCTCTCTGTTTGTTTCTGACAAGGAGTCGATACGATTTCAACATTTATTCTTGGTGTTGAACAGCCTGAAACTTATTAGCACGATTATACCTATCTTCAGATTCTAGTAAGAATTTTTTATTTATGCTTGATTCGTCCTAGCAGCCTGCTTCTTTTTGGCTGTTTTGGCTTCCTAAAGTCTAACAAAATCATCTTCGGTAGGGTTGAGCTGCTCTTACAACCTCGTACCTTGACTTCCAAGTGATTTCCCAAGGCTAGAGCTTTCTCTAACTCTTGGCGCTTTCCCTCGAGAGTTGTTTGATTGGACGTCTTAAACGGTTTTTTAAGACATCTTCACTTTAGGAAATTATTGTCAAGGACAAAATTTCACAGCTTTTTAGCCTCAAGGACATACCTTCAATATTTTATCCTGAAGGACAACTTTTTATAGGTGTCAGTTTTTAGTTATTGATAGCAGTTTTTAGGTATTAGTTTGTAGTTATCGGTAGCAGTTTTTAGGTATCAGTTTTAGCTCGGTAGCAATTTTGTTGTCCTTATGAATAATTTTGAAAAATGTTTGTTCTTATGAATAATCTTTAGAAGAATGTTTGTCCTTGTGGTAAAATATTGAGGTCGTGTCCTTGAGGCAAAAAATATACAAATCTTTGTCCTTTAAATTAATTCCCCCTCTTCATTTACCGTGCTCAACTAACAGGTCATAAACATGGATGAACTGATAAAAACGAGCTGCTTGTTTATTCTCAGGTCTGTTTATTTATTTAACAATTAATTTGTTGTCATTCTCTATAAAAAAATTACTTGAATATTTATATGAAAATTAGGAAATCTTACCTAATGCGTTT
The DNA here is from genome assembly GCA_030765085.1 of Allium cepa. Lineage (NCBI taxonomy): Eukaryota > Viridiplantae > Streptophyta > Magnoliopsida > Asparagales > Amaryllidaceae > Allium > Allium cepa. Next base: position 628,715,699 of record CM060941.1, read on the forward strand.
CATTTTCAAATCCACTATGATTCGTTTGCTTTAACTTAAACATTTAGGAATAAAATGTTTATTTTAACGGTTAATTTTTCCAAAACGACATTTGATCGAAGATAGCGATCGTTTACGGTCCAGTTCTTTCGATTATAGCAATAGGAAATTATTGTCAAGGACAAAAAATTTCACATTTCAGCCTCAAGAACAGACCTTCTGTATTTTAGACCGAAGGACAACTTTATTTAGTTATCAGTTTTTAGTTATTGATAGCAGTTTTCAGTTATCAGTTTGTAGTTATCGATATCAGTTTTTAGGTATCAGTTTTTAGTTCGATAGCAGTTTTGAAAGAATGTTCGTCCTTATGAATAATCTTGAAAGAATGTTTGTTCTTATGAATAATTTTTAGGAGAATGTGTGTCCTTGTGCTTAAAATATTAAGGTCGTGTCCTTAAGGCTAAAAATATACAAATTTTTGTCATTTAAATTAATTCCCCCTTGTAGCAATTCGTAGTTCTACCCCCAAAAAGTTTCGGAACTTTGGTTGGCACCTCAGATAAGATCGGTTGAGAGTGCATATTAAATGTAACATAAATTATTGTCTTATGTCGAACAAAACTAGCAATAGTTAACGCTCCGTCATTCGGAACTGTACTGTCTTATAAACCGAATCCCTTGAAACCGCATCTTGCGAAATCAGCATCAAAATCAGAAAAAAATACGAGATGAGAGAAGTGAGAGTGGAATATTTTTTGATGTTGTAGAATGTTGTATGAGAGGAGAAGAGAGTGAAGATGTATGATATTTGAAGGTGAGGGGGGAGAGAGCCATTGGGGTAATATGTTTGGACGTTGGTTGAATAAGTGTCCAAGCCCCATGCATCGTCTGACTTGAGGCGCTTGTTGAATAGACGTCAGAGATTTGGGCGCTTGTTCAACAGGTGACCAAACAAATTATTGATCATTCGAGTTAAATTTGTAATCTGTTATATTTTGTGTACTTTGTTGCAAGGTTTTTTGGGTGTAGCTATTTCTTTTGTTCAACTAAAAAACTTTCATGTTTACCATGACAACTGACATTATTTCTAATTTTGAACATATATTTGATTATCAGTACTAAAGTAATTTCAAATATAGCAATATATTTTGATAGTCCTATAACAATTCATATTTTCCTTAACATTCATTAAGTCAGCCATCATGGGAGTTCATGTTTAAATTTGTCAGTAGGTCATGCACATTAAATCAAAATTACCATTGCCAGACATAATTTAGAGAATATAAATTTATATTGATTTCGAATATGTAAGTCGGAAGTCTAGCAAAAGGAACACAGGTTTAAGCAGGTGATTTTTGTTACTTTTATACGCACTCAATTCTTCTGTTTTCAAATTCTTTGTTTTCATGTGTCACTCGCCTGCAACAATTGATTTTTCATGAGTACGTGGTAAATGGAGAGGAGATTTCATCTAATCTCATAACTAATTTGAAACTGGTTCAAGAAATTTTTTATTCAAGCTATTTTTTCCTAACCAACGGATGTTGGAAATAGAAGCCACAATTTGCTATTGGTCTGATATGCATTGTTTTGTGTGCATTGACCTCTTTGTCTTTGTGATATCGCTATGCATGATAAATTATATGTATAGTTAATTAATGATATCATAATATGTATAGTAAACAAGTTACTACACTCTTGAAATATAACCTGAAATCCATGAAATATACGTATTTTCCTAGTCGTTTTATTTTTTTAACAAGTTTCGTGTACTTTATCCAGTTTACTCTTTTTTTTCCTTTCGCAAATAGGTTTGGGCCTCCTAGGAGCATTCCAAACCGTTAAGGTCTCCACACATCAATTCAGCCCCAACCAACTATATCCAACCCAACAACAACAAAAAACAAAGGTCCAACGAGATCAAATTCTTTGTTCTTAGCCGATTTTTATAAAGCCGACTAAGACACATACGTGGATTGAAATTCACGGTCTTTGGATTGCAATTCACGCGATGCTATAGGAAGCAACACATATCGTAGAGGATTTAGACGGCTTTCCTATAACCGGCTTTCATAAAGCCGGATATATGAAAGCCGACTAACCTAATGACCTTTTGGGTTGTTTTGACAATCTTCCGGACCGCCAAGACAACTCTAAATAGAGCAACCGACCTTCTGGTCAGCTCAGTCATTTCCCAAACATAGACTTTGGTTGCAAATACTCTTTAAGTGTATGGTCTCATCAGCAACACATGTATATAGACTGCCCGGCCTATATAATTTTTTTGGGTTAATCAATCCTTTTAGTAATGATGTTTAAAATCAATTAACCATTTTCATAATGACGTTCAAAGTTAATTAATCATTTTAATAATGAGGTTTAAAATTAATTAATCATTTAATAATGACGTTTAAAGTTAATTAATCATTTTAAGTAATGAGATTTGAAGTAATTAATCATGTTTAAAATTAATTAATCATTTTAAATAAAGCTGTTTAAAGTTGGTATTTGTGATGTAAATCCAAGTACAAGTTTAATTTAAAAGTTTTGATTCGGTTATGGAAAAGAAAAGAAATTTAATTTCCATAACGATATCGCTTATTAGGAAAGCATTTAGTCAAATTATCAGTGCTAAACCTTCAGGTATGTAAGCTCGTCTCTACGTCGAAGGTTAAAAATGTCGCCAGGGCAAGTCTTAAAGGTAACATTACTGTTACTTACCAACTTCATTTTCAAGCCAGGAATAGTACAAGTTCTAAATTGACAAGTAGTGGTAAGGGTATGTGATTTAATTTCCATATACGATCATTTTAATTATTCCCGAAAGGTGATTTTTTTTTAACCATCGATTCCGCTATCTTCTTTGTGTACCGTCATTCTAAGACGATTTGTTACTCATTTGAACGTTGATATCCTTTGTCGAAAATTACTAAACCAAAAGAGCGAGTGAAGGCCAAGTTGTGTGGGGTTGCTATCATTAGTGTATTATCACATCTATTCTATATTGGTTTCGGTTATATGTGTATTGAGATGCGAAATGCTCAAATACTCAGTATGGTTGACGGGATTCGGCTTGGACATGCTCGAGAGCCATCGTCGTTATCAAGTATATTTTCTAGATGTATACTTTAGATTAAGGGGGGTGCACCCTTCTAGTAATTATTGAAAATTTTCTCTTTCCTTGTTTTTGCCCTTGAATTTATTTCTTTCTTAATTGTATCGGGAAGTGTCTTGCGCACTTCACGATGTTTAATTATTTATACTTATTACTTATGGCTAGATGTTGTACTTGTGAGGGGAAACCTGTTACGCATTTGGCGGCATGATCTCACGTATTGTTTTTTTATTTTCACCTATTTGATGAGAGTTTACTCATACCCATCTTATTGTCTAACCTGAGTTGTTTGTTTTCCCTAAACTCTCAGGTACTCATTTATATTTGAGTAGTTCGAGTGAAGTAGATTTCTTTAGGCTCTTTTGGAGGTGATGGACGAGCAAGAGGCTCCTTATCATCTAGCTATCTGTTTTTGCTATTATGTTTATTTATGTATGCGCATTTTTTATAAGTAAGTGTAAAGGCAGGTTGTTATAACTGCCTAGGCTGATGGTAGTGCTTTTGTTGTAACTCTTTTAACTCCATGTTAAGGAGTAACCTTATGTACTATTGCATTGTTATATTATAATTAACCATTCTATTGTGAAATTTTCTATTCTGTTCTTTTATTTTACCTTATGACAACTTATCTTCCAGATGCTTAGGCAATGAAACACAAATACCGAGAACGTATTAAGTGTCGTTCTCAGGGGTCAGAAAGGTGGATCGTCACAATGGTATATACCCTAAATGGAGTATCATTCTCAAGACAATTCCTAACCCATTAAATAATAAACGATCAAAGTTTTTGGCAATGCAAGAAGGACTAAGGAAGACTGTTGAAAGAGCATTTGGTGTTCTTCAGTCAAGATTTTCCTTGATCTGCAATCCATATAGACTTTGGCCATTACTTAAAATGTCAAAAATAATGTACACTTGTGTTATTGTACACAATATGATTATCGACGATGAAACAGACATGGAAGACGATTTTGTCTATGAATGTGCTCTAGTAATACCGTATGTATGGCGCAACAGTATGATTGGAAACACAATGGAACTCGATTTTTATATTTCTAGCCAAATGTTCTATCATAACGTTCAACTCCACCAAAGACTACAGAACGATTTAGTAAATCAATCTTTGGAGGTTTTGTGTTAATTAGTAAAGTTTACTGTTGCTGTTAAGTTGTTATTGTTGTTCTTAATGTTGTTGTTGTTCTTAATGTTGTTGTAATGTATTTACGTTGCATTTCATATCAAGTAATGTATCGCAATTTCATTTGGTATTTTTGAAAAGTGAAATAAGCTTAATTGGTTGTAATACTTCTAAAATTATCGGATTAAGTTCAAATCAGTACATCAACTAAAAATCCAAGATACAATAGTTCTAAAAATACAAATACAACTACAGCCCGTCTTCATGATTACATCTCATAATTTCTCTCCTCCTAGATTTTGTATATTCTCGTTGCTCTTCAAACATATTCGACTTATCTACAATCATCACTACATCTGCATCTCTCTGTTTGCTTCCGACAGGAAGTCGATTTGATTTCAACATTTATTCTTGGTGTCGAATAGCCTTAAACTTGATTGTACGATTATACCTATCTTCGGATTCCAGTAAGAATTTTTTAATTATGTTTGATTCATCCTAGCAGCATGCTTCTTTTTTGCTGTTTTGGCTTCCTAAAGTCTAACAAAATCATCTTTGGTAGGGGTGGGCTACTCTTAGAACCTCATACCTTGATTTCCAATTGATTTCTCAGGGCTAGAGCTTTCTCTGACTCTTGGCGCTTTATCTTGAGAGTTGTTTGAATTGACGTCTTAAACGGTTTTCTAAGAGATCTTCATTTACCATGCTCAACTAACAGCTTATAAACATGGATGAATTGATAAAAATGAACTGCTTGTTTATTCTTAGGTCTGTTTATTTATTTAACAATTTATTTATCGCCATTCTCTATAAAAAAATTCACTTAAATATTTATATGAAAATTAGGAAATCTTACCAAATGCGTTTCATTTTCAAATCCACTATAATTCGTTTGCTTTAACTTAAACATTAAGGAATAAAATGTTCTTGTTTAATGGTTAATTTTTCCAAAACGACATTTGATCGAAGATAGCGCTTTTACGGTCAAAGTTCTTTTGATTATAGCAATTTGTAATTCTACCCCCAAAAAGTTTCGAAACTTTGGTTAGCACCTCAGATCAGATCGTTTGAGAGTGCACATCAAATGTAACATAAATTATAGTCTTATGTCGAAGAAAACTAGCAATAGTTAACGCTCCGTCATTCGGAACTGTACTGTCTTCTAAACCGGATCCCTCGAAACTGCATCTTGCAAAATTAGAAAACAACATGAGATGAGAGAAGTGAGAGTGGAATATTTTTTGATGTTGTAGAATATTGTGTGGGAGGATAAGAAAGTGAAGATGTATGATATTTGAAGGTGAGGGGGGAGAGAGCCATTGGGGGAATATGTTTGGACGTTGGTTGGACAAGCGTACAAGCCCCATGCATCGTCTAACTTGAGGCGCTTGTTGAACAGACGTCGGAATTTGAACGCTTGTTCAACAGGTGACCAAACAAATTACAAATCATTGATCGTTCGAGTTAAATTTGTAATCTGTTATATTTTGTGTACTTTGTTGCAAGATTTTTTGGGTGTAGCTATTTATTTTGTTCAACTAAAAAACTTTCATGTTTACCGTGACAACTGACATTATTTATAAAGTGTAATGGCACGTGCTATGCGCATGATTTATTTTTCTTATAAATTGTATATGTTTGAATCAGTAAAAAAAATGATTTTTTATTTTCAAGTGATATTTTGTAAAGAAATATTTTGAATCTGTAAATAATGTTTAATTTTAGATCCTATTTTTGTAAGTGTTTTGAATTTTAAAGCATGTTTAGTTATTAGATCCTACTTCTATGGGCATTTGAATTTGTAAACAAAATTTAATATTAAATCCTGTTTTTAAGTAATTAAGATTGGATAATATATAGAGATACGTTTTTGGTAGTTCACGTTGATACCAAAAAAGTATGACATCAAAGCTATTACAACTATTATTAAAGATTTTGAACATATATTTGATTATCAGTAAAAAAGTAATTTCCAATATAGCAATATATTTTGATATTCCTATTACAATTCATATTTTCCTTAACACTCATTAAGTCAGCCATGGGAGTTCATGTTTAAATTTGTCAGTAGGTCATGCACACTAAATCAAAACCACCATTGCCAGACATAATTTAGGGAATATAAATTTATATTGATTTCGAATATGTAAGTCGGAAGTCTAGCAAAAGGAACACAGGTTTAAGAGGGTGATTTTTGTTACTTTTATATGCACTCAATTCTTCTGTTTTCAAATTCTCTGTTTTCATGTGTCACCCGTCAGCAACCATTGATTTTTCATGAGTACATGGAAAAGGGGAGTGGAGATTTAATCTAATCTCGTAACTAACTTGAAAGTTGAAACTGGTCCAAGAACTTTTTTATTTAAGCTATTTTTTCCTAATCAACGGATGTTGGAAATAGAAACCACAATTGCTACTTGTCTGATATGCATTGTTTTGTGTGCATTGACCTCTTTGTCTTTGTGGTGTCGCTATACTACACTCTTAAAATATAACCCGAAATCCATGAAATATACGTATTTTCCTAGTCGTTTTATATTTTTTTAATAAGTTTCATGAACTTTATCCACTTTACTCTTTTTTCCTTTCGCAAATAGGCTTGGGCTTCCTAGCAGCATTCCAAACCGTTAAGGTCTCCAGACATCAATTCAGCCCCAACCAACTCCATCCAACCCAACAACAACAAAAACCAAGGTCCAACGAGATCAAATTTTTTGTTTTTAGCTGGTTTTTATAAGCCCGCTAAGACACATACATGAATCGTAATTCACAGTCCTTGGATTGCAATCCACGCGATACCGTGAGAAGCAATCTATATTCTAGAGGATTTAGATGGCTTTTCCGGCTTTCATAAAGCCGGATATATGAAAGCCGACTAACCAATGAGCTTTTAGGCTGTCTTGACAATGTTTCGGATTTTGCCAAGACAAATCTAAATAGAGCAACCGACCTTTTGGTTTGATCAGTCATTTCCCAAACATACACTTTGGTTGCAAATACTCTTAAGTACATAGTCTCGCCAACAGCACATGTACATAGTCTGTCCGGCCTATATTTTTTTTTTTTTTGGTTCCTTCTCTATTTGTTGATGCAGGATATAGTATTGGAGTTTTATTAAGTTGTGAATTAATGTTAGACCTCCGTAAAACATAAAACATAACATTTGTACGCAAGAGTTGGCTGAGGAGATCGAGGTAATGTCATGAAGGCTGTGATAAATGGTGGTGCTGCCATAACAGCATTATTTGATCTCTCAAAAGGATCTTCAACAAGCAGGTTGTTGGATTTAACCGTCCGTCTTAGATTGACTTAAAACAATCTGAATAACTAGCTTCATCATCTGCCCATTTTCCAAGAATAACTCTTCTGCATCATCAGAGAATAACGAGGCGTGGTACCAATTTTAAAAAAATGCAGCATAGGATTTCTTCATGTGATGAGAGTTTTTACTCTTTTTATGTAACACAATCTAAAGTCGAGTTCAATCTTCTAAATTTCTTGCAGAATTAAATCCATGGCTACTGGTTAAGGGACATGTAGCAATCAATTGTATTAAAGTTATCACATGTTATCTGTGCGGGAAAAAACAAAGAAAATCAGTTGTGTGGTGCTTTCACAGGCCCCCACCAACAGTGAATAATAAACAAAATGCTTTGCTTAATAATAGATTTGGACAACCCTTGGTTTTGATTTTGAAAGCTAAGTTTTTGTTTTCACATATCTAATGGAGGAGATGAATGCATCCTAATGTTCCAGATTTATTCAGAACTCTCACTAATGTATATTAAAGCATATAAATTGTGTTAAGTTCAAATCAATAAATTTTGTGTACCAATTTCTGGTTACATGTAGATGTTTAGAATCGCAATAATAGATTTGTGGTATTACAAAGATGGGTAATTTAACTGAAGTAATTATTTTTAGTTGTGTTATTAGAAAACACATTTTATGGTGTCCTTGGCACCACACATTTATAACTGAAATCTTATCCCTTTCATGCAAAGTGATGATTTGAGAGCGTTTAAAGCGCATGTAATTGACGGAAAGAGTTCGTGGTTTTATTTTGTGCAAACTTGTGATAGAATCCATTTGCCTATCTATTCTATTATACAAGAAATTCAATATATAACCATTTATCTTCCCTCTTCTAATTAATTCACTCCCCACTCGTATCCTGCATTTATCTTGATTCAAGAATGATTTGCGTTTTTTCCCATTATTAAGTATCAGTGTGGATCTGTGCTACGCATACAGGGTCCACCAGATAATCTGTTAACGCTATATTTAAAAATAATAAGATTTACGTAGATGAAAGCGTATGTCGATGAATTTTAATTTTCTACACCAAGTATATTTTTCTTGAACACTATTGGCAAATGTCTGCTCATAAACTTATTTAAGTAATCTCAAAGCGTACAATTGTATAATTACTTTTTTTACAGCACAGCGATTTCATACAGCAAACGATAACATAAACCACTAATTACTCTTAACTTGCTAAGCGGTATATTACTACATGAATATTAGTTTTCAAATGTAAGCTACAATATTCAGTATAAGTTTATTCTAGATTTAACATAGAAATATATATTTGGACAAGCGCACGCACACACGTACACTGTTTTTTTTAATAACAGTGTTTCAAACTTGGCACAGAGAAATAATGATTAAATTGAAATATTGTTAAAAATTAAATAACATTGTAAATTCGGAAAAGCGCACTTTTGGCATTATCTAATACTAAGTGCATTAGAAAAATATTAAAGCAGCGTCGATACATTATATTTTTAATACATATAGAATAATTGACGTGAAAAATCACAAATAGAAGAAAACAAATATGCAAAAAGAAAAGTAATCACGTTTGTTCATTATATAAATGCACAAATCATTGGATTACATTTGAATGAGACGGCAACGAAATATATGCACACGCACGTTATGGAATAATATATATGCAAAAAGATATGCATATTATTTCTTTTTTCGTAATCGCATTGCTTTTAGATTATTTTCTTCCATCTTTGGAATAAATGAATTACTTGCCCTGTTTACGTGATTGTTACTGTTGTAATTTGCCTCAATTATCTAGTTACCATATCATGGTAATTTGATTGATGACTCACGAATTTACATTGGCTATATATTGAGTGTAAACTTCATTGTAAACACATCCTGTTATTCAGCCAGTGATCCCCAAATGGAGTGTCTCTTCTTGTTAACCCTAATTTAGAGTTTTTGTACGTGAACTCTTATCTTGTGATTCTCTCAGGTGTAATAAAATCTCTTTCCTTTGGACTGGACGTACACTATCTTGATGGTAGTGGAACTAGTGTACATATTGTGCGTCTCTTCCTCTTTATAGTTATTTGCTATTTATTTGGCGTAATAGATTAATTGCTGCTAGATTGAGTGATGTTCAAATTAACAAATCTAGATCCTCTTTATTTTTTCCGCGTTTATGCAATTTTTGCACAACAGATTGGTATCGGAGCAAGGCAATTTGTTTAAATTTGTGCATCTTTCGCTTCTAGAAAGAGCGGTAGATCCGATGGTGATTATACTATTACTCATTTGGATGGAAAAAGAGATTTTGTGCAATATGAAAGATAAAGACAAAGGAGATTATGTTGAGAGAGAATAACGTTCCAATCTTGGAGATTTGGTAATAAGGAGTTTACTGTGTTGAAGGGACAGATGGATCTGGGAACATGTATCTGCTTTATGACTCAATATTGATGTGAGAGTCTTATATTGATTTCCATGAGAAATTTGTCGTTTGGCAGATAAAGTATGTGGAAGGAGAGAGATTCGTCTTGCATATAGAGATTTAGATTAGGTTATTATGTCCATTGGCTTTTGTTTTTTGGCTCTGTATTTGGATTGGTGATTGGGAGGATTTTTTGGTCTTGGTGGCTTTGAGATTATTTTTCTATCTACCTTCTTTTGATTTTGGATATTTGCAACATTTTGCTGGCGGGCGAAGACATAGTCTAAGCTCGTTAGTAAGGTGTGATGGGGGTGGCCTTGCCGGAACCCATTGGGTAAATTTCATTTTTAGTCTGTATCTCAAGAGATTTTGGTCGAAGTGGAGTTTGATTTTGTTTGCGCAAAAAATGGGCAAACACCTCCAAGTCGTGTGATTTAGTCGATTTTATGTGATTCTTAATGATTTAGATGAGTTATGTAAATACGAGAAAAGCTGGGGCTGAAATGTAAAAGACACAGAGATTTATAGTGGTTCGGCCAGAACGTGCCTACGTCCACTTTATATGTTATTATCTTCTTTCTTTCGGATTACAAGTACAATGCTTTGTGTACAAGTATATAAAAGTAGTTTGAAAGTTCCTTCCGTGCTTGAGCTCTCAAACTTGTCTGCCATTGTTGTACCCCTGCCCCTCTATTTATAGAATGAGGCTGGGGGTAGGGGTCCTGGATGTATATAGCTGCTGGTGGGCCTGGGCTGGAGCAATCTGGCCTGGCGGTTTGGTTCGGTTTCCCTTAGTTCGGTGGTATGAGAGGAGTGGACCGGTGTGGCTTCGGTTCGGTGGTAGGAGTATGATCCGGTCCGGTGATGGGATAGCCACTTGGTTCGGTATTGAAGGGGTTGTGGTTGGACCGGTAGTGGTTTGGACCGGTGATGGTTTGGACCGGTGATGGTGGTTGCTTTGGTCCGGTCGTGAGCTGGTTCGGTGGCTTGGTGCTTGGACCGGATGGATGCATGGCGTATGAACCTTTGCCTGTATTGCCGAATGAATCTTGTGCGTGGTATACCGAATGAATCTGTGCTTGGAATGCCGAATGGATCGGTGCTTGGAATGCCGAATGGAACGGAGGTTGCGAACCCGGGTGAAACTGAACCTCTCGGTCTCGAGATCTTCTGGGTGAAAATTCGCCCAACATTTGCCCCCCAAAGTGGGGCACGAGCTTGCATGTGTCGCGCTTTGTTTCCTGTGGTAGGGAGACTTATTCTGTAACGCCATGGTCTGGAGGTTCATATCCTGCTGATGTCTGATTGAGGCGCTCCGCGTGCCCCCTGTTTCCGGCCTTTGCGGGTAGAGATGGTTTCGTTCGGTTTCTTGGTTGGTCCGGTATGTTGGTATTGGTCCGGTATTCTGGTCCGGTAGGCCGAACCAGTTGGTTCGGCAGTCTTGAGCTCGCCTATATATAGAGGCTACACCCCCCTTTGTTTCTTCTTACCGAACCAGAGAACCAAATCTTTGCCGAATCAACTTACCACCGAACCAAATCTTTGCCGAATCAAATCTTCACCGAATCAGGTATATACTCTTTTGCCGAATGATTTTTACTACCGGATGACATTATGCCGAATGCACGCGAGGTGTCTTAGTTTGCCGAATGACATGTATACCGAATGTCTCTTAGCGCCGAATGACATGTATACCGAATGTCTCTTAGTGCCGAATGACATGTATACCGAATGAACTAATGTATTTGGACTTTGAGCGGAACTCTGGACTTATGCATTCTTTTTCGCTTACATCTTTGTACTCCTTGTCCTAACAACTTGTCTTTTTGCTTCTGTGTATGCAGATAAAATGTCTCGCAAGGCGGAAACACGATCAGACAGACGGAAATCCAAAGATGGAGGCGAGTCTTCCTCCGTGCCCCCAGCCCAATCAGGATCTGGGCAGCATCGACCTGTTCCGAGGTCGTTAGTGGACGGATATGGTCCACAGGAACTTCTGGTCTCCCCGCCCGATTGCTTTCCTAGCTCCCTAAAGGAGGAGCAACTTGATGTCATCTCTCGTTCATTTGGGATAGACAGGGCTCTCATGCAGCTGCCGGGAGAGGGAGTGATGCCGTATAATCCCCCCGAAGGTTACTTCGCTTACAGCAGGTACCATTGCATGTGTGGTGCTATCCCTCCCATCAATGCCTGGATAGTCAGCTTTACCACATATTTGAAAGTAGCTCCATTCCAGCTTCAGCCGAACTCCTATGCCATTCTGGTAAGCCTCTTCGTCATCTTCCAGAGGAGATACGGGCGCCCTCCTTCTAACCGGGAAATTCGGTATTTGTATAACCTGAGGGGCTACAAGAAGGGGTCTCCGTATATTAGTCTGGAAGCGGCCGTGCCCTTCAAACCGGTCTTGGACTTATATTCAAAGTTCACCATGTTCAAGAAGGAATGGTTCTTTGTCAAGGACGATTCTGTTTCTTTCCGCCTTTTCACTTCCAGCTGTAAGATTAATTTCATTTATATTCTCCATGTTCTGACTGTAGTGCTTCTTCTGACACGCTTCTACTTCTTGCTAGCGACAGGTTGCATTGCTGTCGTGGAAGATGATTCTTTGGCGCGGATGGCTGTTGGAATAAAGGCCATTCCTGCGTGGGACAGGTCGGCTTCGTTCCTGATCAGGAACGCTACCCTCCTGGAGTACAATTTGATCCAGCCGCACCAGTCCGTTGTTAAGCAGAGGGACACGGCTGAGGAGAAGGCTGCTAAAGCTAAGGAGGGGGTCACGGTGAAGAGTGGCAAGAGAAAATCCTTTGCACAGCATCCCGTCGCGGGGGGCAAGAAGCTTAAAGAATCGGAGGGCCCCTCTCCCAGTACTTGCCCGATCATTCCGGAGGAGGAAGGTGCGGAAGAGGGCGAGGGAGGCGATATGGAAGGAGAGTCGGAAGGCGGAGGAGATGGAGATGGTCAGGGTGGTAGTGGTGCTGGTGCCTTAACTTCTGGGCAAGACTCTGAGCTGGATGAGGCCCTCCGCCAGGCCTTCGGGGAATCGGAAGGGGAATCGGGAGCGGAGAAGGCGAAGGAGACAGGCAAGGTCGGGGCTGGTGCCGATCTATCCCCCAGGGGTTCCTCAGCCAGGGTGACTTCGGCTGTGCAAGGTGAACTTTTGTCCTCTGTCGATTCCATTTTCGATAAGGACTTAGAAATATTTTATGGTTCACTCCCGTCCTGGAATGAGATTCAGGACTTATTGCAGTATCCCACTCCTCCGCAGGGTTTGTATAATAGACGCGCCTTCACACTTTTCTCTCTTTTTACTTAACATGTTTCCTGAATTGTGGGCCATTGTATGTTCGTAACACTTGTTCTTTATTCCAGGGGCAGGCCAGGTGGTTAAAACGTCAGACGTTCGACACCGCCTCGAACAGTTCAAGTTGATGAGAGCTTCTGCGAAGCCTCCCACTGGTCGTTCTGGGGACGTGGTCAAATACCGTCCTCTTCTTGGGGTCATCGAAGAGGGCATTCAGAAAAAGAAGAGGAGTCGTTCTTTGTTTGAGCCTTCCCCTGGTCCGCAGCTTCCTGTTCAGCCTCCTCGTGATGCCACGGAGGAGAGCACGGAGTTTATCCCCCTTCCACCTCCTTCCAAGAATCCCACAGTTATCCGTATTAGGCGTCCTGATGTGCCTCGTGACCCCTTTGCTGGTCATCCTGATTTAGACCCAAGTTTTCGGGATATTTCATTTGATGAGGCCACGGGTGAACACCTCCTTCCCCGCAACCCCATGGTACGAGTGTTAGACGAGGCTAAGTCTCTAGATCTTGATCTGCTTACCACTCGGGTAGTTACCATGGGAGACGAGGCCAAGGCTAATATTGATCGGGTGGCTGAGGAGACCAAGAAGTTAATGAAGTATCATGCTCAATTGGCCAAGGCTGGGGAGGAGATTGGAAGTGCTAATATTCGGTTGCGGCTGAAGGTTGCTGATCAGGCCGAACAGCTTGCCGGTCAAGCCGTTCAGATTTCTCGGCACGAGGAAGCCTCCAGGCGTCTGAAAGAGACCATGGAAAAGGCTAGTAGGGCGGAATTACGGAAGATGGAGGCCGCCTGTAAGGAGCGGATTGACATGGCCATTGCGACAGTGGATGAGGTTCGGAATGCGGATCTCGAGCAGGTAGAGGAGTTGTCTGGGAGGCTTGAGGCCGCGGAGATGGCTCAAGTCAAGTTAAAGGAGGAGATGGAGGAGATGAGGAGGTCTCTCCGGGCTGACTGCTCGAGATACCGATCAGAGAGTGATGCCGCTGTCGCCAAGTTGCAGGCTTCCGAGGCCAGAGTGAGGGAGTTCGAGGAGAATGAGGGGATGATGGACGAGATGCTGCAGGACATGTACTTCCGCACTTGGAAGGAGGGCAGCTTGTCTTGGATGGATGACCATCCCCGGGTCATGGCTAAGATATATCTCCGGGCTTTAGAGGAGGCCAGGGTCGATGCGGGTAAGGAAGGTGGAGTTGCTTTTAGTCTGGATGTGGTCACTGCTCAGTTCTCGAAAGAGGAGCAAGTGGCGGTGAAGGAGGGGATGCGGTTGCTCGCTGCGGAGGAAGCGGGTGTGCAACTGGAGGATGAGGATCAAGCGGCGGACGCTGGTGAGTTATTCTTCTCTTTTCCTTTTCTTTCTGGGTTTCCATGACTTGATTGTTTATCGTTTGTTTAATGGATTCCTCTTCTGAATTGGACAGGTGGAACTTCCGATCAACATGCTGGGGGTTCCGGCCCTGCGGCCAAATAGGCTTGGGAAGTCGGTGATGGAGTGTGGACGCAGCTGGTTACTCGTCCGGATTCGGCCGCTTTTTATTTCTTTTTTACTGTTGTTTACGTTAGTCCAAAACATTGATATGACTGTAATAATATTATTTGCAGAGAATAACTTGGTGTGATTTCATAATATAAGCTGATTTTGTTATGTTTAAACGTTGTTGTCATTTTGATGTGCTGCGTGGGAAGTATAACCATGTATATGCCTGTGATTTTAGTTGTGTTCGATGATAAGCCTTTGCTTGAAATATAATTTCATGTTTTGCAATGTTGGTGTGACATATGAATAAGCTATAGTTATGCATCTATGTACAAGAGAAGAGAGTACCGCCCTTCATGTTTTATTTGCAGGCGGTAGTTTTGAGCATCTTGTGTAACTGATCATGAATATATCTGAGTACCTTGCCACCCAGTACGCGGGCTTAGATTCTCATGAGTGAATGCTCCCTGTTCGGTTTCCTGTACTTTAGAGTTTGTTATACAGGATAGGGGAAAAGTATTTAAATGAAATGGAAATATAGAAAAAGTAAAACTTCCAGTCACGGAAGGCCGTCGATGTGCTTAAGTTCGTGGAAAACGGGTTTTGTAGTCACTTTCCCTAGCTGTGGGTCTTGGAGACATTTGTCACCCATCTTACGCCTCCGCGGGGAGTTTTCTTTTTTACCACAGCCGTACTTAAGACACATCGGAGCCGAGATCGCGCACGGTAACTACCCGAACCATTATGGTCCGTAATCATGGGTATTATTCGATTTACCGTGGCCGGCTAGCGTGGGTGCCGTTGGCTGTGAACTACCCCTGGCTGGCCACACCTTATGTTGGGGCTTAAAGTAGGTTCACAGTTGCCGGCGAGCCGAACGCCGTAATGAGCTGCCATCGGCTATAGTCGGCCTTTATGATGACTTATAATCGGCTTATTACAGTTGGCTTTGAGGGCAGGCGCGAGCAATGAGTTAACCCGCAGCAGAGGGATGCTGGAGCAAAAGAGTCTCATTGGCGAGTGCATAGAATCGTAGCGTACCTGTTAGGCCTTGTCCAGATGAGGCCGTGGTGCGTCTTGAGTGGAGATGCCATAAGATTTTGGTCAACAGAAAAGGATAAAGCTTAACAAGCAGCCAAGATATAAAGGAACGAGTTAAAAAGAGACAAGATTTTTTAAAGTGGTTCGGCATGAAAATGCCTACGTCCACTGATTCTCTTTGTTAATTCACTTCATATGGGCAGTACAAGTTAAGAAAAGTATCGACGGAGGTGTCGGATGTTCCATGCCCTCTGGAACACCTCTCCGTCCACTGTTGACAAAATATAAGCTCCGTTGTGGAGGTCTTTATGAATTACATATGGTCCGTCCCAGATGGGGTCCAGTGCCCCGGGGCGCGGAAAGATTCGCCTGAGGACAAGATCTCCTTCTTGTAAGATGCGATGTTTGACTTTGGAGTTGTATAGTGCTGCCACCTTTTGTTTGTGAGCTGCTGCTTTGAGAGCTGCATCGTTTCTCCTTTCCTCAATCAGATCCAAAGACATGAGGAGGAGTTCTTCGTTTTCTTCTGGATTGTAGTGGATCCTACGATGGGAAGGAACAATAGTCTCAACAGGGAGCATTGCCTCCGATCCGTATGCCAAAGAGAAATGAGTATGTCCCGTTGATGTTCTGAAAGATGTGCGGTAGGCCCAAAGTGCCGTAGGAAGTTCGTCCACCCAAGCGCCTTTTGACTTTTCGAGTTTCTTCTTGATTAGGGTTTTGATAATTTTGTTGACAGCTTCGACTTGTCCGTTTGCCTGAGGATAAGCTACCGATGAGAAGCTTTTATGAATTCCATGCTCTTGGCACCAGTCGGCGAATTCTTCGCTGTCAAATTGGAGTCCGTTGTCTGATATGATCTTGAGTGGTACTCCGTACCTGCACAGAATATTTTTGATCAAGAAGTTGATAACTTTTGCAGAAGATATTTTATTTAGGGGTTCCGCTTCCACCCATTTGGTGAAATAATCGACTGCCACTATAGCATATTTGGCCCCGCCCCTGCCCGTTGGCAGTTCGCCAATTAAATCAATTCCCCATACAGCAAAGGGCCAAGGGCTGGTCATTTGAGTAATCTCATTTGTGGGTAGTCGAGGAATCTTGGCAAATTTCTGACATCTGTCGCATCTCTTGACGAAGTCTAAGGCGTCTTTGTTTAGTGTGGGCCAGTAATATCCATATCGGAGTATCTTTTTCGCTAGAGTCTGCCCTCCAGTGTGATCTCCGCAACTTCCTTGATGGATGTTGTATAAGATTTCCTTGGCTTCCCTTCCAGCGACGCATCTGAATAAGGGGCTAGAGAAGCCACGCCGATAGAGGATGCCTTCTTGTATTGTGTAGTGGGGAGCTTTCCTCAAAATTCTCCTGACTTCATCACGTTTGTCTGGTAGTGTGCCGTCCTGCAAATATTTCCGGATAGGAGTCATCCAAGTTGCTTCTTCAATTGCAGTTATCAGATTCACTTGTTCAAAACTTGGGGCTAGCTGCCTTGAGATGGCTAGTGCTCCGGAAATGGTGTTATTCATCATACTAGCTTGCTTTGCTAGTTCATCGGCCTCTTGGTTATCTTCTCGAGGAATGTGTTTGATTAGATAATGGTCCAATTGGTCGAGCAGCAGTTTGGTTTTTTTTAGATATGCTGTGAGTCGTTCTCCTCGTGTCTGGAATTCTCCTAGTACTTGGTTTACGATAAGTTGAGAATCACTATGAAGACATAAAGAATTGACTCCAATTTCTAAGGCAAGCTCCAACCCCGCTATTACTGCCTCATACTCCGCATCGTTGTTAGTGGCCGCGAATTCCAACCTTAATGCATAGTACAGCTTTCTTCCCCTGGGGGTGATTATCACAATACCTGCCCCCGAGCCTTGTTCGTTTGATGCTCCATCTACAAAGAGGTTCCACTTGATGTATTTTGCTATTTCAAACTGATCCTTGCCTTCGTTGGTGGTGGATTCGGCAATGAAATCGGCCAGGGCTTGCCCCTTGATAGCAGTGCGAGGATGGTAGGTGACGTCATACTGACTTAGTTCAATGCACCATTTGAGGAGTCGTCCAGAAGTGTCGGGACGATGGAGCACCTGTCTTAGTGGCTGATCGGTTAGAACTCTGATGGAGTGAGATTGGAAGTAGTGTCGTAGTTTTCGTGACGCGATCAATAAACAATATGCCAATTTCTCAAGTTTAGGATATCTGGCTTCTGCCCCTGTAAATCTCTTACTTATAAAGTACACCGGGCGTTGTGTGCGGTCTTCTTCTCTTACCAGGGCAGCGCTTAGAGCATGAGATGATACAGCGAGGTATAGGTATAGCTCTTCGCCTTCGTTTGGAGTTGAGAGTACTGGTGGTTTCTGAAGGTGTTCGATCAGGTTAAGGAAGGCTTTTAAGCATTCATCGGTCCACTCGAACTTTCCTTTGTCTTTCTTGAGAGCTTCGAAGAAAGGGACGCACTTGTCAGTTGCTTTGGAAATGAATCTGCTTAGAGCGGCTACCTTTCCGTTTAAGCTCTGCATTTCTTTTCGGGTGGAAGGTATCCTTATTTCTTTTAGAGCCCGGATTTGTTCAGGGTTTGCTTCGATTCCTCTGGAATGGACAATGAACCCTAAGAATTTTCCCGATGACACTCCGAAGGAGCACTTTAGAGGATTCAGCTTCATTCCATATCGGCGAAGTACCTGAAACATCTCGCTCAGGTGGCTTACATGATCGTCGGCTTTCCTGGACTTTACCAACATGTCATCCACATATACTTCCATAGTTCGTCCTATTAATTCCGCGAACATCTTGTTGACGAGGCGTTGATAGGTAGCTCCGGCATTTTTGAGTCCAAAAGGCATGACCTTGTAACAATATAATCCCCGGTCAGTGATGAAGCTAGTGTGGTCTTGATCGGGAGCGTGCATGGGAATCTGGTTGTATCCGGAGTATGCGTCCATAAAAGATAAAAGTTCGTGCCCGGCAGTGCTGTCCACAAGTTGATCGATTCGGGGAAGCGGGAAGCAATCTTTCGGGCAAGCGTCATTTAAGTTGGAGAAATCAATGCACGTTCGCCACTTCCCATTAGCTTTCTTTACTAGTACCGGGTTAGCTATCCACTCGGGGTAGATGGCTTCTCGTATGAAGTCATTAGCAAGTAGGTTCTTTATTTCCTCGTCGAGGGCTGCTGATCGTTCTGCTCCCATGCTTCTCTTTTTCTGCTTTATCGGTGCCCTGGTGGGATCGATGTTCAGCATGTGGCATGCTATATCTGGGGAGATTCCTGTCATATCGGCATGTGTCCACGCAAATACATCTAAGTTGTGGCGGAGAAAGTCGATGAGTTGGTCCTTCAATTCTGTTTTTAGCTGAGATCCTATTTTTAATAGTCTGTTTGAATCATGTTTGTCTACAGATACGAATTCCATGGCCTCTGCAGACTCAGCGGTAGCCTCCTCCTCCTTATCCCTGGGGTCTAGTTCATTGAAAGGATCGCTGGTGTATCGAAGAGGAGGGGCTTTCTTTAGTTGCTATGCTTCCAAGCTTTTCATGCAGAGAGTAGTCTCTGCATCTTTCCCTTTATTCTTTCTATGGTTATTGCGAAGTTCAGTTACATAGCAATCTCGAGCGGCGTCTTGATCTCCTTCAACTTCTCCTATTCCGCCATCTGTTGGGAATTTCATCTTTAGGCACCACGGGGCTAGGACAGTTTGGAAGTCAGACAAGGCTGGTCTTCCCAAGAAGGCGTTGTAGGCCGAGTGGTTTTCTATTAGTACGAACATTTGTTTTCGCACAACGGAGCGGGGATGACTTCCTATTTCGACGAAGAGGTCAAGTTGCCCGAGCGGCATTTTCGCATCTCCAGTGAAACCGTGCAGGGGTTTGTTGTAGGGAGACACATCCTTCATTGACAGTTTCATTTTGTCGAAAGCATGCTTGAACAGGATATTTACGGAGCTTTCTGTGTCTATTAGAATTCGGAAAACTTTAGCTGGACCGAACCAGGCAGAGATGACCATGGGATCCATATGCGGATATTGTCTTCCTTCTAAATCACGCCTACTGAATATGATGTCGTCACTCTCTTTCCGTTTCGGGTGGCGTTCTTCCATAATGGAGTTAACATAGCCTTCAGCATTTCTAAGTGACTTGCCGTATCTTTCCATCTCTGCCCAGCTTCTTTCGGCGATGTGTGGTCCTCCCGAGATGGTATGGACCACTATCTTCTCTTGACTATAGCCACTGGTGTTGCGATTCCCTTCGCCTACTTCTGGAAGGGGTCGCTTTGAGTTTTCATTAGCAGGGGTTGGAGTCCTGTTCTGACCTTTCACATAGCGTTCCAGCCTTCTTCTTCTGATGTGTTCTTCGATCAAGTCCCGGAGATGGTGGCATTCATTGGTGTCATGTCCGTGGGATTCATGGAAGCGGCAGAACTTTCCAGACTTGAGTGCGTTATCAGATTCTTTCTTGTGCGGGGGGCGCTTGTATCTGAGTTCGCCCTGAGTGGCGAGAAAGATGTTTTCGATTGTTTCATTCAAAGGAGTGTAGGAGTCAAATCTCGGTCCTGGTCGATATTGGCGTTTTTCAACTTTCCTGCCCCCAGCATTGTCTCTAGATTCATTTCTTCGAGTGTCCTTGGCTGCAGCGGGAACCTTGTCCGAAGTTGTCTTACCTTGTTGCCCTGACTGCCTCTCAGTGGCGGCGTCTTCAAGTCTCATATACTTTCCAGCTTCATGGAAGAAATCAGGTAAAGTAGCTGGTTTTTCCTTAGTTAGTCTTCTTGCGAACTTGGTATCTGGATGTACACCGCTACAGAGGGCCATTAGGGTGAGTTTCTCATCGGCATCTTGGACTGCGGCCGCTGCGGCGTTGAACCGAGTTAGATATTGTTGCAGTGTCTCTCCGGATTTCTGTTTAACATTGGATAGAGAATAAGCATCCTTGGGTTGTTCTACATGGATGCGGAACTGGCTAATGAACCTTTCTTTCAACATCTCCCATGAGCTGATAGATCCTTGGGGTAGATGGTAGAACCAGGAGGTAGCTAGATCTGCTAGGAATAGCGGAAAGCATTTACACAATACCCCTTCTGTTGCTCCGCTCATGAGCATATGCTGGGTGTATCTTTGTAAGTGTACGATGGGGTCGGAAGTTCCCTTGTAAGGTTCCATGGTTGGCATTTTCCATTCCCGGGGGGTGATGGCAGTTTCGATATTGCGGGTAAAGGGGCTGGTGACCCTAGCGCCTATCCCTCGGTCCCTTTTCTCCCGTTGGACGCATTCTCTGAATAGCCGTGCCATTCTTTCATCAGAATTTGGAGCGGATATAAATGAACTTGGTTCTTCCCTGCGAGATCGGTCTCGTCCAGATGACCTGTAGGGATGGTATAGTCTATCACTTCTGACGTTATCCAGTGGTTGCCTCTGGCTGCTCGGATGCATGCTAGGACCAGCTACAGTTGCCCCCTGCCTTAATCTTCCCCTGTGGGGTTCTGTTTCGGGCATTTCCATAGGGTCAACTTCGGGCTGGGTTCTAGCTCGGCTCCGTTCAGCGGGGTTTCTATGATTAGGTGGCATGACTGGCTCAGCTACATCCGACCCTCGCCTGGCGCCTCCCCCGCTGGGTTTGGTTCCAAGCGCTTCCTCGAGTCGGAGTTCGGGCTGAGTCCGGGCGCGGCCCCTATCATTGTTGTTCCTGTTGATGGCTTCCTCGAAGAGGGAAGACCTTTGCTGTCTCCGAGATCCTCCAGATTGAGATTCATCCCATGATTCAGTGTTGCGGTTGGATTCTTCGACATCCCTCAAGCGTGACATGAGTTGGTTCA
The DNA here is from genome assembly GCA_030765085.1 of Allium cepa. Classification (NCBI taxonomy): domain Eukaryota; kingdom Viridiplantae; phylum Streptophyta; class Magnoliopsida; order Asparagales; family Amaryllidaceae; genus Allium; species Allium cepa. Next base: position 628,737,263 of record CM060941.1, read on the forward strand.
CCAAAGCTTCTTGTTGGGATGCGAAGCGGTTAGTTACTTCCACCACAACTCTGTCTAGGTCTGCTCTAGTGATTACTGCCGGTTGTTCCGCGGCAGGGGCTGTTGGAATTGCCTGATCTACATGTGGCACTGCTGCTGTAGTGGGTTGGTTCTCTTGATCTGGATCCACTGGATTTGGAGCGCTGCTAGTTGTAGCATTCTTTCCCTTGTTGGCGTCTTTTCTTGGTCTGGAAGTCATGTTTCCTAGGCAATGAAGGATGCTATTGGGAAAGAAGGTTTGAATGAGGGAAGCTGAAGCTTCGAGTTCGAGACTCTCAGTGAAAGCACCAAAAATGTTTGCGCAAAAAATGGGCAAACACCTCCAAGTCGTGTGATTTAGTCGATTTTATGTGATTCTTAATGATTTAGATGAGTTATGTAAATACGAGAAAAGCTGGGGCTGAAATGTAAAAGACACAGAGATTTATAGTGGTTCGGCCAGAACGTGCCTACGTCCACTTTATATGTTATTATCTTCTTTCTTTCGGATTACAAGTACAATGCTTTGTGTACAAGTATATAAAAGTAGTTTGAAAGTTCCTTCCGTGCTTGAGCTCTCAAACTTGTCTGCCATTGTTGTACCCCTGCCCCTCTATTTATAGAATGAGGCTGGGGGTAGGGGTCCTGGATGTATATAGCTGCTGGTGGGCCTGGGCTGGAGCAATCTGGCCTGGCGGTTTGGTTCGGTTTCCCTTGGTTCGGTGGTATGAGAGGAGTGGACCGGTGTGGCTTCGGTTCGGTGGTAGGAGTATGATCCGGTCCGGTGATGGGATAGCCACTTGGTTCGGTATTGAAGGGGTTGTGGTTGGACCGGTAGTGGTTTGGACCGGTGATGGTTTGGACCGGTGATGGTGGTTGCTTTGGTCCGGTCGTGAGCTGGTTCGGTGGCTTGGTGCTTGGACCGGATGGATGCATGGCGTATGAACCTTTGCCTGTATTGCCGAATGAATCTTGTGCGTGGTATACCGAATGAATCTGTGCTTGGAATGCCGAATGGATCGGTGCTTGGAATGCCGAATGGAACGGAGGTTGCGAACCCGGGTGAAACTGAACCTCTCGGTCTCGAGATCTTCTGGGTGAAAATTCGCCCAACAGATTTTAAGAGTTTTACGTTGAGAAGAGAACTTGAGTTGAGGTGGGGTGTTGGAGGTGTGTGGTTTTGCATCAAGGTGGAGTGTTGAATTTTGATGATACAAAATCACAAATAGAAGGAAACAAATATGTAAGAAGAAAAGTAATCACGTTTGTTCATTACGGAAATGCACAAATCATTGGATTGCATTTAAATGAGATGACAAGGAAATATATGTATGCGCACGTTATGGAATAATATATATGCAAAAAGATATGCCTATTATTTCTTTCTTCGTAATCGCATTGCTTTGGGATTATTTTCTACCATCTTTGGAATGAGTGAGTTACTCGCTACTTGCGCGATTTGTTACCATTGTAATTTTTTTCCATTATCTTCTTACCATATCATGGTAATTGGATTGAAGACTTACATGAATTTACATTGACTATATATTGAGGGTACACTTCATTGTAAACCCATCTTGGTATTCAACCAGTGATCTTGTCTCTTCTTGTTAACCATAATTTAGAGCTTTTGTATGTAAATTCTTATCTTGTAATCTCTTGTAATTCTCTCAGGTGTAATAAAATCTCTCTCCTATAGACTGGACGTACACTATTTTGATGGTAGTGGAACCAGTATAAATATTATGCGTCTCTTTCTTCTTTATAGTCATTTGCTATTTATTTGGAGTAATAGAATAATTGCTACTAGATTGAGTGATGTTCAAATTGGCAAATCTAAATCATGTTTATCTTTTTCCGCATTTGTGTAATTTTTGCACAACGGATAAAAATTTTGGTTCAAATAAATAACATTGTAAATTCAAAAAAGAACACTTTTGACATTATCTAATACTAAGTGCACTAGAAAAATATTAAAGCAACGCTGACACATCATATTTCTTAATACATATAGCATAATTGACATGAAAAATATATGTAGAATATAAATATTATATAGTCTAATTTTTGGAACAACCGAATAATCTTTTTCCATTACATTAAACATTCACATAGACACAATAGTTAACATAATTCCATGGAAAATGGTATATCACCATCAAATAGAATTATTTTAGATGAAAATAGAATAAATTTTGGATGCCATTTCATTACAGAAAATAGCAATAAGATCAACTAGTGTAAGGAAACAAAATTAACAAATTGAACTATTAGAAATAAATTATTATTAATAGGGTTTTTAATTCTGCATTTGTATATTGTAAAATAATATAAACATGAGGCTATTTTTGCAAAGCAAAGAACTTGAATAAAAGTAGAGTGTTATGTTGCAAAATGGCAAAAATGACCGAAGTTAGTTAGTCTTATTGTGAATTAAATTTTGTGGGAATTATAATTAACCCGAAAATAAATTATGCGCTTCTTCCATAAAAGATAAAACAAAAATTGCATAACAATATATATTTCTTTGCTCATTTATTTTATTCTTATACAAATTTGTTAAGAAAAAAGTACTTGGTAGGAATTGGTATTAAGTTCCAATTTTACTACTTCTGAAGTAGTTCTTACATTAAAAAAGCATTTGCTAACGCTATAGCATAATTCTCATTCGTTAATAAAGTCTTACTTCCATTTCATTGGAGATATCAGTGATAGAATGAATCAATTAAAAGGAACTAAGTGATTACACATTAAATTTCAATTGATTAAAATTATAGTGAATTAAAATGCAACCAATTCTCTCACTAAATTGAATTTTATCTCAGAAGAATTGATTGTGATAAATTTTATTAGTTTGAATTCAAATAGACTAGAATTGATAACAATTTATTCCTTTTAATATTATTTGGTAAGATCCCCTATTTGAAGTTAGTTAACTTATAAACGTTATACATAACTACATGTCAAATCCATAATCTCTAAATATCTCCAAACTTTGAAAAATCAAAACATCATAACATTAAAAAAAAATTAAACAACATAAAATTACCAAATTGAATTATAAGATCCATATGAATTTAGTGATAACTATGCCCTCAAATGAAAAAACCGTGTTACTTATGAACGTTGAACACTATCGAAAAGTATATTAAATCCTAAGTTGATTAAGACAAATTTATATAAAATACTAGAAAAAATATGTTTATGTTGACAAAGACCGCATAAAATAGTTATAAAGGAATAAATATACATAATACTTATTCAACAATGAATTTTAAAGTTGTCTGTTATAGCCAGAACAAAAATGTTACTTATACATTTGTACATATTTCTTAAAATACAACATGAATTTATTGTTTGAATATTTTTCACTACAGATAAAATGCACTTCACCCAACTTGACTTCCTTATATAGATTTGATGATAGAAATATACATAGCAACCTAAACACAAAAAGTATTAGGTAGCAATTTAATCACGGAAAAATGAATAATATCATATATGTTATGTGAATATATAAACGTGAAAAATTATAGATGAACTATTCAAATTCTGTCATGCTAAAAATGCTAAAAAGATTGAGTAAATATTGTTTGAAAAGAATCTTTAACTTGATTTGGACTCTTTTAAATTGTAGTATACATATCAAACTGAAAAAGGAGAGAGAAAATTGTGAAAATGAAATGATATGGAGAAGAAATGGAAATGAGAAGCGATTGAGGAATAAAAAAGCTTGTATTGAAACCATGGATGAGATGAAGAAATTGCATTTAGATCATAAAGAAGCATTTATTTGTTTGACGTGTAAAAGTCGGTATGAATCCTTGCTTAATATTAGAAGGCTTAATATTAGAAGGTGAAAATTATTGATAAAAAATTGCTACCTTGTAATAAAAAATAGATATAAGTTATCATAAATTTGAAAATCACACGAAAAAATTCTTTAATTCTCCAAGTTATCAATTCCGCTAACTTTGTTCAATACTACAACAATCTAGATACAAACAAAAAAGCCAATCAAAATAAGTAATTAAACTAAATTAGTTAACAATGAGCCAAAATAACATGCGTTAGTTATTATTTTTAAGAATGGAAACCTTGAAACAGAATGAAATAAACAAATGAAAGGAGTAAAGAGAAATGAATGGTATACTATAACCATTGATAGTACAACTAATATTTGATATGTATGAAAATGAAGCTATAAGGTGTAGATGTTTACAATCTCCCAATTTATTGAGAATTCAATACACATGATGAGATGAATTGCGTGGAGTAATGGTATATTACAACCATTAATAAAAGAAGTCACATGGAATAATGGTATATTATAGCCATTAATGCTATTATTAATATTTATGATGTATTGAAAATGAAATTAGAAGCATGCAAATTTTAATAATCCCTCACGAAGGGTTTGTAATCTCTTATATATATAATCATGATGTATAATTACCTTTCATCAACACAGAACCTTGCAATTCAATCATCAATTTTAATCTGTTATCCTATACAAATTATGATATAAGCATAATCAAAAAAGTATTACAAGCAAAAAAAATGATATTGAAGCCTTCATGTTATACACTTGCATCAATTTTTGTTCTTAGAATTAGGCTTCTTCGGTATGGTATATTATGTCATCATACCTAACAGCAAAAATGCTGCAACTAGAAAAACCAAAACCGAATCAATTAGCAAATTCAAATTCTATGAAGATAAAGCAAAATAAAACAAATAAGATAAACATGATTAATTTTTAAAGATCCATTAACTTGTTACATTGGAAATAATACATAAACTTTTCTCGCAAAATTGGGAAAGATTAAAGATACTGAATGAGAAAACAAATAAAATGTTATGGTAGTTGGAATGATTACTGAAATTAAGTTTAGAAACAAGGTGTTGTTTGACTAAGGAATTGGGGATTTGATGAATAATGGATGTAGCCCCAACTTAAAAAATAAATACATTTAAGAAATCTGATATAAATAAGGTAAATTAAGAGGACACCCTTTATACCTAGGTTAATGTTTGAAGACAAAAATAAAATAATTGAAGGGTGAAAATATAAAATGGACTGTTTAAGGATAATTCAATATAGTCCTTGAGAGTGAATGAGAGAGTAGATCATGAAAAGTCATATATTCAACGTTATATATAACTAGTGTGAACTCATGCTTCGCACATGCATTGCAACTATATTTTTTGCAATTCTATTTGAGTGTATTTTTTATGATTAACTCATGTAATACCATTATATCCAAATTTATTTTACATTTAAATATTCTTTATATTTTGAAATTTAAAAATATTTATACAAAAAACACATTTGTTTGTCATTGTGTATGTCTATACAACTACATTTATGCACCATACAAAAGGAGACTTAAATAATTACGTTATACACCTATAAATAATTATGCAGATACACACATCAAATTTTAAGCTATGAGCCTAGAATATTGGTTTGAGAGATCATTATTGATAAATTAACTCATACAAAATAGATCAATTCAAGTAACTATGCGCATATATAAAAACCATAAAAAAAAATTGCGTCATGCATATGCTAGCATAGTAAAATAATGGAAAAAAAACATAAATTAGTCTACATGTGATTAGTAGATATAAAAGGAATAACTTCAAACACTCAAAAAATTTAAGCAATAAAACATATTACAATAAAACTGAAAAATTTAGGGATCTTCAATGATAATACATAATTATGTGGTTTACTCTTTAAACCATTGTTTCATATCCTAAAATTTCAGTTACTAAGGAAACAAATATTGCTGGTCACCAGGATGCAACTACAGTACAAAGATTGGTATTACAATATAATGTGTTGGAAATATTAAAATCTGAAAGAACATATTAAATGGGAAATAATGACATCCGAACTTCCTGAATCCTTAAATTTGATCCTATCCCATTTCTCAATTACTACTTCCTTGTGTTTAATAGTATCAAATGAACAACAAAAGAATTAGACAAAACAATTACTAGATCAAGTAAAACTGGTAGAAAGTTATTAAATATTAGAAATATATAAAATTCATCAAAATCTTATAGGAAAGTATAAAAAAGGTTATAAAGTATTAGACTTGGTGTATTTGAGGAAAGCTAAGATATAATATGGCTAGAATGTAGAATATAATATGGAATTTATATATTTATTTAGAGGTTTAATTTTTGTTTAGATTGTGTGTGAAATAAATTTGGTTAGGTAAGCAAGATATTATTTAAATTTGTCATTATTTTTGTAAAGATTTTATTTGTTTTGTAAATTTTATCATGTTATTGTTCAATTTGAATATAAAATTATAAATTTTTATTCAAATAAATAATTATTTCTATAAACTTTAGGTTTCGTTATACATAATAAATTTGTTTGGTAAATGTTTGTAGTTGAAATACTAACATTACTCAAGTTCATAATGTTTTAAAATTGAAAACACTCAAGTGAACATATCTATAATGATTTTGAAGTGATTGGATAAAAATATAGAATACGAAAAATTTAATTTATAATAATTAAAGAGTGGACCAAGAGAACATGCAAAAAAATTGGAAATATGGACGATGTAAATAAAAATATTATGAGAGAACTAAAAGGAGAAGAGTAAGTTATTTTATTTTACAGTTATATAACATGACTTGAGTTTAAAAGTCACCTTCAACACATGTGTATATGTCCTAAAGCATGAAAACAAAATCAAGTAATATTTTAAGTTATATATATGTATGTGTATGTCCATATATATATATATATATATATATATATATATCCACCATGTAAAAGGTAATTTAAGAAGCAACGAATAAGTTTTTTATAGCATTATGGAAATCAAGGTCATTGAACCAACTTGAATGTATATTTTATCCAGCATTATCCATTTTTCCCATATAAAAAGTTTATATCTTTTACTTCTTTTATTTTGTTTATTCAAAATACTTTGTAAAAGATCAAGTAAAAATCAAAATAAATGGAGATGTAACTCATATTGACATTGAGTATCTTATTAGTTACCACATTAATTGCATTTGTTGATGAATTTCCAATTGCATTTATGCCCTAAATTTATTTTAATTGAATTTAAATGAGTGATAACTCACATTAAATCAATTTTAACTCAAATATTAAAAATTGTGCTTAATTTTCTCAAATAATAATTCTATTTTCATTAGATGGTTCTTGTATAATCTTATGCTAAAAAAGTAATATTATAAAAAAAGTATAGATTCTTTCTTTTTTTCTCAAAAAATAGGTATCTATTATTTTGATTCATCTGCTGAATTTAGCTATATTATCAAATCAATTTCTTTTGACATATTATCCTGTAAACATTAAAACAAATGATATAAAAAAAAAATTCGAATGGAGAATCTCCAAACCTATAGCCATTTTCAGTATGAACTTATAACTCTTTATATTGATAATGTCCCTCTACCATTTCAAAATCTCATACCTTAATTTAATGTAAAACCTCATACCTTAATTTGATATTCAATCAAAATTACTTCAAAAATATAATTGGAATCTTAAGTAGAAGGAAAGAAATTAATACCTATGTTATTTTTTCTATTTTAGATTTCGATGAAGATTGAGAAGGTTAAGGTTAAGATTGAGATAAGTTTTCCTCCATGATAATAATTAAATATTTAGAGTTTAGGGTTTGAAGATGAAAAAATAAATTTTATAGCGCAATAATGTACATGAATTGGAAACTAAGGAAGATAAAGATGGATTATATGAACGACAGTCTAGTAATTTTAATAAGATTTTATAAGTGGAGAATGTGTTGTTTTAATAAGATTATATAAATGACAATTAAAACCTTTTTGATTTAAAAATGACTGTTTCCATTCCTCTTAGTCAAAATGATTCACCATTTAACAATTCATTATGAATAATTGTTGCTCCTTTTACCAACATAAGGAATTATTAATTTTATCAATCTTATTTTATAAAATTACAATTCAATCAACTCATAAATAAAAAGCGGAAATATATATATATATATATATATATATATATATATATATATATCTACTACTAACAATGATGCAATTTTTTTTACCATTAATGCAACATTCAACCACCATGGATAATTTTGGAATTCAATGCCCTAAAAGATATATAGAGAGAAGAAAATGTTTCCTTAACAACAATAAGATGCTTTAGTATAATAATAAGTTATATTAACCAATAAAACAATGCTCATAAGCTTTGTACATTTTGTGCAACATTGAACCACAATGAATAGTCATGAAATTAAATACCTAAAAGGAGAAAAAACATCGAACCACCATAGGTAATTAATATATAGTTACAATAAAAACTCAGAGGAAAATAATGTAAGATTCAAATTTATGAAACATAAAAGAAAATTTTTATCATAATGTATAAACATGCTTATAAGTAATAATTTTTCAATATTAGTAGGATCGGTAAAGAAATTAATAGGGTGCCCAATTGAATAGATATTAAGTAATCAACAACATAAGTAGAATAAAGCCTTTTACCCTGATTATATATTGGATAAATAAATTAGACGATAATAAAATTTGTTAAATATATTGGTTGGATTAACGTAAATAATGATGTAACAATAATGAAGAATAAAGATGAACATGAAAGATTTGAAGTAAAAATAATGGAAAAATGAACTTGAAAGTGTGTAAAAGGAATACTTAGTAATAAAATAACAATAATCAGAAATTAAGGAAAATAAAATGAAGAACGAATATGAAAAAGTCAAATGTACTTTTGATAATATGTGATAAATACATATTAGTAAAGAGACTGGAAGATGAAATTAAGTGTGACGCCCCACCTCTATACCCACGCTAGCCAAGAACACTCCGGAGTAGTGCTGTCAACTAGCACGGAGAATAAGGCTGTTGAGGAGCGACCATCCATGTAATTGCTTATCACACGGTGGCTATAAATAATCTTCGGAAACAAACATAGAAATAATCATATCACAAATCAGTCACAGATATCCATATCACAAAGGCGGAAGAAGATATGAATTTATAACTAACACATGAAAGTGTACATCAGAGTAGTGGTCAGTAAGATCCACGATAATACAAAAGAATAGCAACATGTGCTATACAAAAGAATACAACTATGAGTCTATCTCTCAAGTGTATACAACAAAAACTGCTAATCTAAACAGTTAGCCAAAAGTCAGAGTGATGAATCCCTGGGAAGAAGTCAAGCAGAAGCACCTGTAACATCTCGGTCTGACCCGAGTATTATTTAAGAAAATAATAAACGGGTCAGTCTAGCTATAAATATCAGATGACACGATATAACATAAAAGATATGGCATAAACATAAACATCCATAATGACATACCACTATAAGTATGTAAATAATGATCAACAGAAGATCAATCAATAAGAGATAATCAATATCACAAGAATCTTCTCAAAGATTCGGAAAGGGCATCATACCCCAAACTTGTACTCATAACAAGTCAATGACATAAATTCTAGAAATCAATGCAAGAAGTCCAGAAATCATAGAAAAGAGAAAGAGTCCTATCACATGACGGTCCGAAGACCAAGGGGAGCTACCCCACATGTGTGAATGGAATCACACAGATTAAGGTCCAGACTAACCAAAAAGCAAAAAGGTATGTGTGAGTGGAATCACACAAGTGGTGTCTAGTCTAACCTCGCAACAAGAGACATCGCACAGTTGCTAGTCTAAATCATCAGAATGATCGTCATGATCAACGGGAAGTGTCAATTACACTAAGCTAGTAAATATAGAAGTTTAGCTTCATGTCCCATAACCACTTGCTTAACTTAAATATTTACGAACAAACTGTAAATCTTCACTAATAAAATTGTCACAAGAGGTTCAATCGAACAAGTCCAAGAATTAACCGACGAAGTGAACGCAAGCGTTTCATACCACTTGTTTTACTAAGTCGTTTAATTAGATTTCTCATCCGAGTGAGGTAAAGGTTTGTATATACTAATAGATTGGAAAACGGTTTAAGAAAAGAGCTTTGTTATTAAAAATAGAGTTGAAATTGTTTGTTAAAAGAGTTTTGATATTTACTACTAGTATTGAAACCTTTATATTATAAAGTGACAAAACACAGAAGCAATTGTAGAAACAATCAGTCACAAAAATCGCTTACGGAGATGTGAATAAAATCCAAGGAAATCAGCTCAATGTTTTTCAGATAAGATCCCCTACGGAGGGGGGGTCCGGGGGGGGTGGCAACCCCCCAAGGTGGGGTTGCGGGGGCAACGCCACCGCTTACGGGGTACGACCTGCCCGGTCAGGGCGCGGGGGTCCAGGGGGCAGCGCCCTCGGCAGGGTGCGGGGCAGCGCCCCGTCCAAAACGGTACGACTTAGTGAAGACAAAATGAGGTCTAACGACCTAAGAGGGATAGGGTCGAGCGACCTAATGGTTGCGACCTAGGGGTCTAAGGGGCACGACCTAGTGGTCCAGCGACCTAAAGGGTAAAGGTCATGCGACCTAAAATGGGTTCGCGACCTAACACTCAAACGACCTAAAGAAATTAAGGAGCCGGGCGACCTATAAGAAGCAGCGACCTAAGTAGAAACGAGGCCCAACGACCTAGGGGTTAGGTCATGCGAGTTAAGAAGGTCAGCGACCTAACAAAGACACGCGACCTAATAAAGAAACGCGACCTAAAGGCACGCGACCTAGCGACTTAAGAGGCGAGCGACCTAAGTGTTACGACCTAAGGGTCGAACGACCTAGCGTGGAAGCGGCCTAAAAGCCAAACGACCTAACGACCTAAGGTCATACGACCTAGCGACCTAAAGCCATACGACCTAGAGACCTAAAGCCATACGACCTAGCGACCTAAAGCCATACGACCTAACGACCTAAGGTCATACGACCTAGCGACCTAAAGCCATACGACCTAGAGACCTAAGGTCCATACGACCTACGACCTAAGGTCCATACGACCTAACTCCGAAGACGTTAGAAATGGCCAGGACGACCTAAGGTCCATACGACCTACGACCTAAGGCTCAACGACCTAATTCCGAGGCTAACGACCTAACGCTGCAGGGGGAATTTAAGGCCAGAAACGACCTACGACCTAAGGTCCATACGACCTACGACCTAAGGCTCAACGACCTAATTCCGAGGCTAACGACCTAATGCTGCAGGGGGAATTTAAGGCCGGAAACGACCTACGACCTAAGGGTTAGATCGCGAGCGACCTAACTCCGAACACACGAAAATGGCCAGAACGACCTAAGTGCAGAAAATTCACCAAAACGCTAAAAATTGGAGTTTTTCGCCAATCCAATCCAAACCAAATGCAAATGTGCATGCAAAAGTGATAGGGAATCATTCCCAACAGTCCAATATAGTTATAGACTAGATTTGTGAGATAAAAATCTCACCTTTGCACCAAATATCAATGAAAATGAAGTTTTAAGCAAGCAAGAATCAATCCTTCTTCTATCTAAGCACAAGAAGCTTGAATCCAATGTCTTCTTCTTGAATTTGGAGTAGAAAGATGGATTGCAATTGAATTTGAGTTTTGGAATTTTAATTTCCCATTCCCTCCACCATTAATGCCAAAGCTTGATTAGTTAGGAAATTTATGAAGAGTGAGGAGAAGAGGGTTGGAACTTGGGCTTAATAGGCTAAACTAACCCAAAGTCCAAAGCGGGAAAAGTTAGTGAAATTTCACTAAATCCAAACCTATCGATGTTTATACTTGAAAAAGTTGTAAACGACATTTCGAACTCAATGGAAGTGGTCTCGAGTCCTAATTTGACAGTTTGCAAAAAGTAGCTTTTCGGACCAAAATCCGATTAACAAGTTAATATTTAAATAAAATATTTAAATACAAACTCGATAAATATGCGGGTTGTTGCATTAAGTGAGTATATTACAAAGTAATCATAAATGTGGTAATTAATGTGAGCATGGAAAATATGTAATGTAAAAGAAGGAAACAAACTCATAATATTACGAATAAAACAAACTCAAAAGAAACACAATTTAAGGCCAAAAACCCTAAGAAAAGATATAAAATTTGTAATGTACAAAAAAAGCAACAAATTCAACATCGAACTAAATGGAAAGAAATATAGCAATATCAAAGTCAAAAAATTTAATCGATCTCAATGGGATCAAACAAAACAACAAATTTAACACTAAATTAAATGAAAAATAAAAACATAAACTTATTAATCGATCTCTATCAAAATAGTTTTTTTTTGGAGGTCTTTAAATAATGTTTCCATGAAAACAGTAACATTTAAAGTAAATAAGGTAGAAACACAATCACTATATAAAACGTATATGTATTGAGAAATGATTTAAGATAAAGGAAAAGTGAGTAACTATTAGTCAATTAAACTGAATTTTATTCAAAATAAAAGAAATAAAAATCAATCGAAGTTTTTTGCAAAGATTCCTTGTATTGAAACTATAGAATATAGGAAATAACCGAGGCAACACAAAAATTCTAGTATCGAAAATAAAGAGAAGAGAAAAGAATCATTGTTAGAACAAAAAGGAAAAATAAGTGCAGGATTATTGTACGTGGAAATAAGAATGTCACAAAGGGAAACATACGAAATAAAGAGCTATATGCTATAAAAAAAATTATTCTCAAAGTATTATTTATAAATCCAGCAACATAATACAAAATTAGCAAACACATAATCCTATAAGTGAAAATAAAAATCATAAGAAGACATAACTTTAGGCATAAAACTCAAAGAAAAGAGCAACAATTTTGAACAAAAATAATAAACTCAAATCAAACTAAATGAGAAGAAAAATAACATAATACAATTCAAACCTTCAAATCGATCCAGTCGGCCGAGAATTTTGGGTGGAACTCTTTGGAACAGTAATATTGAAAGCAAGGTAGAAATACAATGTAATACATCAATAAAATCATAAATAATTTAAGGTGATTACAAAGTGAAGAACTGTTGGTGAATTGAATCAAATTCTAGTTGGAATAAAAAAGTGCAAAATATCGATCAAAACTTGTGTACTAGAGTTACCATGAAAATAAAATGAAAACTCTTATCTGCAACCAAAGAAAGGTGATTGGAGTAACCTTTTGTAAGAGTGATACCAATTAATATGATTTTTTTCAACCATGATCTGTAAAAAAGGCAGTTTCTTAAAAATTATGCAATATTTTATTTAACATATTAGTTTCTCTAATTCATATTTACTAACGTAATTAAACTGAATTTTTATGAAATTATAAATAATTGAATTTGAGAATAAAAATTAGATATTTGGAATACGTCTATATAAACATAGAAAACGGTAAATTTTCATCAGATAATATGGAAGTTTATTTTTTCCGTAATATAATTTAAATTTATATCAATTAATATTTGATGATAATAAAATATTTCCCAAACTTGAATATTTTTATATAATAAATTTGTAAATCATCTTCTGAGTGAGGCGTAATATTCCATTTCATCAAATTTGAAATACTTTTGCTCCGTTTATCTTAATTCTGGCGTCTTTGCAGCATTTTCAGTATCGATTATCGACTTTTGATAGGATGATCGTACCATTGATATCTGTATACCATTTTGATCGTCTTGTCATGCCGATCTCCACAGTATTTTCATTTGTGTGTTTCGGAGTCCGGAAGATGGCGAAATCTACGGAACGATTTCTGTATCGGTTCCGAAATTTGGCTTTTGCATTTCCTATGACAATTCATTGCTCACCCTGCATAGACCAACAGTCATAATCTTTGATAAATCCTAGAGTTCAGCATATGACTTTTGCAATTCCACCTTTTCAAATTATACTGGCTATTTCATTGTAAATTGCTGGTTCACTTTGTTCTAATATATAAAATATTTATTGCTTTCATTTCCTCCTATTCATTCATATATTACTACTGTTAAGATTTCTTAAGCTCGTTCATCTTCCACCATGCCCAAAACCATGGTAGCCACAACCTTCGCCTATCCCCACAATGCAGCCGCTTACATCCTGACAGCCTATCACCCATATGCCTCCTACCCCAAACCTCGCTTCTCCTCCGCCATTCCCCTGCCATTCTTCACCCCATCTCACATCACACCCTCACCATCTCCTCTCCTCGCCGTTCAAGCCTCTCCCCTGCAGCACCGTACACGGCCCCTATCACCATATGGTCAAGCATGGCGACATCTTGTTAGCAGCCGCAAGCAACCTCATGGCCTTCCACCTTCCTTCAGATTCCAAAGAAACTCCCATGTTTGCAACCCCACTCGACAACCAAAGCCCACCCTATGCAACCACAGCCTAGCCCTGAGCCTCGGCCACCATTTCTTTCCAATCCCAGAGCGCAAACTGCCCCGATCACCCAAACATCTCCTCTCCCCTATCTGAAGGTATTTGTAGTATATTTATGTACAAGTGTTATATATATATATTATATAGTTTATATATACATAAAAGTTGATTTGGAGATAAAGCAAGCTTATAGACTCATATCTATTATATTTTATATATATAGAGTAGAAATTGTAGAACCTGTTATATATATAAATTGTATATATGTATTTTGGTCTATACATTTTATATAGATTTATATACAATGTAATCATGGTAATGTACAAGTTATGTTCAATCGGTTGGTTATTTATATAAACTTTTATAAGTGATATATAGCTATTTGTTCACATATATAAGTTTATATAGGTATAAATGATTCTGCCAAGTTCATATAAGAGTTATATGGATTGTATTGATAAGTTAGTTATATATGTTTTATGTACCAATTTGTTTGTTATATAAATTAGATCCTTTGAGTTCCAATATATGTTATAATGAATTAAGTTATATTGATTTTTATAATTATTGATTATAAAATACAATAAGTGTAAAAGTTATACATATGTTTATATATTAGTCTATATATCTATTTGTTTATATAAGTATATGTAAGTATTGGTTTTAAGTATAATATATACCTTTGATTCTTAATATTTGATTTTAGAAATAATGATTTTGAAATTTTTATATTATTTTGATATTTGTTTTAAGTTAAAATATTGAAGAAATATATGCATATAATATGATAATAATGTAAATATTTTCAGTTTATATCAAAACTGATTTGATTTATTTTCATCGATTCCTGTTATCAGCTCTGTTCGTCGAATTAGTTCCAGTCTTGATTTGCTTTGGAATTCGTGCTTGGATTCGTAACTCATTTTATTGTCGAATTTCTCTAGCCTCGAAAGGTGAGCAATCACTCACGATTAACATTCTTATATTTAGTAGATTGAATTTCACTTGAAAGACAATTTGGATATGCTGTTAAATCTGAACTGTTAATTATTTAGTTGTTATATATGACATGCCATTATGTGTAACTATTCGTCTATGATATATGACACCATATCCTGCTGTATATATTTAATTTAATTTATCACTGATGATATATGCTGGTTATTGCAATGTTATATCATTATCATATTTTCTCTCACTCTGCAAGTTCCTCGGTTGTTTAGAATTCCCTTTGAAATGATACAAATCTGAACGATATAATAGATTAGGAGAAAATCATTATGTGTTGAAATGATAAACCCAATCAACTTTTCATTGATTTTAAAATTTTTGGATTGTAGGTTGAAATGATACATACTCGTAGATATTTAAATTGCGGATTGATATGATAAATATCTGTTTCACTTGACCATAGGATAGAAAATTAGATACGGACATCGTTGGTCTATATTTTTGAAAAATGATTTCCAAACTTTCGATAGGAAATATATGGTTTTTAACAGATATTGATTTTTAAATATAATATATAAATGTTATTTTTATATATGTCTAAATTTTAGATTTTTTAAATAGTATGTTTGGAAAGTTTAATTTATAAGTTAGTTTTGAAATTATAAATTAAATCTTATTATTGAAAATTACTTAAATTTTATTTATGTATAAAAATAAGATTATACATAAATAAATTTACTAATAAGATATAATTTAATAAAATTTAATTTAATTAGTAATAATATGTTTCAAAAATTTTATTTAAAATTTATGTTAAGATTTTAAAATAGATTTATAACTTTAATAATAAAGGTTGGAAATATAAATTAATGTGACTTGGAATTTAAATTGGTTAATAGTAGAATTTAAGAAAAAAAGTGATTTAAACTTATTGGTTTTGAGATTTTGAAAAGATATGATTATAACTTGGTTTATAACTTCATTTGATAAAAAGTAATTAAATGAATATTCTCAATTTTTAATAAAATTGAGATTGAATGTTTAATATTGATTTAGGTATATAAATTGGGATTTAAATAAATTGTTATAAAAATGGTTAAGGGAATAATTTCCAAACTGAATAAATTTAAATTTAATGTTGAAACATAAATGAAGTGTATATTGTAAATGTTTGAATATTAAACTTGAATCTTTGAACTTTATATTGAAATGGTTAAACTGGAATTGATTTTGATTGGGTTTTGGAATTTAAGATGATTTAAATCGATTTGCGAAATTGGAAGAAACTAATTTTATCATATAAAATAATTTATTATATATACAAACTATTATCATTTATAAAGTATTTTATTATATATATATAAATTATTTTAATTTATAAATTATTTTAATATATGTATTATTTTCAACATCCAAACTGTTGAGGTGGTAAGTGTTGTGATTTCGAAAGTTCTATGATTTCGAAAGTGTTATAATTTTGAAAGTGTTATGATTTCTGGAATTGAATATTTTTAAAATAAATAAAGATATTGAATTGATATGGTTTTAAAATGAATATGATATTTTGATATGAAGAATGAACTATTGAAATGAATGACCATGGTGTGAAATAAGCATTTGGTTGTTAAAGAGACTGGGATCGGATATCGTCGTACTCTCTGCCAAAACTGAAAATCACTTTAACAACTATGCACATGGAAGGAATTCCAGAATGAAGTAGGATGGTTCGGTGTCGAATAATTACGTAGGCCTGACTCCCGTGAGCCAGCTTGATGCGGCTAAAACAGGAGCTACGCCGGGACAAGTGAGGTCATTCCTCCCATCGGACATATTTCTTCGATACCATTCTATTGCTTTTGTGATTTGATTGGGTGCACCCTTTGATTTGGGAGTGTGTCAAGAGGTGGGCGGTAGTAGCTGTTATGCGTTACCACTAGTTCGAATCTGCAAACAGTATATCTACGCTGACATTGCCTCGAGTGCCTTGTGCATGCCTTATCGCGCCTTCTACGAGTTCGTTTTGTGTCGTACCTATGGAATGTTCCTTGATAGCCCACTTGCAAGTGGAGTTTACAGTATCTATATAGACTACGACAGTATATAAAATGTGTTAAGAGGGATATGGGTAACGCCTTAATGCTATTTTAATAGTTTACTTTACTATAGACATATTATAATAGCGTATATTACTACATGGTAGATAGTTCTATGGATCCTTAGAGGATGGAAATTCCAAACATCCTTTAAGTTATTTGATTTTAGTTGACATTTCAGTTAAGATGAATTTATAAATATAAGATTTGTTAATCCTGATCGAGTGTTTTGTGTTTTTCTTTAAGCTCGGGTCAGACTGAGTGTCACGGCATTTGAGACTCACCCTTTGGAGCTTTGGAGCTTTGGAGCTTTGCTTGAAGATCCATCTATATCTATTCAGCTTTTTAGCTATCCAGTTGGTTTTTTTCAAACTTGTCATCGGTTTGTATTCGAGACTACATTGTATTTGAGATATTTTGTTGTATTTTATTTCAAACTCTGTTGTTTACATAGTTGCTTCAAGAACTACTATATATCTATTTCCGCTTCTGTGCTTGATTTATTTACTATATATGCTAAATTTTGCCAAATATAAATTAACAATCTGAAATTTTAAGCAATTCAGGTCCGACATGTGCAGATGTGAATGGTTCAATATCCCGGGATGTTACAGTTGGTATTGGAGCTCTGGTTTTAGGCAAAACTTAGCATATGTAGTAAATTTAATTACGGAGTCACTTTGGTTCGAGCTTGAATTCCTTTCTCTTTGATTCGGTTCCCTTTGAATTTTGAAACTTTTCCCCTTCATTCTAAAATCCATCCTCGTCTTCCTATTCGTGTTTTCTCGATTCTGGAGTATCCTGTAACTCCACTTCGGTTGCTCTCTATAATTAATCGGCAGTCCCGCCAATCTTAGTATGATCTGTATAGAGGTGAAACTCCTTTACAACAAGCGTAGATTCACTGAAGATTTCTGTATCCTCAATTTATGATGCTGCTAACTCCTTTTATGCCCTAATGTTCCTGCAGTAGACGACTAGGGTAATTCTCTTGTGATCGGATGTCGATTTGCCTCAGAATTCTACAACGATCTTATTTTTGAAGTCACGGTTGACCCGGTTAAGGTCACTCACGATTAAATAAGTCTGCCCATCTTTTCTCTTTAGTTATTTAATCGTCTTATCTTGGTTTAGAGCTTATCTTCTAGTTAGAATGCTATTTGACTTGGGTTCCTCTAAATTTGGATCTCTATCCTTATTTTAAAACCCATTTTGGAATCATCGAGTAAGGCGGTGTGTTGGTATTTAAAATAAAAACGTTTTATATTGTGTCGTTTGAGTTGTTAATTTTGAATTTTGGGTTTCGATCGGTTCGTCTAGCTAACGCTATCGATAGAAATTCCAAAACACTTGAATAGAGCAAACTGACACAATGTTGTTTTCAAAATTTGTAAAGGAAATAATTGTGTGTGGTTATATTTTATATATAAATGTATAATGTTTTGAAATTTGATAGTAAAATGAATTGGTTGTTAGAAATGATAATACTTGGTTATCATTTATTTCTTGGTTAACACTTCCAAATCATTAACTATTGTTCTTTGAAATTGTAAATATGGTTATAAAATTTGATTTGAAAATGAAATGAATTTAAATTAAAAAGTTGAGAATTTAATTTCCAGTGCATTTCTAAATTTGGTTTTCCATATTTAAAAAAATTTATTTGAAAGTATTTTTAAATGGGAATTATTTCCAAAGAATTTTTAATGAAGTAAATCAGTACTCTTCTCATTTATCACTAGAAAATAATTTCGGCGATGACTGCAGCATCATCGACATTCATTTTTCGAGTCTCAAAGTGGAGAGACCACTTAGTAGCTTTGTTACACTTTGGTTGGAAAAAAATGGACTTGATTTAAAATTTCTTGTATATAGATTGATTTACAAAACATATATGTATATAATTATTTCAAAATTGTTTGAAGTGAAATCGGAAATTTGAATCTTAAGTTTTATTAAGAATGGTTTCAATTATTGAAATCAAGTGAAATTTTGATTAATTGGAATATTTAAAATGATAAATGAAATTTGACCAACTTGAAATAGTTGAATTTGAACAAAAACTTATTTGTATAATACTAAATTGCAATATAATATATATATATAACTTCCCAAAAATATTTAAAAAGTCAAAATGTTGGGGTATAATAAAAGCTTATACAAGAAGTAACAAAATGTTCTAACATAAAAATTTGGCCTAATATAAATGCTGTAAATAAAAGGAAAATTTGTATATTGTTTAATTACACACTGAAACGTTTATATAACTTACCTATAAAAGTTTAAATGTAATTAGAATGTAATTGTATAGTATACACTATGATATAAGTCGTAGGATATCAAAAATGATGTTTTGTTAAGGGAATTTACAAATAATAAGTTGAATAATAAATTGAATAAATAGAAGAAAGTTTATTTGTTGAATAATATATGGTTATAGAAAATGATTATACACCTAATATATGTTGCAAAATATGTTAAGTGGAATAAATTAAATATATAAAAGAGAAGACTATTTAAGCAGATAAATATGAACTTAAGAATAGTGAACTTGAATTTTAGTGGAATCAACTTAGCTGAAGATAAATGAATAAAATAAATAAGTTAATCTAAAAATGAATTTTTTTGAAAGAAATGTTGATAAAATGAAAGAAAATCAATTGTAAATCGAATGACTATTTATTAGTTCAATAAAATGGATTAAACCAAATTGTTGAATATTAATTTATTTAAAACTGAAATCTATATGGTTTTGAATAGTTGAAGTTGAATGTTGAGGTGGAATTCAGTTGATCAAATAGATTTAATAAATGAGTAAAATAAAACAAATTTGTTGTGAAATTTTTTAAATGTAAATAAATTTGAAACAAATCGATTGAATAAAAAAATACATGGAAATGAATTCAATCAGATACGGACGCAATAAATTTGATTGAAAATGAATTGAAATCAATTAATTGAATATAAATATGTAAATTATCTTCTGAGTGAGGCATCATACTTCGTTTCATAAAATTTGGACTGCTATTGCTCTGTTTATCTTAATTCTGGCATTTTAGCAGCATTTCCGGTACCAATTGTCGACTTTTGATAGGATGGTCATACCACTGATATCTGTATACTGTTTTGATTGTCTTGTCGTGCTGATCTCCGTAGTATATTCATTTGTGTGTTTTGAAGTCAGGGAGACTACGTAATCTACGTAACGATTTCCATATCGGTTTCGAAATTTGGATTTTGGATTTCCCGTCACCATTCATTGCTCACCCTATATAAACTAACAGTCATAACCTTTTATAGTCCTACAGTTCAATATATGACTTTTGCAATTCCACCTATTCAAATTATACTGGCTATTTCATTGTAAATTGCTGGTTCACTTTGTTCTAATATATAAAATATTCGTTGCTTTCGTTTCCTCCTATTTATTCGTATATTATTTCCTGTGAAGATTTATTAAGCTTGTTCATCTTCCACTGTGTCCCAACACCATGGCAGCCACAACCTTCGCTTATCCCCATAATGCAGCCGCTTAGACCCTGACAGCCCATCGCCCTTGCGGTTCCAACCCCAAACCTCACATCTCGTCCGCTATTCCCCTGTCAATCTTCACCGCATCTCGCGCAACACCTTCATCATCTCCTCACCTCGTCGTTCATGCCTCTCCCCTGCAGCACTGCACACGACCACCATCACCATATGGTCAAGCACGGCGATCCCTTGCTAGCAGCTGCAAGCCACCCTCTGGCCTTCCACCTTCCTTCAACTTCCAAACAAACTCCCATGTTTGCAACCCCACTCGACAGCCAACGCTCACTCCATGCGACCATAGCCTAGCCCTGAGCCTCAACTACCATTTCTTTCCAATCCCAGTGCGCAAACTACTCCGATCACCCAAACATCTCTCTCTCTCCTATTTGAAGGTATTTGCAGTATATATGTGTACAAGTGTTATTTATACATATTTTATGTATATAGTTTGCATATACATATAAGTTGATTTTGGAGATAAAGCAAGCTTACAGATCCATGTCTATTATATGTTATATATGTTGAATAGAAATTGTAGAATCTGTTATATATATATAAACTGTATATATGTATTTTGGTCTATACATTTTATATAGATTTATATACTACGTAAGCATGGTGATGTATAAGTTATGTTCAATCGGTTGGTTATTTATATAAACTTTTATAAGTGATATATAGCTGTTTGTTCACACATATAAGTTTATATAGGTATAAATGATTCTGTCAAGTTCATATATAAGTTATATATATTGTATTGATAAGTTAGTTATATATGTTATATGTACCAATTTGTTTGTTATATAAATTAGATCTGTTGAGTTCCAGTATATGTTATAATGAATTAAGTTATATTGGTATTTATAGTTATTGACTATAAAATATAATAAGTATGTAAGTTATACATATGTTTATAAATTAGTCTATATATCTATTTGTTTATATAAGTATTGGTTTTAAGTATAATACATATCTTTGATTTTTAATACTTGATTTTAAGAATAATGATTTTGAAATTTTTTATATTATTTTAATATTTGTTTTAAATTAAAATGTTAAAAAAATATGTATATAATATAATAATAATGTATATATTTTCATTTTATATAAAAACTGATTTGATTTATTTTCATTGATTCCTGTTATCAGCTCTGTTTGTCGAATTCATTCCAATTTTGCTTTGTTTTGGAATTCTGCTTCGATTTGTAACTCATTTCATTATCAATTTCTCTAGCCTCGAAAGGTGAGCAATTAATGACAATTAACATTCTTATATTTAGTAAATTGTATTTCACTTGAAACGACAATTGGGATACGTTGTTAAATCTGAACTATTAATTATTTAATTGCTACATATGTGTACCATTATCTGTAACAGTTCACCTGTGAAATATGACACCATATCCTGCTGTATAAATTTTATTTAATTTATCACTGATGATATATGCCTATTATTAATATGTTATATTATCATCATATTTGCTCTCACTCTGCAAGTTCTCTGTTAGTTTAGAATTCTCTATGGGTTGAAATGATACAAACCCGAACGATATAATATATTAGGAAAAAATCGTTATAGGTTAAAATGATAAACCCAAGCGATTTTTCATTGATTTTGAATTGGGGTTGAAATGATATATACCCGTAGATATGTAAATTGCGGATTGAAATAATAAATATCCATATCAGTTGACCATAAGATAGAAAATTATATACGGACACCGTTGGTCTATATTTTTGAAAAATGATTTTCAAAATTTTGACAAGAAATATATGGTTTTTAGCATATATTGATTTTTAAATATAATATATAAATGCTATTTTTATATATGTTTGAATTTTAGATTTTTAAAATAGTATTTTGGAAAGTTTAATTTATAAGTTAGTTTTGAAATTATTAATTAAATCTTATTTATTAAATTTTACTTAAATTTTATTTTTTTCAAACATGTATAAAATAAAATTTTACATAAATAAATTTACTAATAAGATTTAATCTAATAAAATTTAATTTAATTAGTATATAATATGTTTTAAAATATTTATTTAAAATTTATACCAATATTTTAAAATAGATTTTTAACTTTAATAATAAAGGTTGGAAAGATAAATTAATGTGACTTGGAATTTAAATTGGTTAATAGTTGAATTTAAGAAAGTAGTGATTCAAACTTATTGGTTTTGACATTTTTAAAAGATATGACTATAACTTGGTTTGTTACTTAATTTGATAAAAAGTGATTAAATGAATATTCTCGATTTTTAATAAAATTGAGATTGAATGTTAAATATTGATTTAGATATATAAATTAGGATTCAAATAAATTGTTTTAAAAATGGTTAGGGAATAATTTCCTATTTGACTAAATTTAAAGTTATTGTTGAAATATAAATGAATTTTATATACTAAATGTTTGAATATTTGAACTTGAATATTTGAAATATAAATTGAAATGGTTCAACGGAATTGGGTTAAAATAAATTTTCGAATTTAAGATGATTTAAATCGATTTGCGAAATTAAAGGAAACTAATTTTATTATATAAAATAATTTATTATATATACAAACTACTTTCATTTATAAAGTATTTTATTATATATATATATATAATATTTTAACTTTATAAAATATGTACTATTTTCAACATCTAAACTATTTAGGTGGAAAGTGTTATGATTTCGAAATTGCTATGATTTCGAAATTGTTATTGTTTTGAAAGTGTTACGATTTTGGGAAATGAATATTTTTTAAAGTGAATAAAGCTATCAAATTGATGGCTTTGAAATGAATATCTGCCAATACCCAAAACCACTTTAATAATTATGCACATGTTGAAGATTCCAGAATGAAGTAGGATGGTTTGGTAGCGATTCTATATGGTATTTACGTAGCCCTGACTCTCGTGAGTCAGCTTGATGCGGCTAAAACAGGAGCTATGCCTGGCCAAGTGAGGTGATTACTCCTGTCGGACCCATTTCTTCAATACCATTCTATTGCTTTTTTGATTTGATTGGGTGCACCCTTTAATTGGGAGTGTGTCTCGAGGTGGGTGGCAATAGCTGCTATGTGTTACCACCAGTCTGGATCTACAAGTGGTATACCTACCCTGGCATTGCCTCGAGTGCCTCGACGCATGCCCTATCGCGCCTTCTACGAGTTTGTTTTGTGTCTTACCTATGGAGTGCTCCCTGATAGCCCACTTGCGAGTGAAATTTACAGTATCTATATAGACTACAACATTGCATAAAATATGTTAAGGGTGATATTATGGTTAACACCTTAACGCTATTTTAACAGTTTACTTTACTATAGACAAATTATAATAGCGTATATAACTACATGGTAGATAGTTTCACGGATCCTTAGAAGATGGAAATCTCAAACATCCTTTAAGTTATCTGATTTCAGTTGACATTTTACTTGAGTTGAATTTACTAATATAAGAATGTTAATCCTGACTCGAGTGCTTTGTGTTTTGCTTTACGCTTGGGTCAGACTGAGTGTCACAGCATTTTAGACTCGCCTTTGGAGCTTTGTTTGAAGATCCATCTATATCTATTCAGCTTTTTAGCTATCCAGTTGTTTTTTTAGACTTGTCATCGGCTGGTATTCGAGACTACATTGTATTTGAGATATTTTGTTGTATTTTATTTCAACTCTGATGTTTACATAGTAGCTTCATGAACTACTATTTATCTGCTTCCGCTGCATAGTGTTATATTACTCTATCTGTGATTCTGTGATTGATTGATTTACTATATATGCTAATTTTTGCCAAATATAAATTAACAATCTGACATTTTGAGCAATTCAAGTCCGACATGTGCGGATGTGAATGGTTCAAATTTCCGGGATGTTAAAAAATAAAATTAGAAAAATAGTACATACCCAAAAGCATAAAGCATACTGTAAAACATGAACGAGGGAATTATATGATTACAGCCAAAAAAGTGAATTTTCTACTTGGATTCGATGAGAAAAAAACGTAGGATATGATAGTGCTTATAGATTTTAAAAATTATTTTTGGTAATAAGTTGAGAAAATAAAAATAAGAAGAGAAAATAAGCATGGAACATTTCTGAATATTTGAGAAGAGAAAATGAGCGTCGATATTTCTGAACAGCTGAAATAAAAAATGAAAGAGCGTATAGTTATTAATATATAATGTAAACTGAATATGGAGGTTGGAATGGTATGTAATTATTAAAGGGGTAAATGAAACTTTTTCTCTCAATTCAACCAGAGAAAAGGACTGGAAATAAGAATGAATGAGAAGCAAGAATATATATGGTCACATATTCTACTTTATGTACAATAGAATAGAGGTAAATGAAACTTTTCTCTCAAATCAACCAAAGAAATGGATTGGAAATAAGAATGAATGAGAAGCAAGAATATATATGGTCTTATATTTTACTTTATATATAGTAGAATAGATATAATAGATAGTAGATGATCATGGAATGAAATTACCTTTCATCAACACGGAGCCTTGTAATTCATTCATCAATTTTAACATATTGTCTTGCATAAAGTAAGATACAAGCTTAATCAAAAAAGTACCGTAGGCAAAATGAAATTACTTGCTGATATATCAAATAAATCCCCACAAAAATGATATTGAAGCCCTCTTGCTATTCACTTGCATTATTTTTTGTTCTTAAAATTAGGCTTCTTTGGTATGGTATATATTGTCAACATACTTAATAGCAAAAAAGTTACAACTGGAGAAACCAAATCAATTAGCAAAGGTGAATTCTATGAAGATAAAGTAAAATAAAACAAATAAGATGAACTTAATTGATTTTTAAAGATTCATTACCTTCTTACATTGGAAATAAATAAATACCTTTCTGGCGAAAAATTGAGAAAGATTAAAAATGCTGAATCAGGAAAACAAATAAAACGCGATGATAATTTGAATGATTACTGGAAGTAAGCTTAGAAATGGGGTATTGTTTAACTAAGGAATTGAGGAGTCGATGAATGATGAATGTAGTCCTAGCAGAAAAAATGAATATATTTAGGAAATCTGATGTGAAATAGGTATGTCGAAGGGACACCATTAATACCTAGGTTAATGTTTGAAGAAAAAATAAAATAATTGGAGGGTGAAAATGAAAAATGGACCTTAAACAAAGGAAAATTTAGCAGAGATCTTGATAAGGAATGCGAGAGCAGATAACAAAAAGTCATATATTTAACTTTATATTTATTTAATAGAATAGATATCTAAATCTATCCTATTTACTTTAATAAATGAGAGTTGAATATGAGATTACTAATATTCTTTATTCTCAATTAATATTAATTAATATACTGCTATTAAATGATTATTTTTATATATACTTCTTCAGAAGTTATTCTTATCCCAACCATCACTGAATAATTAAACTAAATAAAGCCTTCATTCACCAATTCCCACTATACCGCGATTATTTTCAATATGCAGATTGCTTCATTTCATGCTTAGTCTTTATAATCGAGTCAGACCCACTTCTTGTAACTCATTCATGTTTAACTATACATATTTTAACTTGTGAAAATTATTTTAAAGGTCAAATTATCCTAATAATTTAAGCATAAGGCCGCAAGTCTAATTTTTTTTGTTACAAGGACTGACCCAAACCTTGGTTATGAAATAAATCTTTCCTCCCACCTGAAAACAAACTTTTTAATTTCGTTCCATTCTTCATTCTCCGTTCAATTTCAAAAAAATTCTTTGATTCGCTCTCGAATTTGACAATTAATATGACAATGGCATTTCAATCTAGACCCAAATCAATATCACCAAGAGAACCACAAATTTGAACACCTACTGAACAACCATTTGAAATCCATCAGCAACATCCAATTCCAAATACCAAAAACCTAGGTTAAAATGCCCTAAAATCACAAATAATAAAGACCCATACACAACCAAAATTACCAAAACAACAAATTGAATAGGAAGCACAATAGAAGTTAGAAACAAGAATAAAGAGAAGAAAGGAACAACCAACAGAACATGAAAATCAAGTAAAAAAGACAGAAAACATAGTGCAAAAGGTAATTGATACTTGCTGACATTAAAATTGATACTAGAGCTGAAATCGACAGTAAAATGAAATGACAATTACTTAAAATTAGAACATATTATGTCTTTGCATTATGTACTTTTACATACAATACTATATATTTCATATATTCATGTACATTTATTTGAATTAGATGGGCACACAAACAATTTTGATAATTTAGTCATGATAGCAAGAAACTAATTATTGTAAAAGTCAAATTTCTTTCAGTTCATTAAAAGTTTGATTCAAATCAAAACTAATACCTACAGGCACAAAAAATTGATACCTATTTTCTATCTGATTGGAATTAATGTTTTATAATTTTATAAATTATTTTGACTATCATTCATACCAAAACTGATACCAAAATATTGCAGAAATGATACCTAGTTTCCGTTAGATAGGAGTTGATGCTTTGTAGTTTTAAAGAATATTCCGATTGATATTTATAACAAAACTGGTACCAAAATATTATAGAAATTATACCTAGTTTTTGTTTGATAGGAGTGGATGCTTTGTAATTTTAAAAATTATTTTGGTTTTCATATATAACAAAGATGATACAACTATGGTGTAAAAATGATACCATAGTGTCTATTTGATATGAGTTGGTGCATTAGATCAAAATTGATGCCTACAAGCATAAAAATTGATACCTATAAGCACAAAAACTGATACCCACAGGCACAAAATCTTATACCTACATGTAGAAAAAATGGTACTTCAGCTATACATAACTGAAAAATAATTAGTTATCACTGATGTTAAAAATGATAACCACAGACATTAAATTGATACTACAACTGATGTTAACACTAATACTAAAGCGGTTAATTATTTCAATTCAATACATATTACTTGTTGGCAACATAGTCTCTTAAATACAATGTTATATATTTGATATATACCTGATATTACAATTCGGGCAAACTAATATCAACAATATTTTTGCTTTAAAGAGGGTTGACTGTGGAATATATGTCATGAAATTTATCATATTGCGAACAAAAGCAAAACACCAATTAAGATAAAACCTAAACTTAAGTTTCAAACCAAAGCAAGGTTGTATTAGAGATATAGATAGACAACGACCACTATTGGAATTTATCCGATTTCATGTTAAGACTGGAAGAAAAAGAAAATATAAAGAAGTAAATTTGTTGTAAAAAATGCTCAGATGTTAAGTATTACTAACATACATTTGAGATATTGTGTTAGAACTAATTGAATTTAGTTTTTTTACTTTAGATATAAACACTTGCTTGTTGAAATTTTGTCAGTTTGTTGTAAAAACTATGATCTTATTTCTGATGTTGTTAACATTATCTTTGTTCAACTTTACCTACATGCGATGCTATTTTATGACTGTATTTTATTTCTAGTTATACCTGAAACTGATATTAGTATGAAAAAACTCATACCATACGTTTTCATATCTCAAACCGATACTTTATTTTGTTATACCTGAAACTGATACTAATAGTATGTAGAATCGTACTATATTTTATTATACCTGAAACTGATACCGATATTAATAGAATGCAAAACCCGATACCGTATTTTATTATACCTAAAATTTATACTGATATTAATAGTGCGAAAAAATGATACCATATTTTGTTATATCAGAAACTGATATTGATAGCGTGTAAAAACCTATACCATCCTTTGTAATACCCGAAATTGATACTAATATCATAACAAAACTGATAGTAATAGATGAAACCAATACTAAAGTATGCAAAACTGAAAATAAAAAACTAATATTGAATAAACTAACCAACATCACCACATAATAACTCATTTCTTGCTATGCCGCCTATATCTTCTAGCTATTTACAACATAGTTGATCATCTCATCCTACTCACCAAGCTTCGATTAATGCAAAAATAGCAACATGTAAAAAAAAGCGTATTATACATCAATTAATTAAGTACGAATGGAAAGCAAACTATATCCAGGACATATTGTTTAACTGAGCCTACCGCCAAATGTAAAAGCTAGCAGGATGTCAAACCTAATCAGTACATATTGTTGCAAAAGATAACCGAATGTTAAACCTAATTGGATACATATTGAGGCAAAAGCTAGCCGAATGCCAAACCTAATCGAGTATGTATTGATGCAAATGCTAACCAGATGTCAAACCTAATCAGATATGCATGGATACAAAAGCTAAACTGATGCCAAACCTAATTGGGTACGTATTAGGGAAAAAATTAACCCAATGCCAAACCTAATCGGGTACATATTGATGCAAATTCTAACCGAATGTCAAACCTAATCAGGTACGAATGGAAACCAATCTATACCCGAGATATATTTTTTAACTGAGCACATGATCGAACACAAAAGAAAATCGGATGCAAAACCTAATCGGGTATGTATTGATGCAAAAACTAATTGAATGCCAAACCTAATCCGGTATATATTAATGTAAAAGCTAACCAAATGCCAAATTTAATCGAGTACTGATGAAAACCAATCTAAACCTAGTATATATTGTTTAGCTAAGCAAACCTAGCCAGGTACGTATGGTTGCAAAAGATAATTAGATGCCAAACCTAATCGGGTACGTATTATTCAAAAGCCAATTAAATGTCATACTTAATCGGGTATAGATGGAAAATAATCTATAATTAAGATATATTGTTTAATCGAGCATACCATCGAATGTAAAAGCTAACTAGATGTCAAAGCTAATCAGGTACGTATGAATGTGAAAGCTAAACGAATTCCAAACTTAATCAGGTAAGTATTGATGCAAAAGCTAACTGAGTGTCACACCTAATCGAGCATGTATTGATGCAAACGCTAACCGGATCCGAAACCAAATCAGGTACAATTGAAAAACAATCTATACCCGGCATATATTTTTTAAACGAGCATACAGTCAAACCAAGAAGCTAACCAGATACCAAACCTAATCAGGTATGTGTGGATACAAAAAATAACCGGATGCTATGCCTAATCGGTATGTATTAATATAAAAGCTAGCCGGATGTCAATCGAGTACAACAAAAATCAACCTATACCCAAGAGATATATCATTCAACCGAGCATGTCACGGTAAAAGCTAACCAGGTGCCAAATCTAATCGGGTACAAATAGTTACAAAAGCTAACCGGATGCCAAACCTAACCAAGTACTTATTGATGCGAATGCTAATAGATGTCATACCTAATCAGGTATAGATGGAAATCAATTATACCCAAGTTATATTATATAACCAAGCATACCTCCAATGCAAAAGCTAATAGGATGCCAAACCTAATCGGGTACATATGAATGCAAAAACTAAATGGATGCCAAACCTAATTGGATACGTATTGGTGCAAAAGCTAACCAGATGCCAAACCTAATCGGCTATATATTCATGCAAAAGCTACCTGGTAGCGCAACTTCATATAAAAATAATTATACAAAATGAAAATACAAAATGATCAAATGATACTATAACCTAATCACGTACATATTGATGCAAAAGCTAATCGAACACACTACAAAATAATATAATCATACTGAAAAAACTAATACCCAACTTAATCAAGAAAACATATAATACTGATTATACTACAATGCTGATATTGAAAGTACAACTGATACTATATATAACACAAACAAATAAATAATAAAACTAATAATGGTTATACTACAAAACTAAAACTAAAATTAGAAACGACAATGTATAAATTACAAACAAATAAATATTAAAATCGATATTGCCTTATCTACAAAAATGATACTAAAACTACAAATGATACTATATAACCAAGTTCAATCACAAACACCAAATCAGTGTCAAACTGAAAATATGCTAAAATTAATATACCCTTATAACCAAGTTCAACTATAAAAAATTGCCAAAAAAGTCATACAACTAAGTATAAATCTCAGGAAATTCATAACAATACAAAAAGGAAATCATATCTTCTTATAAACTTGATAATTACGCTTATTATGACCAAATTGCTTGCATACACCACATCTATTTTGTTTATTTTGAAAATATGCAAATTTTGCTTTGCATTTCATAGAAGATCTACCAGCACCACATTTCTTCTTAGGTGACTTATTAACATCTTTAACACTATCATTAGCAATAGGTTTAACAAATTTAGGAATATGATTTACAACATTAACATAAAAAGAACGATAAGCTTATTCTCACAGCTACAAAACATAAACAAAAAAATATTTTCTTTTAAATTATCATTTTATTCTAGTGCAGTATTTTTCGTTTCATAATAAAAAATTAGAAACAAATAAATAAAATAATATAAAAAAATGATACCTACTGCCATTAAAACTGATACCTAAAAATCAACACTCAAACTGATACTCAAACAGGCTTCATTAAAAAAGGACGAAGAAGAGAATATAGAATAGAGAAGTATAAAGAAGAGAACAGAGAAGGATGAAGAAGTTTGCGCACGAGAATAGAAACGAGTTTCGAAATAAACACGTGGAACAAATTCGCACGTAAGAATAGACAAGGATGAAGAAGAGAGTTATATATTCAATGTGCAAATTTGAAGAAGAAGAACGATGTTGAAGAAAAGGAAGAAAGAGCATGATAGTTAGGTCTCGAAGACAAATTTGAACATTTTTGGTCCTGGGGAAAAATATTAGTAGGTTGTTCTATATTACAAAAAAAGCATTTAAATTTGTCCTTAAGAATATTTTCCTTTTTTTACTTTATATTACAAAGGGTGTTACTGTCTACGCTCATTCAAACTATCACTAACGCCACTTAAATATGTACTGAATTTAATTTGGATAAAACAAACAAACACCCACTTTGATTGGTTATGCAAAACTTAGTAAAAAAATTAGTCCTTCGGTTTTGCATAACTGGATAATGTGAATATAAAAAACTAAAACAAGCACCATGGCACCATTAATTCATTTATCCTACTCAAAAAAATTAAAATGTCAATTTATTCATATCAATTAAATCTCAAGTTGACAACAAACTAGAAAGAGTCTTCAAACTGTGTGCTATTTTCAACCAAAAATGTTTTTAACTTATTCACCTTTTCCCCCTCATTTCTTTTATTCTTATTCGTAGTTGTGATAATCCTAAACCCTAGTTTTGGAAATTTATTTGGGTCCTTTTTATTTGAATTTGTTTTAAAGTTATATGGTTTTATAGAGTATGAGTAATTTCATCGGAAAATTTCTGCACTTTTTTGTTTGCTATTGATTATATGGATCCAAAGTTGTATAGATTTGGTAGAAAATAGTCTCAGTGTATTGTGAAAAGTTAGTTTAGCTTCTACTACTTTGATATATTTTTTATTTTTCCCTTTACCTACAGTCAATTTTATACGTTGGTTTAATTTAAGGCGAATTTTATCCTCCGAGGTAGGAAATTTGGTTTAAAAAAGTATAATTTTTCTAAAGGAAGAGAAAACACATGTAGAAAAATGGAAAATTAAATTGGTGGGTGTAGGTGGATGGGTGGAGTAATGTGGTGGGTGAGGAGATAAATGGATGAGAGATGTATATTTAGTGTGGGTAAATAGTAACACTCATGAAAAATTGCTTCATTTATACCTTTTTACCCTACTTACTCAGTTATTTCAACTTAAAAAATATATATATTTACGAGTAATGAAAACGAAATTAGTAATGCAAATCAATTTTCATCCTTAACTTCGAATTTAAAACTCCAACTTAAAACCTAATATATCCCTTTATTTGGTATCAGAGATCATTTTTCCTTTTATAAAGCAACTAATCATCCTTTTAGGATAATTCTATTTATAAACCAACAATTACCTAACATACACCGTTATTTTCCTAAGAATATAAGTTACTAAATTACCCTTCGACTTTATTATATCTTTATCCTCTTTCTTATTACCCATCAAAGTAAACTGTTATCTTTTTTAAATTTGATCAAATCTTTACATTTTCTGAAGAAGTAAATGAAAATCTTATTCGAAGCTAGAATATAGGTTAAAAAATCCACTCTTAACTACCATAATTTCAAAATAATTAATTTTCTTCTCCTACAGTTACAATTGATATTATTAAAATTGGAAATTTAGATAAATATATAAAGAAGTTGTAATATTGATGCTTGAAATTTGAGTTTATTTGTTGAATTCTAACTTAATTTAATTCTAGAAATGTCCGGTTTTATGTAAATGAGTTTTAAGTTTGAAAGAGAGAAGATAATGAAAATGAGACTAAGGATAATTTTTTGAAATAAGGATGTATGTTAAGTAACTTTTGGTGTATATTAGTTTTTATATATTTTTTGGCTTACGTTCAGCAATTATTTATGTGTGAATTGAATTTGCCATCTTTTTATTAGATTTTGGGTAAAACCCGTAACTTAAACCCCAGTCTATGCATTCAATTGGTATCAAAAGATCACTTTTTTCTTTTATTAAAACTTCCAAGCTTCTCTTTATCTTATACCATTATGTTTTCGTTTATATTGCATATGGTATTTTATTCACTTCATATTATATTATCGGTTATGAAGCTTCTCTTTTACTTTTTAGGTAAATAAATACATTTTATTTGGAACAAAACAAGCATATGAGATAATCCTAAACTTTGTTGTGTAAAATTGATTGTGAATCAAGTTGTTATTCCTTTAGACATTATTTTTAAGTAGTGTTAAGTTTAAGTGTAATGTACATTCTGTTTATCTGAATTTATCGGTAATTTTAATCGAATCTGATCATTTTTTGGCTTTAGAGGATGTCTAAAAGCATTTTCACTTGAAGTAGATTATCGGTGTTATACATAAAAGGTATTTAGATTTATGATGTAACTACCTGATTTTGACTTTATTTATGAGTTGTACATTATGATTTAATAAGTTAACTAGTCCTAGATGGGTGCCCTATTCTCTTCATATTGTGGATCCAAATTTGATTTTTTTTTAGCAAAGCTAGTCGGCATTACTATTGGCCATCCATATATATTAAAGAATGAGAAAAAAGTGTTTGGCATAAGTGTTAGAATAGCTCCAAGGAAAATAAGGCATATGAAGTTGGCAATAAGGTTAACCTACTAAAGACAAAAAAAATCCTAGTTCCCCTCCAAAATAGATTTTTCTTTTATATTATTTTTATATTTTGAATCAATACAAAAGTTCCGCTCCATTTTTTATTAGTATATAGATATTCAATCTAGTAATGTTTATAGTTGTAATGCATTTATATTATGTATAGATCAACCAGTTTGGAAACATGAGTTTATTGTTCTTCCAACCTTATAAGTTTAGGATCATCAGCTTTAATTTACTTTATGTATCTCGATTTAAATTCAAAACTCCACCTTAAAATTTGATTTATGTTTAGGATTTGTATTCTATAGTAGTGCTACTATAATATTAACCCGCACCTCAATGGGCCTAAATTTAAATAAATATCGAAATCTAAGTCCATCAAAGCACTGATCGTTGGATTTGGTACCTGCAATCAAGCATGAGCATCTTCAGAGATTGATAGGAATATAAACTCATAGTGGAAACAATAATATGATTAGAATACTGATTATGATCACTATCTTGGAAATAATGATATTCCATGGATAGCAAATTGTTGCATCAGCATCGAGTATAATAGAAATGAAGACTCTCTAACAACAAAGTATATCTTGCTCCAGTGACATGTTCCTCTAAATTCTATCATATGGGTTGTAATGAGCAGGTGGTCAGAACAACGTTCTGTTGATTAGAAAAATATAAACTGTTCATTATATAAACTTGTACCAATTGGTTTCCATTTAATTGTTATGTCCATTCCGATTACCAATTCTAATCTAACCTTACATTATGCACACAATAACATACTTACCCCTTCCCAAGGCACAAAATAATAATGAAGCCATATCAACCACCTAATGCTTCCAAACTCACCAGCCACTTAATACTTATAAATACGAAGTGGGCTTCTATAATAGTTTTAAAAGAGAAATAGGCAAACTCGCCATTTAAGACCTTAATCAAGGTAGACCTCATTATTTAAGACCTATTCCCTAGGTGTTTCCTAACATGTTGTTAATGGTCGGTGGGTCCTACTTACAAGACATCTAACCATGATTTAAGATTTCCAACATTTAATGTCTTACTATAACCACATCTACTGTTGATAAAATCGTAGTCATATAATAAACTGTACCCAAGCCACTTCATACCTTTTATTAGAAATTAGGCACACTCTAGACATTCAAGACCTTAATTAAGGAAGACCCTATCATTTAATACCTATCCTTAAGGCGTGCTCCTAAATGATACTATTATTACTACGGCCCTAGCAATGTACGAGATTGTACCCAAGCCACTTAATACTTCCAAGTGGAAAATAAGTAGTTCCTGTCATTTGAGACCTATTTCCAGAAGCATGCTCCTCAATGGTACTATCTAGTTGTCGTTGCTTACAAATCTCATTGGGCTACTTAATACTTCTTTTATAGGAAAGAAGAGGAACTTACAGTCACTTAAGACCCCAAATCTGAAGCGAACCCTTCTCTATATATCCACTCACTCTTTAGTTATAAATATAGCATCTCATTAGGTTACTTCTTTTGTTAGAGAGGTAGACCCTTCAGCCACTTAAGACCTCAACACTGAAGTAAACCCTTTTTCGAGACATCCTTATTTATTTATAATCTCACTAGGTTACTTAATACTTCCATTTAGAAGAGAGGCGGACCCTTCATCCACTTAAGACCTCAAACTAGAATCGAACCCCTATAGAGATATCCCTCACCACTTCGAATTCCAAATTTGAACAATTTAATACTTTCCAATTAGCTCTATCTCTCATGTGTCATGGGTCGGTGGATTGGTGATATCTCACATAAATGGTAAGTACACCTGACTGTTGGTAGCCTCATAGTTCCGTCGAGTGACTTTACTAACCCTGCAACGCTAGCCCATTAAGTCTAATTAACCATCCTAAGTCTTTATTTATATTAGCTTAGGTAAACACTGGATATAGCTTACTAATTGTTACACCCTGTAGTTTTACATAATTAAATAACCAAATAACGATGAAAAGTGAAAATAAACCTTTTAGTAATTGTTAGAATATAGCTTTGAAACTTATACCATTGTGTCAGTGGTTATTTTCTGATCAATTTTCATATATAACTTGTCGAAATCCGAGTTAATACGAAGAAGTTACAAAAAGAACAGGAAAGCAGAAATACACACACAAACACACACACACACACACACACACACACACACACACACACACACATACACATATATATGGGTCGACCCATAGGTCGATCCACAAAGTCGCAGGCCGACAAAGAGAACACAGGTCGACCCGCGTATTGCCCTTGATGTGAATTCGTCCAGGGATATGCCGAAGTGTATTAATTCGACTTTTGCACGATTTGGAGCATTGTTCTACAGATCCGATGACTCCAACGACCCTGTGACGTGGTTGCACCGGATTCAATCCAAAAATCTAATGGTCTAAGGTCCCCAAACTCCACTATAAATAGAACCCTAGGCCTAGTTATTTTCTCCTAATTGGGTTCATTGCCTAAGGCCGAACCCTAAATGAAAAATATTTCTGGAGAGAAGTTCTTCTTAATAAAAATCCTAAACACCTTTGAAGAGGATCTAGAAAGACCATGGAGCAAAGCTAAGGACGACAGGTGAGTGGAATTAAATTATATATCTTTTATGTTTATGATATATTATCGTTAGATTCCCGTTAAGTATTTTATTTCAGCATTTATTTCAATAATTAGTTCTACTAATTAGTTTTGTTGAAAATGTTAATTCTATAAGAAAGCTTATATTTAATTATTTTTATATGGAAAAGAAAAATAGGAATCAAATTAAATATGAATAATGTAGCAACCATGTATTTTCTGATTATTGTAATTGTATATTTTAATTATTTTAATTTAAATTCCTAATTTAAAAACTTTATTTTATTTATTAAAATTAATATATTTTGTTAATTTAAATATAAATGTTGATTTTGATGTGGATTAGAATTTCAAACATGCATAAATTGAATATTTTCAGAAAATGTTGATTTTGGTCAAAATAGTCAAACTTTGACTTTTAACTTAAAAATTTAAAAGTTTGAAATTTTAAATTTTATCTTTTATTATGAAAATAGATTTAATAACTTGAACATTGCTTTTTGTTTCGTGGAAAACGGAGTTAAACTGCAAAAGATATGTACATTTCAATTTTGAGTATAAATTGTTTATTTTGCAATTTTGTTATTTTAAATTGTATAAATTTTATTTTTCTTTGTCATATTTTATTTTAATATGTTTTAATATGTTATATTATGTATATTTTGACTTTTAAATATTTTTGAAATGATAATAGAATTTTTCTAAAATTTACTATGATGATTATTTTTAAAAGGCTGTTTTCCTTTTTCTGCTATTTTCTTCATCTAAACTATATTTAAATTAAAATTTATTTATTTATTTTTGTGATTTCCTTTTTATTTTGTGTTCTTATCTTTATTTATAAATATTTTTAAGTACATAAAAATTTTCCCAAGTTCATTGCACTTATTTTTCATATTTTCAAGACTAGTTGCAAATTTTGCTGTTTTATTTAATTAAACTATATATAATTAATAATTTATTTATTTATTTTTGTTATTTACTATATTTTCGTATTTTAACTGAATTTATATATGTTTTTCAGTTATATAAAAATTTAAAAAGAAATAATGAATATATGAAGAGTTTGAGATCTTTTGTATGCTTAGTCCTTTTGCATTCCGACCTTTCACTTTCCAAACTCCATTCATCAATGCTTTGGCCGTACCCTACTCCATCTTTCAGCCACATTCCTTACTCTTTATCACGAAAATTTTATCATCTTTCTTGAGAAAAAAGCTCATGGCCATTTGTTTTACAAAAATTTGGTAAATTCTATCATCTTTCTTCTTGTTTTTATGATTTTCCTATTGATTTTTGCATTGATCCTTCTTGTGTTTTGCTAGGCCTAGCCTCTACCACCACCACTACCATCCTCTCCACCATCATCTCCAGCAGCTCATAAACCTCTCCTCTGACCAAGACAGTAGCCATGACCATCCGTTGATGTTGCACCACAAAATTTGAACAAAGGTTCCACCAAACTAGCCTAGCCAAACCCTTAAGGCCATAGCCTTCATTTTTAACCTAAACCACCTCCATGGCCGCCACCACCAGTCCCTCCACCACCTCTGGCCGCCACTCCATCCACCACCTGACCATCCCCTTGCATGACCAAGCCCAAGCCATGGTAGGCCGAACCTATAGTTGCACCAAAAATCCACTTAATTGCCTTGACTTTTGTATTTCTCATGTCACAACTTCCACTCCTTCATATCCAAGTTAGGCCGAGCCATATGAACCCATATTGACCCAAACCTGAGCCATGTTGGCATCTAGGCTGAGCCTAGTATGATGAGAGCAAGCCCATTTGATCATGTGACAAGCTTATGTAGTCGTGTGCAAGTCTTTTGCTTCTAAGGTTTGGTCATCTCTCTTGTTTTGCAACTGTTCTGCAAACTAAAGTTGTTGATTACATTTGTATGTCGATATCTATGTTTGCGCTTATGTATGTTATATTTTGTGTTGTTTACAAGGGTCTCCATCAATTCAAATCAAATCGTGCTTGTCGTGCCTTTGGAATCGCTCTTGTGTGTGTTGTTTGTCTCTAGCTTCGTAAAAGGTGAGTCTTTCTCACTCTGACATTTATACTTATGAAATAGTGAATTGATGACAAGTGTTTAGTAATATAAAATGTTATGCAAGTTAATGATGATCATATGATATGCTACGCCATGTTATTACCATGCTAAAACTGTTAATTATCACCTGACATGTGATATATGACATTATATTGTGACACTGACATTGTTTATATTGTTTATGCATATATTCACACTGCAAGTTCCCTGTTAGAATAGAATCACTATGGGTTGAAATGATACATACCCAAACGGACTTTAGATTAGGGAAAAATCGTTATGGGCTGAAATGATAGGCCTGAGCGATTTTTATTGTATTTTATTTGACTTGGGATTGCGGGTTTGAAATGATAGAACCCGGGTTTTCTTTGTAAACTGCGGATTGAAATGATATATATCCGTATCACTTGACCTAAGTTAGAAAATTATATACAGACCCCGTGGTATATTTTTAAATGATATTTATTAAAATATGTATTTTTAAAAGTATGAAATTTTGAATTAAAAATATATATTTTATGGTTTTAAGAAAATTAAATATTAAGTCTTGAAATTGTGAATTTGAGTACGTAAATGTGAAATAATTGAGATTTTAGACTTTAAATTTTATTTTAAAATGTAAATAAATAATGGAAATTAAATTTAAAGTTTTAAAATTATATTTGAAGTAAAATTTTAAGTTTTATTTAATTTATGTGTTAATAAACAGTGAATTTTGACTTAATAAATGAATGGAGTTTTTAAATTGAATATTTGATCTAAAAAATTTTGTTGTGTTAAATCATATGTTAAAATGATTTTAAATGTGAAATTTTGAAGTCTAGAAATATGATTTTTAAGTTATAATAAAATTTGGAGTTTTATTATTTTTTTGAAAAGCAAAAATGAAATCTGGAATTCATAGCATTTTCAAAATGTTGTAGTCTTTTGACAGCATTTTTAAATGCTATTGTTTTGAATCTAACAATGTTTGAAATAACTAAATATCTATTACGACATTTTATAAATGCCGTTATTCTTGAACTAAACCATTTTTGGAAGCTATAAGCTACGATAGCACTTTATAAATGCTGTCGTTGCTATAATTTGACAATGTTTGAAATGTTATAGTTTTTAACACTGTTTGAGTTATATTTTAAAGTGTTAAATGATTTAAATTTTGAAAATTGATTAATTGTGAAATTTAAGAAGTTTTGAATATATTTTAATATTTAAATTTGAATTTTTAAGGAATTTAAATTTGAATTTGAATTTAAGTAAGGTTTACTTGGTTATGTGTTAAATGGAATGAAATGTAATGAGATAAATGAATTTTTGAATGGAATTTTTAATGTATTTTGTAATGATACTTGAAATAACAAATGAATGACTTATTTGATTTAAAAATGATATTTAAATTTGAGTATTTGAATTTGAATTCAAATAATGATTTGATAATAAGGTTTGGAAATGATTTGATAATAAGGTTTGGAAATGATTTGATCTTTATTTTGATAAAGAATATGAATTAGAATGATATGTACTTTTGATAAATGAATATTTGAAGTTTATATTGGTACGAAAGGATATTTAGTTTAATTGTAAATTGAGTTTATTTAAATAGTATTGGATTTATGAAATGAATATTTCAAAACTAAGTAATAATGAAACTAGATTTGAGATATATGAAATTATAAAATTTAGTTTTGAAATGCGGGATATTAAAGCTTTGAAATTTATTAAAAATTGAATAGTTTAATTTGTGGATCAAATCTATATTTGAAAATGATATGATTTGAAATGGTTATTGGGAAATTTAATTGAAACTGATGGTTTGAATTGAATTAAGTTGGAAATTGAAAATTTGGGATTAATTGAATGAATTGTAAAATGTAAAGAATTAAATGAATATCCGATGATTTCAAATGTATGATTTTGAAATGTTATGATTTTCAAAGTGTAATTGTTTCAAGTATTTTTGGTTTCGAAAGAGTTATACTTTGACAATATTATGATTTTGAAATGAATATATGTTTGAAATGTTTTTGATTTTGAAGTATAAACTATTTTAATTGAATAAATAGTTTTGAAATAAAAATGGTTTTGGTTTCGAAGTATAAACTATTTTGAAAGAAATATAGTTTGAAATGAAATGATTTGATCTTTTTAAAGTATAAACTATTTTGAAATGACCACGGCGTTATAATAACGTTTAGTTGTTAAAGAGACCGGGATCGGAAGTTGTCATACTCTCTGCCAACTTCGAAAACCACTTTAACAACCGTGTACGCGGTGGAGATTCCAGAATGAAGTAGGATGGTGGCGACGTTCTTGAGGTATATTACGTGGACCTAACTCCCGTGAGTTGGCATAAGGTGGCTAAAACAGGAGCGATCTCGGGCCAAGTGAGGTCATTCCTCCGATCGGACACATTCCTTCGATACTATACTCTTACTGGTGATTGATTAGATGGCCATCCTCCGATTTTGATATGGGAGTGTGTTCCGAGGTGGGCGTATGTGGCTGCTGCGTTACCACCAGCCCGTGTGCGTAATTGG
This sequence comes from Allium cepa, assembly GCA_030765085.1. Lineage (NCBI taxonomy): Eukaryota > Viridiplantae > Streptophyta > Magnoliopsida > Asparagales > Amaryllidaceae > Allium > Allium cepa. The sequence goes on from CM060941.1 coordinate 628,778,451, forward strand.
TATATCTACCCTGGCATTGCCTTGTGTGCCGTGTCACCTACCATACCGAGCCTTTACTACGAGTTTGTTTTTCTCCCGTAGCCCGTGTGGTATCCTCTGACAGTCACCCGGAGTGGAGATGGCATGATATTGGATGGACTACTGGGACTATTATGTGTGAAGGGTGATATGGGTAGCCCGGAACGCTATTTAAAAGTATGTTTATTTTACTGTAGACATTATTATAATAGCGCAATATTACTACATAGTAAATACTTTAACGGATCCTTAAAGGATGGGCGATCCCAAGCATCCTTTAAGTTACTGATGCATTTTTGTTACTGTTCATTTGAGTTGATTTATAGTTCATAAGTATTTATGTCCTGACTCGAGTGTTTTGTGTTTCGCTTTACGCTCGAGTCAGATTGAGTGAGTTAGCATTCAAGATTCACCTTCGGAGTTGGAGCTTTCCTTGAAGATCCAGCCATCCATTTTGCTTTCTGTATCCAGTGATTTCAGTGATGTATTCTGATTTGTACCTGATGTATCTTGTTACTTTTTGTTGTATCTTGTTTAACTCTGATGTATCTTATATATATAGTAGCTTCATGAACTACTATATCTTTTACTTCCGCTGCATTATTATTTACTCTGTGTCTGTGATCTGTGATTAATTATTTACTGTATATTCTGAGATTTGCCAAATTTTATTTACAACGCGGTATTTTGAGCAATTCAAGTCCGACATGTGCGGATGCGAATGGTTGAAAATATCGGGCTGTTACAAATAATATTAGCCTTAACAGTTATAGAGTAAGGCCTAAGCCTAAAAGTAAGAAATTTACAGTAAATTATGTTAAAACGGGAGAAATAAATTAAAAAGGAGAAATTTTAATAACCTGACTTAGGAGTTAGTGATATATAAATTGGTTGGCTTAGAAATAAGAATACATTTCTATAGTTTAATATTGTAAGAGTAGCGATTAACGTAACTGCAAGAATAAAAGAAAAAAAGGAAATTAGTGTAAAATAGAGACATTTCTGTATTTTCCATTATCCAATAATTAAAGAGACAATAAAAGAAATGTCTTGCAATTACAAATTATTGTTTGTAGCATTACTTAGTATTAAAATACTGAAATGGAATTTTAGCATAGTTTTTGTAACCAACCAAATAGAATAGAACTACTTTTTAGAATAAAAGAGAATAAAGTGACGAATTAAAGAAATTAAGGAAGAAATCAAGTTAATTATTTGTCTAGGCAAGAAATAATAAATAAAAGTGTGCCTAGATCTACATTTACTGCACAGATAGCAAAATAAAAGTAAAGCGTTATTATGATAAGTAATTTGTGACAATTGGACATAGTCCCAAGCTAAGATGTCATATAATATAAAAGAACCAAAAAGAATTTAGTATTATAATAAAAGAAGGCTAACCAGAATAGAAGAAAGGCGCTTGTAATTATATTTATAACATGTAGATTATAAAAGAATATAAAAATAACAGTCGCAAGTGTAATTGAAACACGTAGGTTATAATTAAAAAAAGAAGAGGCTTGTTTTATTAAACTTAGATCTTGGATTAAATTAATAAGCAAAATATTAGAAGTGGCCTGTACCAACAGCATTCGCTTTCAGTCTGGAACTGATGGTCTCACAACAGTTATGTGAGCCTTGGCAAAATTATGCTAATTAGGGTAAGTAAGTAGCCAGCAGAATAAGAAAAGTAAACTAAACACATAATAAAAGATTAGATGTAGGGTCTAATAGAATGGTAAGATGTGTTTGAAGCAGCCCAAAGTATGAAGAGCCTAAGGAAAAAGTTCATCACAGATTTTTAGCACAGAAATAGCACGTCCAACTTAGTTAATTTGGGCTAGAAGGAAGTACGATACTTCAACGGGATGTGAGATTACTCTAGGATGGTCCTCTGGGGTAGGCCTAATGAAGCTGCAGCCTCGGAGGCCGGTCTGCAGGTGTTTCATCAAGAGAGTATGCCTTGACTGCTTTTACATTGCAGGCCTAACGAAGCGGTCTTTTGTAGGCAGTCAAAAGGTTGATGAATGGAGTAGGATATTCGAATGACACTGTACTTTGAGTTGCGAGTAGGTTTTAGTGGGCAGGACCCAAAAGGGTAGCCACATGCGGAGATCAAGCCATCATCAACCAAGAGCGAATTCATAAAAGACTAGAGTTAAATCAACAGGCCAATGATTCTTTCACTATCGAGACATTGGATGAGGGAACCAATTGGATGTTTAAATTGTTTGTACTAGGGCATGGCTATTTAACTCTTTAGAGGTCTTTCTATTAGTTGAGGGTTGGCTGCGTGGGGCCATAGCCACGATGAGAAAAGAGTTAGACCAAGTAGAATATCTGTATTGTAGGCCTAACAAAGCTGTCCTTTACAGATATAGAAAATCCCCAACCGAGTTCCGTGCAAGGTAAATCTTGTTAGCAAATTTCAGGGAGTAGACAGAACGATTACGTATAGTCCTCAATGTACGCACTAGGTGGTAAATTATGGATCTTTGTGCATTAGTATAGGCCAGTGCGGACGTAGTTTTACATTTTCATAATAGACGATGAAACATCTGTATTGTAGGACTCACAAAGCTATCCTTTACGGATGTAGTTGCAGAACGCTCTAGGAGCAAGACGATGGAGCCATTTTCAAGGAGGATACGGAAGGTACTAAGGGTGGTACCTAGGACCGATGCAGTCATTGGACATATAGAAACATATATATTACTTATTAGGTTTTAATCTACTAGGGAGTGGACGTGTACGATTCATGCATTGAGGCAAGAGTATAATAAACCCATTAAACCTAATATAGCAGAAAATGGAAATAAAATAGTATATGTAGAATTAAGCTTAGAAGTGTATAATTTGTCCATTCACTAGAACTTTAGTACTGACCTCCTCCTCCTCATAACATCCCACAAGTTAGTAGATGGCAGAGACTTCTAGCCTTGAGACACTTGTTTAGAAAGTGTTGTTGTCTTGGTGATTATTTACTTGCTATTATATTTTAGTCAATTCCGCGGTGAGCTATTTATTTGAGCTCTGATATATTTGTCTTTGCCTATTTGCAGGATACAAGATACCCAACTCGAGCTTCAATGGGCATGGATTTTAGCATTCTTACGAAAAATGCGGATCCACTAGAATTGGGTGTGTTGTTACACTAATTCCATTTTTATTTAAGGCAGTAAGATTTACCATAAATATTTATCTACTCATAATTCCCTGTTTAATGCTTATAAATGTCAATTTTTCCATAAAATCCTAATGGACATTTCCCATGACATTATGTATAATTACTAATTTCAAATTAGCAACTTTTTATATACATTCCATTTGCTATCGGTCCCATTGACTCATTTACCCTACCCAATTATTGCAACTCCCATATTTGTTACCATTTATTGGATTTGCAATTTTTTAATTCTTTTCCCATTAGTTAATTATCCTTAACGTGAACATTATGAGCAAGCATCGTTATTAGCTTTTTATTTAATTATTATAATAGCAGTGATTACGTATAAATATTTACTTTCATCAAATATGTTCTAGTTATATATCTTCACAAGAATATTCTTTTCCATGTTAATTGTTGGAATCATATCTAAAAAGATTATCTGCTATAATTTCCATAAATTAGTCCAAAACATCGAACTAATTTACGAATATTAAGCGATCTAAATTCCAACAAATTCAAATATAGAAAAGTTCATATTCTAACAAGATAATCCAAATTTATAACACCATTATATGATCTAACTCAGATCTAAAATAAATTTTATTGAAATCAATGTTCTATATTCATACTTTTGGGACTAATTACTAGGTCAGGTTTTAAACAATGCTAATTCAATTCATAAACTAGAATATGTACGCAATATTTATTGTATTCGAATCATACTCAATTCTGCCTACAACTCATATACAACTACCCAATTAGGCATAAAAATCAAATAAACACCAACGAGATAATTTTCGTATCGTAACTATCCATAAAATTTCTCACTCATCTTTTAAAAGTGATCCAAATCTCCAGATCTGAAGTAGAACCATTGATTCACCTGTAAATCCTTTTTAATACAAAAGATATGTATAAAAGGGTATGTATATACACACACACACACATTAGAATTACAAATCTGAGAAGAGATTTGGATAGGGAGAGAAAATAGATACAAATATATATAAATTACCTCAAATACGTATATGATTGATTCTCTTATCCTTTTCTTTTTATTAGATTACTACTCTTTTCTGATTTGTATGAATATTGATACAAATATCTTATCTTCATAATTTAGAAAAAAAGTGGAGAAGAAGAAATGATAGAACTTCGCTACTGCCTCTATAAATATATGAGAAGAGAAGGGAGGGCTAGACTTGAATTTATAGACGATAGAATCAACTAGAATCATTAGATTGAAACATATTAAATCTATGCCATTACGGCATAGGCTTATTGGAGCCGCTAGGTCGCCACCAGTCAATCGCCCTTAGGTCACCGACCAATCGCTGGGGTCGACTGTCCCAAATAATAGGTTGGCCTATAGGTCCTCGTAATTAATACAACAACGTTAATTTCTTCTTATTTAATTATTTTTGTATTGAATTCATTTTTCATTCGTAACTTCTTCATTTAGACTTCGATCGCAAAACTCAAAATATAAAAGTTGCTTTGAATTTCGCCACGGACGCAATGCTACGTGTTTCATGGTGAAATTTCATCGTTTGCACAAATTCCATTTTCGGAGCCTAAGTACGTAACTAATAATTAAATAACTAACGCCAAATTACGGGGTGTTACAGTTACACGAACATGTATGCTGGATTTATGGTAGCGAAAAAATCTTTTTTTCTTTCTTTTATTAAATGTATACAATGGCCTTTTATCTTAGATAATGTAAATTTTGATTTATATTAGATATGATATTTTGCTTGTCATGTTTTATATTAGTTTCGAGGATTCTTCCTTTTCATCTTGTTTTTTGAGAAAAATGTCACTTTTTATTAGATTTAAAACTATCACATGGAAGTTAACTACCATTCAATGGAGAATTTGTCTCTACGGTTATATGAAGTAAGTATAGTAGTCAGTTATAGTCAAATCAAAGCCAAAATCTCTGACCAGAGAAGTATAGTTAAGTATTACTATTGAATCAGAGACTTTGTTTATGGACTAACTAAGTTAAATGAGGATTAAACTGGAATTTCGACCAAAATCAAATTCCATAAATCCTAAAGTGATATACTATTGACGAATAGAATGTGCGTAAATAACCATTGCTAAAGGAATTTGTAAAGAAAATGTAAAAAAAATTACTGAAAATATCTGTAAGTGATGAATTCAGCCAAATTATCACACCACTAACTAAGGTAATGTGTGAACGTAAATATTCGACTTGTTCAATATTAATTTCTGACTGAATTCTCACATTAAATCACATAATCATATTTGTGAATTCTTGAAAAACCACTTGTTAATTCATTTTTGAAATGCTTTAAATTAATCATTATTTGAGAAATATTAGTAGTTATTTAATTTATTTGGTGTTTGGGAGTTTTTTGTAATTAGTTAAGTGCATATATAAAAGTTATATTTATGCTCATCGATATAGGGTATCGATGTGACTTTAAATAGGTTTAAATAAAAGATATTTGCATAAAGTGTTTGATGCAAATTTTATGCCATTTAATGGCATATTTAGCAAGCCATATCTTGAACAAGGAGAGGGATGGAGTGAGAGAAAATTAATGGATTAATTAGGGATGTCTTAGTTGAAAGAAAGGGAAAGGCATCATTCTTTCAAATAAAAAATAATTCGCTATTTTTATTATGCTAATTATTTTATTCATTTTAATTTTTATATCCTCCTCTCCATTGTCATGGAAAAAATTCATTTATCCCTTCCCTACAAAAATCAAATTTAAATCAAATGAAAATAAAAAATAAAATAAAAGCTAAGTGATTCATCCTTCTCTTGCAAAGCTGGGTGTGGATCTACTTTAAGATCTGAGGGGAAATTTTAGATCAATTTATTACAAAAGGAAAGACTTTTCAAGTTTGCTACTTTTTATTTATACTTATTCTAAATGTTTAACCCTGACTTAAATCACATATATGTATATTGAATTTCCATTTGTTGAATCTATTTTTAAACTCTTGTATTTGTCATTTAAATGTAAAATCTATCTTATGTCTGATTTGTTTTATGTATTGATATTGTTATTCGATTTAAAATCATTAGTAATACAGAGTTAATTGAATGCAAATCTTATTTTGTTACCACGGTTTAATTATTTGTTTATTTATTTTAAAATCAATTTGTATTGATTTATTTTGTGAATTGATATATTTATTTGTTCTAAGATAATTAATTAATGTAGATTTGTTTTGCTATAACAAGAGTGTACTTTTATTATCATAATTTAATTCTCACATAAAAATTGATTTAATGTTTAATTAATTGTATTGTACCTAGCTGCATATAATTATATTCATATGCTTTAATTTCTTGTTTTCAAGGTTGTAAACCAACATCAAGTCAAATCCTTTGGTTAGGTTAATTTGTTTTATATTAATACATTCAAGTTTGTTGTTTAGTCAAATGTATTATTTTGAAGTCAAATCTTAGATATTATATACATATGAGTATATGTATATATACAATGTTTCAAAATTAATATATACTCATACAAACATACATACATATGCATACATACATACATACATACATACATATATATATATATAATTATGACAATACTATTTTACAATTTTTTTACATTTAAATGCGTGTTTTTAGATCTATAATTTTAAAGTTTGGATATTTTGTTGTGACTAAGATTGGAATTTTGTCATTGGTATTGAATCCATTATTAATTAGTGTTCATAATGGAGGAAGTTTAAAATAGCACCATATTCTTCTTTCTTTTAATTGTGATTTGATTAAACTAAGATTTAATGTGAATGTTTGTTCCCATTTTCACTTCAAATCAAGCATTCTCATACCTGGAAATTATCTGGTTTTATTATATAGATTTTCATAATTTTATTTATACAAGAAGCAATAAAATATCATATGTGTGTGTAATTGTGTGTGTGTGTGTTTGTCAAAACTATGTATATGTACGATACTATAAGTATGACTACACAATCATGTACATATATTATAGTATACTCAAACACACACACACACAGAGATATATATACACACACTTAGGCATTTATATTTCTGATATTCATATGAATTTTTTTTATGCATATGTAAATATAATGTATATGTATATACAATAGATATAAATCGCAATATTTATATGTTATTGTATATATATATATAGTTATCACATGTTTATTTTTTATTATGTTGTTACATTATCGAATGTATATATTATTATTTAAAGAAATATTTAATTGAATTAATTAATATGACTAATTACTAGATTGGATCTAATGTAAACCATTAGACTCCATAGGTCTGCTATAATCAAAATCGAGGGAAAAATATATATTCCCCCAATTTATTTGTTGCGGACTGGCCCAATTCCTTTGGAGATGACACATAGGATAGTTTGCTTCTTTCACCTCTTCATGTCCATGTGGCATAGTTGGATCAGTAAGAGATGACTTATGAATAATCTGCATAGTTTGTAAGGCAATTTTAGATATTCAAAAGCACATTCTGATGTGCGTTAGGGTTTGAGATCTTAGACTTGTTGTAGATCTTTAGCTTTAGATATGTGATAGCACCTTTGTTTTATACATGTGATAGCTTCTTTTCTTTAGGTATGCGATGGCTCCTTTGCTTTAGACATATGAATGCTTCTTAGATTTTAGAAGTGCGACAGCTCATCATCTATAATAGCACATTTATCTTTAGATATTTGTAGTTTGTCTATATTTATACTTGTGATAACTCTTTTTTACACTTGCGATAACTTCTATTTTATAGTAATGATAGCTTTTCTTTCTTATACTTGCGATATATCTTCTTTATACTTGCAATAGCTTATACCTTTATACTTGTGGTGGATCTTCTTTACCCTTGCGATAACTTCTATGTTATACTTATAATAGCTCTTCTTTATTACACTCGCAGTAACTCTTCTTTGTACCTGTGATAGCTTCTATCTTTATACTTGCGATAGTTCTTTCTTATACATGTGATAGCTTCTACCTTTATAACTATGATAGCTCCTATCTTTATACCATAGATAGTTTCTATCTTATACTTTTGACAATACTTCTTTGTATTTGCGATTATTTCTATCTTGTGCTTGCAATAGCTCACATCTTATACTTGCGATGGCTCTTTTTTATACTTGCGATAGCTCCTATCTTTATAGTTATGATATTTCATTTCTATTAAACATGTCACCCACAACTTGGGATAAACTTTTGGATATAATATTTACTCCCTCCAAAAGTTTTCTTATACTTTAGCATAAGGAAACTTTTCGGTCTACTTCTCACTCTAACCTTGTTTCTTAGGTACAACAAGTTTCTCCTTTGGTCTATATTCCCATTTTCCTTAAACTTTAGTTAACATACTGAATAGAATTTATTTTCCAGATTAAAATTTTTGTATCCACTCTTTTGATCTTGATCCTTTTTCAAATCATTTCTTGAATTACTTTCTATAAAGTGGTTGTTCATCCTAGAGCATCTCATAATCCTTTCACATCTAGATTCAAATCTTGACTCGATCGACAAGTTTTTGCCTTTATTAATGTAATGAATTCTTTTGTTGACAAATTCTCTTCGTCGGATGTCATTTTGGTCAGCCACTAGCGAACGATTTTTCTTTCATTGGATTCTTTTGAATTTTTAACTATGTATACTCTCTCTTCTAGATAATGATTTGACCAGGCAAGGCGGTGGAACCATATGCTTATTAGGTCATCCTTATTTTCTTGGGTGGTTGCTTTGGCCGGGTCCGAAAATGGGACCATTGGCTTATTTGACCACCCATGCACTCTCGGATGGTTTCTTAGATCAAGCTTTGAGGCAAGACCAAAGGTTGTTTGATCACCCATATTCTCTTGGATAGTTGCTTTCGCTTGGTGCTATTTGCAGGACCAAAGACTTATTTTTCCATCTCTCTTATTTGGTGCTATGTAACTTGCTCAAGGGCTTTTAACACTACCGGATGTAAAGTGTGCCTTTGCTTAAAGAATCTTACTGACCTCATCGAGCCAAAAATTTATTAAGCATAGTTAATCTTAAACCAGGTGTTTTCTTTTCATTTGTACTTAGGGAGGGTCATGAGAAATTTTTTACGTAGAACTTCCCTCAGTTTGGTCCTTGAGAAAAATTCTTTTTGAAAATCAACCTTAAAAACTACTTTGGCAAATCATCTTTTTACCCCGCCTATGGTCAGCACACCAAGGAAGATTTGGTGGTTTCGATAATTAATTTTTTTAAAATTGATTATGGAAAACCTTTTACAATTTCATTGCTCGAGGATCTTCCCTAGGTCCAATAACACACTTCTTATTCGATAATCTTTATTTAGGTGGTCAAATCTGAAATTGATTTCTCATATATCGTTTCCTTTTATTCATCTAATGGTGTATAATATGGTCTTAGATGCTCAGCATTCCATGTTCTTGGTATGACATTTCCATTTGGTCTGGCTAAAGGATAAGCTCCTTTAGGTATAACTTCATGGATAACAAAAGCCCCTTCCCAATTTGTCCCCAAAGGTCCATCCTTTAGATATTTAATGTTTGTCACTAGTCCTTTAAGCATGAAATCCCCCATTTGGAATGCCTTCCTCTTACTCTTGTATTGTAATTTTTTAACATTCTTCGTTAATACTCTGTAGTTCGTAAGGCAGCCTTATCTTTTAACTAATTGACCATATCTAAGGATTCCTTTTCTAATTCCGAATTAGGGCTATATGCATAAACAAATATGATGGAATTTCAACTTCTATCGGTGGCATATCCTCAAACATGCATGTCAAAAAATATAGCATATGCCCAATTGTTATTTTGGCTGAATTCATGTATGACCATAAAAAATGGGAAGTTTTTCTACTCAATTCCATTTATCTCCATTCAATCATTACCTGTTTCTTAATGTTCTTATTCACAACTTCTACAGCTCCGTTGGCCTTTGGTCAGCCACCGACAAAACGCTCTTTATTATTCCATTCTTCTCGCAAAAGCAAGTGCGTTCCTCGTTTTAAATTAGGTTCCATTGTCAGAAATGATTTTTGTTTGGAAGTCTAAATCGAGTTACAATATTTCTAATAGTGAATTTTAGAACTTCACCCGTAGCTATGTTGGATATTGGTTCAGCTTATATCCATATTGTAAAATAATTAATCGATGCAGCTATAAATTTTGTTCCTCTTTTTGAAATGGGTAAGGTAACGATCAAATCATTGCCCCATGCATCGAAATACCAAGGACTAGTTGTGGGCATCAACTCTCTTAGAGCTAATCGAGAGATTCCTGAAAATCTTTGGCATTTATCCCATCTTTTTATGTAAGCTAGAACGCCTTCTCTCATTCAAGGCCAATTGCACCCTTGTTTCTTTACTTTTCTTATATTTTATCCTACTAGAATGACCTCCATTCCTCCATAGAATCCTTTGTGGGCTTCCATAAGCAATTTCATTCCTTTCTCCGGTGTTATGCACCAAAGATACGACACCAAATACCCTTTTTTAAATAGTATCCCGTTTAACATAGTAGAGGACGATGCTTGATATCTTACCTTCTTTACACTTTTCTGTCACTTGGTAATAATCCTCTTATTATATATTTGACTATCATTGTCATCCAACAAATTCTATATTAGTCATTTTGACTGTTTATATCCACACTTATATCTATTCTTTTATATGTCATCTTCTAAATACTGCCCTCCTTGGAATAGTCTTTGTCATTCAATCGCTACTAATTTTGCAAGCACGATAACATTAAGATTTATTTGCTTGATTCTTCCTTCTTAGATGTTATACTACGATTCCATTGGAAATCCATTGGGGCAATTTTGCAGTCAGGTGCTCCTTATGAACTTACCAATTTTACCAGTGAATTTGCTTGAGCGTTCTTTACCCTCGGCACGTGATGAATTGAAAAATCTTCAAATTGATACAATATCTCATGAATTTTCTTTACACATTGGTTCACTTGTGCATCTTTTGTTTGGTAGGTCTAATTTATCTGATTCACCTTTAAATATGAATCACAGTATACTTCAATCTTTGGGATCTTTAATTGTCATTCTACGGTTTGGTTAGCTATCATGGGTTCATATTTAGCTATATTATTAGCAATAAAAGAAATCCTAACTTCGTTACATAATGTAGTCGATGTCCATCAAAAGTCAGTATCACATATCTGGCCTTAACTCCTTTCTCCTTTGATGCTCTATCTACGATTGATTGCCACTTTAGTCAAGTTTCTTTTTACTTTTTGATAAATCTAGTACATTCGGTTATAAATTCATCCAAAGATTTTCCTTTTATTATCACATGAAGTAAGTAAACAATACCATATTAAGTCCATTACATTCACTACTTTACTAATTGTTCGGATGTTTCTTGCTTGCTAAATATTTTTTAAGGGCATAATTAGTCTAAACCTTTACCATTTTTCTCTCTTATTAAAAATGAACATATAACTTGTTACGAAACTGTCGTGTATAAGAACAATTTTCACATACCACTAGACTATAAAGTATAAGGGGTTTTAATAGACGATCCTTTAGTTCTTGAAAGACTTTTCTACATTCCTCGGTCCATTCAAATGTTCTATAATTCTAGATTATATCAAAAAATGCTATGCACTTATTAGTTGCCTTCGATATGAACCGATTGTGTGTAGCTACTCGTCTATTTAAACTCATCACATCCTTGCTCATCTTGATTACCTAATTGGTTCTATTTGGTCGAGATTATCTTCTATTCCACGTGTGATTAGTGTTTATGCTAAGATTTTTCTAGATTTTATTGTAAAGGAGCATTTCTTGGGTTCAACTTCATATTCAATTATCACAATATTCTAAACATCTCACGCAAATCTTTTTTGTGACCAGCTTCCTCTTCGATTTTACTAACACATCATCTACATAAACTTCGACACTTTTTTGATTTGTTTTCTGAATATTCTATTTACCAACCATTGGTAGGTAGACCCTACATGCTTTAGCATTCAAAGCATTACTTTATGACCTGGTCAGCCATGAAACTTATTTGTTCTTCATTAGATTTGAACTTGGAGATTTGTGTATATCACAAATAAGCATCCATAAAGAATATCAGCTTATGACCACTAGTTGGAAGCACCAATTGATCAATTCTTGAAAGAGGATAATAATCATTTGGACGTGCTTTAACTAAAGTTATAATCAACACACATCCTCCACTTTCCATTGGACTTTTTCACTAGTAGTATGTTGCTAACCATTTGAGCTAATATACTTCTCCCATGTACCTATTTTCCAATAATCATTTTACATCTTCCAGCATAGTCGTTTGGGGGTTTATTGGGATGTCATTTCTTTTGCCTTATAGTAGTAGCATTTGGGTCTATATTAAGTATATGATGTATTATTACAAGGTCAATTCCGACCATATCTGCATGATCCAAGCAAAGATATTCACAATTTATTGAAGGAATAGAATAGTCTTTTCTCTCATTTCAGCACCCAACTCCTTTACCATTTTCACCACTTTAGTTAAACCATGGGGATATATACTGATTTCTTCTAATTCTTCAACAGATTTCACATTTCCTTCATTGTTTCTAGAGTTATTTTTAAGAAAGGTTTTATCTAGGTTCTTTTCTAGGACTTGTTGATACATCTCCGTATATTTTTGCTTCTTTTCATGCTCCTTAACCTTTCCGCATAGACCCTTTCGCTTATTAATTAGAAAGTTTCACTTACCACCCTCAAACATCATTTTTCTATGATCGATGTCCAATGGTTTCGAGTTTTTATTTTATTTGGGTTTATTAACATAGGATTGTGGTAGAATTCATTACTTTACTCAGCTGTTATATGGTAGAAAAATACATTTCCTTAGAGATAAATTGTTCCTCCTTATAGTTCCCTAATCTTCTTTGAAGAGAACTTTAGAACAGATTATTTTGGCGAAACAAATGCGTCCATTTCATACGAAATTGGTCTACCAAATAATGCACTATAATTGGGATAGTTAGTAGTATGCCTTAGGGGAAACTATACAATACATATACGTAACTATAAAATCAATATTATTAGTGACAAAGGTGGTTATTTTGTGTTATACGCTTTGTTATTTTTTGATACAATTAACCAAGTATTTAATATAATATATATTGATAAGAAAGTACTTAAATAAAAATGTAATGTAGTTGTAGATGCAAATAGTTACAATCGTGAGTAATTAATCACAAAATAAAATAATATTTTTTTAATATTCCTAGTCAAGATGTTTTAAGAAACATATATTGATTCATCCACTAAGACCAAAATGCATAACGCTGTCCAAATGTTGGAAAGTGTATTACTTAAGGTTGTTAGAGGCACTAAAGGGTTACATACTCATAATTATTAGAAAACTACGGAATGACTAATCTGAGAGTTTCCTATTGGTTGATAATAACTAGGTCAGACAATAGTCCTGATGTGATGTGTTACACAGTTTCCTCGACTTGTGAGTACTATGTAACTTCAATATAGATACTTCACTTGGATTATAGCTAAATTATGGCATGACATCCATCGAACAACTATAGTTAGGTTTGAGTTGACGCATTAGGAGTGAAGCACTACTTAATAAAGATTTCATCTCCTCATTTGTATGAGTTTAGTATCATGGTCAACTGTGGTCAGCCTAAAGTCAAAATCTCTAGTCAGAGTAGAACGGTTAATAATAAATGTTATTATTAAATTAAGGACTTTGTTTATAGACTGATCGAGTTGAATGTGGATAACTTTTGAGTATTAAGCAATCGCTGACTCCATACATCCTTATGCGGTATAGTGTTGGCATAGAGAATGTGTGTAAATTATTACCACTATTGGTATCACTTAAGATAATATAAAATATGATTTTACTGAATAGATTCGTAATCAATAAATTCGATTGAATTGGCAAATCATTAGCCAAAGAGATGTATGAACATATTAATCGATGAATATATTTACACCTTTTAGTCTTACAACCGTTTGATGTTCGGAATGTTATTAGTAAGTGGGATTGATTTTAGAAATGTTCCACGAGTTATTAATAATTATTTTGATGTGTATATAAATTTTTTATATATAAACATATTGATATATGATATCGATGTATCTAAACATGATCTAAATATATTTAATTGATTAATAACCTTTGGGAATTTTTGGTCCATGAAGATAGCCAACTATGGACTAACGGATAGGAAATGGAGTGGTATAGATATGGATATAAACAAAAAAAGAAATTAAAGATAAGAGGATTTAAAGAGAGGAAGATGGAAGGTCCTTTCGTTTCTCTTAAATACCAAACCTTCAACATTTATTCGATTCTTATATATTTAATTCAAATTTACATGTTCTACCAAGTCAACAAAATTAAACGTATTGAATTAAATTATGTACATTTATTTTCAAAATTATATATACATATGTATAAATAAATAAAAGGCAATATATAATATTTGCATGTGTGTATGTGTCTACACCACACACACCCCTCATATATTGTACTACTAACGTATGTATACAAATCGTAATATATATTTTTGTATACTCACATATATGTATATATTTAGGTATTTATATTCTTGTTATGCATATGAATTTATCACATGTATATGTAAGTATAACATATATGTATATGCAATAGATATAAATTCCATATTTATATGCGTATATATAGTTATACACATGATCATTATTACCGTGCTATAATATTAATTTATGAATATACTAGATTTATTCAAAATAAATACTAAATAAATTTAATTAAAATCATTAAATAAATAAATATGAGATATTCTAAAATTAAATAGGCTTTTAGTGTAATAAATAGATTGGATCTAATACTAATTAATTGATTTTGGGCCCGTTAATATCAAAATAGAGATTTTCTTTGAAAGTTACCCATTTCACCCGTTGCCAAAACATTTGGACCAAAAAATGTTATTAGATCTTGTATAGCCTATGCTGCGATTTAGCTAACATTTAGGGCCAATCAATAAACTTTTCTATCTAATAGGTGTCTTAAAACGTATTGTCTAGGCTTAGGCCTGAATAAAATGTATTCTCCCCTCCTTCGAAACTACCATGACCCAATGGGTGGAGTAAGTCCAAATGGTTGGTCTAAATGTAATGTCAGGATATATTTGGGCCACGTGCTAACGTTGAGGTTAAGTTTTGCAAATTTAATATATATTTTAAATTGAAATGTTAAGTTTGAACTATAAATGGAAATTCTATAAATGTTATAAAATAAATCAAGAACTTTTCAAAATTTAGTTGAGAAATTAATATAATATTTATGAAATTTTATAAATATAAATTAATAAGAATAAATAATCAGTTAAAAGTTGATTTATATATATGTGCGTGTGTGTAACCATAAAGATTGTTGTTGAATATTTATCTTAAAATTGTTTAAGGTAAATCAAACAAAATTATGAAATTTATTAAAATGTTAAATTAAAAATAATTTATTTTATAAATAATCGGTTAAATGATTAAAATACGTATTGATATGTTTGTGCTTTATAAATCTTTTATTTAAATGTTCTTCTTAAATGGTTTAAAAAATAATAAAATAAAATTTTCTAAAACTTTAAATAAAATAAAATACTTAGAAAATTTAAATCGATTAAATATTATTTAATTAATAATATATATATATAAATATTATATAAGTTAATCAGATTATAATGATTATAAATAAATTGAACTTATATAGTTATATATATAATTATAATATAAATGGAACTTAAATAAACCCAAGATAGTTTTTTAGAATAAATACATTTATATAGTACACATACCATAATTTCAGTTGTGTTTGGCACTTGAATAATGTGGGTATTTACTAAGAAATAAATTATTCCTTAAATTGATATCTACTCAAGATATATTAAAAGATTATTGATCTTCAGTATAAGTTACCCTCAGTCATTTGTATATTGATAGATCACTTGCACTAGTTATTGAGAAAACTCAAGATAGAGTTGTTATATGTAATACTATTAATATATTACCTATATGAGGTAAGATACATGCATATATTTCTTGAGCAAACTCAAAATATGTGCATTATACATAGATCATCATGAAATGGTACTTAAGAGTGATAAATCTCTCTTGATTTATTAAGAAAACTTACGGTTGAGGTCGAGATTAAGGAAAAAATCACGATTAGGAGTTGTTATGATACAATCGATAAAGAATTATCCATCACTTATTAGCCTATGGTTTTTGAGAAAACTCAAGGTCGAAATCCCAAGACATGCGAGTCCTAACACTCACTGGAGAAGTCAAAAGGTTTCTATGTTTAATTTAGGGTTTTAAGGAATATAAAAATATGGCGGGAGCCTTATTAGAAAAAATGAAATGATTGCTTTTAATCACTCTACTATTTATAGAATACATTTTATCCAAAGTTATAGACACCCGCTTCAATAAATTTGTTTAAATAATCTAATTGATAAAAATTGTTTATCGGTTGAAATATACTAATAAACTAAACTAAGATTGATTAAGAAATACAGAATATACTTACCAATAAATCTTTCGGCATGTAGTCGCTTCAAAAAATGAATTATATGACTGCTAACACATTCGTACCATGATCACTTAACTGTTTATTTGTTCAAACTGTGTATTGTCTTCTATGAGTTTTGGAATTTAAAGCAATACAAGAATATGAACAATAGATCCATATTTGAGCACATACAGAAGTTTGTATGGTGAACGATCATGTTCGTGTCATACATTATCATGATGGAAATGTTTCACTCTAAATGATCAAGTAAACCATAGTGCAAGATCATGTGTATAATGTGATTGAATACAATGAAAATTTTGTTATGTTGGAAGCAACACTAAACCAAGAACTAAAGACCGAGCTAGGAATTCAATCATTGAAATTTCTACCTCAATCAGTTTACTTAAGTGCAATTCATACGACGCCCTTAAAATGTTAAGGTCGCTCGAGTGCATTTTTTGTAAAGAATTTGGTGCAAGCTCATATTAATCCCTTTTGAATGGTTAGACAATTTGAAAAGAAAAGCGTATGTCCGACAGTGGATGTAACATAGGCACAATTGGGATGAAGAGAATGAATGGTCGCATATGTGTAATAACCCAAAAGATTTGTATTTATTATAAATAAATTTTAATAATATAATATATAGAAATAATTAAATTTAATGTGTTAATAAAATAAGTATTAATAAGGAGGTGTAAAATGATCATTTTTTCAACTTTGGAAGTTAACAACGAAACTTACGCCATTTGACCGTCTCGTTTTTCTGATTCGCGCTATGTATTAGTTTACACCATTTGGAGCATATATAAAGGAGTCATGGTCGAATTTGCGTAAATTTAAGTGGGTACCAAAATTTTGAATTTAACTTTTAAAGGGCCTTTGTTTTCTCTCCTTCTATATAAGTGAAATTATGTAACACCTTTTCGATTTTGTAGAAACAGGCTCCACTCTTCTTCTTCCTCTTTTCCCTCTTGCATAAAAAAATTGAACGACCATATCTTCTTCGAATCTCAATAAAATCACATGAAATTAGTGGCATCGTAAAGCTAATATAGAGCATTGCATATCTATATCTATTTAGAGATGAAAATCTAAGGCTTGGAGATGCAACAGTCTGAACAACAGAGACTGAAGTAATGAAAGGCGAATTCCATGAGTGATTCATGATTTCCTCTCTATATAATGCAATCTTGATCCTATAAAATGACTTGTAGCCTATATTTAGGGTAGATAATCATTTATAATCACTTAAATTCGGATTAAATAGGGATTTGGGAGGGACTTGATAGAAACAATAAATGAAAAAAAGCTTGTTGCCATCCATTTCTTGTAATTTAATGAATATACAACTTAAATTGATGAACTAAAGTGTTAAACTGGATAAAAATACATAGGATTAGTGATAAGGATATTCTCAAGCAACCAGAGGAGGAAAGGAGGTGACCGAATTCG
Organism: Allium cepa; assembly: GCA_030765085.1. Lineage (NCBI taxonomy): Eukaryota > Viridiplantae > Streptophyta > Magnoliopsida > Asparagales > Amaryllidaceae > Allium > Allium cepa. The sequence continues at coordinate 628,796,624 of CM060941.1, forward strand.
AAACAATGCATATAAAATGTCAGAATCATGATTAAAAATTCAAAGCGACGTTTTGACTGGTACACTAGTCCACCACATCGGTGCATAGGTGGCCTATTTCTGGGCGTAGGTGTAACATGGACCCAAATGAATCTATATATAAAAATGTTTATTGATTCAAGTCTTATCTCTTTTGTTTCTTGTAGATGTATAGAGGTTATTGACGAAGCAATATTCAATGTTATGAATCCAAGTTGAATGTATATGATCGTAATCGTTGTTTGGGATGGATTTGTTTGTTATTTTTGATATGGAAAATGATGCAACATTGACTTGAATGTGTATGAGCATGGGGTGCAAGTAAGCAGCCTAGGATACTGACCCAAGGCACAATTAGGTGAATTGGGTATTGCATTACTCGATTGTAGTGCTTCAACGGACTGGTGGAGGATAGATGGTAAGTGACCCTATAGTGCAAAAGGCAGGTCCAGGGCATTTGTATAATTTGTATACGAGTGCAATATGTGACCCTACTGTGAGAAATGCGGATTACGGATCTTAAGGCTAAGATTAACACTAGAGGGGGGTGAATAGTGTTAATAAAGATTACTAAATCCTTTTAGTTTATGTTAATTTAGACACAAAAGTATGCAATATACAGACACAGATATGATCACAGAAACAATGACAGACGCAGAAATAAAATAAAAGCAGTAAAGGAAAGAACATGTCAGATTTTATACTGGTTCGGAGTTACCCTACATCCAGTCCCGCAACACAAGTACGGATTTCCTTTCAAAAGCAATTGTACAATTACACCCTCGGTTTCAAGGCTACGAGGTACACCCTCCAGAATTTCGATCCTCTAGGTAGAGATACTTGATTTCCGGGCCACAAGTTTACCCAATTGATTTACCAAGGCTACAATCAACCTTTTCCCTTTTGATTGATTTACAAGGCTACAATCACACCTTTTCTCGCTTAATAGATTACAAAGAAGTCTATAACTCTGAATAGCACTGAGAATCTTGTAGAGATGGTGATAGAGAATCAAACTAGAAGTAATCGAGTATGATTCAATGTTGATTTCGGCAGAGGAATGATAAGGATATGTATTAAGAAATGAGGAAGAAGAAGAGGAATGAAAACCAGAAAAATATGATTAAAAATTCGTTGAAACTGGCCCCTATTTATTGAAGAACAATAGCCATGACCATTCATGAAGAGTTATGGCGAATAGACACTTCTTTTGAAATTTGAATTTTTGAATCAAAATGTCACCATGTCGACATGGTCATGTTAGGCATGTCGACATCCCAAAGGATTTTTTGGTGTTTTTGATTTTCTTTGAAAATAACCTTTATCTTATATAAAAACTATTTTAAACTTTATAAATATACTTGACTATAGTTAAAATTCAAAAGTAAATATAAAGAATAATATATATAGATTTTATCAATAATTTTATATTTAAATCTAAGTATAAATATTTAAAAGTTAAATATATTATTTAAAAAGATAGTTTAAAATCAGGAGTAATTTGACTTTGAAAATAAAGATGTTTTTGAGGCTAAAATTATTTAAAATCAGGATCGATGGTTTTGAATCTTTTAAAAGGAAAGTTTTGAAAACATTTTAAAAATAGGATATAATTTTGAAAAATCATTTCGAATAAAAGTTAGCGGATGCAAAACAATGTTCCACTAGATTTTTCGTAGATTCCATCCTACTTAGGGTTCTATCCCTTTCCATTCCACGAATAAATTGGATTTTCAGATGCCGGTGCTTTTCAACGAGTTTTAACAAAAATTCCTAATAATAATAAAAAATACTTATCCTTGAAATCTTGAACTCTTGATAATCTTGATACTCATGAGTTTTCTATCTTGATATTTTATCTTGATATCTTGAATCTCTATACTGTACGGTCTTCATTCTTAGTACCTGCATATACATATATATCTAAACTTATAATGTTAGTACTTATATTTTATAATCTATTCTAAGGTTGTTGTCATCAAAACCATCATCTCATGGACTAACACCTATAATGTACAAGGCGGGTCTAAGGAAGTGGGTCCTATATGTAATTGATGTGACAGTGGATGGTAGATGACCCTATAGTGCATTAAGCGGGTCCAGGGTAGTGAATCTGCATAGACGTGATATGATATGACTAGATGTGTATGGTAGTTTGGTATGACGAGACCAACAAGATATGAGGCGAACGAGCATTAGGCTCATATAATGCTATATCATTAATTTTGTGATATATATGGAGTAAAAGTATGGCTCACTCACCGGAATTATGTCTGACCCACTCCTACTTTTCTTTTTTAATTTATATCTCTTGGTTGTTGGGGTTTGGACAGAAGATGGTATGGAAGACAATGATTTATTGTACATATTTTATTTGATGCAAATACGTGCTGACCTGGATTTGATTATGGGTATGGTTTGGGATTAATTTATATTGTAAAGATATATGTACCTGTGTAGTTAATGCCCCGCTATTACCCCGCTATAACCCCGCTATATCTCATATTGGATTTCCACCGCAACGATTTTTCCATATAGCCCCAAAATATAGCCTTCCCGCTTTAATCCCCGCTATTTCCGCTATATCCCGTTATTCCCGCTATATTTTGCTATTTCTGCTATATCTTCTTTAACAAAATGAATTAAAAATTTCATTTATACATTATAAAAATTATGAAACTAATTTATTTGATTTAATTTCTAATATATTTTCAGAAATGAAAATCTCTAACATTCTACTAAATTCAATTATGTTATATAACAGTTTTACGTTTATTTAAAGTATATTCACACATGTTTTTTGTTTAAAATTATTTATGTATTAATTATAATTCAATTAAATGATAATTTTTCATTTAATTACCATTTATATATTTATAAAAACATTGATGACGAGTTTTATATGCTATTTTAAAGCCATCCACTATATCCTGCCATATCCTCGCTATATCCCCGCCATGACTTTTTGCACTTCAACCGCTTTGAATCTACCGAGCACTTTAACTGCATAGATATGTACTAACAGTTAGACATGTTATAGTGATGTGATATGGTTATGGTCATTGTATTATGTTTTATTTCTTTCTACTATGAAACTTTGAAAGTTATTAGTTAGATCTATCTTTCATCATTTCCGTCATACCCCAATGACTAGTCCTTTTTGGTTCCGGTGTTGACGTTGGTTTAGGCGTTGAACCAGAGGGTTGAGAAGACAAGTTATTTTTTATATATAGCAGCTAAACATACCTTAAGCATAGGCACTAGGAACCTATAGAGGGGGCGTATTTGTATTTTTTATTAAATATATATTATTTAGGAATCGAGTACATATGCACACACCATTTATAGTTCTAGTATTGTTTACTATCTACTGAGGAGTTACTAATGAATCCTATTTTTACAAATAGCCGAAAATGAGTGATTCAGTCGATAATGGAACAGATACCAACACAGCCAATGCTGGTGGAGGAAAAGACCAAGGAAGGGACAAGCACTCGAGTAGATGTACTGGATATTGTCGAAGTTTATATACCAGCATAGTTCAGATGATATATCAAAGCAATGAGCCAAGCAAGTTCCAATCCCATTGAACACATAGCCACCATACCACTATCAACCATGAAGGATTCTAGCCCAAGAATCACCAACTATTGACTTTCCTAAGCTATGTACAGATTTCTCCTGCCTTAATAGTAAGCTTTTTATCAGAAAGGAACCATAACCAGTGACTCTTTTATGGCTTAATAATTGTGAGAAGATTTTCAACATGTTAGGACTTATAGATATTACTAGGAGATAGTTAGCCTCTTGTAATTTACAAGGTGATGCGACATGCTGGTGGGAGGTAGTAACAATAGAGGTAGAAATGGATACTATTACTTAGGGTATTTTCAAGATGAAGCTTGAGAAGAAGTTCTTTTCTAGAGCTGAGAGGGATCTGTCATTGGAGAAAGGTATTCACCTTAAGTAGGGAGAGATGATAGTTGGAGAGTATGTGATTCAGTTCAATAAGTTGGCCAGATCTGTTTTTGAGTTGGTGAATACTTAAGAGAAGAAGGCATTGAAGTTTGCAAATGTTTGAATTCACCTCTAAAGAGCTTGCATTGAATCAGACTCTGTATAGAGCTACATTTGAGGGATTAGTGGAGGCAGCATTACTGAATTCTCTAAATGAAACTTTAGTTAAGGATTAGGTTAAGGAGAGGGCTAGCAACATGGTAGGCGTAGAGGAAATGTACCATAAGGAAAACAAGGTAAAGTGCAAGCGATTACTTGTCATAGATGTCAAAGGTGGGATATGTCACAAAGAACTACAGAAAGAATCTTCTGAAGGGTAGGTTTTATAACTATAACTAGGTGGGACATATATCGAAGGATTGTAAGGTGGCCCCAACTCAACAAAAAGTAAAATACCACAATTGTGATTATTTGGGACATATAAAGTGAATTGCCTGGGTTTGAAGAGTAAAGGTTAAATAGTTAAGGCATATGCTCTAGATTCCATTCTGATCTCTAGTATTACACTACCGTCGGCTCAAGAGAAGGGGAAACATATTATGATGTATGGTGTGTTGATTACATCCAATTCTCATGTTCCTACCCTGTTTGACACTGGTTCATCCTCTTCATTCATTTTTCAAGTGCGTTAGTCGATTGTTTAGCCCTTAAATCTGACATTGTGCATGACTATATTACGGTGTCGAATCCTTATGAGAGACCGACCCATTTATTGATGTTATGTTGTAACTTAAAGTTAGTCATTCATTGTGATGACCCATTATTTTTTAAATTCTAAATTTAATTACAAACATTGTTGAAACATGCTTACAACTAAATTCATACATTAAAGATAGTGGACATGGGTATATAAAATTAAAAATTCTAAAATAATGAAAAAATAGGGAAAACCTCATGGTAGAATTTAAATAGAAACATCATTTCAATAATTAACATTACACAAATTTTGACATTGGATAATTTTTATCTCGATACATTAAACTATTTAATTTACAACCACAACTATATAATTATGAAGCAAGAGATATACCAAATCATATTGTGGGTGTCTCCTATTCTAGATCATTTGTTCCCTTCTTTTCTACCACCTACAAACTTTTAAATACAAAAATACACATATGATAAAGGGGAAAAGTTTCAACTTTGTTTGAACTGTGCCTAACCCTCTACGCTACGGCCATAGGCTTGATAGCGGGAAAACCTCATAGTAGAATTTAAGTAGAAACACCATTTCAATAATTAAATATTACATAAATATTTACATTGGATAATGTTTATCTCGATACATTAAGCCGTTTAATTTACAACCACAACTATACAATCACGAAGCAAGAGATATACCAAATCATACTGTGGGTGTAGCCTATTCTAGATCATTTGTTCTCTTATTTTCTAACCTACAAACTTGTAAATACACAAATACACATATTATAAAGGGGAAATGTTTCAACTTTGTTTAAACCGTGCCTAACCCTCTGGACTAGGCCATAGGCTTGATAGCTATTGTATAGAAAAAACTACCTATATATGTATCCCTTTTTAGAGGATCAAGCCCATGTGGTTATGTTTGCTGCTGTTCCCCTGCATCCAAACACTTATTAATACATAACAACCATAGCCTCTATCGCAAGCAATGCATTCAATAGTAATAGCAGAAGCAGAAAAATAGTTTTCTCCTTATCCTTCATAACATGTCATGACTTGGGGCAATAAAAGAATAAAATATTACCTTCAACACGAACAACATTCAATGTCAACCCAAACCATAAACAAAAAATATCAATGCACAAATATACTTACATACGTCATCATCAATGTAAATATAATCTATCAAATGTGTACTAATCCAACCAATATTACTGACACAACATCAATCATCAAATAACCATAATTAACGACCGATCATTTGTTGGCAATAATGGCAAAACATTGCATACTCATAAAAATGTGATACCATCATCAAACATCCAATATGTATGCGACAATTACAATCATTAATTAATTGCATAATATATTTACATACATTACTGTCTTAAGTGTAAAATTATTTTATTATTGTTGACTACAGAGTTACTTTTATTTATTCATCCAAAAATAATAATAATTCTTTTTAATTGATAGTATACTCTATAAATCTTTTATAGTACTTCCATTTCTCCAAATACTTCTGAACATTGGAATTTAAGTCAAAAATAGCAATCATCATCCAACCACTTTTTAAAATGATATTATTATTGTTTAAAGTCCGTCTCAATTTATAATTAACAATAAAGTTTCCATAAGTGTAATATAATTTTAGTTATATCATAATTATAACTATATAATAAGTTTAATTTGATTCTTCCTCGTTTTATTTCCAATAACTAGAAAATAAATAAATTAACTTCCACTAATGCCAATTCATGTATAATTGATTGATATCCCAAGCAATCGATTCCTCACAATGCTTAAGTAGTTGAACATTCAAATTTTAAATAAAATTCCATAATTAAGATATAGAGAATATATATATATATATATTCTTACACTTTATACACACACATAAACCTCATAAGTGAAAACTCTAGATATAGAATTTGACGCTTATAATCTTATTTGCTAATTTCCTACAATACATGAAATCAATGCACAAACAAACTATATATATATATATATATATATATTCAACAATTAGGATATATATCAATTAAAGCGCAATTAATTGCAAGACTATGCAATTAATCTCCCATAAGATATGGAATTAATACACAAATAATTATATATATATATATATATATATTCAACAATTAGGTTATATTATAAATTAATGGGGAATTAATTACAAATCTATGCATTTAATTCCTTTTAATATCCGAAGTCAACATATAACTGATTGTGTGTCTATATATATATATATATATATGTATATATATATATATATATATTAAACAATCAGGATATATGGAATAAATTTGTCGCATTGAATATACGTATATTTATATATCCATAAGTTCTTATAATTTAAATTGGCGCATAGTTACCAAATTTATATTTCCTTGCACCATATTTACTACACACACATATATAGGAAGTCATACATACATCCATATTTTTCCTTATATAAATATATATGTACATGTATGTGTATATATTAACCATGCATTTTTACTATACCTTTTCTCTTCTTTCCTGCTTACATGAAATCAGTACACAATAAAACCATATATAGAAATTCAACAACTAGGATAAATGTCAATTAATGCGCAATTATATTAGACAATGCAATTAATATCTTATAATATATGAAATTACTACATAACCAATTACACACACACACACATATATATATACACATACATACATATATATTCAACAATTAGGATATTTTATCAATTAATGCACAACTAATTGCTAAAATGCTTAATTAGTTTCTTGCAATATAGAAAATCAATATACAACCAATTATATATATATTAAATAATTAGGATATATGGAATAAATTCATTGCATTGAATATACGTATATTTATACATCAATAATTTCATACAATTTAAATTGGCACATAGTTACAAAATTTATATGTCCCTTATATCCCATTTACTACACACGTATATAAGCACATACGTACATAATTTTCCTTATATATGAATACACACACACACACATATATATATATATGTACATGTGTGTGTATAAGTTGACCATACATTTTTACTATACCCTTTCTTTTCTTTCCCGTCTCATATATATATATATATATATATATATATATATATATATATATACATACATACATACATACATACATATATATATATATGTTTATATGTATGTATGTATGTAAGTAAGTATGTATATGTTAGTATGTATACATACACATAGACATATTTACATACATGTATCCCTCTCTAGATATGTATCCTTTTGTTTGGATTTCGTAAAAATTCAAAAATGTGTTGCTAGACTGGATTGAACTCATGACCTCTTCAAGTGAAGTTTAATCTCTTAACCAACAATGCTAAACATACTTTTTTATAAAATTAGGACATAAATTATTGTTCGTAAGTGCAAATCTTTTAGACTCACAAAGTTTAATCCATTAAATTTATATACCAAACCGACCTACTTGGAAAGACCTTCGTAACGGTATAAACATGATGTCTAATTTATTCTTTTATTAAAAAATTCATTTTTAATTAATTTGATATTAAAAGCGTCAAATTTTCATGTCATTACATTTGTGGTTTGGAGTTCCATAATAATTCATATGTAATAAACTTTTCGGGGTATGGGTTGATTTTGTGAATGGATTGGATGTCCCGCTATAGGGTAGAATATCATTGTGATGGAAGGATGTTTTGACCTAGGAAGGGCAAAGGACTTGATTTGATTCTACGTTGTGAGGCTGATATTTCTTTTATAGAGGTCTATTTATATTCATTCAGCTTGTCGCAAGAATAGCTATCATTTATACATACAATGAAGGATCATCCAAATGTATTCGAAGAAGTTTATGATATTCATCCTCCAAAAGAAATTGATTTTTTGATTAATCTCGAGAAAGACGCAAGGTCGGTAGTGATGCCTCTTAGGCATTTGGCTTTGAAGTAAAGAAGAGAGTTGAATAAACATGTTTTGAAATTGCTGCAGAAAGGGTTCATTCGGAGGAGTATCTCAAAATAGGGAGTGCCTATTATTTTCACTACTAAGGTAGACCATTCCCTTAGGTTATGCATTGACTATCGAGAATTGAATAAGCTAACGAGGAAAATTTGCTATCCATTGCCTCAGACTGTCGACCTAGCTTGATTTGGAAATTGGGTTTCATCGGTTAAGAGTAGCTGAAGATAGTATCTCGAAGGTCGCTTTCCATACATCTGATGGATTGTTTGAGTGGTTGGTTATGTTGTTTGGGCTGACTAATGCTCTGACTTATTTTGTGGATTTGATGAGTAGGGTATTCTAGGAGCAATGAACAGGTTGTGGTCTTCGTGGATATCTATTCTAAGTGAGGAGGAGCATGAGATTCATTTAAGAGAAGTAATGTATGTCTTGAGGAGGAATTTGTTGAAGGCTAAGTTTTCTAAATATCAATTCTAGAAGAAGGAAGTTCGTTTCCTTAGGGACGTGATCAGTAGATGGATAGGAAGTAGACCCAAGGAAATTAACTACAGTTAGAGATTGAAAGACGGTGAAGAATGCTTTAGAGGTCTATAATTTTTTGGGTTTAGATGGATTCTATCAAAAGTTTATTAAGGATTTTGCAAAGATATCAGTACCCTAACACGTTTAACTAAATAGAATCTGACTTATACTTAGAGTTTAAAGTATGAAGTAGCATTTGTTAAGTTGAAGGGGCTATTGACGAGTGCTCCAGTTTTGGTTATTCCTAAAGGTACCAAACCTTTCACCATGTATGTCGATGCATGTAGTACTACTCTTATGTTGTCCTTATATAAGAAGGGAAGGTAGTGGCGTACATGAATCAGTAGCTTAAGAATTAGAAGAGGAGCTACCTAATGCATGATCTTAAGCTAGTTGCTATTGTATTCACGTTGAAGTGGTGGAGGAATTTTTTAGTAGTGAGAGATTTAAGTTATATATGGACCATAAATCACTCAAGTACCTGATCTCTCAGAAGGATTTGAATTTAAGATAGCAGCGATGGATAGATTTCTTATCATCACACGACTTTGGGATTTCTTATAATCCAGCAAAGAGAAACATAGTTGCTGCTGCTTTGAGTAGAGATGTATGTGGAGATGAATAGTATGCTGCTGAGTGGAAGAATTTGGAGTTTATATCAAAATTTGATTTCTAGCTTCGATTGAAGTATGCACTTGGGTTATCAGTAGTGATGGACGTTAGACTGCACTGATAGATCGTGTTTGGTTAATTAAGGGCAGGGCACATCATTGGTTAATATCATTGAGATGTTAGGATAGGGTAAATGGTCAAGCCATTTGGACTGTTACTCCAAAGACCAAAAGGTTCGATTGAGAAGAGATAGGAGGGTATGTGTACTGCAAATTAATGAGTTGTAGAGGAAGTCTTGGGTAAGTTTCTCTATGACTATTCGTTCAGGAGAAGATAAGATGTATTTGTATGTAAAGAGGATATATTTGGCCAAGGATAAAGAGGAAGTTAGCTGAATATATACCAAAGTGTATGATGTGCCAAAGGATAAAGATGGTATAGAAGAAACCGAGGGGGCAATTATTTTCATTAGGTATGCCACAATGGAAGTTGGAGTGCGTATCCATGTATTTTATCGATGGATTACCTCGGAGTAGCATAAGAAATGAAGGCATATGGGTTATAGTAGATCGTCTCATGAAAAGCGTGCATTATATTTCGGTGAAGAGTACGAGAATAGAAATGACATTAGCGACATGATATGTGAAAGAAGTGGTATGACTACATGGATTTCCAAATAGTATAGCGCGACCAAGGTCCATTTTAATGAGTGAATTCTAGAGGAGTCTATTGGAGACGTTAAAGATCGAGTTGAATTTGAGCAGAACATATCACCCATAAACAAATCGATAAGCTAAGAGAGTAAACCGAGTGTTAAAATTATTTTTAAGGGTTTGCATATTGGATTTTGGAGGATATTGGGATGAGTATTTAACCTTAGTGAAATTTTCTTACAATTACAGTTACCGGACTAGTGTAGGCATGACACCGTTCAAAGCATTGTTCAAAAGGCCGTGCAATTCACCTTCATGTTGATGGGAGTCCATGGATAAGACTACTTTAGGTCTTGAGAACTTAAGGATACCGTGAAGAAGGTGGAGTCTATAAGGAAGAGGTTGAAAGCTGCACAAAATGGGTAAAAGCTGTGTGTTGATAAAAGGAGTAAGCATTCGAAATTTGAGGTAGGAAATTTGGTGTTTGTGAAGGTTTAGTGGTTGAAGAGGGTGGTAAGGTTCGAAAGTTCAGGAAAATCGGCACCTAGATTTATTAGCCCATTTCAAGAGTTGGAGAGGATAGGGAATTTGGCATAGACAGTGGAGCTTCCGAAGAAGATGGCGGGAGTCCATAACATATACCATGTGTCACATTTGCAAAGAGGACTGTAGTTGCACCAAGTCAATTAGAGTGGAGTTGGAACTTGAGCCGAGCTCATCCTGTAGTCTAACGTATATTGTGGAATATATGGTGAAGGACTTGGGATAAAGTGGTAAAGTTGGTTTGAGTCCAATGGGGAACGATTCGGTAAAGAGTATATGGGATCCTGAAGAGAATACGACGGCAACTCATCCTCAACCTTTTTCCAGTACGTTTCCTAATTTAATTTGATTTCTTTAGATTGGATTATTCTAGGATTAGGATTGAATGTTTTGGATGATTTGATTGCTAGAATGAATATTGTTGGATTTGCATTCATATAGAAATATATGCTTATATTACATCGTTATGGATTCATGCCGGATAGTTCCTCTTATTGCATTCATATAGTTCGCATTAACTGCATTTCTGCATGGTAGATATAGAAACCAAAAGTTCATGGAATCATTCATAACTATATGTTTCTTATACATAATTTTAATAATTGGTTTAAATATATCTATTGAATGCTTATTTTTTTACTTGGCTAATATATGTTTGACGAATAATATGAGCAATATATTACATTTTCCATTCCTTACAAATTCCAAGGATGAAATTATTTTAAAGGGGAAAGAATGTAGTAATCCGAAAATCTTGTATTTATTATAATTAAATATTAATAATATAATAGGATGGAAATAATTAAATTAAATTTGTTAATAAAATAAATATTAAATAAGGAGGAGAAAAATGGTCATTTCTCCAACTTTGAAATTTGACAATGAAACCAGCACCACTATGACCCTCTTGTTTTCTGATTTGCATAGTATATTGGTTTATCTCATTTGCGACCGTCTTGTTTAGAGCTGAGTGGGAACCAAAAGTTTAAATTTAAATTTAAACGGTTTATTATGTTTTCCTCTTTCTACATAAATGAAATCATATAACTCGTTTTTAGTTTTTTAGAAACCTGCACCATTTTTCTTCTTCCTCTTTCCCTCTTGCACATTCAACTGACCATACCTTGCTCGATCGCAATGAAATCACATGAAATTTGCAGCATTGCAAAACTAATGGAGAGGGTACTAACTATAGTGATTTGGAGATGAAAATCTCAGGCTTGGAGATGTAGCAGTCCGGACAGCGGAGACTCAAGCACTAAAGGGCGTGTTCGATGAGTGTTTCGTGGTTTCCTATCCATGTTATGTAATTATGATCCTATAACAAAGATTTGCAGTCTATACTAGTGTAGGTAATCGTTTATAATCAATTAGATTTGGATTAAATAGGGGTTTGGGAGGATTTGATAGAAATAGTAAACTAAACTATAGTTTTCACCTATTTCTTGTAATTTAATAATACACCACTTAAATTGATGAATTAAAGTGTAAAGCTGGTCATCAATATAGGATTAGGTGCTCAGCATGTTCTAAAGTGACCACGGGCAGAATAAAGATGACTAGAGGTTAAACGACGCACAAGAGATGTTAGAATCGCGAACGGAAATTCAAAAATACATTTTCAATGGTACATTGGTCCACCCTGTCGGTGCACCGGTAGCTTGTTTCTAGGTGCAAGTTGAACATGGACCCAGATGGACCTATATATAAAAATGTTTATCGATTTGAATCTTGTCTCTTTTATTTCTTAAAGACGTGTAGAAGCTATTGACGAGACAAGAGGCGACATTGCAAATCCAAGTTGAATGTATATGATGGTGATTATTGTTTAAGATGGATTTGTATGTTATTCATCATATGGAAAATGATGCGATGTTGACTTGAATGTGTATGAGCCTATGGCGCAAATAGGTGGCCCAAGATAGGGACTTGTGACACAAGTTGGTGATCTGGGTACCCCTGTAATGCTTCAGTGGACCACTATAGAGAATGGATGTTGAGTGACTCTATAGTGCAAGAGATAGGTCCAGGGCATGAGTCCAATTTATATATGAGGACAATAGGTGACCCTGTAGTGCATGAGGCGGGTCCAGGGAAGTGAGTCCTATATGCGATTGGCATGACTGTGGACAACGGGCGACCATACAGTGCACGAGATAGGTCCTTGGAAGTGAGTCAGCACAATTGTGATATAATATAACTGGATGTATACGGCAGTTAGGTATGATGAGACCAGCAGGATGTGAGGTGACTGAACGTTAGACGCACATCATGCTATAGTAATATTTTTGTAGTATATTTAGAGTAAAGTGTGACTCACTCACAAGATTTATCTCTGACCCACTTCTTTTTTTCCTCTTTATTTATATATTTAGGTTGTTGGAGTTTGCAGATGAGATGGTATGAAAGTTAGGGATTTATTTGTATATATTGTATATGATGTAAATAAGTGTTGTGACATTGATTTGATTATTTGCATGGTTTGGGTTTAATTTATGTGTACTTATATATGTATATGATAGTTATGGTGATGTATTATAATTATAGTCATTGTATATATTTTATTTCCTTCTATTGTGAGACTCTGAAAGTTATTGATTAGATATGTGTTTGATTATTTTTATCACACCCCAATGACTCATCATTTCCTATTCTTAGGGTGTTGGTGTTGGCCTGGGTGTTCAACCTGGTTGTCAAAACGGAAGGTTGTTACAATCTGCTTTATGAAGAAATATCAAAAACAGGAAGAGAATAATATGCTAGTAGATATTTAATATGGAATGAGAAATCTGATTTACATTTCAAGTGTATTATTATAGTTCTATAAGTGTTATTTCTTTAAGTTTAAGATATTTGATCCGAAGCTCTCGACTATAAATTAATTACAACAGATGAAATAAATATCCTATGTTAAGTGGTCGAATGGAGCTTTGCATCTTATGCATCGTAATATTGTTGGTGGAAATAGTGGGAGCGTAACATATGCCACTTATTGGTAGATGCATCAAATTACAAAAGCTTTCCTTCGAATATATAAAAGTATTATTTATGAAATAATAACTAATTTTAGTATTGGCTAAAATTAGATGTTGTTTCATTTTAATATGAATATTAAGTAAATCTATTATGGTAATGATATTTGTTTTCACAACCATGGCTATGCATTAGCAATATAAAATATAGGAGTGTCTAAAAAATTTCTTCAATTATTTTGAAATTACGGATCAAGCCATATTTTTGGGAAATAATTATTTAATAATATGATAATATGACAATGAATCACGTGATACTCATGAAATGTATCTCCAAAGATTATAGGCAAAGCACCCATTCAGTGGTAGACAAAAGAGTTAATGAACTCGTTAGATTAGTCATATATAAGTATCATGTCCACGGTCTAACGGTACCAAAACGTATCCACTTAATTCGTTAAATTTGCTAATAACTTATCTAATAGATGAACATGTGAATTTGATATACAACAAGTATATCTATCTTATGTTCATTGAATATAAAATGCAACTAAAAAACAATGTATAAAGGAAATAAACAATTTAATTTGATCAAATATGTGAGTATATTAGAAAGAGTTCCCAGAGTATCTAAAACAACCAAACTCATAGTCAATCATCCCCATGGTACATGTATCATAAGGAGTAATAGAATTTCGTTGGATGTAGAATGATTGATGATGAGTCAAGTTGAGTTAACTTCTTTCTGTAAGGATATATACTTAAGTGTAAGCACATACCTTAAATCTAGTTTCATCTAAAATCTTAGTTTGCAAAATCATATAAGAAATAATTAATAAGAAATCCTAACCTTGAATAGCTCAAGATATGTGGTTGACTAATTTATGATATGAACGTGAGTTTCGTAAACTCAGAACTAATTTATTTTATGTAAGTATAAAGGCATTTCATAAATAAAAAATTACTGCCTATTCCATCGCATCGAAAAATGGTTTTCCTTTTAAGGAATAAAACATTATATGGGTGGAAAGGCTACACATAAGATTTGCTTGTAAGGAACCTTGTGTGGATTACCCCAAAGGGGTTTAGGATGAATCAATAATAGAAATTAGTGGAAGCACACTGGACATGGATACGATCCAAAAACTCTAACAGGGAAGCCGATTATAAAAGATGAAACAAAATTAACTAAGCCATAAACAAACACAACTCATTAGAATGTTTAATAAGATTTCTTGTACATAAAGAGAAAATATGAGTTTATTATATATGTTGAGAAAAGAATTATTAGTGATAACAGTTTCTTTGGTTGTTAATAAACCATAAAGAGAATAGACCCTACCATATGGCATGATGCTTTAAATCCAAACTAGATTCTAAGCACAGTATAAAAATATGATTTTACAGTGTACTCAATGGAATATGATCCATCAGTCATAAGAGCATTTTTTAAAATAAGACTAATCCAGTTGAAATATGGAAAAGCAACACTAATGAGAATAACCTTGTAATTTCAACTATGGAAATTTGTGTAACAAATTCGTCAATCAATGTGCTTGAGTTAATTCATATTCTATTCACAAAATATTGCCTAATACGATAGTTTTTGTACCACTTTGTTTAAATGAAAATTCTGAATAATGATTTAGAATATATAATTTGCACGTAATAATTAAAATGTCTTGAAGTCAACAGGAGCAGTAACTAAGTTTGTAATTATTCGGTAGAATTTTAGAATTGAAAATTTAATATCATTCGACAAGCATCAAAATAGAGAAAATGTTTTGATACAGAAACCTAAAAGTTTGGATTTCATTCAAAATGCAGAGGAAGCATGTGCCTGTAAGAAAGAATGTTAAAAGCTACTAAAATATTTCTACAACTATGAGCAAACAATATACTACCGATTATTAACGATTTATCCATGTCAAAATCATTTTTTATTTGGTTGTTTAACCCTCGATATTGGATTTGAAAATAAAATCTTTTATGATTAGTATAAAAAGATGTTGGGATTGTCCCAAACAAGATATGAAGACACCATTTTAAATGTTTAATATGGCTATGAGGTCGACTCCTTATACATCAACAAAAGGAATTATCATATATGTTATACTATCTGCTACATCAGAATTTGCTTATGTAATTGGTGCATTGAGTGAGTAACAAATCGGAATCTAGGTCACTAAATTGTAGTTAAGAGTAATCTCAGGTATATATGAAGTACGAGAGAATTATTTATAGAAAGGACGAACTACTTATGACAGAGTATTTGGAGTAAAATTTCATAAGCAATATTGAATATAGCATGTCATCCTAAATTCATATTCAACATTAGTTAAGGAGATTTGAGTTGGAAATGTTTCAACTAAGAGGTGATGTCTGATTCCACCAAAAAGACAGAGTACATCGCCTTAAGTAGCTTCGAAATAAAAGTAGTACACATATATGCACAAATTTATAACTACGCTATGATGATTCCAAATGTCGAGAATCCCATGACATTGTTTGCATAAACGATGTTGTGGGACATATCGTGAAAGAACCTGGGCTCACAAAATGTCCAAACATATGCGCTATAAAATTTACATGACAAAAGCATTTTATTCAACGATGGAGAAATGTTGGTTGATAGAGTAGACAATAAAACAATATATCAGATCCATTTACTAAAGGTGTAACACACCATAATTAATAATTAATTAAATAAGGAATTTTTTATTTGAATAAAGAAATTAAATATAGGGTAAATATTCGTAGACGTTTATTTACTCATTGTAAATGTGTGGATCAAGTGATACTAGGCAACTCACTAATTATCTATTTAAGATAATAAGGAAATAAATTAATATGGCCCTAAATGGTTTTGGGCTATAGAACTTTTCGATAAAGCTAATAAACCGATATGATTTAATTAAGAGTTGAGAAATTAAGAAAACGGTTAAGGTGTGACGTTTTGGACAGAGGTTTTAAATGTCATGGGTTTGAGCCCCCGAGACATCAAAAAGAGGTCTCTGCTTGAATAGAGTATCACTATTGGAAAAATAATTTATAGAAACAAATCATTATTAATTTTACTATAGATTACTGGGAACAAGTTAAGTAATTTCCAAAAGGGAATATGTATGATCGAATGATTATAATATGGGGCGGAGGGTAACTATGTGTTGTTAGGTGATACGAATATTGGGGTAGGGGACATAATCCACATTTTAGACTAAATGTGTTAGCAAAGTAATAAATAATGGTCAGAAAAGACTAACTCAAACAAATCAGAAGTTAACATATGAAAAGTTAGTGGCAGATGCACAAAAGTGGTTCCTAGTGTGTACTAAAGGGCAGTCCTGAAGGAGGCGGAGCCACAAAAAAGTAAGTAAACTGGAACTTCAAGTAGAAGGGAAAGAAAAGCTAAGTACACTAAAGGTGCTAATTGAGGGCCGAAGGCCGTCGATGGTTAAGTAGGAATTATGGGTAAAGGAGGTGACTTTGAGAATTAAATAATTAACAAAAGTCATTAAAGATAAACAATGATAGGCTTTCCCAAAGGTGGTGAGGGTAATAATTATTGAAGGTATTATGACTATCGAAATAACGTATAAACCAAAATAAGTAACTTCTAGATAGAAATGTAAGCTAAGGCTCAAAGGCCGAAACTAATACTTAAAAGGGGATTTTCACTTCAAGGGTTTATTTGTGCAGGACAATAAGTTTTAAGGACACTACTTTCGAAAAATTAGTTTTAAGGACATTTTACAGGAAAAAGATAAAAGAATTTATCATTTTCAGTTCTACAGAAATAATGATAAAAGGATTTATCATTTTTCTGTATAACTTAAAAAGATAAATGAATTTATCATTATGCAATAAATTGTCCTTAAAACTAATTATTCAAAAGTGTTGTCATTAAAACTTATTACCCTTCAAATAGAAGCCCTTCAACCAAATTTCCACTACTTAAAACATTGACGATAATGCAATAAGTGATATGGTTAACCAAAATACAGTTAGAAAAATGGTTAGGTTAACAAAATAGATAAAAAGAAAAGCCTAACGGGGATAGTTAGGTATTGGGTTCGGAAGGAATAAGGTGTTTGTGGAATCTAAAACCAAAAGTGAAGGAATAAGGCCTATGTGGCATCCGATGCTGAACGTGAAGTATGTGTAAGGTCTATATGGCATTTGAAATATAGAAACATGGGTGTAAGTCCTAACGGGTAACCACTTAGGCAAGAAAGTAATTGGTGCAAGGACTACATGGCAACCAAGGGAATCAATTACATGTAAGGCCCATGGAATCCGAAACACGAAAGCAAAAAAGACATGAGGCCAAGGGTGGTAGCCGAAGTGCGATAGGAGAAAGTCTAAGGCCTAGGTGCAACTGAGGCCGTGACTATATTAGTTTGTAAATCATGAAGGTATAAGGCCTTATTCCTACCAAATGATAAGACTTCAATGATTTAGGTATGTATGTATTTGTCATTTCAAAAAAAAAGTATATGTATCAGCGGCAGAAATATGCAAGGCCTTAGGGGCAGTCGAGGATAGGGTATTTCGGTTATATTGAAATACTATGATATTTCCATGAAACGAATTGAGAGGTTACTTTTGGTTATGGCATCACATTATTGCTCTGTTATTTAATCAATGTACCAGTAACTTTGGTTTAATTGTGAATAGGAAAATTTATTGGTTTGGTATTGTAAAGGTGAAACTAGTCCTGCGTATTATTGGGAAGTGTGGTTATTCCCTACATTTTTAAGAAATTAATATCGGTATATTTATGTATTGATTAGTTTATCAATAGGAGATGACACAAAGGACTTTAACCTGTTAAAAAAATGGTGCATAGGAAAGTATGTGTAATTGAGTCTTGAAATCTTTGTAATAAACTAAGGATATAAGTTACCTTGTCATCAAGCAAGATGATTAAGGCCATTGGGATGCTGCATTGACCAACTTAGCATCAGGAAGGATGTGAGTTTGTGCATGGCATGTTTATGCCCAAAGTTCTTAATGTGCTAGGCTAATAGAGGTGAAGTCCTAGGCAATGTGCACATAGAGTTCAAGTGGTATAACATTGACCTAATAATTTTTAAATTCATGGTTGTAGTGCTTCTGGTAGGCCAAGGATACGAGTTTGTGTCATGCCTGAGATGTTTTAGTTGGTTGATATGATATTTATGAGATTATAGTTTGGCTGTTAGGATATATTTATGTATGCATTTTTAGCAAAAATGGTTCTGCATTTTATATAGTTGAATGACGAAAGCTAACCTTTATAAAGCTAGTATGTAGAAGTTCATGCAAGTTAATTATGCTTTAACACTAGAAATTTTTACAAGTATAATTGTAAACCTGAAGTATAATAGCAATTGCAATGTTGAATGCACCATCTAGTTATGAAATCACCGGCATGTATTTGAAAATAAGTTTTTACTAGGCATTTACATCTAATCTTTATGTCAAATATTAAGTGAATACTTGTACCAGACCCTTAAGTATGACCTACTTGATTGCTTGCATCATTTGGGTGTCTCATACATGTGGGGTAGCTCGGGGATTGATACAGGAAATGAAGGAGCTAAATGTTAACATTCAGTGAAGAAAATGCAGAAGTAGGAGTTCTCAAATATAGTTAGTTATAATATGAATCAAAGCTCTTAATATGAGCCATCATCTACTTATGCCCGGAATGTAATAGAGCATCAAAGTTTATTGTTGGTTAGAATTGGTGAAAAACAATGTATTAAAGCTGCAATTGTCAGAAATGAATGGGTGTAAAATGACGTAAGAATTAAATGTTCAATGTTTTGTAGCTGAAATGATCTAAATATTTAGTGAGTTATTTAGTGGCAAATGTCTTTTTGAAATGAGTAAATTTAATATGAAGTGTATATTTACTTTGTGCTATCAATTTCACTAAATTCAAACATGGTGAGTAAAACTAATATTTATGCACTGCCCTTGCTGAGTGTTGCAGTGTTAACTCAAGAAAAATTGATACAAAATGGTTTCTAAAAATTATCATACTAGCTTCTAACATGTATATATATTTACTTACCTTTTCTGAATTCATAAACAAGCAAATAAATATGTGCAAGACAATGTGAACTAGAAGGCTGTTATCCTGTAGTGCATGAAGTAGAAGGTAGTGGAACACCACGTGCTTTTAGTAAAGGTAGTGTTATATATTTATATGAATGGAGCTAAAAACTTACAAAAGATAGAAAAAATATTTTATGCAATGGAAAGTACAAGTGCTGCCATGTGAGTTATTTTTAGGGTTTGGCTTAAATAAATAAATTATGCTGATTTGTTTACTATATCTTTACTTTTATTAAAGATATATATATATATATATATATATATATAAACATAAGCTTAGAAACATAACTGTCTTTGTTGTGCTTGTAGATTAGTTTATTTTAACTAATCAAATAACTTTTGCTTAAGTAAATTCCGCAAATGCTAGCAAAAGAGATCTATATATCATCACATATATGGATTAAATATTAGTTTTAGTATCCTGATATTTCATAACAGTCAGAATTTGATCTTGGAACTAAAAGAAATTTTTTTGAGAGCAAGTGACCTTGGATACATTTTAATGTATGTCAATGTGTTTGCTTTATTTTTGTGTGAAATTTTTTGGGTCACTTCAGATAGCTCGATTAATTTTGAGAAAACTAATCAAAGGAATGAGATGATTCCATAGTTGACTCCAAGTGTAAGTGGACGATTGAGAGAGTTAGTGGTATGCCCCATGGGCTATTATGTAATTTATTACATATATCTGACTCTAAAATCATCGTAACGAAGGTGGTTGTTTTCTGTTATATTTTTTGTCATATTGTGATATAATCAGATAATCAATTGTCTGTATATTGTTTTAAAAAATCCTTAAACAAAATGTTATGCCATTGTAGTAGCAACCATGAGTAATTAATCACACAATAAAATATTATTTTATTTTAAATATTCTCGATCAAGATGTCTCAAGAAAAGGATGTTGATTCAACCATTGAGACCAGAGTGCTTAACGCTTCCAAATATTAAACAATGTATTACCTATAGTGCTGAAGGCATCAATGGCTTACATACTCGTAGTTATTGTATAACTATGGAATGACTCATCTAAGAGTTTCCTATTGGTTAATAACAACTAGATCAAAAAGGAAATCCCAATGTGACAATGTTGCACAGTTACTTCGACTTGAGAATACTGTGAAACTCCAATGTGCATACTTGAAATGTTCTCCCTGCCTATGTAGTGGCTATAAACGGTAATAACAGCAACTGACCTTGTGGCTATCCTCTTGAATTCTCAAGCCAATCCTCCTTGGGACATATAGGAGCAAGGAACAAAGTTTCATCACAGTTCACAATGTGAGAACCCCTATCACGCAACAACCAGCTTTGATACCAAGTGTTAAGCCCCACTATTCTTGATGTCTAAGATTAATGTCAATGCCATCAACTAATGCTTGATCATTAATTTTAAACATTTAAAATAGTGAGTCGTTAGGTGAATAAAAAAACTGAAATGTAAAACAATCCGAGAAAACCTCAAAGTAGAAATATATTCATAAATATTTAACACATAACATTTTTTTACAATGACCACTATCATAAAAGGATTATCCACTATTCATTTATATTAACATTACATAAAAGATAATTTAATATGTTAAACAACCACGACAACTCCATAAAAGCCTATTAAATGCATTAAACCAGTTGGGATATGGAGCAAACTTACTCTCTCCTTTCTCATTTCCTTTACCTGTAAACCTTATAACAATAGTACGAAAGAAAAGGGAAAAAGTTATCAAGTAGTTTGGACAGTGGCTAATTCAACGCATCTCGGTCCAACCTTAAGGGTTCTGGTGGCTGTTGCGTAGGAAAAGACCGCTTACGTAACCTTTTAGGATGAAGCGTACATAGTTCTATTTCATGCTCTTCTCTTGCATCCAAATACTTGTTAGTAGATAACAACTATAACATCCATGCAAGCAGTGCAACTAATGTATAATGATCCTAACTCGACCTTCGAATATGGGCACCGAATACGACACTCATATTCAAATGTCGCAGATTCAAATGTCAAATCCGAGTCGCCGAAGCTTATAACACAATTAAGTATAATAACACAGCGGAAGAAAGAGAATAATACATTGATACAATATCTGATATAATAATCAATATACAATGAATATCAATATACATCAGAGATATGATACAATAAAATAGCAGCGGAAAAGAAAATAGATAACATCAGCAGCGGAACAACTAACTCCAGATAGCCTTCAAAAGAGAACTCCAGCAGCAACTCGAACCAACATCATGATACATTAAGACAAGCAAGTCTCGTCCGCATCCAAAGACTGAACTAGCTCCATACTAAACCTAACTATCTAAAAAATCCAACTCTAGACTGCCCGTGTGAAAATTTTTGAGCACCCAGAGTTTAGGAAAGAAAAAACAAACTGCAGGTCAGTCATGAGACTGGTATGAGTAACAAAAACAGTTTATCTTTTAAAACAACAAAGAAATATTTTAAATTAGATTCGTAATGCTTTTAGAAAATGAGACTGCCATAAGGCCTCCCGCACACACACAAAATGCAAACGCAGAATCGGAGGAGATTTCTCCTTATGATAGTCAAACATGCTTGATACGCGAATTTCTTTGATATTATTACTATAAGTGCAAAGTGCAGAAAGCATTTCGAAAGTATAATATAAATCTTAGCCAACATAGACATTTCGAATTATGCCTACTATAGCTACCATCCAAACAGTGGGGCGCCACCATAAGTAAATGGCAGGTTCTTCAACTAAAACCGTACATGGTTTCGTATTGGGAATTGGATTTCCAATAAATGGTCAGGCCACGGAACTTCCCTTTGCCACATGGGCATGCCTCTGGAAGGACGCCCCAAGAACCTAACCGGATCTCTGCCAACACAAGGCCGGTTACCCCTAACTGGGTAACTACTAACACGAGTATGCCATCCTCCTGTCGTAACCAACCTTTCTCCGGGGCCCCAACAACAATCACAAAGTAAGATATATATATATATATATATATATGTATATATATGTATGTATGTATGTATGTATGTATGTATGTGTATATATATATATATATATCTATGTATATTTGCGATATCCACATAAGTTAAGTATCTGGGCTCCATACCATGATACCACTTCTATCCAGAAGGAAATGACATACCCTCAGAGGGCTCTACCCTCAAATAACCTTGCCGCATCTTTCCTATTTCGACCATTTTCGGGATGCGAGGCCCGATGAAGTCTCGTCCACAAAGCTATGCTTTTCACAAAAGCTATGCTTTGATCACAAATGATCAGCAGCACTTAGCATGCCAAATTACCAAGTTGGGACTATATTACTGATAACCTTCAACTACATAACCTCTGAGCTCGTACGTCTTAAAGAAGGGTGTTAAGCTAAGAGAATAAATCCTCCGCCACCAATGGAAATGTATTTGAAAGAAATCTGCTTTATAAATGTAATGTAAAATATACAATCCATACAAGTCTGTTCTGGGTTTCGAACAGAACCGAAGACACTTCCGAAGAAATCCTTGCAAATCCGGATAATCCCTAATCACGTCCAGACTTTCCATCACATATAGAGTCTCTATATCGGGGACCGGTCGATGCAAAGACATTCGACGAGTTATCCTTTCGCTTTCGAAAATATCCGGTCTTCACCACCAGTCTTCAAATGCTATCCATAACGTCGAATCACATATCCGAAATGGGTTGTACGACACAAAGGTCATTTCCCGGCTAAACCGAATAGTGAGCGCAACATTTAAAACATACGGATATGGGACTTCAATTAAGTCACAACTTATTACCCAAAACTTTCTTTCAAATGGTTTAAAAAAATTACTATTTCCAACTCTTGAAACAAAAAGATTTAATTCACAAAGTTCCCTCAGATTTCACAAAGATCCATTCATAGATTTCAAAAACAATTTCCATTCCAATTTGGATTAACTCATCCAATCTTCAAGTTAAGGATTTAACTTATAGCCTTCAAACCAGTTTTCATAACTTGGAAAATCATTTTTCATTTTAATTTGAAATCCCTTTAACACAAATCGAAAGTTCATTATTTATGTGAAAGCTTTTATTATTTGAAAACAAATAGTTTTCATTTCAAAAAGATCCAACTATATTTGCACGAGTTAAAGCCTTTGAATATAAATTCAAATTTCCAAATCAATACATTTAAAAATGGTTTAACCCATATAGACTCATTTATAAGTTGAATATCCTTTTTAAACCCTAGTTTCCAAATCATATAATACAATTTCAAATATTGAATTCAAATTTAAATCAAAATATTTAAATTTCAAAACTCAATGGAGTTATTCAAAATAAATTTCATCTTTGAAATTCCATTTCAAAATCTTTTCACTTTAAACCCAATCCATTTCCAAAACATTTGAATTCAAATTGTCTATTTAAAAATCGTTTCAAAAAATCTGTGACTTAATCGATTTTCTCGTGAAATCCATATTTGTGTGTGTATGGTGTGGTCCAGGGGTTTAACACAATAGTGCAACATCATTCAATCATCACAGATTAAAACAAAGAAATATAGTTGATAAGCGATATAACTATAACGCTTATCGCTCATTCACATAACACAGATATGTATATAACCGATAATAAATCACATCTCAGATAATTAATTACATTACAGATCACAACGTAAATCAGGATATATCACGAGCATCATATATCAGGGATATCAGACAATTAAATCATTCTGTCAAGTCCAAACATTCACAAGTAAAATTTATTAGTTAACAGATTTATTTAATCCTTTATTAGTTAATCTTTTATTATTTACTAATCAATCTTGATTAATGAACCAATTAACCTTCAATTATTTAAATTATCTTAATTAATCACAATTATTAATTAACCCTTTAATTAATAAGTTCAACTAACCCCTTAATTAATAACAAATATTTATACCCAAATTACTGATTACCATTTAATTAATTACATTCGGTGATCATCTATAAATTACCTTTCTAAGTAATTATATTTTCCAAATTGTCAAATGGTTGTTCTAGATTAATTATTCTATTTTTTGTCAAATTAATCACATTGATTATTTATTTAAATAATCTTAGTTAAAAATCTTTATTAATTATTTAATTTCTTTAATCACTTTTCTAAAGAAATTTACTTACATAATCATTATTGATGATAAATTGATAAATCACTAAGAACTCATTAATTAATGGATTATAAATCATTAATCTTCACAAATTAAAGTAAACTCATCCATATTTAGGATTTAATTGTTATTTGCAATATGTTGAAACATTTATTTCAAATTTCCTTTTTAATAAAGTTTAAAGCAAATTTTCCAATATTTTTATGTGAAAATAACAATTGGTTATAAAGGAAAATTTTAAAGGGTTTAAAATCACTTTTCTTTTTAAATTTAACATATTTAAAATTTACTTCAACACTTAAGTTATAAATCTTAATTAATTTCAAAATCTGGAAATCTGGTTTAAAAATTTATTTCAGGTTTAAACTTTTAACTTTCATCTTGTTTAAATCTTCCATCTACAATTTCTAAATTCATTTTAAATTTCAAATTACTTTCAATACCCTTAACTACTTTTAAGTTATTAAACAATTTGGATTTAAAATTTTATTTATGCCTAAACTGAATTCAAATCCAAACTTGAATTACATTTACTTCTTAGATTTAAACTTAGTTTTAAAACCTTGCTTCATAAATTTAAATTTGGTTTTTTTTAAAATTCCTAGAAAAAAACAGTTTCAGGCTGAAGCTTGTAGCAGAATGTAACCGAAGCCCTGATCATTTTGCTTCGAGTAAACAACTCAAATCACCCGAGTACGACACGAGCAAAACTGGTTCTTCCCAGATAACAACACCCATGCATACATTTTCAGCCTCATGCACGTGCACATCGTCGTCGGCCAGCTTCTGGCATCGCCACGACGTCGAACACGTCGACAATCCTCTCCAAAACCAACCCCGGCTCCTTCGAACCAAGTCATCACCTTGAACTCGAATTAAAGATTAAGCTTGCAACCTGGAAACACTCGAACCCATCGCCTCCCGAATCTGTCATCGCCCAAATCTCGGCGCTCCGACCACCGGCCAATCTACAACTCCGGCCATCGACTCCCCAACACTTGCTCTACCATCTCCCCGAAGTACGCCAGACTCGATCACCAGGCGACGACGAGCGAGCCCAAAAACACAGCCCGGTCGAAACTAGATTTAAAAATTTGAAACTCTCGCTGGCGACGCCACCATCGTCAATATCACCTCCGACCATTTTTCCAGGCACCTCCGTAGGCTTCTCCATCTCCCCGAACAACCACGGCCCTTTCGATCAACTTGATCGCCAGAGGTGACTCAAAACACTTAATTCGATCAAACTTAAACTACACCTTGAATCCCAAACTAATTTTTTTTGATTTTTGTGTTAAAAATCATGTTTTTAGTTTACGAATTCAAATTCTAATCCTGAATCAATGAATTACTAAGTTTGAGTTTCACTTATATATACACTTGCATTGTCATTTTGGTTAACAGAGATATGTGCAAGTTATTTTAATTTAAATTGATTTTTAAACTTAAGTTCATAATCAAAAAATCAACTTTTGTTTACACCTTAAGTTCGAATAGCAAGTAAGTTGAGAAAAAAAAACTCTTTCATGCTCAAAACCTCAGACAGAGGACAATAAAACCATCACCCTAACAGAACTTCCAGCATTCAAGTATAAACAGAGAATTCATATAAATATAAATACCAACCTACATATTCACAAACATATATATATATACACACACACAATAGATCATAGATTTCAAATTGGTTTAAAGTAGTGTTACTCACCTGTACTCAGATTGAACAGAGAATAGTTTTCAGTTTCAATATGAACACAGTTTGTCTTACTTCCCAGTTCTTGTTTTATTGATGGTAAAAGCCTTGATCTCCTTGTTGTTAATTGTTGATGATATGGTTGAATTTGTTTAAGTTTGAAATGGTGTTCATTTTAGAGGTTGCTCAGATTTATAAAATGATTGAACTGAAATGAAAAGAAAAAAACTTGATATATAGGAAAAGAAGTTTACAGGCTATCATTATTTTATTTATACAATAGGGTAATGTTATTTCGTACTATATTAGGTCATGGCTGAAGATAACTCGGCTGATGCATATTATATGGTGTACTAGAGGTAATGGCATTATATGCCTAAGTCCTTTCTTTTCTTTTGTTCTATTATACTAATATTTTGCTTGTACACTATTCTTATATTTTTTTTTTCATTTTGTTTTGGCTGATGGGTTCATTTATGTGCTAGCATAAAATATATTGTACAACTTATATTTATTTATTTTCATTTTGGCCGTACAATTATGTGAGATATTTTTGTGGCTTCTTTTGGCTAGCTTTTATACTTTATATATAATTTGTTTTTCTTGTTTGAATGTGTATGTTTTGTTTTCGTCATTTAGTAAGTGTTCATGAATATGTATTTGTTTACTTCATTACTTGGTGATATAAGTGAGCTTCAAATTTTATTTTATTTTTCTTTTATTATCTTTACTTCATTCTATATGTATTATTTATATTGATTTATGATATCAAGATTTACTTTGTTTTACTATCTTGCTTTGCATTATGGCTCTTACTTACCTGGCAGCTTTTATACTTTATGTCGATAGATTTTTCTAAGTACATATATATACTCTTGTTTTAGTTATGTTTTTTTTGTACTTATATTTTCATTTCTTTGCATGTTACATTGCTTTACAATAGAAATGAATTTCTATAGTTCATATGTTATTTGAAATTTGTCTAATTTTATTTACTTTATAATGTAACAATTCTTACTTTAATATGTTGTTTAAATTTAGTTGTGTTTTACTTTATATTCTTTATAATTTATAAACAAGCTATTTCATATATATTTGAGTTGAGTATATTTGTTGTTTTAAATTCCTTAATGTGTTACTTTAAAATTACATAATTTATTAACATATTTTATTTGATTTTGGAAACTTTCAAATCAGTTTACGAATTAATTTCACAATTTTTATTCAAAAATTAAATTAATTATAAATTCAAACACAGTCAAAATCTGGGATCGTTACAGATTCTCCTCCTTAAAGAAATTTCGTCCCCGAAATTTACAGGCACAAAAATAACACAGAGATAGATAGAATCGATCTTCTATAATTCCTCAAACACAAGATATGGATTCCAAATCCAAGTCGGAATATCCCAAAATATATACCAATTCGTCCCTCTTCGGACTTCGATCAACCCAAGAAATTACAACAGAATTTCAAAATTTGGTTTTAAACGAAATCGTTTTATTGATACAATTCAAATTTAGCTTCATATTCTATTAGCCAATTTAACTCAATTCAAAATTTCCAGTTTATTTGAAATTTTCAATTCCAAATTTCCAATTCATATTCGTTAAAGTTTAAATGGAAAAACTGATAAGAAACCGATGTAATACAAAGGATTTCCTACAACGATTCGTATGGCCATCATCACAACGAAACTTCTTTCTGGAGCTGTCACGAAGCAATCAAAAGAATTTGGAAACGAATCAAAGGAAATTGATAGAAAATTGTTTCCGCTATTGCAGGGTATTGACCATTTATAGTCGTACTCCTCTGTCCCCTATCTCATCATCTTCCTGCAATCATACTCACTATCGGTGAATAGTAAGAGAATTTACTAAGGCATATGAACGGATATCTTAGGGATATACTCATTCTAGGGTATACTTCACCCTATCTCTAATGAGCTACTTAACGTGTTATACTCCTGAGCTAAAGTTTAACCTTAGCTCTGATACCACTTATAACGATCCTGACTCGACCTTCGAAAATGGGCACCGAATACGACACTCATATTCAAATGCCACAGATTCAAACGTCAAATCCGAGTCGTCGGAGCTTATAACACAATTAAGTATAATAACACGGCGGAAGAAAAAGAATAATACATTGATACAATATCTGATACAATAATCAATATACAATGAATATCAATATACATAAGAGATATGATACAATAAAATAGCAGTGGAAAAGAAAATAGATAACATCGGCAGCGAAACAAACAACTCCAAATAGTCTTCAAAAGAGAACTCCAGCAGCAGCTCGAACCAACATCACGATACACTAAGACAAGCAAGTCTCCTCCGCATCCAAAGACTGAACCAACTCCAGATAATCTACTAAACCTAGCTATCTAAAAAACCCAACTCTAGACTACCCATGTGAAAAAATTTGAGCATCCAGAGTTTAGGAAAGAAATAACAAACTCCAGGTCAGTCATGAGACTGGTATGAGTAACAAAAACAGTTTATCTTTAAAAACAACAAAGAAATATTTTAAATTAGATTCGCAATGCTTTTAGAAACTGAGACTATCATAAGACCTCCCGCACGCACACACAATGCAAATGCAGAATCGGAGGAGATTTCTCCTTATGATAGTCAAATATGCTTGATACACAAATTTCTTTGATATTATTACTATAAGTGCAAAGTGCAGAAAGCATTTCGAAAGCATAATACAAATCTTAGCCAACATAGACATTTCAAACTATGCCTACTATAGCTACCATCCAAATAGTGGGGCGCCACCATAAGTAGATGGCAGGTTCTTCAACTAAAACCGTACAGGGTTTCGTATTGGGAATTGGATTTCTAACAAATGGTTAGGCCAAGGAACTTCCCATTGCCACAAGGGTACGCCTCTAGAAGGATGCCCCGAGAACCTAACCGGATCTCTACCAACATAAGGCCGGGTTACCCCTAACTGGGTAATTACTGACACGAGTATGCCATCCCCCGGTCATAACCAACCTTTATCCGGGGCCCCAACAACAATCACAAAGTATGTTATATATATATATATATATATATATATATATATATATATATATATATATATATATTTGCGATATCCACATAAGTTAAGTATCTGGGCTTCATACCATGATACCACTTCTATCCAGAAGGAAATGACACACCCTCAGAGGGCGCTACCCTCAAATAACCTTGCCGCGTCTTTCCTGTTTCGACCATTTCCGGGATGTGAGGCCCAACGAAGTCTCGTGCACAAAGCTAAGGTTTTCACAAAAGCTATGCTTTGATTACAAATGATCAGCAGCACTCAGCATGCCACATTACCAAGTTGGGACTATATTACTGATAACCTTCAACTACATAACCTTTGAGCTCGTACGTCTTAGAGAAGGGTGTTAAGCTAAGAGAATAAATTCTCCGCCACCAACAGAAATGTATTTGAAAGAAATCTGCTTTATATCTCAAATGTAATGTCAGACATACAATCCATACAAGTCTGTTCTGGGTTCGAACGGAACCAAAGACAGTTCCGAAGAAGCCTTGCAAATCCGGATAATCCCTAATCGCGTCCGGACTTCCCATCACATTTGGAGTCTCTATATCGGGGACCAGTCGATGCAAAGACATTCGACGAGTTATCCTTTCACTTTCGAGAATATCCGGTCTTCACCACCGGTCTTCAAATGCTATCCATAACGTCGAATCACATATCCGAAATGGGTTGTACGACACAAAGGTCATTTCCCGGCTAAACCGAATAGTGAGCGCAACATTTAAAACATACGGATATGGGACTTCAATTAAGTCACAACTTATTACCCAAAACTTTCTTTCAAATGGTTTAAAAAAATTACTATTTCCAACTCTTGAAACAAAAAGATTTAATTCACAAAGTTCCCTCAGATTTCACAAAGTTCCATTCATAGATTTCAAAAACAATTTCCATTCCAATTTGGATTAACTCATCCAATCTTCAAGTTAAGGATTTAACTTATAGCCTTCAAACCAGTTTTCATAACTTGGAAAATCATTTTTCATTTTAATTTGAAATCCCTTTAACACAAATCGAAAGTTCATTAGTTATGTGAAAGCTTTTATTATTTGAAAACAAATAGTTTTCATTTCAAAAAGATCCAATTATATTTGAACGAATTAAAGCCTTTGAATATAAATTCAAATTTACAAATCAATACATTTAAAAATGGTTTAACCCATATAGACTCATTTATAAGTTGAATAGCCTTTTTAAACCGTAGTTTCCAAATCATAGAATTCAATTTCAAATATTGAATTCAAATTTAAATCAAAATGTTTAAATTTCAAAACTCAATCGAGTTATTCAAAATAAATTTCATCTTTGAAATTCCATTTCAAAAGCTTTTCACTTTAAACCCAATCCATTTCCAAAGCATTTGAATTCAAATTGTCTATTTAAAAATCATTTCAAAAAATCTGTGACTTAATCGATTTCCTCGTGAAATCCATATTTGTGTGCGTATGGTGTGGTCAAGGGGTTTAACACAATAGTGCAACATCATTCAATCATCAAAGATTAAAACACAGAAATATAGTTGATAAGCGATATAATTATAGCGCTTATCGCTCATTCACATAACACAGATATGTATATCACCGATAATAAATCACACCTCAGATAATTAATTACATTATAGATCACAACGTAAATCAGGATATATCACAAAGCATCGTATATCAGGAATAACAGACAATTAAATCATTCAGTCAAGTCCAAACATTCACAAGTAAAATTTATTAGTTAACAGATTTATTTAACCCTTTATTAGTTATTCTTTTATTATTAACTAATCAATCTTGATTAATGGACCAATTAACCTTCAATTATTTAAATTATCTTAATTAATCACAATTATTAATTAACCCTTTAATTAATAAGTTTAACTAACCCCTTAATTAATAACAAATATTTATACCCAAATTAGTGATTATCATTTAATTAATTACATCCGGTAATCATCTATAAATTACCTTTCTAAGTAATTATATTTTTCAAATTGTCAAATAGTTGTTCTAAATTAATTATTCTAATTTTTGTCAAATTAATTACATTGATTATTTATTTAAATAATCTTAGTTAAAAATCTTTATTAATTATTTAATTTCTTTAATCATTTTTCTAAAGAAATTTACTTACATAATCATTATTGGTGATAAATTGGTATATCATTAAGAACTCATTAATTAATGGATTATAAATCATTAATCTTCACTACTTAAAGTAAACTCATCCATATTTAGGATTTAATTATTATTTACAATATGTTGAAAACATTTATTTCAAATTTCCTTTTTAATAATGTTTAAAGCAAATTTTCCAACATTTTTATGTAAAATTAACAATTGGTTATAAAGGAAAATTTTAAATGGTTTAAAATCACTTTTCTTTTTAAATTTAACATATTTAAAATTTACTTCAACACTTAAGTTATAAATCTTAATTAATTTCAAAATCTGGTTTAAAAATTTATTTCAGGTTTAAACTTTTAACTTTCAGCTTGTTTAAATCTTCCATCTACAATTTCTAAATTCATTTTAAATTTCAAATTACTTTCAATACCCTTAACTACTTTTAAGTCATTAAACAATTTGGATTTAAAATTTTATTTATGCCTAAACTGAATTCTAATCCAAACTTGAATTACATTTACTTCTTAGATTTAAACTCGGTTTTAAAACCCTGCTTCATAAATTTAAATTTGGTTTTTTTTAAAATTCCCAGAAAAAACAGTTTCGGGCTGAAGCTTGTAACAGAATGTAACCCGAGCCTTGATCATTTTTCTTCGAGTAAACAACTCAAATAACCCGAGTACGACACGAGCAAAACTGGTTCTTCGCAGACAACACCTAGGCTAACATTTTCAGCCTCGTGCACGTGCACATCATCGCCGGCCAGCTTCTGGCATCGCCACGACGTGAATACGTCGACAATTCTCTCCAGAACCAACCCCGACTCCTTCGAACCAAGTCATCACCTCGAACTCGAATTCGAGTTCAAGCTTGCAACCTGGAAACACTCGAACCCATCGCCTCCCAAACCTATCATCGCCCTAATCTCGACGCTCCGACCACCGGCCAATCTACAACTCCGGCCATCGACTCCCCAATACTCGCTCTACCATCTCCCCGAAGTACGCCAGACTCGATCACCAGGCGACGACGAACGAGCCAAAAAACATAGCCCGGTCGAAACTAGGTTTAAAATTTTCAAACTTTCGCCACCGAGGCCACCGTCGTCAATATCACCTCCGACCATTTTTCCCGGCACCTCTTAGGCTTCTCCATCTCCACGAACAACCACGGCCCTTCCGATCAACTTGATCGCCAGAGGTGACTCAGAACACTTAGTTCGATCAAACTTAAACTGCACCTTGAATCCCAAACTAAAAATTTTGGATTTTGTGTCAAAATCATGATTTTAGTTTACGAATTCAAATTCTAGTCCTGAATCAATGAATTACTAGGTTTGAGTTTCACTTATATATACACTTGTACTGTCGTTTTGGTTTACAGAGATATGTGCAAGTTATTTTAAATTGATTTTTAAACATAAGTTCATAATCAAACAATCAACTTTTGTTTACACCTTAAGTTCGAATAGCAAGTAAGTTGAGAAAAAAACTCTTTCATGCTCAAAACCTCAGACGGGGACAATAAAATCATCACCCTGCACAGAACTTCCAACATTCAAGTATAAACAGAGAATTCATATAAATATAAATACCAACCTACATATTCACAAATATATATACACACACAACAGATCATACTTTTCAAATTGGTTTCAAGTAGTGTTACTCACTTGTACTTGGATTGAACAGAGAGTAGTTTTTAGTTTCAATATGAACACAGTTTGTCTTGCTTCCTAGTTCTTGTTTTATTGATGGTGAAAGCCTTGATCTCCTTGTTGTTAATTGTTGATGATGTGGTTGAATTTGTTTAAGTTTCAAATGGTGTTTATTTTAGAGATTGCTCAGATTTATAAAATGATTGAACTGAAATGAAAAGAAAAAAAATTTGATATATAGGAAAAGAAGCTTACAGGCTATCATTATTTTATTTATACAATAGGGTAATGTTACTTTGTAGTATATCAGGTCATGGCTGAAGATAACTCGGTTGATGCATATTATATGGTGTACTAGAGGTAATGGCATTAAATGCCTAAGTCCTTTCTTTTCTTTTGTTCTATTATACTAATATTTAGCTTGTACACTATTCTTATATTTTTCTTCATTTTGTTTTGGCTGATGGGTTCATTTATGAGCTAGCATAAAATATATTGTACAACTTATATTATTTTTTTCATTTCGGCTGTACAATTATGTGGGATATTTTTGTGGCTTCTTTTGGCAAGCTTTTATACTTCATATATAATTTGTTTTTCTTATTTGACTGTGTATGTTTTGTTTTCTTAATTTAGTAAGTGTTCACGAATATGTATTTGTTTACTTCATTACTTTGTGATATAAGTGAGCTTCAAATTTTATTTTATTTTTCTTTTATTACCTTTACTTCATTCTATATGTATTATTTATATTGATTAATGATATCAAGATTTACTTTATTTTACTATCTTGCTTTGCATTATGGCTCTTACTTACCTGGCAGCTTTTATACTTTATGTCGACAAATTTTTCTAAGTACATATATATGCTCTTGTTTTAGTTATATTTTGTTTGTACTTATATTTTCATTTCTTTGCTTTGTACGTTGCTTTACAATATTAATGAATTTCTATAGTTCATATGTTATTTGAAATTTGTCTAATTTTATTTACTTTACAATGTAACAATTCTAACTTTAATATGTTGTTTAAATTTAGTTGTGTTTTACTTTATATTATTTATAATTTGTAAACAAGCTATTTCATATATATTTGAGTTGAGTATATTTGTTGTTTTAAATTCGTTAATGTGTTACTTTAAAATTTACAAAATTTATTAACATATTTTATTTGAATTTGGAAACTTTCCAATCAGTTTACGAATTAATTTCACAATTTTTATTCAAAAATTAAATTAATTATAAATTCAAACACAGTCAAAATCTGGGATCGTTACAAATGTAAGCATGAAATAGTGCTCGTACTAAGCCATCACAATCAAATGTCGTATTGGGCAACAACAATAATAGCACGTAGTCATCAAACAATAAAAATACTCAATGCCAACCCCAATTATCAAAAAAATTAACAACAAACACACATCATCATAAGCATCATAACAGGAACGATCCCATATAGACATCACCTCAAATAACAAGTATAACCTAAACTCTTAGTAGAAAAATATAACTATTATCATATAATCATTACTTCTAATCATAAATATAACCTATACTTCACATCACATCACTAATTATGTCATGTAGTCAACATTAACAAACACATGCATTGTCTAGACTCTTATTTAGTTGTCAATCTACTAGTTATCCTTATCTGTATTCATGGAAT
The DNA here is from genome assembly GCA_030765085.1 of Allium cepa. Taxonomy (NCBI): domain Eukaryota; kingdom Viridiplantae; phylum Streptophyta; class Magnoliopsida; order Asparagales; family Amaryllidaceae; genus Allium; species Allium cepa. Next base: position 628,831,993 of record CM060941.1, read on the forward strand.
ACCACAGAAGATTTACCAATCACTAATTTTTCTTTCTCGAACAAACTAATCGGTAAATGACCATTCATCCACCATGGGAGGCACCTTGAATCTCATAAGTGGTTTGATGTAAGTACATTGAATGTAAGCTCCTTATGGTCCTAGAAACACATGTTCTACGTTGCTAATTCATTCATCGCACCTATTTTGATGTTTTGGCACTCTACCATAAACTCATACTAGATTTTAGTTATTTGAACCCTATAGACTTCCCAAGTCGTAACACCAGGTCATATACCAGTGAATTTAGGACTTTAGTAGTTTTGTTGTCCTACCATTCAACAACTTTATGAGTCGGTATATCCTTATAATCTTGGGTTCAATTTGTTTCTTCAATTCTATTATTGTATACCCTATACATTATATAGATAACATTTTATCTTTAACATTGTTAAAATGATACATCTTAACATTTCCCAGCCTATCTTAATCTTTAACTATTTCCATTTTTTAAGAATATAAAATTATCATTAAAAAATATAAATTTTCAAACCAAAATAATAACGATTCAGCATAATCATTTCTATAATATAATATTTTTCTTTTCAAACTAATCAAACCACATCCTTATTTATAAAAAGAATTATTATTTAATTAAAATATTTCCAAAGTGTCCATTAATTATTCATCTTCTTTATAATAATAGAAATCAACTTTTATTTTATCCGATCCATTTTACTTTCCTTATTTGTCTACATTAAATATTATAAACTTGTCCATAAGGTTTAACTATATAATCTATTCTATTATATATAAAAGGGAATATTTGACTGTTTGTCTTCTTGACGCTGCTTCAATCTCAAACCAAATACTCTTCTTTCATTCATTTAAATGAGCATTTTACTATAATCCCCTTTAACTGTTCTTTTTCATATCTTTCACATTTGCTGAAAGTTAAATTCCACCCGTCTCCCTTTAACCTTTTCTCTCCAATTATCTCCTCATGTTACATTTTCTATAATTATTTCTAAGATCCAAACATTTCTTCCTACATCTAAAAATCCATTGTGGATAAAAACTCTTGGTGACTCGAAATCTCTAACCTAAAATTTATTTCCATTTTATTCCATCGTCACTATAACCGAAATCACTGTGGTATGGTAATAAACGCCTTTAATGGCAACCAAGAGTGAAAAAGGGAAAGAAAAGTTTATATTTGTTCACCTTATCCCTTAGCCCTCCTTTGGTATCTTTTTCGGTGGATCTAATGTGGCTTCTACCTCTTTGGTAGCAACCGATCTCTTCGTTGTTACATTCGACGGTAAAGCTGTTTCTCTTATAATGAATTATACTTTTATTGTTTTTAGATTTCTACCCTAAGGCTTAATTGAACTAATCAAATTTCATTATCAAAGCTAGTGATTACATTTTGGTAAAATTTAATATGATGACTAATTATTTTTTATTCATACAATAATTATTATTTTGTCATACATGCATATATGCATACATATATACATATACATACACATACATACACATACGTACACATATACATATAATTTTTTTAACTAAATGAATAGTTTTCTCCATTCATTTTGTCCATTTAGATCTGTTGCTTCAAGCCTTCATAATTTAAAACAATATTTCATGTGTTTTTTCTTTTTTATAATAGTTTAGATTTATTTAAACTAAATATATATATACATATACACATAATTTTTTCATTCTAATAATTATGTTTCAAATTATGTGACAATGATTACTCCTTTTCCTTTCGTTCAAATTCATTTTAGTTTTCATTGTAGTAAAAATCCTCCTCATAGATATTATTTACGAAAAACGTCAATTATTTTTTTACAGATGTTTTCATAGTTTTTTGATGTTATCATAATCTTGTTCAAAAATATCATTATTGTCTTAAAAGTATACAATTCTTTAAAATGGAATTTTCCTTTATATTGATTATTTTGTTAACTAAGTTGTAGAGAATGGAACATTTTTTAAAGCTCAAACAAGCAAGATTAGAATTTATTTTATGATTTATGTTATTGAATGCTAACGGATAAAGTTGGAAAATTGTTATGTACAGACACATTTGGGAAAATTATGACTTGCAACTTTCTCATTCTACAATTTATTTGATTAATTTTTCAAATTAGCTACACAAAAATGAAATGTAATTTAAACTATAAACTTAAGACATGCTAACATAAAAAAAATTCTGAGGTTTGCGTTGAAGAATGCGAATTGATAAAGCTAGCAACCGGATATTTCTGAAAGTAATGGGGCAAAGCATTACATGATCATCTTCACTTATCAATATGTGCTTCTTCATAATTATTTCAAACTATTCATATTTTTTAAATTGGTGGATTTTGGAAAAAAACACCTACTATAATACTAAGCTTATTTATAATCCTATATGGTAATTTACCTTTAATTTGTCACTGTATACTAATCTGGAAACTAGGAATTATTTATATTTCAAGTGCACCTTTAGTTTCCAAAAAAAAATCTTAACTTATGTGTTTTTTATATTTAACCGAGCAACCATGTTGATTTATAAAAAGAAGATAATTTCTTCGATTTATGTCACAATAGTTGTCATCAAATATTCTTGGGTTTATTTCTAACCTCTTGCTTTGTAGTTATATTTCATATATTTAAATTTGTTTCAGGTAGTAAAAATTGGCGAAGTATCGATAAATTTATGGCTTAAGAAACTTCATATTTTTAATTTAAATAAATATAATATTTAAAATTTATATTTCATAAATTTAAACATTTTTATAAATTTTATAGGGATCAAACACTATATATAAATGACGACGTTCCATTGCATGTGTACAAGTGAATGGCATTAGCTAGAAGTAATGAGTAGAAAATGTTTACAATTTAAATTATGTGCCTGAATCTATTTCATTATTTTTTTATAAATATGATAGGCCCCGGTTCCTTTAAATACAAAGAAATAAGTAGCAATCCATGTTTATACATGGTAATTCACCATTAACCTTATTACCATCTTTACTTTTTTTTTATAGCTTATAAAACATAATAAAATCCTACATAAACATTTGTACGACTTAACCAACCGATATGGCAAGTTTTTTCAAGACTGGACGTATTTTTGTTGATAACTCTTAGTCCTTATATTTTATCACATGATAACTCTTAATGAACAAAATAAAAACCTGCATAAACAAACCATCACATTTTATATTTCCCCAGCATGTGCAAACTTTTACTCCTTACATTTATTAAACTACATATGAACATTTGAAACCAATACAACACTGCAAGCTCACTTTACTTTTTGAAGTGAGCATTGGGCTTAAAGAAAAATCAGTCGATTACAAATCATGTATACTGACTTGTTTTATATTTTTATTGGTAATTCTAACCAAGTGCATCACTTTGATTAGAATCATATTACAAATTATGCCATCAACTTCAATTTGGGAGATAGTTGATATTGAGCTTCCTGACGATATGGTGAGTTCAATATAACTTTGCTTTCATTTTATTTTGACTCATTTTAATCAATATATGGTATATCATATTATAATTTGGAACACATATGTACTTTGATCAAGTTTGTTTTCTCATGGTTGTTTTACAACCTATACAATCCATCGAGACATTATATATATTATATTTTTCTTTTCTATATTGCATCTCAATTTTCTTTACCGAACTCTCAAGTGTTCTCATCTTACTTTCTTATTACTCGTTCAATACTCTAATAAAAGGATCCCTTTACATATTGAATTCTAATAAAAGAGATTCTAAATGTTATATTTGATACTTTATTAAGTGTAAAGAACAAAAGATGTATCGTATTTTATTACCTTATAAATATCCATTATTATCACATATATCCTTTCCAATTGTGTCCATAAGTACCATTTTCAAAAAATGATCCAGACTTGACATTAGTGCAAAGATAAATATATCGTGTATAGTTCAATTTGTATAAGAATGCAATTATGTTGGATAAGAATAATCAATTTTTGTTAAATTAGTTGTCTTCATATGGTATGTATATCCTATTTCTCTTAGTTACACCATGTACGATATGTCCTAAGTTGAGACCCATTGAATTAGTGTTTTAACGATCTCGAATTTAAGCCAATTTTAATTCGGAAATTTAAAATAAATTTTTGAATCAAATTGTGAATTAATTTGATATTTTTTCAAATTAAGTAAGATATGTGCTTGTTTATCTATGTAAATAAATTGAAATAGAATTTTGGTTTGGGATTCAAAATTAAATATTTTATAAATAAATTCGAATTTGAAAATTCTATAATTTAAAAATAATATAAATTTTTTTTGGAATGTGTGTGTGTGTGTATGGAAGTTATGTTTTAAAAAAAATTAAATAAATTTTCAAAAGGCTATATTAAGTTAAATTCTTATACATATATATATAATATCTGTGATTACTTAATAATATGTAATTAGATTTTAAGAAAAAAATCATTTCTTTAAAGTTATAAAAGTATAAATAATATAAAATGTATGAATACAAATATATAAAAACAAAAATGAATAAGAAGCTTCAATATATATATGCACACACATATGTACGTATGTTGAAAATTTGAAATTAAACATAATAGTTCAAATTTGAATAGGATTTAATCAAAAGATTTAATATACATTTCTTTTAAAATTTGACATAAGAAAAAGGGGTCTGTATATTTATAATTATGTAAAACTATATATGTGTGTGTGTGTGTGTGTGTGTACATATGAACCTAAATTGTAATACGGAAACAATTGAGATAGATTTAGTTTGTATATATACAAATGTATATACAAATATAAAAACATATTTATATAAAAAAAGATTCACAAATTTATTAACACAAGGGTTTAAAACAAAAAATTATAAATTAAATTGAATTTAAGTAATGGGTTTAAACACAAAATGTTTACATTTGAACATTTGTAAGGTTAAGATTATATGAATTAACAAGTGTTAGTTTAGTGATGCAAGTGGAAAATAATTCTTTTTCTTTTTAAAATAAATCATATAAACATGTATTAGAGAAAACTGGTTATTTCATTTCCAGTTCAAACCTTCTCAAAACCTCTCATCTTCATCTATTAAAAACCAAAATCAAAAACATGGAAATGAAGATCAAAAAAAAATCAAACTTCAAATCAACATTCAAATCTGAAGCAAAGCAACTGATTCAACTCAGATTAAAACCTGAAAGAAACTCAAAATCAAACCTGGGCAAACATACAAAACCTTGCAACCCAAAACAAGTAACAAGATCCGTTTCAAATGCCAGATCAAAAGTCTAGTTCAAGTTTCAACAATTCACAGATCAGATTCAACTAAAATAAATGCAAGATAAGCAATATCAAAGAACAGATCAAGACAAATCAAAGATTTAGCTTCAATACATCAGGTTCCAGGAAAACAAATCAAGCCTGTTTCTGTTCCAACTTCCAAGTACAGGTCAGCAAACCTCCTTGACCCTGTTATATTTCTTAGTGTTTGGATTTATATTTGAGGTACGATATGAATGAATTATGCTTGAATGATTGTGTGAATATGCTTGCATGTCTCTGTATACATGTGTATGACTGGATGCATGTCTGTGAACAGATATACCTCTCTGTTTATATTAACAGGTTCATTTCCTCTAGAAAAATCATACCTTCTTATCTAATCTATTTCAAGCTATGATGCCTAAAATAAAAATGATTGTATAGATGCTATTTTATTTTCAAAATTGGTTTCATGTGTCAATATTAAGCAATTAATTCAAAAACAATGAATTACAGTAAAAAATAAAACAAAGTCAGGAAATTCAATTATCAAATTCTCACGAATTGATTATATAATTGGGATCATACTTGCGAATGATGAATTTTGGTGATAAAACTATGATTTTAAGTTTGAAATTGATGGGTATTTATGAGTTGATCAGTATCGAAAGTTTTGGCATTTTTTGTTGATCGGCAATGACTGGGTGGCGCTGTTGATGCTGGAGGTAGTCGGGGGTCTAGTGATCATCAGAAAAATACTAGTTGAATTTATTAATGGTCAAGGTGGTGATTCGACAAGGATTTAGGGTTTAGAAGCTAGTTTGGGTTGAGGTGATTGACGGGGCTTTCTCGTCGTCCTAGGATCAACGAAGTGGATCGCGAGGGGGGAAATGGTTCATCGGAGCATGGCATAGCTTTGGGTTAGTCGGCGTGAGTCTCGGTGGTCGGAAGTGAGGGCCAGAGGTGGTTTTTCGATTGTGTTAGGTTCCAGGCATTGATCAATTAGTTTGATTTTTGATTCCAAGTTGAATCAACAGTGACAGGTGGTCGGAACAATCATGGAGGCTATCGTCGATGTGTCGATGGCCGCGGTGATATTTCGACCTCGAAAATTACAAATGAATATAGAGAAACATGGCTTTGAGATTTTGAGTTCGAACATCGTCTTTCATTTTCAAAATTTAAAAGAAACCAAAACCTGAGAAGAAACATAAATCAAACAATTTCAGTTTTCAACTATTTCAAGATTAAAGCAACTCAGATTCAAAATCAAGCAATTCCAAATTCAAATTCAAAGTTTAAGCTTTCAGTTTCCAAATCAACATCTAGATCTAGAGCAAAAATAAGAACTTTTCTCTGTTCTTAAGTTACAGGTGGGTAAGAAAATACTATTTAAAGCTTTAAAAATCTGTTTAAAGTCTAGATGCATGCAGTAATTACTTGGAACACAGTATGATGAGTGTTTGCATGTTGTTTAATATGGATTGTATGTATATGTATATGATTATATGGATGTGTACATCTGTGTACCAAATAAATACTCTGTTAGTTTTACAGATTTCAAATTTTGATCAAAATTCAATATCTTCTTGCCTGATTCTTTTTAGAGATTGACATATAAATAAAACTTGTTTGTCATGACAAAATATTTGATCTAAAAATATTTCCAAATAATATTTAAGAGTAGTTTTATCATAAAGGAAGAAGAACAGTAAAAATTTAAACATATCAAAATTTTGACTTGAACAATTTGTGGATTCATGGATATAATCGGTTGTATTTTCAAAAACTATGATTTTTAGAAGAAGAATCATGATTTTAAATAGTAATTTTAGAGAAATAGTGGGTTGAATAGATTTGGATTTACTATCTATTGCCGGCGATCTAGGAGGAGATGAATGTCGTGGTCGAGGCCGGGGGAAGCTGATAGTCGAGTGGTCGATGGAAAAATACCAGGTGAAATTCTTGAGCACTGTGGTGGTGAAACCAAGGTGAACTAGGGTTCAGACATGGGGTTGAATCGGGGTTGTTCTCGAAGCAAATGTGGCATTGTCGTTGGATCAGGCGTGATCAGTCGTGGAGAAAAAGGCAGAGGATGGTCAAACGAAGCTAAGGTCTTGGTGGCGTGGATGATGATGGTCGGAGTGGTTATCGGCAAGGCGAGTTTGTCGAAGAAGTTGGTTCTAGGTTGGGTTCATTTAGCTCGAAATTGATTTCGAGTCCGAACCTACGATCATGTGGACGGGATTGAAGGGGTTTGTCATCGGTTACTCATCGGCGATGGTAGTGATGGCCGTAGCACCAACGTCGACCTGTGCACGTGCAAAAGTTTTTCAGCGTGTCTATGTTGCTATGGGTTAGGGAGCTTCGGGGAAGATGAGGTTTTACTCGTTATCGGACTCAAATTTTCGAATGGAAGAAGGATCGGGTTGTTACTCGGGTAAATATTGGTTGAGGCTTGGGGATTTTGTTGATTTGTATGGAAGGGAACTCGAGTTATCTTGGGTTATGATTTTAACGGTTTTAATTTTTAACTCGAATGCAACGACCCAAAATTTTCGACCTTGAGTATTTGACACGAATACGTTCAACTGTAGAAGTGCCGAGCAATCGAATGTCGAAAATATAAGATTGTTAGGTTAAGAAGATAAGAGGTAGAAGAAGAACAGAAAACAAAAACACAAAATCTCACATTTCGCTGCGGATCAAAATATTATACCACAAAATAGCATTGACAAAGAAAACTATAACTGTTACTATTACAACTGTAACGACCCAAAATTTTCGATTCCGAAAATTCAAGATAGTTATGAAACAGAAGAAAGAGATAGAAGAAGAAGAACAGAAACATTAAACATCTCACATTCGCAGCGGATAAAATATAATAATAAATAATAACAGTTTATAAAGCATTCTATATCTGTTAATTACATTCATAATGCATCAGAGTTTCACATATATACATTCACTGAATATACACAATTATCATGTCATGGATATACAGAAATAAAATACTACGGAAACACTCCATACGTTCTTGCCATCCAGCTCGCCTCCTGAGCTCCAGAACGTCCTTACCTAAAAATCTGTAATACTCGGTCTGACCCGAGCATTACACCAAAGTAACACCCGGGTCAGGCTGGAAACTAGCGTGAGTAAACCCATCCGACGTGGAATACAAAGCATACAACTTATATAAAACCAGGGGTAACTCATTTCAATTCACAAAGCCACAATTTATTATAAACATCACTTATTCCACATATCCATTTTATAAGTACCAGAGTTTAGGTTTAAATAGTCAAATTCCTTAAATCGCTTCATTCCAGCCTATAGATTTCACATATCAATCTATAAAAATTCGAAGTGGTTTCGGGTATCTTCTAATACCCGACCCCGGCTTCTTCGAGTCTCGTGTCATTCTAACCCAAGTTATCCAAATGAAATACACAACATTTCATATCAGAGATATCAACTCATTCAAAGCATCCAATACCATTAAGTCATCCATAAGCAAATTTGATCACTTCCAAATTAATTCAATTGCACTTCCAAATTAATTCAATTGATTCTAATTGAATTTCTAACCTCAATCACTTAGATTCCTTCATTTAACATTAATTAATTCCAAATCAATTAATTAGTCAACCCTTCATTATTCATCTTAATTAATCACTCTGGATTAATTATTTTTCAATTACATTCAAGTAATTATCTTTATTTAATTTCAAGATATTAATTAGTCTTAACCAAAATCAATAAGTAATCTTAATTACTTCCTAAATTAATTAATTATATTAATTACATTAATCCTTAATTACTTATATTAATTAATTTCTCATAAGTCACTTATTATGAATTAATCAATTTTAATTTACCAATCTTTAATTACATCATTAATTATATAAATTAATGATTTCCAATTGTATTTTAATTTTTTTCTATTCTAAATTAATTACATGAATTAAACCACAGTATTAATCATACTTGATTTATTTCCACCTGAAATTATCTACCTTTTTATATACTACATTAAATAAATTAATTCTCCTTAATTAATTATCTTAATTTATCTCTTGATTAATTACACAAAGTAATTTTATTAATTGCATTAAGTAATTACTTATTAAATCACCCAATGATCATTCTAAATTAATTTAAACTTAATTAATTAGCCCAAATCATTAATTAATTTGATTAATTAATTATCCATTTAAATTATCCTACCTATTTAATGAATCACCAATCATTAAACCCTTATTGATTTTAAACTGAACCATTTTCTTATTTAGATTTAAGTTTAAAACCATTTGAAACCCAAATACTTCGAGTCAAACCACAATTAACTCGAGAACCAACCAAAACCAAAGTCACAAAATCATCAGTGCACATCCAATCAATTTAATCATTCAACCAATTATTTAAATTTAACCATTTAAATTTTAATAAATAAAAAATCCAACAGAGTGAGATTTACTCACCTTTGATTTTGCGATCCAAATCTAATCTCGACTTGTTTCCTTTCAAATTTTTACCTTGTATAAATAGTTATACAATTTATTAATATTTTAAATGACCGAACAGTCAATTTCATTTAAATTTAATCTACTAATATCTTAGCTTTTAACCCAATTTTCCCACTAATTCTCAATTTGAAAATTTCACTATCTAACTAAATGCATATTAATTTACAGACTTATACCTTACTGTACAAATTTTTCTTTCTAATTCATATATATAAATGTGTGTACATATTAAATTAAATTAATTTAAATGATGAACAGAACTGATTGTAACTTACTGTAATATTTGATTTCCTTAGACACTTGCTAAACATTTTATGTGATTTCAACTTTACAATTGAGGTTGCTCACAAACAAAGCAATTTTACTCAAAGATCAAGGCCAGTAAACACCTCTAAGTGGATTATTTAAATTTTGAAACAAGTCTAAAACCTGCAATGTATTAAACAGTGGTATACTCGTCTATTCCAATCATGAATACAGTCACTACTCACATACACAAGCTTTAAACCACACACGCAACATGTATCATACCATATCTAAAGACTAAAACACAGGCACCAAAGAAATTTATCCAAACTAGAGTCTTTAAAGAAAAAAAATTAAATTAAATTACTCAAAATCGATCGTGAGTCCCAAGACAGTCGCCAACACCACCATCGTCGAAACCCACCTCCACTGCCCGGCCTCGCGAATCTACCCTAAGCGGCTTCAAAACCCTAACGACCCCGACTTCGAGCTTCGCGGCGAACTCCACGCGCCTACCTCCAAGAGCTATCGCGCTATCCACTACGCGACACTCCAACCTCCATCATCTCAAACCACACGCGCTCCCTGACAATCCCCAGACGCCATCGTGAATGCCAACTCCACCTCGCTTCGCACGCGCGTAATCGAATCCATCCTAATTTGTGCGCACGCTCTGGGGTTGCAAGCGACGTTAATACGAAAGCACGAATTTTGATTTGTGATTTCCCCTTTTTATTTCGATTTTTGCTTGATTTTAAGAATGAAGGCTTCGGCAATTCTTTTTTTTTAATGAGTTCGATTCTGCTTGAAGGTTAGAGAGAAGAGGACGGAGATAAAATAGATATTTAGGAACCTTTCTACGTACGCTTGTTTATTATATAATTGAATATTGAAAATATCTCGTGTTGCATACCGTGAAATTTCGAACTCCTAATCAGACATGCCGCCCGGCGTTTGTAAGGCTTTACTCGTATTCTGAATACAATGAAACATGTTTCGAAAGCTAATTTAATCGTATGTAGAAGTTAGCTTTATAAATCGATTTAAAATATTAAATTATCGATTTTAACTTCAACGCGTTTCTCACTCGTACGAGAAGACGGTAAATCCAAACGCTACAAAAATTGAAATCCGATAATGATTAACTATTACGGATCCAATGGAACTGGTTTCGTTAAATTCTAAGACTGTGTTTCGAAAGGCTATTTTTAAATATCGAGTTAAACGGTATATTAAAACTAAACAAACCACCTTTATATTAAATTTCAACATTCTATTATCTTCAATATCATCATTATAAATTTTATAAGCCTTCAAATTATTTTTAACAGGCTTGAAACTAAAGATTCAAAAATTTACCTAATTTCGAATTATATAATTCAATAATTTAATTATCAAGTAAATAGTGATATTTGGAATTCGAGTTAAAATTAACCTTTAAATATTTAAAATCAATTAAATATTCTATTTAAATTGTTAAAAATTCCGGGTCGTCACAATCCTCTCCCTTAAAAGAATTTCGTCCCCGAAATTATTATTTAGGAAGAATGGTCCAATACCCGTTTACTTTTTCCCATAACCCAACAGTTATATCAACTTGCCATAACATATCTTTTATTAAGGACCCACTATTACTTCGACCAACTTCCCAAAACCTCTATAGTTTTCAACAACATTATTTACTCCACTCATTCAAATTTAAATTTGAATTTAAAAAAATCAAATTTAAATTATCACAACTTTCTCAAAAGATTTCTAACTCTCTAAATTTTCGGAAAATTTTGCCAGTGTCTCCTTTGCGCGGCTAGCTCGGTACAACTACAAAATGCCTCTACGGGCTCTAAAATTTCAAAAGAAAACAAAAGGCCAAGTGGCTAGATCAAAAACCCAATCCAATTTCATACAGAAATTTAAATATATACCTTTTAGTCGGGAAATTCAAATTATCTCCTGAAATCAAATCCAATTTTCTTTTCCCTTTATAATACCTGCATATCTTTCTAGCAATAATATCCAATCGTAACTTTTCAAATCATTTTATACATTTCCTTACAGAAATTTACACATCTACTTCTATTCAAATTAGTTTTCCCCGTTTTCATATGAATTCAATTTATTTTCAATTTTTAATATTGAATTTTATCTTCCATTTCTAACTGATTCATATCACTATTCTAAATTAGTTTCATTTACTAATTAATTTCAGTTTCCAATTTGAAATCGGTTGTTGCTACTAAAAAATTTCCTAAAAATTTTAAAATTTTCTAACTTCCAAAATTTTCAAAAAAATTTGGCAGAATCTCCTTTGTACGGAGGAGCTTTTGCAATTTGACAGGAAATATAAATATATATACATCGACCCACCCGGTCAGAAAAGCAAAAACAGTTCATATTTCCTATTTTTATTGCGTAGACGTACTTTTATTTAGCATTTTAAGCAAGCAGCTTATTAATTTAAGCAATTAGCGCATCCAAAGCCAGCCAAACGGCTCTCAGGTACCTGTACTTACTCAATTTACATATGTAAGTGCCATATGTGGCAAATCTATTAGCACTTCATTTACTTTCAATAGCTAAACACATGCATTTCATAAGCAACAAGCACCAAACGCTTTCCATAAGCGATTTATAAGATTTAAAGCTAACTCAATTGTTTCCAACCAATTCATATGCCATTTCATTCAATTTTAATGGTTTACCACACAATTTCTTACATTCAATTTATTTTTAATCCAAACAAGCTCATATTCAATTTAACTAATCTTAAAACCAATTTACCTAAGCTCTAAACTCATAGATTTTTAATTACTTTTGTTTGCGTCCAACGACAACTTTTTTTAATGTAAATTCGGTGATATTTGCTTAATAGAGTATTCATTTTAGTTTATAACTACTTTAAATTAATTTCAACTCATCCTGTATTTAATTCCGTTTTATTTCAAATTTATTCACCAACCATTCACTGCATTTCATTTCATTTCTGCAATTGTTCCACTCAAAACAATTTATTAAGCTTGGCACATTCAATACTATAAATTAATAACCATTTCCAAATTAATTTAACTCATACTTTTATGATCTTTCACTTTTGCTCGAAACCAAACTTCTATTAATTTTAAACTTAAGTTAATTTACTTTCTTCAAATTATTTCAACTTCATAACTTAAGTCCATTCTGATAACCCAATTCCAATTAAAACTTTGATTAATTTTTTATTCAATCAGACTTCATCCATTTATTATTTTATTCAATTAAACCATTTATTCACCCCGTTTTAAATTTTTAGTCCACCTATTTAATTTATTTTCGAATTTTTATTAATACAAAGCCATTATCAATTTATTTCTACTCACCTGGGTTTTTTTTGCCACTCAAAACATTCCTATTATTATTCACTTTCATTACATTCAACAACATTTTCATTATATCTAATTTACTTGCAAATTACGTTAAATATTCTTTATATCACACTTGAATTTTATTTGTAATTCAAACCGTCACCATTTCGATCCAACTCTATTTTATCTTAACAACATCTCTACTTACTTTAATTCCTCATCAAATCCAAGTCGAATTTTATTTAAATTCGAGCTCATTTCCAAACTCTATTATCGACTTACAATCCATTTTATTTAACCGAATTAAATTTTATTAATATACTCTATCAAATAATTTATTTAGCTAATTAGCTTACTTCCAACTTTTAAATCAATATTCGATTTTATTACAAAAAAATCACTTTATTAAATTTTCCTGAATTCAAAATTTTTCATAATTCTAGTTTGAATTTTCTTCCATTTTTTTTCAAAATTCCAACACTTTTTATTTTAAAATTTTATAAATGCTTTTAAATTCACATCATACTATTAAAATAGCTCTTTATAAAAATACTTCTTATAACTCGATGTCTCAACCAGTCCATCCTTGTTCTCACAGAAATTCAGTCATACGTTGATCAGGAGTAGGTCTGAAATCTATAAGTACTTGGTAAACCCGTTTCAACACCCAGTGAAAATACTTGGTAAATAATTTTATTGAAAATATAGAAAACAGTTTTGAAAATAGAGGAAATATCTTTGGTGAGAATGCTCTGGAAATCATCACCCCATCCATGGTCGCAGTTACATCATGGGTTACGTTGCCATCGCAACAAAAGTCCATGAAACTGCAAGCATTGCACGACCCTCGATTACGCCATGGAACCCACAACAGATCGCGGTTACATTCCAGGGTTAGTTGCCATCGCAGCAAAAGTCCATGTAACTGTAGGCATCGGCGCCCTTCGATTTTCGCTGTCAAAATGAAACTTCTCCACTCCTACATAGGTCGCAGCCTACTGATATAAAATCAAACGTAGACTGTTGGCACTCAGCAGCACACACGACTTTCACTATGTTACCACAGATCGCAGTCTACCGATAAAAAATCAAATGCAGACTGTTGGCTCTCAGCAGCAAACACGACTTTCGCTATGTTACATAGGTCACAGTCTACCGATATAAAATCAAACGTAGACCGTTTGCTCTCAGCGGCACACACGACTTTCGCTATGTACACACTACTCGTAATCCTCAGGAACTAGTTTTGTCTGGACTCCTCACAGGATCAACTTTGGAACCCCCTTGGGGCTCAAGGCAGCACCACCCAGTGGCACTCCAGAGAAGTTCATTTCAAGGGAGCACCTTTTTTCCCAGGGCCACCATCAAAACACTTTATACTATACACATATAGTATCTTTCAAATCATACACCTAGTATGATCTCATACAAAGCTCCTTTACACAAAATCGATTATCCCAAAATCAATAATTTTCAAACTAGGCTTTTCAAATTCCAATATTGATTTTACCCAGAAACCAAAAGCCTTTCCAAATTCAAAGGTTCTCAAAACCTTTTCCAAAATCCTCATAAGATCCTTTATATATACATAAATATATATAATTTTTAAAACTTTGGATCATTTCAATCTTGTATAAAACTCCTTTTATACTTCAAAACACCTTCAAAAATCTTTTCTTCCCTCAATTGATACAACAAGAGGAGATTTATCTTATATAACAAGATATATGACTTTATTGATTCAAAATCAAATATTCAAATTTGATTACTCTTTTCAATATCAATTTCATTCAAATCCATACGACGTACACATATCATTTGTACGCTATACCAACCTGATTGCTCACTCGATCACACAATTTCCCTTCCAAACTAGTATCGTCCACCCGACTTCGTAGGGCGGACACAGATCTGGTTTCTTGATCAGAAACCATTATTCTCCTTGCATAGCCATACTATGATAGAGAATATCCAGAACCAATCAATAATCCATATCCAGGTTCGCCGTCGAAAATCGAGTGAAAAATCCCAACTCGGATCGATAAACTATCTCGAAATTCTATGCTCGAATCGGGATCACATCACTATGCGAATAGAATAATATACGTACATCCTACGTATTTTAACTTCATTTATTATTTTCCAAATAAATTTCCTTTCTATTCACATTCACTTATTCACATTTGCCTTAATCCCCATTTGGATTATCACTTCAATTCTTATCTCAGTTGGGTACTTAATCAATAACAGTTTGAACTCTGAACCAGTTTATATTTAGAAAGTAGCTTGAAAATCTTAAAAATAGATAAGTAGTTGAAAAATAATTATTAATTTTCAAAATAGCTGTAAAATAGTTAACTAATTGTAAAATAGTTGGAAAATAGTTAAATAGTTTCAGAGATTTTAGTAATTGCAAAATAGTAATTAATTTGTGATATAGTTGAAAAATAGTAATTAATTTATAAAACAGTTGAAAAATGGTTAAATAGTTCCAAAAATAATGGTAAAACAAATATAAAATGATTTGGCTTTAAAAAGAAAGGTTGTATATATTAAATAGCTTGGAAAAATAAGTTTATATTGAAAATAGCCCAGAGTCAAAACTGTTCACTTCCCCATCCATTCAATTTAAATTTCCACTTATATTTAAATGGATTCAATTCCAATTTGAATAATCTTCAATTTCCATTGAAAATGATTTAACCCCAATTCAAGTTGAATCAATCCTGATTTCTTTCCCAATTTAAATCAAATTCCATTTGATTTTAAACCTGTTCAACTTTAATTATAATTTCAAATTATTCCAATCAATTTGGACTAATATCAATTAAACCCACTTCAATTTCAAATCATTTCTAATCAATCCAATTCAATTTTCCATTTGATTAAAAAAAAATCTTAAACTTATACATCTTCAATCACAAATCCAATTAATTTAAATCAGATTCAATTTGAACTAATTTAATTTCAATCTCCATTTTAGACCATCTCGAATTATATAAATTCGAGTTAAATTCTCAAAGATTGGTTTAACTTTCTAAACCAAATTAACATTTATTAAAAGTTTTTAAACAATTTAATTTCTGAGCTCAAATTCTAGAATTTTATTTTCAATTAATTTAATTTTAATTCGGTTGTATTTCTGTTGCCACTTAATTTGATTCCAATTCAAGATTTTAGTTTGGTTGTATTTTATATTACTTCTTAATTTAATTTCAATAATTTAACAACCAATCACCTTCATATTTATTAGAAGGAAATATTGCTCTATATACCAAAATATATTGTTATATAAAATCATTTAAAACCCTTTAAATAAGAAAATAAAAATACGCGCTCAAATGTGTATATATATATATACTCAACTCATTCTAGACTACTATAGACTCTACTTAATGAGTAAATCCAACCAAAGCCAAGGTTCTCGCTTAACCTTTCAGCTCTAACCAACTGTAAGGACCCGAAATTTTCGATCCCGAAAATTATAGATAGTTATGAAAAAGAAGAAAGAGATAGAAGAAGAAGAACAGAAACATTAAACACCTCACATTCGCAGCGGAAAAAATATAATAATAAATAATAACAGTTTACAAAGCATTATGTATCTGTTAATTACATTCATAGTACATCGGAGTTTCACATATATACATTTACTGAATATACACAATTATCATGTCACAAATATACAGAAATAAAATATAGCGGAAACACTCCATATGTTCTTGCCATCCAGCTCGCCTCCTGATCTCAAGAACGTCCTTACCTGAAAATATGTAATACTCGGTCTAACCCGAGCATTTCACCAAAGTAACACTTGGGTCAGGCTGGAAACCAGCGTGAGTAAACCCATCCAACGTGGAATACAAAGCAGACAACTTATATAAAACCCGGGGTAACTCATTTCAATTCATAAAGCCACAATTTATTATAGACATCACATATTCCACGCATCCATTTTATAAGTACCAGAGTTTAGGTTTAAAAAGTCGAATTCCTTAAATCACTTCATTCCAGCCTATAGATTTCACATATCAATCTATAAAAATTCGAAGTGGTTTCGGGTATCTTCTAATACCCGACCCTGGCTTCTTCGAGTCTCGTGTCATTCTAACCCAAGTTATCCAAATGAAATACACAACATTTCATATCAGAGATATCAACTCATTCAAAGCATCCAATACCATTAAATCATCCATAAGCAAATTTGATCACTTCCAAATTAATTCAGTTGATTCTAATTGAATTTCTAACCTCAATCACTTAGATTCCTTCATTTAACATTAACTAATTCCAAATCAATTAATTAGCCAACCCTTCATTCTTAATTAATCACCTTGGATTAATTATTTTTCAATTACATTCAAGTAATTATCTTTATTTAATTTCACGATATTAATTTAGTCTTAACCAAAATCAATAAGTAATCTTAATTACTTCATAAATAAATTAACTATATTAATTACATTAATCCTTAATTACTCATATTAATTAATTTCTCATAAGTCACTTATTATGAATTAATCAATTTTGATTTACCAATCTTTAATTACATCATTAATTATATAAATTAATGATTTCCAATTGTATTTTAATTTATTTTTTCTCATCTAAATTAATTATATGAATTAAACCATAGTATTAATCTTACTTGATTTATTTCCACCTGAAATTATCTATCTTTTTATTTACTTTATTAAATAAATAAATTCTCCTTAATTAATTATCTTAATTTATCTCTTGATTAATTACACAAAGTAATTTTATTATTGCATGAAGTAATTACTTATCAAATCACCCAATGATCATTCTAAATTTATTTAAGCTTAAGTAATTAGTCCAAATCATTAATTAATTTGATTAATTAATTATCCATTTAAATTATCCTACCTATTTAATGAATCACCAATCATTAAACCCTTATTGATTTTAAACTGAACCATTTTCTTATTTATGATTTAAGTTTAAAACCATTTAAAACCCAAATACTTCGAGTCAAACCACAATTAACTCGAGAACCAACCAAAACCAAAGTCACATCATCATCAGTGCACATCCAATCAATTTAATCATTTAACCAATTATGTAAATTTAACCATCTAAATTTAAATAAAAAGTCTAACATAGTGAGATTTACTCACCTTTGATTTTGCAATCCAAATCCAATCTCGACTTGTTTCCTTTCAAATTTTAACCTTGTATAAACAGTTATACAATTTATTAATATTTTAAATGATCGAACAGTCAATTTCATTTAAATTTAATTTACTAATATCTTAGCTTTTAACCCAATTTTCCCAATAATCCTCAATTTAAAATTTTCACCATCTAACTAAATGCATATCAATTTACAGACTTAAACCTTACTGTATAAATTTTTCTTTCTAATTCATATATATAAATGTGTGTACATATTAAATTAAATTAATTTAAATGAAGAACAAAACTGATTGTAACTTACTGCAATATGTGATTTCCTTAGACACTTGCTAAACATTTTATGTGATTTCAACTTTACAATTGAGTTTGCTAAAAAAAAAGCACTTTTACTCAGTGATCAAGGCCAGTAAACACCTCTGAGTGGATTATTTAAATTTTGAAACAAGTCTAAAACCTGTAATGTATTAAACAATGGTATACTCGTCTGTTCCAATCATGAACACAGCCACTACTCACATACACAACTTTTAAACCACACACGCAACATGTATCACACCATATCTAAAGACAAAAACATAGGCACCAAAGAAATTTATCCAAATTAGAGTCTTTAAAGAAAAAAATTAAATTAACTTACTCACAATCGATCGCGAGCCCACAGACAGTCGCCACACCACCATTGAAGAAACTCGTCTCCACTGCCCTGCCTCGCGAATCTACCCTAAGCAGCTCCAAAACCCTAACGACCCCGACTTCGAGCTTCGTGGCGAACTCCACGCGCCTACCTCCAAGAGCTACCGTGCTATCCACTGCGCGACACTCCACCCTCCATCATCTCAAACCATGCGCACTCCCTGACAATCCTCAAACGCCATCGTGAATGCCAACTCCACCTTCCTTCGCTTCGCTTCGCACACGCGCACGCGAATCCATCCTAATTTGTGCACACGCTCAGGGGTTGCGAGCGACGTTAATACGAAAGCACGAATTTTGATTCGTGATTCCCCCTTTTTATTTCGATTTCTACTTGATTTTAAGAATAAGGCTTCGGCCATTCTTTTTTTTAATGAGTTCGATTCTGCTTGAAGATTAGAGAGAAGAAGACGGAGATAAAATAGATATTTGGGGAAGCTTCTTGCGTACGCTTGTTTATTATATAATTGATATTGAAAATATCTCGTGTTGCATACCATGAAATTTCGAACTCCTAATCAGACATGCTGCCCGGCATTTATAAGGCTTTACCTATATTCCGAACACAATGGAACGTGTTTCGGAAGCTAATTTAGTCGTATGTGGAAGTTAGCTTTATGAATCGATTTAAAATATTAAATTATCAATTTCAATTTCAACGCGTTTCTCACCCGTACGAGTAAACGGTAAATCCAAACGCTATGAAAATTGAAATCTGACAATAACTAACTATTACGGATCGAATGGAACTAGTTTCATCAAATTCCGAGACTGTGCCTCGGAAGGCTATTTTTAAATATCGAGTTAAACGGTATATTATTTAAACTAAACAAACCACCTTTATATTAAATTTCAACCATTCTATTATCTTCAGTATCATCATTATAAATTTTATAAGCCTTCAAATTATTTTTAACAGGCTTAAAACTGAAGATTTAATCATTTACCTAATTTTGAGTTATATAATTCAATAATTTAATTATCAAGTAAATAGTGATATTTGGAATTCGAGTTAAAATTAACCTTTAAATATTAAAATCAATTAAATATTCTATTTTAAATTGTCAAAAATTCCGCGTCGTCACAACAACAATACAATCAGAGTTACAACCATTACAAAAGACCAGACAGTTATATCAACCTGTCCCATACTACTATCAATACAACTCTAATACACAGCGGTAAACTTCATACGTTCCTTCCATCTAGCTCGCCTCCTGAGCTCCAGAACGTTCTAACCTGAAAATCTGTAATACTCGGTCTGTCCCGAGCATTACATCAAAGTAACACCTGGGTCGGGCGAAAATCAGCGTGAGTAAACCCATCTAACATGAAATACTAATGTACAAAACTTAATTAAAACCCAGGGTAGCTCGTACTTTACTACGAGTTCATAACTCGTTACAGTTAACACTTATTTTCACAAATCTAATCCTAAGTACCCTTACTAAGTTTCAATGGTCCATATTATTCAATTCCAGCCTATTGATCTCACATATCAAATCTATAAAAAAATTATTGTAGATTACAAATTGAAGTGGTTTTGGGTATTTACTGATACCCGACCCCGGTCTCTTCGAATCCAATGTTATTCTATAAGCCAAATGTTTAAGTGAAAACAATTAAATTCATATTCAAAGTAACAAATTCACCTAGCAATTCCATTCCAGATAGATAATCCATATTATCACAGTTCAACCCAAACATATCATCTCACATAGCATCACAATCACTTACCAGAGATAACAAATAATCCAAGGTATTCAATATCATTCAATCATCCATAAGCAAGACTAATTAGTCACACAATTTCTAATTAATTTAAATAAATTAAATTAATTACTTCAATCATCTTTAAATCCCACTCACTCAACATTAATTAATTAAAAGCCAATTTATTAATCATCCTTAATTATCATCTTAATTACGTTAAGTAATTAGCCTTTAATTAATTACACAAATTAATTAACCTTCAACCCTTTACATTAATTAACCTTTAATTACTCTCATAAATTAATTAACAATAATTTATTACATTAATCCTTAATTAATTACTCTAATTAATTATTCTATAATCACTTGCATTGATTAATATCCTCTAACTAATCACATTCATTAATTAACTAACCCTTTAGTTAATTTCCTTAATTAATCAATCCTTTAATTAATTGCACTAAGTAATTAATCCTTAATTACTTCCATTAAGTAATTTCCCTTTAATTACTTTCATTAAGTAATTATCCCATTGGTTAATTATCCTCAATTAATAAACCTTTGGTTATTAGTTAATTTAATTTTTAATTATTATTTAAATTAATAAACCCTTAACAAATTAATCCTTTAATTACTTACATTAAGTAATTATCATTTAAGTAATTAATCTCTAATTACTTACAATTAATTAATCTCTAGTTACCAATTTATTAATCTTCCATTACTAATTAATTTATCTCTAATTAAATAATTAATTAATCACTCTTAATTAATTAATTAACCCTTAATTATTAATTAATTAATCACTCTATATTATTAATTAATTAATTTACTCTTTAATTGCCTAATTAATTTAATTTATCTTTAATCACCAAGGACCTTAATTAAAATTTTAAGATATACCGTTTATCTTATGTACTTTAACTAACATTCAAATTCCCTTTGATACACTTAAAAATATACTTAAATAATCAACCAATTATATAATTGTATTAAATCAAAACAATTAAAAACAGTAGACCTATACTTTATATTTGAAACATGTTCTTGAAAATTTGATAAATATTTGTACATTGAATACTTGTTCCTATTGGTTTTGAAAACTTGCTTTGAACTTGACAAAATTCTTTTTTTGTCTATAAAACTTGTTTTATTAATCTCCTACCAATTATGCCAAAATACTTGGGTACAGACCCGAGCACAAACTTGTTTTTTTGGAGGCAAACCTGATCCCCTACTCGAGTCCATCTCCCTCTTACCTATCACCTTCTACTTTTTCTCCTCTTCTAAAACTAACCACAACAATACATAGAACAGAAACGCCAAAATACGCGTGCACGTGCACGTTTGGTCAGACCCTCTCTGACCTTCGCTGCCCTGATGCTAGCATGACAACGAGATTGACCCATGAACCATCCAGACCAAAAACTCAAGCGAAACCCTAAAACCCATTCGCACAATATGATTTAAAACCATTTTCCCTTAATTCTTACGCCTGTGATGATGATGACTTGGAAATGTTGTAGAAAAGTAAATATATCTGCAAGTATATACATATATATGTGTGTAAATGGATGTATGCATGTTTGTGTTATGCATATTCATCTCTCTGTTCAAACATTTACAGACTAAATCCGCCTTGATCATTTAAATCCTCTTCCTTAATCAATAATAGGCTAGAATCTTTGAGGATGAAATGTGAACAAGAGTGTAACATTATTTTTAAAAATAATTACAGGAGAAAATATTTAGTGATTAATTCAAAATTAGAAAATTGCAGGGATAAACATTTATGTGTTAAAAAATTGATCATCTCGAATTTAAGTTTGGATAATATGATCCGACTTTTATTACAGAATCATAAATTTAGAAAATCATCTTGTGATTTTTAGGTGTGTAATTATCGAAAAATTCTGGGTTGAACGGAATTGACATTTTCGTCAAATTCCGGTGACCGGCAATGAACTGGGTGGCACGGATGATACTGGAGATGGCTGGAGGTTCGATGATCACATGAAAAATAGTGGCAGAGGTTTCAGATCATTGTGAAGGTTGATTGAAGAGGTTATAGGGTTTTTAGAACCTGTTTGGTCATCGCTAGAATCAAGTCGATTGTGTCGACAATGGTGGATCGGAAGTGGCCAGTGTGGGTTGAATCGATGCATCGGGGTGTGGCGAAGCTTTGGACGCGGGGGCGAGTTCACCAGTGGTCGGAGGCGATGATACGTGGTGGGTTTTTGTATCAAGTTTAGTTCAGGTGGTCGTTCATATTGCTTGATTCCGATCCTCTGTTGAATTTGACAATTTGGGTGGTCGTGATGCACGTGGAGGTCGCCGGTGATAAGTTGGCAACGGTGAAGTCGATCAGAATGGCTCCGATCTCCTGCGCACATGAATGCATATCATTGTTTATGTGTTAGCTGATGGATATGGGGAAGAAAGGTAAATCTCGGGTTTGACTCGAAGAGATTCGCGAAATAGCTCGGGGAAGAGAAAAGATATGGGTTAACTCGAGGTTGGTCTCGGGATAATTGATGTTTGGCTCGGGAAAATGATGAAATGGCTCGGGTTTGTGCATTTAAGATAAAAACAGATTTAAACTTTAAAACAAATCAAGTTTAATTGAAATTTTTTTGTTAAAACCAATTCTTTTGTAAATGTTAAATGTTTATCCAAGTTTTGAATTGGTTAAAATGCTTAAAAAAATTATTTTAAAAAATGTTAAGATACATATAACCTTTATTTTTAAAGTTTATTTTAAATAAACTTAATAATATTAAGAAGTTAATTAAGAAAAGATGTTTTAATTGTTAATTAACTTTAAAATCTAAGTTAATTTATTGGTTAATGATAATAAATTACAAGGTTTATTAAATAAAGATTTTGAATGATACTTAAAGTAATAATTAAGATAAATTAATTATCTTATAATTAATTAAAGTCTTAAGTGATTTTAAAGATTTATTACTTAATGAAAATTATGGTGATTAAATAAGTGGTTTATCCTTGATTATTAAAGGGTTAGTTACTGTGACGACCCGGAATTTTCGAGCATTTAAAATTGGAATATTTAATTGATTTTAAATATTCAAGATAATAATTTCAACTTGAATTACGAATATCGCTATTTATTTGATAATTAAATAATAGAATTTAGTAATTAGAAATTGAGTGAATTGTTGAATCTAGGATTTTAAGTCTGTTAAAAATAATTTGAAGGCTTATAAAATTTATATTGATAGTGATGAGGATAATAGAAGTTTTCAAATTGAATTTAACACTGATTTGTTCAGTTTTAAAATTATATCGTTTAAATTGAATTTAAAAAAAAGAAAAGAAAAAAGAAAAGAGAATTGGCTGCCACTGCTTTATACTTGATTAAGAAAACAAGATCGAATTCGACCCTTGAAGGCCTGTTTCTCCCTCGTCTTTTCTGATGATCGAATTGAGGCCGTGACGCTCGCGATTTTGGGCGAAGTTAGGAGTTGTCGAGGCCGAGACGACAGCAAAGAGTGGTGTTAGCAGGTCGTCAGCGTTCGATTTAGTCGACGATGGTCGCGTTCGATTCAAAGAAGGGTTTGGGTCACGTAGATCTCGATCGCGACTGGGACAGTAGCGCATGGTGATGGGTTATCATGTGGGTTTTCGAGTGCCTCACGTAGGGCAGTGGGCAGAAGGGCGCGTGAGGTTGTGGGCTTGCGGTGGAGTTGTGCGATGATGGTTGCGGTGCTAGCAATCTAGAAGGGAGATACGACTTTAGCATTGATGGTAAGTTTCCGCCGTTGAATTCTCGATATTATTCTTATTCATTTAAAACTCATTTGTGATGTTCTTGTCAATTTAAAACATGGAGAAAAATTTACAGTAAGTTAAAAGTTAAATTATGTTTCAAATTTAATAACTACATATAGATTGTTTTTAAATTTATTTACAGAAAGAAGAGGAGCAGAATTATTTATATTCTTTACTAAAAGGAAAAAAATAAAAAAATAATTTATTTAAAGGAAAATTAGTTGGATTTAAATTTCTGGTTAATTAAGTTTATTTAAATAAAAATTTAAAGTTCGATTTATTCAAATAATTAATAGACTGTATAATATTTATACAAGGTCTGAAATAGTGAAGAAACAAGTCGGATTTTGGATCGGATTTACAAATCTTTGGTCAAAGGTGAGTTAATCTCACTCAGCTGAATAAATTTAAATTTAAATGATTAAATTTAAATAATTGTTTGGATGGTTGAATTGATTGATGTGATATAGTATGATATTTTGGAATGGGTGTATTATATTATGCAAACGTCTGTGGATGCAGGGAAAACAGGTTGGAGGGATCCAACTGGACCCCTCAACTTTTATCTAAATTATTTAATTTTCTCTATTCTGATTATTTGATATTCTATGATGAATTGTGTGGAAGTATTGAATGCTATGGCTTGGTTGTTATAATTGAGAATAATGAATTGCCAAAAATATAAATTTATTTTTGAATGAAAATAAAAGAAGTGAAATTGCAAGCAAAATAATTATAGGAATAAATTTAAAAATGACTTGGAAAAGAAATAAAGTGACTTTAAAATTCTAATAAATGAATCCTGAGGATGGAAAGGAAAATTTGAATAAACAGGAAGTTGATGAATTTTAAAATTCATTGTTGTTATTTAAAAGAACAAAACATTTATTTAAAAGCTAAGATTTAAATTATTGAAAGAATAAAGGAAAAAGTTGGG
The DNA here is from genome assembly GCA_030765085.1 of Allium cepa. NCBI lineage: Eukaryota > Viridiplantae > Streptophyta > Magnoliopsida > Asparagales > Amaryllidaceae > Allium > Allium cepa. Next base: position 628,857,666 of record CM060941.1, read on the forward strand.
AAAAATCTGGAATTGGTATATTTCAGTTAAAAGTTTTGAAATCAAATGGAAAATAATAATAATAACAACAACAATAATTAAGTCCATACTTAATGAATTTTAAAATGAATTAGGTAATTAAAGAAATTTATTTCAAATAAAATAAATTGGAAATCAAATTGGGAATTGATTTAAAGGGTTGAAGTTGGAATTTTCTCTGGATAGCCAAGTATATGTTTTTAAAAGTAAATTTTTAAATATAAATTAAATGTTTTAAAGTCGTTTTTAAAGAAGCAAGTTTGTAAAATTTATTATTTCTAATATTTAAAGTCTAAAGTAAGTATTTTCTTTTAATCTATTTTAGCAATAATTATTAAGAAGTAACTTTGTATTTTGTTTTTAAAAAAAAATAGAAATCTAGTTTTATATTTATTTAAGTATCCTAATTTTCAAAAATTCATATAGTATGTATTTTCAACAAATTATTAAAGCAATTTTAACTTGAATGTTTTAAAATATATTTTAAAGGTAAAGTGTTTTAAATTAATTTAGAAAAATCTAGTTTTGTGCTTGGTGATTCCAGAAGAAATAAATATGCTTGAAATTTATTCTGAGAAGGCAGATAGTTTTGAAAACTATTTTCAAGGAGTTGAAAAGTGGAAATATATTTTGTGAAGATATTTTTGAAGTTAATAAATAATTTGGGCAATTATTTATGGTGTGATGGATGTTGTGAATATTAATTGATAGTTAAATCACCGACTATCAATATTGGACAAATACGTTGATCGTTTCGAAGAGACCGGGATCGAGATTAATTTCTCGAAAACCACTTCGATTCGGTTTGTACGTTTCGTGAAAACGATTTTTGGATTCGAAGATGGAGCAGTGAAGTGCAAGGGCTAGTCGCTACTAATCCTGAGGATATTTCAAAAATGGATGTAGTAGGAATAGTGCCTTCGGTTCCGTTCGAACCCGGGACGGATTTGTATGGATGAATGCTTACGAAACATCGTCAGGTGGACGATGGGCATTCTAAGGGATATGTTCTATAAAAGGTAACGCTTAGCCTGAAGCCTCATCAAATGGGAATGACTGAAAATCAGGGGTTATGCAGCAAGGCTAGGTGGGTAGCACCCAAGCAGGGTGAGGTCATTCCAGTCTAGATGTCCCTTTTTATTTCAGCTTAGTGGGCGGTTGATGATCCCAACCGTGGGGTGATCTCACTCGGGATTATCCAGCAAGGGGTAGTCCCGGCCTTGTGTTGCAGGGCAGCGGGCGTACTTCTCGGTACGGTGATCTAGGCCCCGTACTGTGACAGGTGGTACCCCAGTGCCTAGTCATTAGTTGGAAATCCATTCTCCCTACGAGCCTTGTACGAGTTTTGTTTGTATTACCCACTCTATGGCTAGTAGCTGGAATTTAATAGATGTAACAATTTCGGCTATTTTATAAGTATTTCTAAATAGACCCTATTATAATATCAGAGGATTTCTATAAAAATTGTTTTAGCTATCGTAAGGTAAAAACCCGACATGTTTATTTGTGGCGTGGTCTTACGAGATGCTTTTATTTTCAAAGGATTTTTGAAACTTTAATAATCAATTGGGTGTGATTTTCTCACGCTGGTATTCCAGACTGACTCGGGTATTATTTAACTGTAATGCTCGGGTCAGACCGAGTATTATAGATATAGGATGCTATGGAGCAGGAGAGGAGTTGGAGTCCGAGACGTATTATCTGTACCTATATATATATATATATATATATATATATATATATATTCCGCTGTTGTGATTGTTTGGTATGTCTGATTGGTAATGGTTGACGCATGAGACACTGTGATGATATGATGTATAAAACAGTTATAAACTTCATTTTGCGTAAAGTTATATATTTACTATTATATTTTATTCCGCTGCGATGGTTAGATTCTGTTGTTGTTTTCTATTTTTCTTCTTCTATCTCTTCTTCTTTAACCCAAATGGTTCGTATTTCTGTACAACTTGAGTTGATTGTTGTAGAAAAGTGTTGACTCAAGGGGTACGGATTTGCGGGTCGTTACAGTTGGTATCAGAGCATAGGTTGGTGATAACCTTGGCTCTGGTGGGAATTACTCATAAAATAGAGTCTATAGTACTCTAAAATGAGTTTGAGCGTATCAATAGATATGAGCACGTATTTGTTAGTGAATATAAATTGTTTTAATATTGTGTTGATTGATTTATTGAGTGACATATGAACCTTCGTCGACACAGTCTGCGCAACTGTATTGAAGGGGTTTCTAAACACTTGAATAGAACAATCGACACGGTATTGTTTTAAATGTGGGTAAATGAAATAATTTTACCCAAAAATATATTTTCGATATAAAGAAAGTTTTTGTAAACTATTTTGGCAAATACATGGTTGCTTGGATGTTAGAAATGATAATATTAAAATATTATCATTGTTAAGTAAAAATTTAACTAGAAATTGAAATATACCTAAATTTTAAGGGAATAAGTTCATTATAAAAAAAAGGAGAAACTTATAAAATATGATTTATAAATGTAGTTTATAAATTGACATATAATCAAATGAGAATTTTTATCAGAATAAACTGTGCAAATGAATTATAGTTAAAATTTGAATTTAAAATAGAATTTGAAACATTAAAACCCCGGAGATTTGGAAGTATTTTGAAGATAAAGAATTGCATTATTTTTTTGGAGGTATTTCTGAAAGAAAATATGTTTTGAATGTGATATAGCATTGAAATCACTTGGATTATTGGAAAATAATTCTGATGATGACGGCCGCATTATCAGTATTCATTTTCGAATTTCTAAGTGACGGATTGCTACCAAAAACTGATTTGTTCAGAAAAGCTAGTTGTTTTTGAAAATTTCAAAGGGAATTTGTTGGAATAAAACCAGGAGTGGATTAAATTTTGAGAAATGTGATTTGAGATGTTGAAGATTTCAAAATAATTTGAAACCAAAGGTCGGGTGTTTAAAAATCCTGAAGAGATAAGTGGTAAGTTTATAAATTGAGATGATTTTTAAATTAGAAAGGAAATATAAGCTTTGAAGGTTGGAATTTAAATTTAAAGTAAAAAGTTAAAAATGAGATTTACTTAGATTGATGAATAAAATTGAATCGAATTGAGTTAAATAAAACTGAGTTAAAATAAAATTGAATTGGAATAAGAATTCAATTGAACTATGAATGGAATTATATTCTTACTTAAATAAATGAAAAATAAATTGAATAAGGATTGGAATTGAAAAAAGTAAATAAGAATAACGTATAAAGGAATTATAATGCATGGAATAAACTATGCTTGGGATATAAATAAGCATAAGGCTTGAATTAAAAAAAAAAAGAATATATTCAAGCCTATAATGAATGGAATAGTGTAAATAATAAGTTGTGACTTATAAATTGAAAAATGGGATAGAAAACCCAAAATAAATATTATTGATGAATTGGAGAATAAGATAAAAATTCAAACTTGAATTATAAACAAAATTGGACTAAGAAAAATTAAATGGAGTGATATTTGGGATTAAAATTCAAGTGATGGATTATAAATAAGGAAAGAACTAATTGATAATAAATTAGTTAATAAAATGTATAAATGGGAATATAATATAGTTTAATAGAAACTGAATTTTGAGTTTATGATGAAGTTTGGAAATAAACTCAAGTTATAAATTAAGATTTAATGTGAAGTGTTAACAAATTAACATAATTGGAAATGTGTCGAATAAAGAAAATGAAATAGATTAAAATAATAATGATTTGTATTGTGAATAAAATCCAAATATGTGGAAATAAATTGGATAGGGCCTTGTAATCAATCGATTTAAGTTGAGTAATAAAAGAGAAAAATTTACTTGTAAAATGAAAATGAGCTTAAGTGTAAATTTGAATAGATTGAAGTAAATTGACTTAAGCTGAATAAATTAAAGAGAGTTGAATTTAACTCAACTTAAACCAAGTTTAATGATATTGGATTGAATTTGAATCAAGTAAAAATAAATTTGGATTGAAATAGAACTTGGTGGGTTGAAAATAATATTTAAGGTAATGAACATTCATAATAGATTGAGTGGATAAACTAATTATATTGAATAAATAAATAGATGGAATAAATAAGAATCAAATGGAAGTGAACTTAAGTTTGAAGTGAAATAAATTGAGTAAATTAACTTAAGTGGAGAATAATTAGAAACTCGACTACGAGCAAAATTAGAAGACCACTAAATTAAAGCTTCATTTGAATTAATTCGGGAATGGGTAGAAATATGTAAGCTTGGAATGGGTCGAGCTAAATAAATGGTCATGAATGAATTGAAATAAAAAGGGAATTAATTGGTAATGAAATTTGGAGATGGAACTTGAATTGGTTAAATGAAGTCGAATACCAATTTAATGTGGAAAATGTTTAGTTTGCAAATTAATTATAAATTGAGTATTGGATTTAACCAATATGAAATGTTACAAGATAAATAAATGGATTCAAATAAAATGAATAAGAATATAGCATGCAAAATAAATTGAACGGAATCAATTAAAAAGGAATCAATTTAAATTGGTTATAAAGCAAAATACTTATTTATTCACATAAATCTCGTCAAAGTGCATGGAATAAATTGTCATTTGATGTAAATGGAAGTAATTAAAATTCTATGAATTGGTAGGGGTAAAATAAATTGATTTTGAGGGCAATTGAATTAAAAATGAGTTCAGTTCGCTTAAAAATAAATTAAATGTAAGTGATTGAGTTTTAAACCAGTCAAATTGATGAAGATTGTATACGAATGGATTGAAAACCATTCGAATTGAATGAAAATGGTTATAAATAAATTGAAACAGTTGAATTAGCATGGAAACTATATAAATTGCTTACGGGAAAATGTTTGGTGGGAATTTCTTTTAGAATTCATATGTTTTAACTATTTCAACTAAGTGAAATATAGTTAAATTGCATATATTTGGCACTTACATGTTTAAATTGAGTAAGTACAGGTACTTGGAAGCCGTGTGGCAGGATTTGGTTGTGCTATTTGCTAAAAATAATAAGCTGGTTGCTTAAAATGATAAATAAGGTACGCCTACGCAATAAAAATAGGAAATATGAACTGTTTTTGGTTTTTCCGACCATTTGGGTCGATGTATATATATTTATATCTTTTGTCAAATTGCAAAAGCTCCTCCGTACAAAGGAGACTCTGTCAAAAAAATTCAGAAATTTTGGGTGTTAGAATTTTTTTTGAAAATTTTGGAAAATTTTGTTAACGACAAAACAGTTTCAAACTAGAAAATTGAAATAAGTTAGTAAATGGAGCTAATTAAAATCATGACATGAATCAATATAAATGAAAAATAAAATTTAAAGTTTAGCGTTGAATATAAATTGAATTCGTATGGAAATGAAAGAATTCAAAATTCGTATGAAAATGAAAGAATTAATTTGAATACAAATAGATATAAACTAAAGTGGTAAGATGAAAATAAATATAAGAAACACATAAATGCTTATGCTATCTTAAGTAAGGAATGAGGCATTCTCAATTGGAAATTGATATTTCAAATGTAATCTAAGTTAGTATTTGAGTTAATAGATATTGACATCTGTAAGTGAGTCCATAGAATGTTTTTGAATATTGTGATTGGATATTATTGTCAAGTAGGATATACAGGTAATATAAAGGGAAAAGAGAATTGATTTTGATTTCAAAAGATAAATTTGAAATGCTCGACAAAAAGGTATGTATTTAAATTTGATGTGAAATTTGATTGAGATTTCGGATCGAGCCACTTGGCCTTTTGTTTTCTTTTTGGATTTGGGAGGCCGTAGAGCCATTTTGTAGTTGTACCGAGCTAACCGCGCAAAGGAGGCGCTGGCAAAAAATTTCGGGAATTTAGGGAGTTAGAAAATTTTTGATAATTCAAAATTTGGTTTTAAATTGAAACTCGAATGATTAAACAAATAGTATAGTTTGAAACTGTGAGAGAGTTGAGAAGTTAATAAGAATGATAATGGGTCTTTAATAAAAAGATAGTTAGTAAGATGTTGAATTGTTTGGTTTTGGAGGTAAGTAAACGGGTATTGGACCATTCTTCCTAATTAGTAATTTCGGGGACGAAATTCTTTTAAGGGGGGAGTAATGTGACGACCCGGAATTTTCGAGCATTTAAAATCGGAATATTTAATTGATTTTAAATATTCAAGATAATAATTTCAACTTGAATTACGAATATCGCTATTTATTTGATAATTAAATAATAGAATTTAATAATTAGAAATTGAGTGAATTGTTGAATCTAGGATTTTAAGTCTGTTAAAAATAATTTGAAGGCTTATAAAATTTATATTGATAGTGATGAGGATAATAGAAGTTTTCAAATTGAATTTAACACTGATTTGTTCAGTTTTAAAATTATATCGTTTAAATTGAATTTTAAAAAAAAAAGAGAATTGGCCGCCACTACTTTATACTCTATTAAGAAAGCAAGATGGAATTCGACCCTTGAAGGCCTGTTTCTCCCTCGTCCTTTCTGATGATCGAATCGAGGCCGTGACGCTCGTGATTTTAGACGAAGTTAGGAGTTGCCGAGGCCGAGACGACAGAAAATAGTGGTGTTAGCAGGTCGTCAGCGTTCGATTTAGTCGACGATGGTCGCGTTCGATTCAAAGAAGGGTTTGGGTTACGTAGATCTCGATCGCGACTGGGACAGTAGCGCGTGGTGATGGATTATCGCGTGGGTTTTCGAGTGTCTCGCGTAGGGTAGTGGGCAGAAGGGAGCATGAGGTTGTAGGCTTGCGGTGGAGTTGTGCGATGATGGTTGCGGCGCTAGCAATCTAGAAGGGAGATACGACTTTAGCATTGATGGTGAGTTTCTGCCGTTGAATTCTCGATATTATTCTTATTCATTTAAAACTCATTTGTGATGTTCTTGTCAATTTAAAACATGGAGAAAAATTTACAGTAAGTTAAAAGTCAAATTATGTTTCAAATTTAATAACTACATATAGATTGTTTTTAAATTTATTTACAGAAGGAAGAGGAGCAGAATTATTTATATTCTTTACTAAAAGGAAAAAAATAAAAAAATAATTTATTTAAAGGAAAATTAGTTGGATTTAAATTTCTGGTTAATTAAGTTTATTTAAATAAAAATTTACAGTTCGATTTACTCAAATAATTAATAGACTGTATAATATTTATACAAGGTCTGAAATAGTGAAGAAACAAGTCGGATTTTGGATCGGATTTACAAATCTTTGGTCAAAGGTGAGTTAATCTCACTCAGCTTAATAAATTTAAATTTAAATGGCTAAATTTAAATAATTGTTTGGATGGTTGAATTGATTGATGAGATATAGTACGATATTTTGGAATTGGTGTATTATATTGTGCTAACATCTGTGGATGTAGGGAAAACAGGTTGGAGGGATCCAACTGGACCCCTCAACTTTTATCTAAATTATTTAATTTTCTCTGTTTTGATTATTTGATATTCTATGATGAATTGTGTGGAAGTATTGAATGTTATGGCTTGGTTGTTATAATTGAGAATAATGAATTACAAAAAATATAAATTTATTTTTGAATGAAAATAAAAGAAGTGAAATTGCAAGTAAAATAATTATAGGAATAAATTTAAAAATGACTTGGAAAAGAAATAAAGTGACTTTAAAATTCTAATAAATGAATCCTGAGGATGGAAAGGAAAATTTGAATAAACAGGAAGTTGATGAATTTTAAAATTCAGTGTTGTTATTTAAAAGAACGAAACATTTATTGAAAAGCTAAGATTTAAATTATTGAAAGAATAAAGGAAAAAGTTGGGAAAAATCTGGAATTGGTGTATTTCAGTTAAAAGTTTTGAAATCAAATGAAAAATAATAATAATAACAACAACAATAATTAAGTCCATACTTAATGAATTTTGAAATGAATTAAGTAATTAAAGAAATTTATTTCAAATAAAATAAATTGGAAATCAAATTGGGAATTGATTTAAAGGGTTGAAGTTGGAATTTTCTCTGGATAGCCAAGTATATGTTTTTAAAAGTAAATTTTTAAATATAAATTAAATGTTTTAAAGTCGTTTTTAAAGAAGCAAGTTTGTAAAATTTATTATTTCTAATATTTAAAGTCTAAAGTAAGTATTTTCTTTTAATCTATTTTAGCAATAATTATTAAGAAGTAACTTTGTATTTTGTTTTTTAAAAAAAAATAGAAATCTAGTTTTATATTTATTTAAGTATCCTAATTTTCAAAAATTCATATAGTATGTATTTTCAACAAATTATTAAAGCAATTTTAACTTGAATGTTTTAAAATATATTTTAAAGGTAAAGTGTTTTAAATTAATTTAGAAAAATCTAGTTTTGTGCTTGGTGATTCCAGAAGAAATAAATATGCTTGAAATTTATTCTGAGAAGGCAGATAGTTTTGAAAACTATTTTCAAGGAGTTGAAAAGTGGAAATATATTTTGTGAAGATATTTTTGAAGTTAATAAATAATTTGGGCAATTATTTATGGTGTGATGGATGTTGTGAATATTAATTGATAGTTAAATCACCGACTATCAATATTGGACAAATACGTTGATCGTTTCGAAGAGGCCGGGATCGAGATTAATTTCTCGAAAACCACTTCGATCTAGTTTGTACGTTTCGTGAAAATGATTTTTGGATTCGAAAATGGAGCAGTGAAGTGCAAGGGCTAGTCGCTACTAATCTTGAGGATATTTCCAAAATGGATGTAGTAGGAATAGTGCCTTCGGTTCCGTTCGAACCCGGGACGGACTTGTATGGATGAATGCTTGCGAAACATCGTCAGGTGGACGATGGGCATTCTAAGGGATATGTTCTATAAAAGGTAACGCTTAGCCTGAAGCCTCATCAAATGGGAATGACTGAAAATCAGGGGTTATGCAGCAAGGCTAGGTGGGTAGCACCCAAGCAGGGTGAGGTCATTCCAGTCTAGATGTCCCTTTTTATTTCGGCTTAGTGGGCGGTTGCTGATCCCAACCGCGGGGTGATCTCACTCGCGATTATCCAGTAAGGGGTAGTCCCGGTCTTTGTTGCAGGGGAGCGGGCGTACTCCTCGGTACGGTGATCTAGGCCCCGTACTGTGACAGGTGGTACCCCAGTGCCTAGTCATTAGTTGGAAATCCATTCTCCCTACGAGCCTTGTACGAGTTTTGTTTGTATTACCCACTCTATGGCTAGTAGCTGGAATTTAATAGATGTAACAATTTCGGCTATTTTATAAGTATTTGTAAATAGACCCTATTATAATATCAGAGGATTTCTATAAAAATTATTTTAGCTATCGTAAGGTAACAACCCAACATGTTTATTTGTGGCGTGGTCTTACGAGATGCTTTTGTTTTCAAAGGATTTTTGAAACTTTAATAATCAATTGGGTGTGATTTTCTCACGCTGGTATTCCAGACTGACTCGGGTATTATTTAACTGTAATGCTCGGGTCAGATCGAGTATTATAGATACAGGATGCTATGGAGCAGGAGAGGAGCTGGAGTCCGAGACGTATTATCTGTGTCTATATATATATATTCCGCTGCTGTGATTGTTTGGTATGTCTGAATGGTAATGATTGATGCATGAGACATTGTGATGATATGATGTATAAAACAGTTATAAACTTCATTTTGCGTAAAGTTATATATTTCTTATTATATTTTATTCCGCTGCGATGGTTAGATTCTGTTGTTGTTTTCTATTTTTCTTCTTCTATCTCTTCTTCTTTAACCCAAATGATTCGTATTTCTGTACAACTTGAGTTGATTGTTCTAGAAAAGTGTTGACTCAAGGGGTACAGATTTGTGGGTCATTACAGTTACTTAATGAAAGTAATTTTAAAGGATAATTTCCCAATATAATTAAAGGATTAATTCTGTAATTATTCAATGAATAATTTATAAGGTGAGCAATTAATTAATATGATTAATTAAAAGTTAATTAATTAATTAGAGGTGAATTAATTAATGATTAAAGTTAATCAACTAATGATTAAAGGTTAATCAATTAATGCTTAAAGATGAATTAATTAATGATTAAAGGTTGATTAATCAAGTGACTAAAGAATAATTAATTAAAGGAAAATTAATTTATATAATTAATTAATTAAGGATAATTAATTAAAGGATAACTAATAATTAAAGGTTAATTATTTTAGGATTAAAGGTTGATTAATTTATTAATTTTGATTAATTAATAATTAAAGGTTAATTAATTTATTATTAAAGGTTGATTAATTTATTAATAAATGGTTAAAGGATAATTAATTAAAATGGTTTGTAATTAATTTATTAACCAGGATTAGTAATTTTTTCCTGAGTAATTAATCTGGTTTAAGTTAATTATAATCAGATAACAGATTGATCTTACTTATGGATATTTGGATTGCATGGAATGCTTTGAATTGTTTGATATCCCTGATGTGTGATGCTTTGTGATATGAATTATTTTGTTTTGAGCTGTGATGAATGTAATTTATTTATCTGTGATGAATTCTTATTATCTATCTGTGAATCTATAAATGAAGATAAGCGTTATAGGATTATACTGCTTATCGATATTATTGTGCTTGGATTTGTGATGATCGATGATATTGTATTGTTGTGTGAAAAACCCCTGGACTGCACCGCACACACACAAATATGGATTGCACGAGGAAATTGGATAAGTCACAGATATTGAATTTAATATTATGAAATGGTTTTAAAGATTGAATTTTGAATCCAAAATGATTTTGGAAAAGGAATTGAACTGAATATGGAAAGCTTTTGGAAAGGAAATTTTTAAGTTGAATTTTAGTTTGAATATAATATATCTTATTAGGTTTTGAAATCATTTTGGAATTTAGTTTGAAAGGGTTATATAAATTATACAATATATTTAGATGGATTTAAAAATATTTTATTGCTTTGGGAATTTAAATTTAATTCAAATAGAACTTGTCGATGATATGGCAGTTCGCTGATTCTTTGGTTTATACCTTTAAAGGCTATAACTTGTGTATATTTGATCGGATTTTTTTCGAAACAAAAACAATTTGTTCTCAAATGATAATGGCTTTCATATAACGAAAAGATCTCCAGTTTTTGTTGAAAGGATTTCAAACTGTGTGATTTGGATTGTAAATAGTTTTGAAAGTTATGAATGAATCTTTGTGAAAGATTGGTGAACTTTGTTTTCAAAGTGTAGTGAATCTTTTTATTTAAAAGATTAAAAGTGTGAATTTGTTTGAACCATTTGAAAGAAGGTTTTAGGTAATAAGTTGTGACTTAACTAAGATCCCATATATCTATATGGTTTTAAAATTAAGTGCTCATTATTCGGTTTAGTCGGGAGTGGGCTTTATGTCATATAACCCATTCCGAATAATGATACGGCAAAATGGATAAAATTTGAAGATTGTTGGTGAAGACCGGGTATTTTTCGAGAATGAAAGGATTACCCATCAAATGTCTCTATACTGAGTCGTGCCGGTATAAAGATCTCCATATGTGATGGAGAGTCCGATCGGGATTGTGAATACTCGGATTGCAAGGGATTCTTTGAAGTGCCTTCGGTTCTGTTCGAACCTAGAACAGACTTGGTGGATGTACGTATGACATTACACTTTGAGATGTAAAACTGGTTTCTATCAAATACATTTCTGTTTGGTGGTGGAGAATTTATTCTCTTAGCTTAACACCCTTCTCTGAGACGTACGAGCTCAGACGTTATGTAATTGATGGTTACTAGTGATGCATTTCTAATTTGGTAATGTGGCATGCTAAGTGATTCTGATCATTTGTTGATCAAAGAATGGCTTTTGTGTAAAGTATAGCTTTTTGGACGAGACCTCATCAGGACCTCACAACCCAGAAAAGGTCGAAACAGGAAGAAGCAGCAAGGTTGTGAGGGTCGCGCCCTTTAGGGTATGTCCATTTCCTTCTGGATAAAAGTGGTATCATGGCATGGAGCCCAGATACTTAACTTATGTGGTTGTGCAAATTTATTGCTTTGTGGTTGTGGTTGTTGTTGTTGTTGTTGTTGGGGCCTCGGATAAATGTCGGTGACGACCGGGGGATGGCATACTCATGTCAGTAGTTACCCAGTTATAGAGGTAACCCGACCTGTGTTGGTAGGGATCCGGTTAGGTTCTCGGGGCATCCCTCCGGAGGCGATCCATGTGGCATAGGAAGTTCCTTAGCATGACAATTTGTTGGAAATCCAAAGAAATAATACACGCCCTGTACGGTTTTAGTTGTATAACCTGCCTTTTACTTATGGTGGTGACCTGCCGTTTAATCGGTAGCTATAGTAGGCATACTACGAAATGTGTATGATGGCTAAGATTAATATTATACTTTCGAAATTGTTTTCTGCACTATGCGCTAATAATGATATTAAAAGGTCTTCACGTATCAAGCATGTTTGACTATCATAAGGAGAAATCACCTCCAATTGTGCATTTGCATTGTGTGTGTGGCGGGAGGCCTTATGGTAGTTTCGTTTTTCAAAAAGAATAGCGAACTTCTTCTAAATTCTTTTTGGTTTGTTTTGTTCAAATAAACTGTTTTTGTTTGCTCACACCAGTCCCATGACTGACCTGCGGTTTATTGTTCCCTTTCTAAACTCCACACGAGCAGCCTACGGTCATATTTTTAGATAATCAGCTAGTAAATATAGTTTTTGGCAATTTTTGGAATCTATGTTTTGGCGATCGCATTGCACTGAGTTGCTTCAAATTCAGCATGATAGTGGATTGAGCTTGTTGGTTTGGGAGTTCTTTGAGCTTTTGGTTTTTGGATGTGAAAGTCTTTAGAGCATTGGAGATGGAGTTGTGGTATTAGATTCTCAAGCTCTCTCTCTCTTTCTATTGAAGTTAATATTGGTGTTCCGCTGTTGTATCTTGTCTTTGATAATGTTGATATCTCATTTGTATCAGATGTTGTATCTATTGTGTATCAATAAAATTATTTATATGTTTTCCGCTGTGTTGTTGTACTTAATGTATTATAAGCTTCGGCGAACCAGATTCGACGTTTGATCTGTGGCATTCGGATATGGGTTATGTATTTGGTGCCGATTTTCGAAGGTTGAGCCAGGGTCGTTACAGTTGATACCAAAATGTAACGATCTAAAATTTTCGACCCGAAGATTCGACACTAATACATTCACTGTAGAAATGTCGAGCAATTGAATGTCGGAAATTTCAGATTGTTAAAGAAAAGAAGAAGAAGGCAGAAGAAGAAACAGAAAACAAATCACAGAAACTCACATTTCACAGCGGATTAAATATAATATCACATAATAGCATTTATACAAGAAAAGCTGTGATTGTCAATTTTATAACATTACATCAGAGTTACAACCATTACAAATAGACTAGATAGTTATATTAACCTGTCCCAAACTACTATTAATACAACTTTAGTACATAGTGGTGAACTTCATACGTTCCTGCCATCCAGCTCGCCTCTTGAGCTCCAGAATTCCCTAACCAAAAAAGCTGTAATACTCAGTCTGACCCGAGCATTACATCAAAGTAACACCCGGATCAGGCTGTAAACCAGCGCGAGTAAACCCATCTAACATAAAATACTAAGATATAAAACTTACTTAAAACCCGGGGTAACTCGAACCTTCCTACAAGTTCATAACTTGTTATGATCAATCACTTATTTCAATAAACTATTTCTTAGATCAAATATTCATGTTACTTACTTACTTTATTTCATTCCAGCCTATTGATTTCACATATCAATTCTATAAAGAATTATTGTAAATCCCAAATCAAAGTGGTTTCGGGTATTTGCTGATTACCCGACCCCGGTCTCTTCGAATCCAGTGTCATCTTAACCCAAGTTATTTAAGTGAATACAATTCAATTTTAAATACAATATGTCACTTTTACACAGCAATTCATCATCGATAGATAACCACATTGTCACTGTTCAACCCAAACATATCATATCACAAAACATTTTATATCAGAGATATTAACCAATTCAAGGCATTTAGTATAATCCAATCATGCATAAGCAAGATTAATTAGTCACACCATTTCTAATTAATTTAATTACTTTAATCACCTTTAAATCCTGCTTACTTCACAGTAATTAATTACAATTAAATTAGTTAATCATCCTTTAATTATCATCTTAATTACATTAAGTAATTAGCCTTTAATTAGTTACACTAATTAATTAACCTTCAACTATACACATTAATTAACACTAATTATCCTCATTAATTAACAATAATTTATTACATTGATCCTTAATTAATTTTTCTATAATCACTTACATTGATTAATTATCCTTTAATTAATCACATTCATTAATTAACCACCCTTTAATTAATTCCATAATTAATCTGTACTTTAACTAATTACACTAAGCAATTAATCCTCAATTACTTCCCTTAAGTAATTATCATTGAATAAATCATATTTAATAATTTTCCATTAATTACCCTCCTTAATTAATGACATTAAGCCATTATCCTTTAATTACTTTCATTAAGTAATTATCATTAATTAATTTCATTAAGTGGTTAACCTTTAATTATTATACAAATCAACCTTTAATTAATTCCATTCAGTAATTAACTATCCTTTTAATCGTCCATTAATGATCCTTTAATTTCATAAAGCAATTATTCTTCTAATCACTTTCACCAATTTCATTCAATAATTATCCATTTAATTACTCCCATTAAGTAAATATCTTTTCTTAAGGTAAAGGTTATATATATTAAAACATTATAAACTTAATTAATTTAAAATAATTTAAAATAATTTATTTTAAAACCTTAAATTAACCCAAACTTAATTAGATGATCATTATATAAAAGGATTAATTAAGAAATTATCACACCTTTTAAAAGCTTGTTTAATTTTTAAAAATTAAAACCGTTAAAATCATAACCCGAGATAACTTGAATTTCCTTCCGTATAAATCAACAAAATCCCCGAGCCTCAACCAATATTTACCCGAGTAACAACCCGATCCTTCTTCCATTCGAAAACTCGAGTTCGATAACGAGTAAAACCTCGTCTTCCCCGAAGCTCCCAAACCCACAGCAACACAAACACGCTAAAAAACTTATGCACATGCACAAATCGACGCTGGTGCTACTGCCAGCACTACCATCGCCGATGAGTCACCGATGACCAGCCCCTTCAATCCCGTCCATAAGATCGAAGGTTCGAACTTGAAATCAAATTTGAGCTAAATGAACCCAACCTGGAACTAACTTCTTCGACAAACTCGCCTTGCCAACAACTACACCGACCACCATCATCTACGCCACCAAGACCTTAGCTTCGTTTGACCATCCTCTGCCTTTTTCTCCACGACCGATCATGCCTGATCCAACAACGATGCCGCATTTGCTACGAGAATAACCACGACTCAAACCTAGGTCTGAATCCAAGTTCACCTTGGTTTTTCCACCACCGTGCTCGAGAATTTCACCTGGTATTTTTCCATCAACCACCCAACTATCAGCTTCCTCCACCCTCGATCACGATAATCATCTCCTCCTAGGTCGTCGGCAATCGACAGTAAACCCTAATCTGTTCAACCCATAATTTCTCTTAAACTACTATCTTAAAAATCATGATTCTTCTTCTAAAAATCATAGTTTTTGAAAATACAACCGATTATATCCATGAATCCATAAATTGTTCAAGTCAAAATTTTGATATGTTTAAATTTTTACTGTTCTTCTTCCTTTATGATAAAACTACTCTTAAATATTATCTGGAAACATTTTTAGATCAAATATTTTGTCATTACGAACAAGTTTTAATTATATGTCAATCTCTAAAAAGAATCAGGAAAGAAGATAATGAATTTTGAGCAAAATTTGAAATTTGTAAAACTAACAGAGTATTCACTTGGTATACAGATATACACATCCATATAGTGATATACATATGCATACAATCCATATTAAACAACATGCAAACACTCATCATACTGTGTTCCAAGTAATTACTGCAGGCGTCTAGACTTTAAATAGATTTTGAAACCTTTAAATAGAATTTGCTTACCCACCTGTAACTTAAGAACAGAGAACAGTTTTGGTTTTTGCTCTGGAACTAGATGTTGATCTGGAAACTGAAAGGTTAAACTTTGAATTTGAACTTGAAGTTGTTTGATTTTGAATTTGAGTTGCTTTAATATGGAAATAGTTGAAAACTAAAATTGTTTGATTTAAGTTTCTTCTCAGGTTTTGGTTTCTTTTAAATCTTGAAAATGAAAGAAAATGTTTGAACTCAAAATCTCAAAGCCAGGTTTCTCTATATTCATTTGTATTAAATTCTAAAAGAAAATTTAAATTTTCCACATGTAATACTCATGCTAACAAATGTCAATATATGTGATTACTTTCTTACAAATGTATGAATGCAAGAACTAAATGTTTTCAAATGTTACTTATATTTTAAATATTCTTATGTGCTTCTTTTTTTATATTTTTAAGTTTAATACTTTTATGTATATAACTTATATATTCAAAGAAAGTATAAATCTTTATTGAATCCTATTTTAAACTTAAGCTATTATATTTTAACTTAAAACAGTCTTTGAAAATTTGATGCATTGAATTCAAATCAAATGCTTTCTATTTACCCACATAAATATCTATTAGAAAGCATTATTTTTATTTGAATTATATATATATATATATATATATATATATATGTATATCCAAACCTTTTACCATGTATACTACTTCACATGGCATACACACACACACACACACATAGTTATATACCTATATATATGCCAAAAGTTATTTAAAGGGTTAAATTCTATATTTTCAAAACTAACATAAATACATACATACATACATACATACATACATATATATATATATATATTATATGTTCATTATTAGTGAATAATTAGTTTTAAAATCATTTTCTTAAGATGATATTTGTGTGTGTGTGTGTGTGTGTGTATAACTAAGAGAAAATGTATATAAATAAATATTTATTTAAAGGTATAATAGTTTTAACTAAAAATAGTATTTGATAAAAAGATTTAATCTTTTAAAAATGTAACATGAATAAATGTGATTTATATATTATGTAAAAATTTAAAAGCATTTAATTACATGTAAAAGACATGTGTAAATATTTTAAACAAGTGAATGAACAAATGTAAATTATATAACATAAGAATGAACAAGTGTTAATAATTCTAACGTGCAAATTTACAAATGTCACTTGAATTCTTATTTTTATAATTAAATAATAAAAGAAAAACCAGGCTTGATCTCTTCATTTCTAAAAATCTTCTTTCATCCTTCATATCAAAAACACAAACCTGGGAAAACAATCAAACCAGGAAATTGAAATTCAAACTTCCAAAACCAGAAAATCAAAAAACAAAAGAAAATCCAAAACCTGAAAATAAAGATTCAAAGAAAACAACTTCAGCTTGCAAACCTGTAAGCTTAATTCGGAGAAAAACAAATCAAACCTAATGTAAAGATCCAAGTTTCATCAACCTGGAACAATCAAGCACGGATTAAACAAAGATCATTTTCAATTTTCAAAACCTAGAAGTTCAAGTTCAAACCCGTGAAGCAAAATTTTAAGTTCAAAAACAGTTTCAAGTTTTAAAAGACAATTCCAGGCTCAACTCAGTATACATCAGTTCCAGATCAAGCATGCAGTGGGTTTGGTTCAACTTAAATATAGGATCAACATTCAAATTTTTAGATTGGAATCTAGTAAATAAAACTTCCAGGTTCTCTTTTCTCCGCTTTTCATCCAGGTGAGCAAATTTACCTAAGTTTGTGTATATCCCTCTTGATGTTTGTGTTAATATTTGAAGTGTGCCAGAATAAATGTTTGTTCAGTTGTTAAATATGCCTCTGTGTGTGTGTATGTGCATGGAAATGACTGTGCATGTTTGTGTTGTTCCTTTATTTAAATAGCAGGCTTGATCCCTTGTTAAAAAAATTCAATATCTCTTTACGTATTCAAAATTAAACCATGATTTTTAAATGAAAATGGACGATAGTAATGTAATATCAATTATAAAAATGGTTTCAAAAATTTGTATCAGGTAACTTCTTCAAAAATAATAAGTACAATGAAAATATATATAAGTCAAAATTTTGATGATCATAAATTCGTATTTGTACTTCTTAACCAGATTTGTATTTGTAAATGATGAATTTAGATGTAGAAATCATGATTTCTAAGATCAGGGATGTTGAGAAATTTCAAGATGATCGGTTTTTGCTTTATCGTCAAATTTCGATGAACAACGAAGTGGGGAGTGACGAGATCATTGCTGGAGGAGGCTGGAGTATTAGAGATCTCAAGAAAAACAGGTGGAGATTTTTCTGATGAACGTGACAGGGGGTTCTCGCTTCGCGTTTGGTGGCGAACGGGAGATTCTTACCCCTACGTGTCCCTAGGGAAGGGTTGGTTAACTGGTTAGGTGAAGAAGTCGAAACGCTGGCTGTAAACACAAGTTGAGGGTACCATTATCTGCCACGGCAGGTCGTTATATGGCCGTTGTCGTCGACCGTTACAAGTGGTATCAGAGCTGAAGGTTGAGTAGGAACTTTAGCTCAGGAGTATAACACATTAGCTGACTCATTAGTGTAGGGTTATAAATGCCCTAGAATGAGTATATCCCTAAGATATCTTATCTGCATGCCTTAATAAATTCTCTTACTATCCACCGACAGTGAGTATGAGTGCAAGAAGAAGACGAGGTATGGGACAAGGAAGTATCACTACAGATGGTCGATACCCTGCAGCAACAAGGAACAATTTTTCCTTATCAATCTCTTTTGATCATCATCCAATGTCAATTCTTTGTTGGTTTCGTGACAGCTACAAGAAGAAGCTTTGGTGTGGTGGAGGCCCTACGAATCGTGTAGATAAGCTCATATTTCGTATTCTCTTCATCAGTTTTCTATCACGTTTTCATTTTTAAATTTAATGAATTTGAAATAACTTGATTAACAAAAATATGAATTTAAATTGGATTGTATCTATTTGTCTATTCTTTGGGGTCCGGATATATTCTACGAATGGTTAGTTATCCCTTCAGACTAACTGATGCCCTTGCATATTTCGTAGATTTGATGACCCGGGTACTTCGTAAAATACTGAATGGGTTCGTTCTCATTATTATTGATGATATTCTGATTTGGTAAGCCAAATATAGTATTGATATTCAGTTTGATCTGGAAAGCTATTTCTTAGATGTATTCTTCTGTTCTTTGTTGTATCCCTGTTTGGCAAATTTCGAGGACGAAATTTTCTTAAGGAGGTGAATCTGTAACGATCCCAAATTTAAGCCAATTTTAATTTGGAAACTTAAAATAAATTTTTGAATTAAATTATGAATTAATTTGATATTTTTTTCAAATTAAATAAGATATGTGCTTGTTTATCTATATAAATAAATTGAAATAAAATTTTGGTTTAGGATTCAAAAATAAATATCTTGTAAATAAATTCGAATTTGAAAATTCTACAATTTAAAACAAATATAATTTTGTTTTAGAATATATGTGTATATATATATGGAGTTATGTTTTAAAAAAAATTAAATAAACTTCCAAAAGGCTATCTTAAGTTAAATTCTTATATATATAATATATGTGATTATTTATTAATGTGTAATTAGATTTAAAAAAATCATTTCTCTAAAGTTATAAAAGTATAAATAATATAAAATGCATGAATACAAATATATAAAAACAAAAATGGATAAGAAGCTTCAATATATATATATATATGTAAGTTGAAAATTTGAAATTAAACATGATAGTTCAAATTTGAATATGATTTAATTAAAAGATTTAACATGAGAAAAAAGGAGTTTGTATATTTATAATTATATGAAATTATATATATATATATATATATATGCATATGAACCTAAATTGTAATATGGTAACAATTGAGATAGATTTAGTTTGTATATATCCAAATGCATATATAAGTATAAAAACATATTTATAAAAACATGATTCATATTTATTAACATAAGGGTTTAAAACAAAAAATTATAAATTAAATAAATTTTAAGTAATGGGTTTAAACACAGAATGTTTACATTTGACTATTTGTAAGGTTTAGATTATATGAATTAACAAGTGTTAGTTTAGTGAAGCAAGTGGCAAATAATTCATTTTCTTTTCAAAATAAATCATATAAACATGTATTAGAGAAAATTGGTTATTTCATTTCCAGTTCAAACCTTCTCAAAATTTTCTCATCTTCATTTGTTAAAAACCAAATTAAAAACCTGGAAATGAAGATCAAAACAAAATCAAACTACAAATCAACATTCAAATCTGAAGCAAAGCAACTGATTCAACTCAGATTAAAACCTGAAAGAAATTCGAAATCAAACCTGGGCAAACATACAAAACCTGGCAACACAAAACAAGCACCAAGATCAGTTTCAAATGCCAGATCAAAAATCTAGCTCAAGTTCAACAATTCACAGATTAGATTCAACTAAAACAAATGTAAGAACAGCAATATCAAAGCACATATCAAAACAAATCAAAGTTTTAGCTTCAATACATCAGGTTCCAGGAAAACAAATCAAGCCTGTCTCTATTCCAAGTACAGGTGAGCAAACCCCCTTGACCCTGTTATATTTCTTAGTGTTTGGATTTATATTTGAGGCATGATATGAATGAATTATGCTTGAATGATTGTGTGAATATGCTTGCATGTCTCTGTATATATGTGTATGACTGGATGCATCTCTGTAAACAGATATACCTCTCTGTTTATATTAATAGGTTCATTTATTCTAGAAAAATTCATATCTTCTTATCTAATCTATTTCAAGCTATGATTCCTAAAAGAAAAATGATTGTATAGATGTTATTTTATTTTTAAAAGTCGTTTCATGTGTCTATATTAAGCAATTAATTTAAAAACAATTAATTACAGTAAAAATAAAACAAAGTCAGGAAATTCGATTATCAAATTCTCATGAATTGATTATATAATTGGGATTGTACTTGACAATGATGAATTTTGGTGATAAAATTATGATTTTTAAGTTTGAAATTGATGGGTATTTATGAGTTAATCAATATCGAAAGTTTTGGCATTTTCTGGTTATCTGCAATGAACTGGGTGGCACGGTTGATGTTGGAGGTGGTCGGGGTCTAGCGATCATCAGAAAAATACTAGTTGAATTTATTAATTGTCGAGGTGGTGATTCGACTAAGATTTAAGGTTTAGAAGCTGGTTTGGGTTAAGGTGATTGACGAGGCTTTCTCGTCGTCGTGGGATCACCAGGGTGGATCGCGAGGGGGGAAATGGTTCGTCGGAGCATGCCACAGCTTTGGGTTAGTTGGCGTAAGTCCCGGTGGTCGGAAGTGAGGGCCAAAGGTGGTTTTTAGATTGGGTTAGGTTCCAGGCATTGATCAATTAGTTCGATTTTTTATTCCAATTTGAATCAACAGTGACAGGTGGTCGGAACGATCATGGAGGTTGTCTTCGATCCGTCGATGACCGCTGCATCGGTCGGAGGTGGCTACTTAGGTTGTATACGTGCACATGTGCACATTTTGTTTTGGGTTGTTCAGTTTTGGGGAAGAAGAAGGATAACTCGAAATGGTCCTCGGGAAAAATGTGTTTGGCTCGGGATTGTTGTTGAGTCGCTCGTGAGTGTATAACACAGTTTTAAAATTTAAAATAAAATCAAGTTTTAAAAAGGAAAGTGGAAGACCGGGGGAATGCTTGGGGAAACCTAAAAATGACTCGGGTTTTAGATTGATAAGCTCGGGTTTTCTTTTGTGAAGTTAACAGGTTTTAAAAGATTAAGTTTTCAAAAGCAATGATAACCAAATTTCCAAAGTAATTTATTAAGACAAGTTTAAACAAGTTTTTTTTCAAGGATTTAATTATAAAAAAGTTAAGTTTTTTATAAAAAAAATTCTTTCAAAGTAATTATATATTAGGTAATTTTTTAATTGATTTCTATGTGTTTTCATATGTAAATTAATAAAGACGTAATTAAGTAATTAATTAAGAAAAAGGGTTTATATTTACTTAATTAAGGTTTTGATTTATTAAGAATCATTAATTAGTGAATAAAGACTAATTATTGCATATGATTAATTAAAGTTTAATTAAGTAATAGTTAATCACTTAATAAATCAAGGTGATTAATAAATGGATACTTACTTAATGTAACTAAAATATAATTACTTTGCATAATTACATTAAAAGAAAATTAATTAAGATAAATTAATGAAAGTAATTTAGGATAATTAATTACTTAAAGATAATTACTTAATTAAAAGTAATCCTTTTTCCACTAATGGCCTCCCCCCTCCTTTTTCTTCTTCTTTCCCGCATCTGCCTTCCCCCACCATCCCTACGTACAGTACGTGCAATGCTTCCATCTCTTCCATCGTGCCTCAACCACCAGATCCTCCACCTTTTCCTCCACGTCGTGTCAATTCCCTACCCCGTCATGTCAACTGTCCTCCTCTCCTTCCTGCACCAACTCCTGCCCCAATATATCGTCCTTCCTCTTCTTCCCCCTCTCCACCCTTGCTAACAACACCTCCCCAAGCCTTACTATGGTCCACACTTTTCAAGACCAAACCACGAAATGCTGGGAAATTCATCCCGGTGAACTTTCCACTTGTCTATGACGGGGAAGCAATTGTTCCTCCTATTGAAGTTATTCAGGCTGGAAATGATGTGTGGGGCCATAACCTAGTTGGCTTCTTCCTTGACAATCCTTTACCGTATCTTGTTGTCATGAACCACCTAAAGAGATATTGGAAGCTCAAAGGCTCCATTCAAGTAAAGTCCAATTTACTTCGTGTTGGACCCGAGTATTTTGATGTTTTGCCCGAAGCAGTTATTAACCCTAATCCATTTAATATTTTACAAAGCTCTGGAACTGGTGAAGAACCAAACATGGAAATAAACTCCAAATTAGTAGAAGTTGATCATGAAACTACAGACTTTACGGCAGACAAAGTAATACCAACCCAGTTACACACAACTTTTGAAAAAGCATCAAGTCAAGAAAATCATAGTAAAAGCACTTTGGTCTCTGAAAGAGCAGCTACTGAATTTGGATTTTCATCTGATCAACCACTATCAAAACCACACGAATCCCATGCAAAGGTGATAACTACAGCAAACTTACTGCTGTCCATTGAGCAAGACTTCATGCAAAAAATTGAAAAAACTGTCCTATCTCTCCTTCGACCATCATCACCAAATCTGACTCCCCATCAGGAAACCACCCCTCTGACATCTCAATCCATCCCCAGCTCCTCCCCATATATCTTCAAGGGCACCATTCCTGGTTGGGTCTCTCCACCAGTTGATCCACCCACAGTTAATCACAAATCAGCTAAGTCTCCCTCACTTTCTGTAAAACTTAAGACAGTTAGAGTTAATCCTCCTTCAACAAGGAGTAGGGCAGGAGTGCATCATCTCTCCCTGTAGTTTTTTAATGATGAATAAGATTGCTGCTTGGAACATAAGGGGTGCCCATAATAATGAGAAACTTGATCGTGTTAAGTCCATCATACATGACAACAACATCAAAATGTTTGCCATTTTGGAAACCAAGCTCTCCCTCCCTTTAACTATCAGAGCTGCAAACTATATTAATCCATCTTGGGATTACAATCACAACTTGAATGAAGCCCCTTATGGTCGTATCCTCGTAGTACATGATCCCACTGTTTTCTCTCTCAATCATATTCTTTCTTCCTCGCAAATGATTCACTTCCATGCTCTTTTTCAGCCTTCTCAAATTTCCTTTTATATTACCTTCATTTATGCGCATGTTGTTGCCTCGAGGCAACCGCTTCTCAATACTCTCCCATCTTTACGTCAAAATTCCGATCCATGGTTAGTTTTGGGGGATTTCAACTGCTGCATTAATCTCACCGATAAGCTTGGTGGTCTGCCGCTGATGCCAAGGGATATTACTTCACTAAACATCTCCATTTCTGATTCTGATCTTCTCACTGTTGTTCGTTCTGGTGTTCCTTATTCTTGGAATAACAGAAGTCGTTCTGGCTTACGAACCTTCTCAAATATTGATCACACCTTTTGCAATGTTGCTGCCTTCGCTCTCTGGCCTTCTCTTTACACTTTCATGCCTCACCCAATCTTATCTGATCATTCCCCCCAAATTCTTTCCCTTTCTTGTTTGGCTAGAAGTGGAAAGAGGGCTTTAAATTTTATAATGCTTGGGTATTAGAGCCAGAGTATGATAATATTATTTCTACTGCTTGGTCTATTAATATACATGGCAATCCTATGTTTGTTCTTTGCGGGAAATTAAAGGCACCTAGGAATGCATTACGGCAATGGGCTCATGACAAATTTGGTGATGGAACACAACATATCAAGAATATCAAGGCCCAGCTGAAACACGCTCAGGATATGCTAAATGAAGACCCAACCAACCTTGTCCTTTCACAGAATGAATCCAACCTTTTTCTACAACTCAATATGCTCTTAATGCTGAAGCTAGTATGAGGAAGCAGCAGTTTCATCAGAAGTGGGTTACTGAGGGTGATAGAAATACTAAATTTTTTCATGCTTCTATCAATGTCAAACGTGCTAGAGATCGTATAGCCACGTTGTGGGATGAAACAAGGAATTTACTTAATTCAACTGAGGAGATTGACAATTATCTTCTCAAATCCTTCTTTGGTCATCTTGGTAACAGCTCTAACTTTATACCTGATCTTGAAAAGCTTAATAATATCCCCCTCCCCAAGTTGCAAGCTAAAATGAAAGAGTTGCTTGTTGCTAAAGTGACTAACCATGAAATCAAAAAAGCTTTATTTTCCATGAATTCCAGCTCCTGTGGTGGGCCAGACGGTTTTAACATGGTGTTCTATAAAAGTAGTTGGAATGTAATTAAATCTGACTTTTATGCTGTTGCTCATAACTTCTTCGACAAATTTAAGTTGTTGAGTGAAGTTAATGAAACAAATCTAGTTCTCATCCCGAAGGTTAGACCTGTTATTAATGCAACATCCTTTAGACCTATATCGTGCTGTAATATGGTTTATAAATCTATATCAAAAATCCTCGCTTCTAGGCTTATGCTTGTTTTGTCTTCAGTTATTTCGACAAATCAATCTGCATTCATTCCTGGAAGAAACATTCTTGATAACGTCATGCTGGCCCATGAATTAATTAATGGTTATGGTAGGAGTCAGATCTCCCCTCTTGCAATGATGAAACTTGATATAAGCAAAGCCTATGATAGCATACAATGGTCGACAATTGTACGAATTATGTCTACAATGGGATTTCCCAAAGTTTTTGTCGCCTGGGTGTATGTGTGCATTTCCAGTCCATACTCTTTGTTATAATGGGAAAACTACTGGGTATTTCAAAGGGAAGCAAGGAGTGAGGCAAGGGGAACCAATATCTTCATACTTATTCATAATAGTCATGGAGGCTCTCTCCAACATGCTATCCATCAAGTTTGATGACAAAAGTGTTTTGTATCATCCTAAATGCCAACCACTTCATATAACATCCCTCTTCTTCGCTGATGATATCATGATTTTCACCAAGCCGACCGATCAATCCATTCTACATATTCTTGATACGTTGAAAACCTTTTTCCTAGCCACAGGCCTTAAATTAAATGCTTCTAAATCCCAGATCCTCATTGCTGGCATTGACAACATTGATAGGTTGAGGATTGAAAGTATGTCTGGTCTCCAAACTATGAAAAATAATATGACATACTTAGGTCTTCCTTTATGCACCTCGAGAGTCACTAAATCTTCTTGCCTTCCTCTTTACAACAGAATCACCAACAGGTTAAACTCGTGGTCAACTAAATTTCTATCAACGGCGGGAAGACTTGTTCTTATCAAAGCTGTGTGCATTTCGATGACTGTTTACTGGGCGAGATGCTTCATTCTACCTTCCAAGCTTCTCCACATGATAAGAGCTGCCATGATGAGATTCTTATGGACTGGAACTATAAATAATAGGAAGATTATCCCTGCTCACTACTCTACGCTTAAGAGGCCAAAAAGAAATGGTGGCCTTGGAATCAAAAACATCAAACTATGGAATATTGTTGCGGTTAGTTCACATGTCAATGCCATCTTGGTTAAGAAAGATAGCCTGTGGGTGAAATGGACATGGAGATATCATATAAAGGACAAAGATTTTTGGTCTATGGAGGTCACTCAGGGTAGTAGTTGGATATGGCGGAAGATTATGGGTATACGGACATTGCTGCTCCCCCTTATAAAGTACAGTCTGTCCCCTACCAGCTGTGTGAGCTTTTGGAAGGATCCTTGGGTCAACTATAGTTGTGTCTTATCTTCCTTCTTGTCTACTCATGATCAGGCTCAATATGGAATTGGTTTCAATGCGAGGGCTGTCAATTATATTGCTCATGGGAAGATGAACGTTCCTCATACAAGTAATCAGACTGTTAATACTCTTTGGAGAAGCTTGGCTTATCATACTGCTGTTACTACGCTTGAGGATGCTCTTTCTTGGAGGGGTGTTTCTCATAGCATCAGTGCAGTCTATGATCTTCTTGCCAGGGTTGGGGATATGCCTGTATTCTCGTGGGCAAAAGTTGCTTGGACTATATATTCATCTAGCCCTGATAATCTATTGTTTTGGAAGGCTGTAAACAAAGCTTTGTTGACTAGGGATAGGCTTGAGGCAGTTGGTATGCATGTGGTCAATATTTGTGTTTTTTGCAATATCGCACACGAATCGGTTGATCACTTACTCTTTGAGTGCAGTTACCTTATCAATTTGTGGCTAACAATCATGCAAAAGGTCGGGGTTGACGGCATTCTTGGTGTCACGACTTCTGACTGGGCTGTTCTTCGCAAGGAAATGCGTTGGAGATCTAGCAGATGGGATATTGTATTCTACGTTGTGAAAAGCTACATAAGGAATGTTTGGATGGAAAGGAATAAGCGATGCTTTCACTTTGAGTTTCTTCCTGCTATAAAATTATGGCAGAAGTTGATGAGAGAGATTAAGTACGGTATATGTGTTTGTGGACATAGCTTCTCCCCACATCAGTTTGATATGTGGTGTTAGTTCTCTGTTTTTCCTGCGGTTGCATTGTGCATGGCCATTGCATGCTTATGGTGGTGGGTTTTGTACTCTGCCCCCTTTTTCCTCTACTTAGGTGTTCTTCGTTCTATCTCTGTATTGTGTTTATGGAGTTGTGTCTGTAGTTGTTTATGTGATTGTGTTTTGTTCTTGTAGTGTTTTTTTAGTTTTGGTCGTTGTGTTGCTGTTGTTCCCAGTGTTTTCTCTTTTATTCCGTCTCAATAAATCTGGTAGGGGCCCAGTTAACCTCGCTGTCTATTCCAAAAAAAAAATTATGTTATTAATTAAGGTAATCAATTTAAGGATGATCTATTAATTAAAGGTTAATTAACGTGATTAATCAAAGGATAATTAACCAAGGAGATTTATTAGTTGATGTGAGTAATTAAGGATAATTAATTAACGATTAAAGTTGATTAATTAAGTGATTAAAAGATAATTACTCGATGTAATTAATTATATAAGTGATTAGGGAAAAATCACTTATGGTAATTAATTAAGGCTAATTAATTAAATGGTAATTAATTAACGATCAATTAATTAATGTAATTAATTAAGGATTATTAATTAAAGAATAATTAAGTAATTAAGGGTTAATTAATAAATGATTAAAGAATAATTAATTAAATGGTTTGTAATTAATTAATGATAATTAATCAGAATTAGTAAATCATTCATAAGTAATTAATCTAGTTTAAATTAGTTATATCAGGTGATTAATTAATATTACTTATGGATGTTTGGATTATATTGAATGTCTTGAGTTGTTTGATATCCCTGATGTGTGATGTTCTGTGATATGATTGAGCTGTAAACTGGGATTTATTTATCTCTGATGAATTTACATATTTATTTAGCGATGAATGAAGGTAAGCATTATAGGGCATACCGGTTATCTATATTATTGTGCTGAAGTGATAATGGTTGTGTTATGTTATTGTTGTGTGTAAAACCCCTGGACTACACCACACTAACAAATATGGATTGCACGGGAAATTGGTTAAGTTACACATATTTTGAATTTAAATATTATTTAAAAGTTGAATTTTAAATCCAAATGGTTTTGGAAATAGAATTGGATTGCATATGAAAAGCTTTTGAAAAGGAAGTTTTGAAATTTGAAATTTAGTTTGAATATAATATATCCTGTTTAAGCTTTGAAATTATTTTGGAAAATATAGTTTGAAAGGGTTATACAAGTTATACAATGTATATGTATAGATTTTAAACCATTTTAAAGTGTCTTAAATAAATTATTTGGAGTTTGAATTTAATTCAATAGAACTTGCCGAGTATACGGCAGTTCACTGATTTTCTGGTTTATGCTTTAAAAGGCTATAACTTGTGTATATTTGATCGGATTTTTCCGAGACAAAAATCATTTGTTTTTAAATGATAATGGCTTTTATATAATGAAAGAATTTTCAGTTTTTGTTGAAAGGATTTCAAGCTGTGTGATTTGAATTATAAATAGTTTTGAAAGCTGTGAATGAATCTTTAAGAAAGATTGGTGAACTTTGTTTTCAAAGTGAAGTGAATCTCTTTGTTTAAAAGATTAAAAGTGGAAATTTGTTTAGACCATTTAAAAGAAAGCTTTTGGGGTAAAAGCTGTGACTTAACTAAGATCCCATATATTCATAAGTTTTTTTAAAATTAAGCGCTCATTATTCGGTTTACCCGAAAGAGGACTTTATGTCATATAACCCATTCTGAATAATGGTACAACAAAATGGATAGCATTTGAAGACCGGTGGTGAAGACCGAGTATTTTCGAGAACGAAAGAATTACCTGCCGAATGTCTCTGCACTGAGTCACGTCGGTACAGAGATCTCCATATGTAATGGGGAGTCCGATCATGATTGTGAATACCCATATTGCAAGGGCTTCTTTGAAGTGCCTTCGGTTCCGTTCGAACCCGAAATGGACTTGTATGGATGTATGTCTGACATTACACTTTGAGATGTAAAACTAGTTTCTATCAAACACATTTTTGTTTGATGGTGTAGAATTTATTCTCTTAGCTTAACACCCTTCTCTGAGACGTACGAGCTTAAAGGTTACGTAGTTGGTTGTTACTAGTGATACATTCCCAATTTGGTAATTTGGCATGCTGATTGTTGTTGATCATTTGTTGATCAAAGCATGACTTTTGTGAAAAGCATAGCTTTGTGGGACGAGACTTCATTGGGACCTCACAACCCGGAAATGGTCGATATAGGAAGAATGCAGTAAGGTTAGGTCACGCCCTTTAGGCTATGTCCATTTCCTTCTGGATAATATGGAACCCAGATACTCAACTTATGTGGTTGCTACAAATCTATTGCTTTGTGGTTGTTGGTGCTGAGCACTTGGATAAAGGTCGGTGACGACCGGGGGATGGCATGCTCATGACAGTTAGTTACCTAGTTATAGAGGTAACCTGACCTTGTGTTGGCAGAGAGCTGGTTAAGTTCATGGGGCATCCCTCCAAAATCATACCCATGTGGCATAGGGAGTTTCTTAGCCTCACCATTTGTTGGAAATCCAATCACCAATACGCTCCTTGTATGGTTTTAGTTGTAGAACCTGTCATTTAACATGGTAGTTATAGTAGGCATACTATAATGGTACGTATATTGGCTAAGATTAATATTATACTTGCAAATGTTTTCTGCACTATGCGCTAACAATGATATCAAAAGGTTTTCGCGTATCAAGCATGTTTGACTATCATAAGGAGAAATCTCCTCCAATTGTGCGTTTGCATTGTGTGTGTGCGGGGAGGCTTATGGTAGTTTCATTTTTCAAAAATCATTGCGGATTTCTTTTAAAAAAAATTTATCTGTTTTTGTTCAAATAAACTATTTTCGTTTGCTCACACTAGTCCTATGACTGACCTGGAGTTTATTGTTTCCTTTCTAAACTCTGGGTGCCCACAATTTTCCATAGGGGCAGCCTAGAGTCGGATTTTTAGATAATCAGCCAGTAGATATAGATTCGGTAGCCCTCAGCCTTCTGTTTGGAAATCTTTGAAGTCTTTGGATTTGGTGATCGCATTGTTTCACTATGCACCGACCTTGCTTAATACAACACGATGGTGGTTCGAGCTGTCGATTTGGAGCTTAGAGTCTTTTGAGCTTTGGCGTTAGAGATGCAGTTTGTCGATTCTCCCTCTCTCTCTCTCTCTCTTGGAGATCATGTTTGTTTTATTCTTCCGCCGTTATCTTGTATCTCTGATGTTGATATTCATTTGTATTAGAACATTGTAACCATTGTTGTATCCATTGTGTATGAATAAAGTTATTCATTTTTCTTTCGCTGTGTTGTTGTACTTAATGTGTTTTAAGCTCCAGCGAACCAGATTCGACGTTTGAATCTGTGGCATTCGAATACGGGTGATGTTTATTGGTGCCGATTTTCAAAGGTCGACTCAGGGTCGTTCTTTCGGAGGTTTTTAAATTTCCTTGATACATGCATGACAAAAGTGATAAGTACTATATTTATGTATTGTTTGGTACGTTACACTGGAATTTGTGCAAGAGCACAAGACCTGCTAAAAATAATGAAATTACAATTTATTTTCCGTAATATTTTCTTCTCCCCTGGCTATTCTCACTGTTAATATCCAGAAGTGAAAGTACATTTATGTGATGATTCTTTTAACCAATATAGAAGCTGCTTATACCAATAGTTATTTAAAAACTATATGCTTGATCCATAAACTGTAGTAGCCATGTAACAATGGAAGAAGGTCGATCCCTTTCAATAATTACTAGTCGGTTATTAGACAACTTTTACATTTCTTTTACAAGCACTTCAAGTTTATTTTCCATTTTCCATCATTCAGTTACCTTATCTCTCATTAAAAATTATTTAATAATTTAGCACAAAGTCCTTACTTATTATTCTCTTCAAAATTGAAAATTTAAAAGGAATGAATATTATGAAAAAATAATATAAAATGGTTTTCTATCATGAACAAAAATAAAATGTCATGTATTATTATTTTCCTCTTGTTTGTAATGGTTTTAATTATCATATTCATCATTTGTATCAAGATAATCACACTAAATTTGCAGGTAGTTCAAGGAGCATATATGAGATGAAAAATCAGTTTCGAGTGAAGATGAATTTTTAAGTCAATACATAGAGCGCATTGCAACATTTCTTTTAAATGAAAAATATAGGGCATATAAGCAATATTTCTGTATTAAAACAAATATTCATCTTCCTTGCAATAAAAGCTAGGTGCTCATATCAAATTGTTCTTTTAAAATGGTGGATTCATTTGTAGAGCATGGATTAACACTGATTTTATTTACAAGAAAATAGCTACATGTCCATGTTATTGATGTTGTTATAAGAATAGTCCTTATAGAAATGAATATATAAATTAAGTCCATATTTTTGAGAAATAGAGAATGCAGACTAAGTGGCACATTTTTAATAGAAAATGCAAGGGAACTTGCAGTTTTCCAAAAAAATATAAAATCCTATAAAATTTGATAACAACGAAAAACTATAGTTATTTACTAAAATTATACTTAAATAATAATAACTATTATTATTTATGAACAAAAAAATTAGATTTTTCAATTTTGGAAAAGTGCAAGTTAATCACACTTTTTATCAGGAAATTACAATCTATTTTATGCTCTCTAATTTGGAAAAATATTTTGATAATTAAATAATGTATGTTATGTTCATAACACCATGTGCATAACACGAGTTCATACAAGTTTATTTAAAGGAAAAATGCATTATGAATACTTCTAGAATCATATTATTATTTATTTGAGATTCATCTTTTTTAAATGGTAATATATCTTTAAATTTACACAAAACAGATTTATCGATATTATTAATCAAATACAATGTTCAATTGTATTGTCGATATGATTAATATGTAACTAAAAATTAATATTCCAATATATTAACATGTCAATCAACATATTAATGTACATAATATGTGATTTACAATCAATATGACAGTATGTCAATCAATATGTCAATTTACAATTCATAATTTAACATCATATCATCATAATTATGGTTAAACTACTTTAGATCATCAAGAAATGCTTATTTTTCCTAATATCTTCTAACTCTAACTATAAACATAACATATACGATTCAATCAAACATATATATCCCAACAAAATCCCGAAATAAGATATCATTTAAATCATTATTCGTAATCATCAATATATTTATATATATAGTTCCCATCTAAAAGTCTTGTTCTAGTGTAAAAATCATTTATATATATTTATATGTGTGTGTAAAGCGTAAAAATCATTTATATATGTGTGTGTGCGCGCGCGTGTGTGTGCGCGCGCGTGTGTGTGCGCGCGCGTGTGTGCGTAAAGGTCTTATTTGTTAAAGATGATACCTAAATTCGGGAAGAAGCCATTAGAGAAGCTCGTGGAGGGCTGATGCTAAAATCCTAGGATGTGAAGTTGAATTTACCGAACTTGGAGATGGGATCTCATTCGGTGTTGATGGCAAAGAGGAAGGTGGAGTTTGGAATGGTGAAATATGGGAGATGCTGATTTCATTTGGTAAAGAAGAGAAGTGAAGTGTCGGACGAGAAGTTTCGTTTGGTGTTGCTTGAAGTTGGAGTAGCAAAGTTTCATTCGGTGAAGTGGTAAAGGGTTTGGTGCAGTGATTTGAGGAAGACCGAATGAAATATTTCGTTTGGTGGTTTGAGAATGCCGGTCCAGAATTCTTGTTCGGGCATTGACTGTTGAACCAAATGCCAAGCTTTTCCAGACCAAACATGTTCGGCTCTGCCGAACCAAACTGATGTCGAACCAGGTGCATGCCAAACCAAGTAATGCTGCTCCAGATGTTTGGTTCGGGAATTGGGCTTTGCTGGTCCAGATGGATGCCGAACCTTTTTTCGGTGTTTGTCAAACCAAACCCCTGGGATGCTATATTGCAGCTACCCTTCCTCATTTCTTCACTCTGTAAATAGTGGAGCTTCTGCACAACAATGGCAGCCATCCTAGAGAGCTGAAACTCTGTAGAATTTTGTCTGTATTGTAAATTCTTCTTATGTATAGCCTCCAAAAGTCAATCGATCTTGAAACTCTAATCTTTCAGTGGTTAATTAAATCTCCTCTCCCCAAGTGGACGTACACTGCCTTGCGGTAGTGGAATTGCTATAAATACCGGTGTTATTTATTTTTCTTCATTGCATTGATCTCCGAATGTCTGTTCTGGTGTTTATCTTTGTTCGTTTCGTCTCACTACAATCACGTTCCAGTTGTATTCCACCACATTGGGTTTTTATTCTCTTAGACTGATCATCTGAAGGGATTTTCTCCAATATTATTCTAGCATAAAAATCATTTATAAAGATGTATATTTGTATGTATTATAACCAAATCCAACAATAAAACATCCACCCATTCAACTTTCTAAATCATAATAGAAATGAATATATATAGTTCTTACAAGAAAATATCATCTTTAGAAATAAAATCCCTTTATTATTTTAACCAAAATTAAGCAATAAAACATCATTTCTAAATAATGAAGATTTAAATGTCATTCATGTAACGTCTAACAATAAATCTTACATACATAGTTTCTAAGACATTATTCATATAAAAATCTCTTGTTTAAACGATATATCTCTTTTATATACACCTTATGCTCAACAAAAATAATATAAATCTTGTAATGACCTAGGATTTTTTACGTATCGACGTTTGAATATAAATTTTTAATATTCAGTGATACGGTATTTTAATCAAATAAAAATCCTTGTTAAATAACAATTGGTAATAATGTACCCTTTTTCAAAACAAGATAGTACTTTGAATTTCCATATTTTTATTTGTAAAATAAGAAATTAATTTAATTGAAAAATTTTACACACACATACACATATATATATATATTCAGGACAATAATATATATATATATATATATTAGTATGGATGAAATAAGAAAGAATAAATTATAAATAGAAAAGATATAATTTACGGAAAACACAATGTGTTATAATTATAAAGAGTTTAAATTGGATTTTCTTATATATATATATATATATATATATGCATACTAGTTAAGAAGAAATGTAAAGTATGTATAAACTAAATAGAAATAGTAGGTTGCAAAAATACAACATACATACATACATACATATGAACTAAATAGATATAGTTACTAAAAATAATACATATATATATTGAAAAATGGACAGAAAAGATATATATGGAAATATATGATTGGAGTGAGAAGATTTATAAAATCATTTTAAAATAAGGGATCTTTTACAAAATAATATGCGACCAAACAGTTATTTGTATACATTTAAATGAAATAGCACAAATTTTCGTTGGTTTGGAGTTGTTCATTTTTAAAATATAATAAGAAGACATGTAAACCATAAAGGTTATTTTATTTAAAAATGGAATAGCAAAAACTTTAATGCCTGGAGTTATATATGTATATATATTAAAAGAAATATATACTTATAAAATATGAAAACAAAATTGTTTAGTTAAAACCACTTTACATGTTATTCTTAAAAGATATATATGAAGGAATGTTTTAAATCGAAAGAAAATAAACTAGGTAAATTAAAAAGTAAAAAGGCAAAATTACAAGTTAAAAATGTAAACATTTCCCAGTCAAATATTACAAGTAAACAAAGTATAAATATATTTGCATGCCTGGTCAAAAATGGTAAGGGGTGAAGTAAGGTAAACCACACACACACACACCCAAAGCAAATAAAAGAATATATAATAATTTTTTCCTAGCCAAAGAAGGAAAACTGAATTTCACTCCATCTCAAATATCAACTTCATCTATCAAAACTTCAACTTTGATTTTCACAAAGTCCTTTCAATATATCAAAACCTTGTACAGGCTTGCAAATTCCTCTTAAGCCCAAAACCTTGTATCATATTCATCATTTCACTTGCCTTAGCATGTATATATATAGAGAGATGTGTGTGTAGTTTCAGATGTTTTAACACCTGTAAACAAAAGAAGCCTGTAAACCAAAAATCATTGTAAAGTAAAAAGGAAAGAGAAAAAATAACGTTATGTTCTTCAAAATTCAAAAGCCAAACAAGATTTCAAAGCATTCAAATTGACGACTAAAGATCAAGCTGAAGATTTCAAAAGTATCCAAATTTTTAGGGTGAGAATTTATGTTTAATGTCTGAAAATGTTCCAAATACTACTCCGTTAATAAACAGAGTTATATATATATATATATATATATATATATATATGCTTTGGTTCTAAAATTTACACTCTCTCCTCGATTTAAATTTGTGGATGATGTAAACTAATGAAGTATTTATTTTCATGTGTAGATCATGCTAAAAATAATTGGAAGCTCGTTTATTTTATATATTGGGTCTAAATTAAGAATAACGGTGAACAAGCCAAGTTTTGAAAAAATTCAATATGTTTAAATCATCGAATCAAAGACGTAATCGGAATCATCGTATGAAGATAGGATTTTTAGCAAAGAAGTCGTAATTTTTAACGGCCTATATTGTGCATAATGTTAAGATGATCAAAATCCATTAAAAAAATATTTCGGCGACATGGTGGCCGATAGATGTAAGGCCTGGCATAGGAGAAGTGGGATGGCATATGGAAGAGACCCATCGTGGCATATTCTTGAAGTTTGCATTGGATGGAGGTAGCGTATCAATTTTAGGGTTTAGGACATGTTCTGGGGTGGGGTGGGTTTCTCGTCGCCGGTGAAAAAGATGGGGCATCAGTCCTGGTGCCGAGGAGCTTGGAAGTGAGGGGAAGGGTTGGCGGTTTCGTCAGTGGTGACGGCAAGGTCTAACTGTTAGTATTTCGATGGGAGGAGGTCATTTTACGGGCATGGTGCTTTGAAGCAGGAGGATGGTGATGGTCGAATTTGGATTGCGGCGAGGTAGTGGTCAAGAGGTTGGGCTCTTGTAAGGAACAGTCAAATGGTGACTTGGTGGTGGGTTTCGTGGTTCGAACCATGGCGAGCTGGGTTCGTACATGTACACGTGCATGCGTGCACGGGAAGGTTGTGCAAACTATGATGGGGAAGGCACTCGAATCTTGGTGATGGAGGCTGTAGCTTTGTTCTTGGCCTCGAGTCTTGTTAGGGATCGAAGGTGTATTGGGTGTAGGCTGTTGTCTTGATAGAAGAAGATGAGTTTTAGTTTGGTTCGTGATTTCGAAATTTAAATTTGTTACTGGAAGCAAAGGAAAAGAAAATGGAAGGAGGGAAAAGAGGAAGAAATGGATGGGTTTTGGTTTCCATATTGATTTGGGCTTCAGACTGTTTTTTTTTAAATTATGTTAGTTACATATATAAATATATAAAAGCTAAAAACTTTGAAGGATCATAACTTGTTGATACGAATCTCGATTTACATAATTGTTTATGTGAGGGAATCGTATCGTCGAATACTTCAAATTTACGAAGCATGTTGTCTGTCTTGACCAAGCGATATTTTATGGCATTTTTAAACAATTAAGTTTTAAATAATAAAAATGATAGATTATATATTTTGGCAAATTTTAAACATCATAACTAATGCATACGAATTCCGATTGAAGCGGAAATCGTTATGATGGGTTCGTGATGATAAACGCCAAATCGTCATCCGAACTGCTGACGAGTATGAATAAGTAAAATTTTATAATAATTTGAAACGGACAGAAATTTAATTAATAAATTTTAAACTAATAGCATCGTTTGAATTATTATGACCCGTATATTGAAATGTTTTTCCGGTCTTGTGTTGCAGGGGATCCCGGCGTGGTCCTCGATATGCTTTTTCTAGACATGTACCGTGACAGGTGAAACCCCAGTACCTAGTCATTCGTATGGAATCCATTCCCAATACGCGTCTTTACAGTTTTGGTTGTAGAGCATAGTATGCTGGAATTTAATTAATGTAATAATTTCAGCTATTTGAATAAGTATTTGTACTTAGACGCTATTATAATATCATTGGATTTTCTATATATATTTTTTGGTTAACGTATGGGAGAAACCCATCCTGTTTATGTGTGGCGTGGTCTTACGGGATACTTTTGATTTCAAAAGAATTTTGAAAGTTATAATGAATAAAATTCCTTGTAATTTAAATTCTCACACTGGTTTTACCAGACTGACACGGGCATGGTTTTTCCTATATGCTCGGGTCAGATTGAGTATATTTCTAGGTTTAGCTGGAAGGAATGGAGCTTTAGGAGAGGAGCTGGAGGGCCAGAGCTGTATTCTCCTTGATGATTATATTCCGTTGCACTTAGTTGTGCATATCAGCAATTGTAAGGACAAGTTGTTATAACTGTCCATGCTGAATAGGTTGAATACTCTGATTGATGTCTGTATATGTTTGAGTTACAGTTTTTTGTTTTATGTAATGACTTGTTCTATATTATAGATTATTCGTATCCACTGTGAGATTCCATGTTGTTTTATTTTCTTTCTATCTTATTTCTACTTTCTTTTTTTTACTATATGCTTTTCTATTCAATTTGGACTGGACCAACGGGGTAAAGTGTCAGTTCAAACTATACGGAAAAAGTGGATCGTGACATCGTGGTATAGGAGCTTAGGTTGAGCAAATACCTAGGCTTTGGTGGGGTTGCTCATTTGAGATAGGATCAATAGTATCCTAGAATGAGTCTAAGTGTATGTGTGTGTACGAGAGCACATATTTGTTAGTGATATAAAAATGTTTTTATATTGTGTTAATTGATCTGATGTGTGGCATATGGATTCTGGTCAATACAAGTAGCTAACGTTATTGATAGGAATCTCTAAACACTTGAACAAAGCCAATGGACACAATATTGTTTTAAGAGGGTAGATCAAAATAATTTTACCCAAAATATATTTTTATATAAAAGGCATGATTTTCAAAATATATAGTATTTTGAGGTGTTGTTTGATTAGTGATCATAATATTCTATCATCTAGAAATTGAGTAGTAATAGCCGTTAGCTTTGAGTATCCTCCATTGCCGATCCCTTAGGCTTGAGTATTTCCTCAGGGATCCGAGTTCTATAAGGTAGGAACTTTGAAAATTTTGGATTTTTAGTAAAATTTTGTTTACTAAAGGGAATTGGAATACTTTTATATGAATATTTTAGGAAGATTTTTCATAGATAAAGGCTAATTTTATAATAATCGATTTATAAAAATGATATTTAAGAATTAAAAACTCCGATGATTTCGAAAAATTTGTTTAAAACAAATTTTTGAGGAAAATGATTTTGGTATTGCTTAAGTAAAGTTTTTGAATGGTAGCAATTTAAAAAGGAAAAGTTATTTGAAGTGTGTACCTATATATATGTACTCTTTAGCATATATAAATTCCTGAAACCTTAGGATACCATTCTTGGCTCTAGTTAATTGATTGTAGAGAACCTGTGGTATCGATCGAGGCGGATCACTTTCGAAGGCTAGGAGAGATGGCAATCATGACTTAGTTAGAAGGATTATGAAGGCTCTTAATGAGCCATCGATAGATGAGGAAGAGTTAAAAGAGGAAATAAACCCTGTGGAGCAGCGATCGAACCAAGAAGAGGATTTTGAGGAGGAATTCGAGGACGAGGAGGAATTTGAGGATCAAGAGGAATTTGAAGCAGAGGAAGAACACGAATCAAACAATGATGACGCTGTCATTTGGGAAATGGGTGAGTTGAGAATGAGCTAGTTGTAGATGGGGATAACCGTCAAAGGGAACCAAGCCCGGTGTTTACATGGATTCCGGATAACGATGCGGAATCTATGGAATTGAAAGGACTCGAAGCGGAGAGAGTCTGCAGTGTGTGTTTGTAATGTCCCGCTTTTTTATATGCTTTAAATCGATGATAAACCACACAGGTCAGACTTAAACCATACAGAAGGGCGGATTGTTATGGGGTAAGTAAGAAAAAGAAGGAAGGACTAAAATAAAACAGAATCTGGTAGTGGAACGATAAAATATAATAATCAAAAATACAGTTCATGAAGCTGTTTACAAAATATTTGATTTTATTTATACAATACATATCAGAGTTGCACATACCAGCGAATAATAATTAATGCAGCGGAATACAGTGTGAAGTGGAAAAATATAATAAATAATAATAAATCTCCATCTTCGTCCTCCAAAATACGGTCTTCCAAATCCTTAAATGCTCAGGCTGACCCGAGCGAATTAAAAAGACAAAACACTCGAGTCGGAACTAAAAGATCCTATGTAAGTTAAATCAACTGGAATAAATATGAGTGTAACGGCGTCGGAGATGTTTACGGGGTTTGACATCTCCTATCCAGTGTCTTACGTTAGTGCAGTTACTTAAGAGATGCTCGGGATTCACATCTCCTAAGGATCCGTTAAACTATTTACTATGTAGTAATATTTCGCTATTATAATAATGTCTATAGTAAAATAAACTAACTTTAAAATAGCGTTAAGGCTTTGCATTTTCCACCTTAACACGTAATAGTGCCAATAGTCTATACAGTACTGTAATACCTCCTGATCGGGAGGCTACCAGAGGATACTCCATAGGTACGACACAAATAGAAACTCATAGTAAATGCTCGGTATGATAGGTGACACGGCACAACTAGGCAATGCCAGGGTAGATATTCCAATTACGCTTCCGGGCCGGTGGTAACGCGTAGCACGTAGCTACTGCCCACCTCGAGCCACACCCCAAAAAGAAAATCAAAAGTGGCCACTGAATCAATCCAAAAGTCAGAGTATAATATCGAAGGGATGTGTCCGATCAAAGGAGCTGCCTCATTAGCCCGTCAATCGTTCCTGTTTTAGCCACCTTATGCCAACTCACTGGAGTCGGGTCCACGTATTTACCTCAAAGGAAATGCGGCCACCATCCTACTTCATTCTGGAATCTCCACCGCGTAAACAGTTGTTAAAGTGGTTTTCGGAGTTGGTAGAGAGTATGACAACTTCCGATCCCGGTCTCTTCAACAACCAGCCATTATTATAACACCGCGACCATTTCAAAATAATTTATACTTCAAAACCAGGATATAATATTCATTTCAAAACCATATAATTACGATACCATTTTCCCTTTTAAAACCAAATCAATATAATATCATTTCAAATATATCCTTTTCTAAAACCATAACTTTTCATAGTTATAATATTTCGAAACCAAACACTTGAAATGTAGCCTTTCAAAACATAAAACTTTGGATTACATGACTTTGAAATATAACCACACCACTTAAATGGTTTAAATATTAAATTACTTTATATAATAAAATAGCTTTCTCACCTTCACAAATTAATTCCCATTATAGATTTAAATCCTAAATAAACCATTTAAATTTCCATATATTTCAAAGCTTTAATTATTCAACATTTCAAAACTTATTCTTTGATAATTTCGTATATATCGGTTTCAACTACTATTATTTAGATTTGAAATGTTTACTTAATAAATCAAATATCATTTTAGTAAAACCTTTAGACTTCAAATAACTGGATATTCTTCCAATTTAATTAACTTGATAATATTCGTTTAATTCAACTTGACATTCATTTACATCCTCTAAATAAAATCAAGTTATAAAATCATACCTTTAAAATCTCAATTTATTTATATTTCAAATCAATTTTTTTTTCGAGGATAATTCTTAAATACTTCAATTCAAATCAAATTCACGTTTATCTTCCAATCTTAATTTTATTTGAGTCATTATAAACTCTATATACAATAGAATTTAAATAGATACTTACCATATTATATAAAATAAATCAAACTTTATTATTTAGCTTATTTTGTAATTCAAAACAAATTTATACATAGCTAAAATCAAAAATAAAATAGCATTTATGTAACATCTAAACTCAATATCTATATAACCCATATATTTCTTTTACAAAAACATAGAAATCCTTTCAGAATATTTTTATATATAAAAACCACGGTGTCTGTATAAAATTTTCTATCCTATGGTCAAGTGATACGGATATTTATCATTTCAACCCTAATTTAAAACAAAAATTACGGTTATATCATTTCAAACCGCAATCCCGAATGAAAAATAAATGCATAACAACTTGCAGATTATGATGATATAAATAAAACATCCATTCATCCATCATAAAATCATACATCCATCACAATCATCATCCAAAACAATCAATCAATATCAATATATAACTGATAATATATAATAGGTAATTAACAGGCAGTTATATTCAATAATAAATTAAATAACGATATTA
The DNA here is from genome assembly GCA_030765085.1 of Allium cepa. Lineage (NCBI taxonomy): Eukaryota > Viridiplantae > Streptophyta > Magnoliopsida > Asparagales > Amaryllidaceae > Allium > Allium cepa. Next base: position 628,898,991 of record CM060941.1, read on the forward strand.
TTTAAATAAATGCAATTAACTGAGATGATGGTTAAAAATATATAAATAGTCGTAAATAAATTCATAATCACAACATAAATTAATTTAACAAACATAAGAATTTTTAGAGGTTGTGAGTGGGTTAAAACACTCACCTTTTAAATTAAATTGAATTCAAATCCAATTTAAACCCAAAAATTGAACAGTCTCCAAATTTGTCCAAACCAGCGTCAACATGTCCGGAATTTTATTACGATCCCAACGGAGAAAACCGCGCGTAATTTCGACCTCGTATGAAATGGTTATTGAATTTAGAACATTGCAATTTGAAAATTAAACTAAATTAAAATAAACAAACAAACCCTACTATCTCCAATCAACGTCACTGCCTTGTATACACGAGAATCTACAGGCCAACTCAAACCACGTGCACGCACGCGTCTGCTATAGACGAACGAACGGAAATGCCACCTCCTGGACGCTCGCCGCGCCTCCGACGGCCAGCCCGACATCATCTAGCATGCTGCTACCTACCACACGACCTCCGCCTCACCTAAAACCCTACGTCGACACCGGTCTCGGTCCAAAAGTGAGCTGCCGCCACCCTCCTCTAAAACCCTAATTGAATTCATCTCCATGATCTAGCCATTGATTCACCAAGCGATCTACACCATTGGACTCCATTCGCAGCTCTCCACGGTACGGTAACTTCGATTCGTCAATCAGGCGAAGATCATCAACCACCAACGAACGGCCGAGACTGATTCCTCGATTTCTGGCCACATCGAAACTCGAATCGAAAACGAATTGTATTTCTAACTTGCGCTCGTCGAGAGCTTCAAATCCATATATAATTTGCTATATTTTGTGGAGTTTGAAATTTGGCTTTAAATTTGAATTGCAATTGGAGTTAGGGTTTGTCTGCCATAGGAATAAGGAGATGGAAAGAAATTGTATGTACAGACAAATGAGAAATAGAGGTAGGCTAAGGTTTATAACAGGGTATATACAGAAATGTTGAAAATAGAATAGATGGATCGGATTTATAAACGTGCTGAACGATAATTGGCCAAAAAAGCCCGTTCTGACGCTGTAACGAAATTTGGTCAACCCATAAATCAAAATAGATATTTAAAATATTTTAAACGCAATGAAAAGGTTTCAGATCCAAATTCTATCGTATGAAGAAGTTACGCTAAAATCAATTTATTTCAAATTGATTTCGATTGATTTCAGTTTAATTGATTTTAAGGCGTTTCGAGTCCGTACGATCAAAGGACAAGTCCGATCGCTATGAAACTTAAAATCCTACAATAATTCGCATTTACGGATCCGATAAAACTAGTTTCGTCGAAATCCGAGTCAGTGGCCAAAATGACTATTTTTACATTAATTAAATAAATTAAAAATAAATTAATTAAATCACTTTTTCCATTTAAATTCCAAAACTAACAAATCCTATCATTTTTTAATTCTTGAATAATTTCAATAATTTAAACAATTTAGATGTTAATTTACAGTTGATTAATCATTTCAGCATTAAATTACACTTTCGTTAAATTTAGAAATTATAAATTAAAATTTTTATAATTCCTTTGAATTAAATTTTCATTCTTATTATTCAAATTCATTATTACAAATGGATGAAATCAACATTGGATTCAAAATCTTTTACACTAATATCCTCACATTCCATCTAGTTTCAATTAACGTAATATTAATGTTAAATTTCATTTATTTGCAATAAATTCATACACTTCAATTAAATTAATAAATCTTGCTTTCTATTCTTTAAATCAACCAGTAGCCCTCTTATGGATAGTATTAACATTATTGAATCAATTATCATTTTATGGGAAGAATCATTATTGGCTTACTCTTATTACATTAATAATTACCATTTTATTCAGATTTTCAATTAATAAAATTTAAATTCATTAATCTAATTCAATGCTTACATTTTGTTTCCATAAATTCGATTTGTAGCTAAGTATACATCTACATTATTTCCTTTGATTTGAATTTCATTCAATTCGTTTATAGTCAACTTATATGAACATCACTACTTTTAATTTTAATTATCAATTCATTCATAAACCACGAACCATACCTTATTACCAAATATTACCTTAAATCTTCACTAATGTAATATTTAATTCCATTTATTGCAATATGTTCCAATTAATAGTGATTGCGCTAAATTAGTTATTTATCAACTTGCATTAACGTTATTACATTAATCTACATCCAATTTACACTAAATATTCCCAATAAATTTATTTAGCTTTCTATTACACCAATTACTATCTTATAAATAAATTTTTCGTTTCCTTTTAAAATTTACACCCACTCTTTCCGTTATTATATTAATTATCATTAAAGTACATTTTGTTATCTTTATTCTTCCCAACCGATTACCATCTATTATTATAACTTTACAATTTTAATCAATTCATTTATTGACATTTCATTCAACCTATTAATTATTAACCTAAATTAGCACTGTTACGTTTTAATTTACTTATTAGCTTACAATAAATGCTACCATTAGTTCATACACTAATCAATTCCATTTCCATTCATTATACGTTATTTTATTAGTAAGCTAAAAATTTAAATTATTAATTTACCTTTTATATCCCATTATAAATAAATGCACACATTAATTAAGAATTTAAATCAATTTATTCATTTCATCTTGGAACATTCTTTTATTACGATAAGAATATAATTAACATTTACATTGTTCCACTTCTTGGAATTTCATCCAAGTTATTAACAATTAATTTACATTTATACTGTTACATTCAAGTTATTAAAAATTAACTTACCCATCTTATCTAAGTTATTATTTCCATTAATAATTCACTAAATTTTTATTTCCTCCAACATTAAGTTATCAAAATCTTCTTAAATTAAGAAATTTAATTACCGAAATTTTTCGGGTCGTTACACTCTCCCCCACTCAAAACTTTTCGCCCCCGAAAAGGAAAAAGAAGGGAAAAGAAGAATTAAGGAATCAATATGTCTTACTTAAAATATTAGATTTATAAACAAATAAATTCACAAAATTTAATAATTTAGATAAAATATCAATTTATAACTATTAAATCCTTTTATACTCAAAATAATAAAGTTTGGAAAACATTCTCAAAATATTTTCTAAGTCTAAAATTTACGGAAAATTTCGGCAGAGTCTCCTTTGTACGAAGAGGCTCGGGAGAAAATATAATATCAAATATACAATATACAACATGTATTTTGCAAAACAATATATCCCAACATGGGAAAAATAATATAATAACGATATAAACCGAAATCCGAGAACGTACTTATTTATCGGGCAAACAACGCTTACATTATGAAACCAAAAGCAGTAGCAATTGCTTCCATAACCTGTATTTCACTTATATAATCTAAAAGGGTTAATAATTATATATAAAATGAAATGTTTAAAGTTGTTTCAATCACAAACAAACAAATCAATACAACAATAATCAATTGCAACAAACAGCAAACACATCAAATACAATCAACACAAATCAATCATCCATGCATATCAAACAAAATAAATAGTTGTTTGGGTTCAAAACTTTAAATTGTACAGAATGAAAACAAACTATCAAGTGCACCATTTACTCAACAGCCTTAGATGAAACTAAGCAAATTATTCATACATCCAACAAATTTTACAGTATCCTTACCCAAACAACCATAAACCAAAACAAACAACAATAATTTCAAACAACAGATTTAGTTTATCCTTATTCATTCCATTCATACATTTGTTGTTTGATTCTCTTTTTCATTCATATAATGGTTTATCTTTTTTTTACATTTACTTCTTTTAAATTTATTTAGAAATAACTTCAACTTATTTACTTAAGTTTAAAATTTCTTACATGCAATACATGCCTTCTATTATATTTAATTAGTAGTATTTCAATTATACTTAAGTTTATAACAATTACAACACCAAATTCTTATTTATTAAAGAATTCATTAATTACTTTCATTACTTCGAGTTTATTTCTTGTATAATATCTATTACATTTTCTTATCAACTTTTTATATCTTTTGGTAAGTTATATATATGCCTTTGATAATGTAATTGAAAGTTATACAAGTTTTTCTCAATTAATTAAATGTTCAATAATAATCCTTATTTTTATATATTACAATTTCAAACTTCTTTTAATTTCATTTATAACCAGGCATTTAATCTCTTATTTTATTTAAAGGTTCCAATTATTATTAACTTCCATTCACTACCCTAATTAAAACTATTAATTTGCGGAAACTTAAGAATTAAATACCGGGTATAATTTGAAATCTTTTTAAAATAATAGATAAATATATATACTTACAGTTTATATATCCATTTATATTTAAAACAATTTAAAATTTATACTTGTTTATCAAAAATGAATCTGCAGTAAAACTACTACAGTGGCCTTCCCACTTCGAAACTCGAAAATGAATGTCGATGATGCATGCATTCATCACCGAAATTATTTTCCAACGACAGAGCGGGGAGTATAACTTATTTCTTTTCAAAATTTCTTTAAAACAATTCTTTCAAATTATATTGAAATATTTATATCAGAAAATACTTCTAATAATATTATTACTATATTCCAAATTATTCGAAAGAAAGTTTTAAAACCCCGGAACTTAAGTTCTAAATTTCTAATTTTCACATATTTTATTTTCAACTTTACTTCAACTATTATTTATAATTTCATTACCTAACAACCAATATATAGTAACCAAATATATATATCTTATTTATAAAAATTTGATTTATATATAGAAAGATAATAGGCAAAATTATTTCATTCGCATATATTAAGAACAAATATTATGTCAGTCTGTCCTATTAAGTGTTTAGAAATCCTATTAAGTCTGCTTGGTGCATGGGACGCTATGACATCAACCAGAATTTATAAATACAAAACGGAACAAATTAACACAATATTAAAACCCTTTTATAACACTAACAAATACGCTCTCTCATATATATACGCTCAGCGACTCCCATAGGGTATTTCTACCCTATTAATAAAGAGTCAGACCCCACAAAGCTAAGGTTTATCGCAAAACCAAAGCTCTGATACCAGATGTAACGTCCCACCTTTTTATATGCTTTAAATCGACGATAAACCACACACGTCAGACTTAAACCATGCAGAATGACGGATTATTATGGGGTAAGTAAGAAAAAGAAGGAAGAACTAAAACAAAACAGAATCTTGCAGCGGAACGATAAAAATATAATAATCAAATATACAGTTCATGAAGCTGTTTACAAAATATTCGATTTTATTTATACAATACATATCAAAGTTGCACATACCAGCGAATAATAATTAATGCAGCGAAATACAGTGTGAAGTGGAATAATATAATAAATAATAATAGTGTTAAGGCTTTACATTTTCCACCTTAACACGTAATAGTGTCAATACTCTATACGGTACCGTAATACCTCCTGATCGGGAGGCTACCAAAGGATACTCCATAGGTACAACACAAACAGAAACTCGTAGTAAAGGCTCGGTATGGTAGGTGACACGGCACAACTAGGCAATGCCAGCGTAGATATACCAATTACGCTTCCGGGCCGATGGTAACGCGTAGCGTGCAGCTACCGCCCACCTCGAGCCACACCCCAAAAAGAAAATCAAAAGTGGCCACTGAATCAATCCAAAAGTCAGAGTATAATATCGAAGGGATGTGTCCGATCAAAGGAGCTACCTCATTAGCCCGTCAATCGCTCATGTTTTAGCCATCTTATACCAACTCACGGGAGTCGGGTCCACGTAGTTACCTCAAAGGAAACGCCCCACCATGCTACTTCATTCTGGAATCTCCACCGCATACACGGTTGTTAAAGTGATTTTCGGAGTTGGCAGAGAGTATGACAAATTCCAATCCCGGTCTCTTCAACAACCAACCGTTATTATAACACCTCAGTCATTTCAAAATAATTTGTACTTCAAAACCAGGATATAAATTCATTTCAAAACCATATAATTACGATATCATTTTCCCTTTTAAAACCAAATCAATATGATATCATTTCAAATATATCCTTTTCTAAAACCATAACTTTTCATAGTTATAATATTTTGAAACCAAACACTTGAAATATAGCCTTCCAAAACATAAAACTTTGGATTTCATGACTTTGAAATATAACCACACCACTTAAATGGTTTAAATATTAAATTACTTTATATAATAAAATAGCTTTCCCACCTTCACAAATCAATTCCCATTATAGATTTAAATCCCAAATAACCGTTTAAATTTCCATATATTTCAAAGCTTTAATTATTCAACATTTCAAAAACTTATTCTTTGATAATTTCATAGATATCAATTTCAACTACTATTATTTAGATTTGAAATGTTTACTTGATAAATTAAATATCATTTTAGTAAAACCTTTAGTCTTCAAATAACTGGATATTCTTTCAATTTAATTAACTTGATAATATTCGTTTAATTCAATTTGATATTCATTTACATCCTGTAAACAAAATCAAGTTATAAAATCATACCTTTAAAATCTCAATTTATTTGTATTTCAAATCAATTATTTTTCGAGGATAATTCTTAAATACTTCAATTCAAATCAAATTCACATTTATCTTCCAATCTTAATTTTATTTGAGTCATTATAAACTCTATATACAATAGAATTTAAATAGATGCTACCATATTATATAAAAGAAATCAAACTTTATTATTTAGCTTATTTTATAATTCAAAACAAATTTATATATAGCTAAAATCAAAAATAAAATAACATTTATGTAACATCTAAACTCAATATCTATATAACACATATATTTCTTTTACAAACCTTAGAAATCCTTTCAAAATATTTTTATATATATAGACCACGGTGTCTGTATAAAATTTTCTATCATATGATCAAGTGTTACGGATATTTATCATTTCATCCCGTAATTTAAAACAAAAATTACGCTTATATCATTTCAAACCGTAATCCCGAATGAAAAATAAATGCATAACAACTTGCAGATTATGATGATACAAATAAAACATCCATTCATCCATCATAAAATCATACACCATCACAATCACCATCCAAAACAATCAATCGATATCAATATATAACTGATAATATATAACAAGTAATTAACATGCAGTTATATTCAATAATAAATTAAATAATGATTTTATTTAAATAAATGCAATTAACTGAGATGATGTTTAAAAATATACAAACTGTCGTAAATAAATTCATAATCACAACATAAATTAATTTAACAAACATAAGAATTTTTAAAAGTTGTGAGTGGGTTAAAACACTCACCTTTTGAATTTAAATTGAATTTAAATCCAATTTAAACCCAAAAATTAAACAGTCTCCAAATTTGTCCAAGCCAACGACAAAATGGCCGGAATTTTATTACGATCATAGCGGAGAAAACCACGCGTAATTTCGACCTCGTATGAAATGGTTATTGAGATTAGAACATTGCAATTTAAAAATTAAACTAAATTAAAACAAACAAACAAACCCTACTATCTCCAACCCATGTCACTGCCTTGTATACGCGAGAATCTACAGGCCAACTCAAATCTCGTGCATGCACGCGTCTGCTACAGCCGAACGAACGGAAACGCCAACTCCTGGACGCTCGCCGCGCCTCCGATGGCCAACCGTGACATCACTTAGCTCGCTGCCGCCTACTACACGACCTCTGCCTCACCTCAAACCCCACGTCGACACCGGTCTCGGTCCAAAAGTGAGAAATTGCCACCCTCCTCTAAAACCCTGATTGAATTAATCTCCATGATCTAGCCGTTGATTCACCAAGCGACCTACACCGTTGGACTACATTCACAGCTCTCCACAGTATGGTAACTTTGATTTGTCGATCAGGCGAAGATCATCAACCACCAACGAATGGCCGAGACTGCTTCCTCGATTTCTAGCTATATCGAAACTCGAATCGAAAAACGAATTGTATTTCTGACTTGCGCTCGTCGAGAGCTTCAAATCCATATATAATTTGCTATATTTTGTGGAATTTGAAATTTGGCTTTGATTTTGAATTGCAATTAGAATTAGGGTTTGTCTGCCACTGGAATAAGGAGGTGGAAAGAAATTGTATGTACAGGCAAATGAGAAATAGAGGTAGGCTAGGGTTTATAACATGGTATATATAGACAATGTTGAAAATAGAATAGATAGATCGGATTTATAAACGCGCTGAACGATAATTGGCGCAAAAAGCCCGTTCTGACTCCAAAACGAAATTTGGTCAACCCATAAATCAAAATAGATATTTTAAAATATTTTAAACACAATGGAAAAGGTTTCAGATCCAAATTCTATCGTATGAAGAAGTTATGCTAAAATCAATTTATTTCAAGTTGATTTTAATTGATTTCAATTTAATTGATTTCAAGGCGTTTCGAGTCCGTACAATCAAACGACGTGTCCATCGGTACGAAACTTGAAATTCTACAATAATTCACCGTTATGCATCCGATGAAACTAGTTTCGTCAGAATCTGAGTGGCCAAAATGGCTATTTTTACATTAATTAAATATATTAAAAATAAATTAATTAAATCACCTTTTCCATTTAAATTCCAAAATTAACAAATCCTATCATTTTTGATTTCTTGAATAATTTCATTAATTTAAACAATTTAGATGTTAATTTACAGTTGATTAATCCATCAATTTCAGCGTTAAATTACAATTTCGTTAAATTTAGAAATTATAAATTAAATTTCCAATAATTCCTTTGAATTAATTTTTCATTCATATTATTCAAATTCATTGTTACAAACGGATGAATTCAACATTGGATTCAAAATCTATTACACTAATATCCTCACATTCCATCTAGTTTCAATTAACATAATATTAATGTTAAATTTCATTTATTTGCAATAAATTCAATTTGTTGAAATTTACACTTCAGTTAAATTAATAAATCTTGCTTTCTATTCTTTAAATCAACTAATTGCCCTATTATGGATAGTATTAACATTATTGAATCAATTATCATTTTATGGGTAGAATTATTATTGGCTTACTCTTATTACATTAATAATTACCATTTTATTCAGATTTCCAATTAATGAAATTTAAATTCATTAATCTAATTCAATGCTTACATTTTGTTTCCATATATTCGATTTGTAGCTAAGTATACATCTACATTATTTCCATTGATTTGAATTTCATTCAATTTGTTTATAGTCAACTTATATGAACATCACTACTTTTAATTTTAATTATCAATTCATTCAAACAATACCTTATTACCAAATATTACCTTAAATCTTCACTAATGTAATATTTAATTCCATCTATTGCAATAGGTTCCAGTTAATAGTGGTTGCGCTAAATTAGTTATTTATCAACTTGCATTAACGTTATTACATTAATCTACATCCAATTTAGACTAAATATTCCCAATAAATTTATTTAGCTTCCAATTACACCAATTACTATCTTATAAATAAAATTTTCGCTTCCTTTTTAAATTTACACCCACTCTTTCCGTTATTATATTAATTATCATTAAAGTACATTTAGTTATCTTTATTCTTCCCAACCGATTACCATCTATTATTATAACTTTACAATTTTAATCAATTCATTAATTGACATTTCATTCAACCTATTAATTATTAACCTAAATTAGCACTGTTACGTTTTAATTTACTTATTAGCTTACAATAAGTGCTACCATTAGTTCATACACTAATCCATTCCATTTCCATTCATTATACGTTATTTTATTAGTAAGCTAAAATTTTAAATTATTAATTTACCTTTTATATCCCATTATAAATAAATGCACACATTAATTAAGAATTTAAATCAATTTATTCATTTCATCTTGGAACATTCTTTTATTACGAAAAGAATATAATTAACATTTACATCGATTCACTTCTTGGAATTTCATCTAAGTTATTAACAATTAACTTACATTTAATACTGTTATATTCAAGTTATTAAAAATCAACTTACCAACTTACATTTAATACTGTTATATTCAAGTTATTAAAAATTAACTTACCTATCTTATCGAAGTTATTATTCCCATTAATAATTCACTAAATTTTTATTTCCTTCAACATTAAGTTACTAAAATCTTCTTAAATTAAGAAATTTAATTACCGAAAATTTTCGGGTCGTTACAGTGCTGGTTTGGGTTGAGTGGTCTCTTGGTAGTATATACCCTATTAGTAAGTATTAGTAACCCGTAGACGTCATGTTTGTTGGATTGTAGTCTGGTAGTTATCTTAGTAGGTGTTTGGTATGATTATACACACACACACACACACACACCTGTGTGTGTGTAATGTTCCGCCTTTTCGCACGCTTTAAATCGACACATGTGCCAATTCAAACCATTCGGAAGGGCGGATTGTTATGGGGTAAATATAAAAAAGGAGAAAGAAATAAAACAAAATAGAATCTCACGGCGGAAGGATAAAATATAATAATCAAATATACAGTTTATAAAGCTGTTTTACATAATATTCGATTATACTTACACATTTATCAGAGTTACACATACCAATAATAATGCAGCGGAACAGTATGAGTATAGTGGACTAATAATAACAATAACAATATAAATCTCCGTCTTCGTCCTCCAAAGCTAAGGTCTTCGAAATCCTGAAACGCTCGGACTGACCCGAGCGAATTGAAAAGCCAAAACACTCGAGTCAGAACTAAAAGATCTTATGTCAGTTAAATTAACAGAAGTAAATATGAGTGTCGTAACTCAAAAGATGCTCGGGATTCACATCTCTTAAGGATCCGTTAAACTATTTACTATGTAGTATATTTCGCTATTATAATAGTGTCTAATTGTAAAATAAACATACTTTTAAATAGCGTTAAGAGGTTACCCATATAGCCCTTAACACAAATAATGCCAATAGTCTATACAGCACCGTAATACCTCCTGATCGGGAGGCTATCAGTAGATACTCCATAGGTACGACACAAATAGAAACTCGTATAAGGCGCGATAGGGTATGTGACATGGCACAACTAGGCAATGCCAGGTTAGATATACCAATTACACATTCGGGCTGGTGGTAACGCGTAGCTGCTACTACCGCCCACCTCGGACAAACTCCCCCCTAAAATCAAAGAAATCAAAAGTGTCCACCGAATTAATCCAAAGTCAGAGTATAGTATCGAAGAGGAGTATCCGATAAAGGGCGCTAACCCCCTTAGCTCGAGAATCGCTCCTGTTTTAGCCACCTTATGCCAACTCACGGGAGTTGGGTCCACGTATTTACCTTATAGGGAACGCCGCCACCAACCTACTTCATTCTGTAATCTCCACCGCGTACACGGTGGTTAAAGTGGTTTTCGAAGTTGGCAGAGAGTATGACAACTTCCGATCTCGGTCTCTTTAACAACCAAACGTTATTATAACACCGTGGTTATTTCAAAATAATTTATCCTTTAAAACCAGAATATAATATCTCTTTCAAACCATATAAATACGATATCATTTATATTTTTTTTTAAACCCAAATCAATATGATATCATTTTTATTTTATAAATATCCCTTTCCCAAAATCATAATATTTTCAAATATATATGTATCTTGAAACCATAGCTTTGAAACATGACTTTTAATACTTAATGGTTCAAATACTATATTGCTTTATAAAATAAACATCTTCTTCAAATTTCAAAATAAATTCCCAATTAACAATTTGAACCTCCAAATAAACCATTTTAATTCCCATATATTTCAAAGCTTAAATATTCTATATTTCAAAACTTTATAGTTCATATATTTCAATCTTTAAATATTCCACTATTTCAAAATGGATTCTTTGATAATTTAATATATATCAAATCCAATTCCAATTATTTAAATTTGAAATGTTTACTTACTAAACAAATATTATTCAGGTAAAACCCTTAAACTTCAATAACAGGATATTCTTTAAATAAATTTAATGTTCGTTTAAATCCTCTAATCAAAAATCAAGTTATAAGATCATACCCTTTAAATCTTAATTCATTTACATTTCAAAACAAATTTTTTCGAGGAAAATTCTTAAATACTTTAATTCAAATCATATTCGCATTTACCTTCAACCTTACTTTTATTTGATTTATTATAAACTCTATATATAATAGAATTTCAAATATATTCTTAACCATATTATATAAACGAAATCAACTTCATTATTTAGCTTATTTTAAAATTCGAAACAAATTTATACATAGCTAAATTCAAGAATTTTTACTATATATATATATATATATATATATCAAAATTAAATATTTATTAAACCGTATTATTTCCAAAATCATAGAAAATCATTTCAAAAATAATTTTATATATATACCGCGGTGCCTGGATAAAATTTTCTATCATATGGTCAAGCGATACAGATATTTATCATTTCAATCCACAATTTAAAAATAAAAATGCGGTAGTATATCATTTCAAACCGCAATCCAGAATGAAATGAAAATGCATAACAATAACTTGCAGTTTATACAATATAAATACAGCATCCATTCGTCTATCATACAATCATCAATTTATCATCCAATTCAAACAATCACAACAATAAATAATAATTAATTACTGATAGTTAAATTTCCAATAATGTATTAAATAACTGTTTAACTGTATTTTATATGCAATAATAAATAAATTTAACTACCAGGTTATATGCAATAATAAATTTTACTAAAATTCTAACTGACGGTTTTAATGCAATGAATAAATTAATTAACAATTAACAGGCAGTTTTAAATGCAATAATAAATTAAATAACGCGTAAATTAAATGAATGCAATTTAACTGAGAAAATGATGAAATATATGCCAAACAGCTATAAATAAATTTCTAAACACATCATAATCAATTTAACAAACATAAGAAATCTTAGAAGTTGTGAGTGGGTTAAAACACTTACCTTTTGAATTTGAATTGAATTTAAATTCAATTTAAACCCAAAAATTTGACCGCCTCAGAATTCGTCCAAACTAGTATCAAAAGATTCAGAATTCCAATAAGATCCTAACAAAAAAAACCACGCGTAAAAAGGATTTTGTATGCGAAATTTATTCACGTTAGAACGTTTAAATTTTTAATTTAAAGTTAAATAACAAGAAAAAGAAAAACACACTCACCCCATCTTCACACGTCAGCACGTAGCCATCATCTTCTCGCGCTAAGCAGCCATCGTGAAAACGCGACCCAGAACACGCAACACCCCCTTTGACCTAGGCGTTGACAATCGTTTTCAAGCGCTTCCAAACCTATGACCATCAGCGACTGTCACCATGATGCTCGCAACCTCGCCCCCCTTTGAACCAACCAGGTCCGAACGCCTATAGCTTCCACCGGCCGCCACCAGAAGAAACCCTAATCGCGTAAATTGAGGCGACCGAGCAATCGATTGGTCATGTGAATAACTCCGATGCGTCCCACTCGCGACTCTCCACAATACTGTATCTTCAATTTGTCGATCAGACGATGATGATTTCGACGCAAATGGATGGCCGAAACTTCCTTGTTTTTTACTGATCAGACGATGAACCGAAACAAAAAACGAATTTCACCAGGACATTACACACTTCGAGAGCTTCAACATATATTTATTTCGAATTTTTCTAAGGAGTTTAAATTTTCATTAGATTTTTGAATTTGCATTTGGATCTAGGGTTTGTTTGTCTGCCATTGAGGAGGGGAGAGTTGAGATGTACGTACAGACAAATAAGAATTAGGGAGGCTATGGTTTATAGTAGGATATTTATAGAGAAAGTTGGAAAAGAAAGGATCGCATCAAATAGATGTACGTTCTAGACGATATATGGCCCGAAAAGCCCGTTTCGACTCCGGAACGAAATTGGGTTAACCCATATATCAAAATAGATGTTTTAAAATATTCTGAACGCGGTGGAAAAAATTTCAGGTCCAAATGGCATCGTATGAAGAAGTTATGCTGAAAATAATATTTTCCAAATTGATTTCAATTGCATAAATTTCAAGGCGTTTCGAGTCCGTACGATCAAACGACAAGTCCGGTTGCTATGAAACTTGAAATCCTACAATAATTCACTGTTACAGATCCGATGAAACTTGTTTCGTCGAAATCCGAGTCAGTGGCCAAAATGGCTATTTTCTAGTTAATTAAATAAATTTAAAATAAATCAATTAAATCAAAATTTTAATTTCACTTCTATGATCGACAAATTTTACCCCTTTAAATTTCTTAAATCATTTACATTAGTTTAAACAATTTATATGTCAATTTATAGTTGATAAATTTATCAAAGTCCAGCGTTAAATTTTCAATTTCATTAAATTTAGAGATTATGAAATAATTTCAATAATTCCATTGAATCAAATTTTCATTCTATTATTCTATCTATTAATATCAAATAGATGAAGCTAACATTGGATTCCTACTTATCATATAACTATCTCCAAATTTCATCTAAATTTCAATCAACGTAAAATTTAAATGTTAAATTTCATTTATTCGCCATAAATTCAATTATTGAAATTTTTCCTCAATTAAATAAATAAATCTTGTTTTCTATTCTTTAAATCAACCAATTTGTCATATTATAAATAGGATTAGCATTAACTACATCTTTTAACATTAACCACTTTCAATGACAAATCACACCTACCCTATCTGCACAAATTAAGTCAATTATTTGTAATTGATTTCCCATTAAATGTTATAATTTATAGATTGAAATCTCAATAAATTCGTTTATTGCTTTAAATCTTTCTATTAAATAAATTGACATTTTATGGTTAAAATTAACAGTGAAATATATTACACTCCTTAAGATATTTAGTAAATTTCTTTCCAATAACGTACTACCTAATTTCCTTTAATTGCAAATCTGATTTCCAATTCAATTTAATGAATTAAATATATATGTATAACTCATAATAATTTGTGGTCGCAACTCTTAATCACTTTTTATAAGTTTATTATTTCCCAATCCAAAAATCACCATCTATTATATATATATATATATATATATATATATATATAAATTAATTCAATATTTCAATCCGTTTTCCTATATTAAATTTATTACCAAGTATACATTTACTCTATTCAACAAATTGGAATTTCATTTAATTACTATGATAATTATTTCCCTATTCACACTTTATTATTAACCCACAATCATTGCATTTATTGCCTTATATTGATTTTATCCTGTTACCACATATTCCTTTAAATTCACACTAACAAAAACTTCAATTCCATTGATTTGCATTAACTCCGTTTCATAAATCTACATTCAATTTCTACCTTAAAATAAGTTTACGTTTCTATTAATTTCCATTTCCGCTTCCGTTACTATATTAAGAAATAGTAACGTTTATATCAATAACACATTGTAATTACTTACCATTTAAATGAGTTTGATTTCTAATAAATTAATCGACCAATTAATTAGGCAATTTATACAAATTTGTTATCAAACCCATAAATTTACACTTATAACTAAGTCTTACATTTGAATTTATTTATTAAATTGAAATGTTCATTGAAGTTTATAAATTATTAACTCGCATTAATATAATTCCCTAATTTGTTCCAATTACTGTCAACAATCCTTTATTACATTAAATCAATCTAATACTTTCCTTAAATTCCTCATATTCAATTTATATCCAGGTAAAAATCTTTTCACTACTTAATTCATTTGAATTTATTCAAATTACTATAAATAGGTTTTAATTACCATTGCTATATTTTAATTTAGCGTTCATTCCAATATTAATTTATCATCTTTGTTATTCCTACTAAAATTTAATTACAAAATCCTATTAAATTAAGAAATTTAATTTTCGAAATTTATGGGTCGTTACAGTGTGTGTGTGTATATGTATGTATGTATGTGTATATGATGATGGTAACCGTGGAAGTAGTCTAGATGATACTAGGTGTAACTGATATTTGGGAATATATATAAATATATATTGACTTATGTGACATAGGTGTTATTAATTCGTTAGTAAATTAAAATTCGGTTAGTTTTGGTTAATAGCCCAGTCATGGAAATTTTGGGGACGAAATTCTTTTAAGATGAAGGAATGTAACGACGCAGGATTTTTAACATCTCGAGTTTTGAATATAAATTTTTAATATTCTAATAATACGGTATTTTAATCAAATAAAAATCCCCGTTAAATGATAATTGGTAATAATATGTCTTTCTCAAAACAAGATAGTACTTTGAATTTTCAGATTTTTATTTATAAAATAGGAAATTGATTTAATTGGAAAATCTTACATACACACACATATATATATTCAAGACAATAATATAAATCTATATATATATATATATATATATATAAGTTGGGAACAAATTCATTTCAAATAAGTATGGATGAAATAAGAAATAACAAATTATAAATAGAAAAGATATGATTTATGGAAAATACAATGTATTATAATTAGAAAGACTTTAAATTGGATTTTCTTTTATATATATATATATATATATATATATGCATACTAGTTGCGAAGAAATGTATAGTATGTATAAGTTAAATAGAAATAGTAGGTTGAAAAAAAAAACAATATATGAAATGGTAAGTAAAACACACACACATATATGAACTAAAAAGATATAGTTATTAAAAATAATACATACATACATATATTGGAAAATAGAAAGAAAAGATATATATGGAAATATATGATTGGAACGAGAAGATTTATAAAACCATATTTAAATAAGGGATCTTTTACAAAATACTGTGTAACCAAACTGTTATCTGTATGCATTTGAAATGAAATAGCACAAATTTTCATTTGTTTGGAGTTGTTCATTTTAAAATATAACAAGAAGAAAATTTAAACCATAAAGGTTATTTTATTTAAAAATGGAATAGCAAAAACTTTTAATGCCTTGAGTTATATATATATATATATATATATATATATATATATATATTAATATATACATATAAAAAATGAAGACAAAATTGTTTAGTTAAAACCACTTTACATGTTATTCTCAAAATATATACGAAGGAATGTTTAAATCAAAAGAAAATTAACTAGGTAATTTAAAAAGTAAAAATGCAAAATTACAAGTTAAAAATGTAAACATTTCCCGGTCAAATATTACAAGTAAACAAAGTATAAATACATGTGCATGTCTGGTCAAAAATGGAAAGCCGTGAAGCAAGGTAAACCATATATATATCAATAACAAAGCAAAGAAAAAAAATATAATAATTTTTGCTTGGCCAAAGAAGGAAAACTGAATTTCCCTTCATCTTAAATATCAACTTCAGCCACCAAAACTTCAACTTCAACTTTCACAAAATCCTTTAAATCTATCAAAACCTTGTACAATTTTAAACCCTAACTTTTATCATCGATAAAAAACCGCGTGACAAAATTACGTTAAAAAATTACCTTTCCATCATTTTCTCAGTGGTTTGGATCTTCTTGCAAAGATCGGAATGAATTTATTATTCTCATCATTATTTTCTTTTTCAAAAACGAGGTAGAATGAGTGGGTAAATGAAAATGTTTAGGGTTTTGATATTTTAACTAAGATCAAAAAGGTAAAATTACATGTATTATTAATAGGAAACATACCCCTCGTAGTAATTTACATTTGTATGGAGTGCATAAAATTTGGCTACCTTATATCCAAAATCAGAGTTTTAATAACAAAGCAAAAAAAATTGATTTTCAATAACTATGAGGAATTAATCGTCCAAAATAAAAGATTAATTTACCTCTATGTCAACGATGCACAATTAATTGTTAATCTAAGCAATTAAATTTCCATGATATTAGGAATTAATGCACAATAAAATTATATATATATATATATATAAATTACGAAACCTGATTCCATCATATATAAAAGTTAGCCTTTTAAATCGATTTACGAATTGAACGGATGCTACTGGCTAAAAAATCCATCGGTCGAAATATGTCGATGCCTACATTCATTTTGATTCACAATGTCGATTCGGACTCGATGGAAGTAGTCTGAAGTCCTAATTCGATAGTATGTGAAAAGTCGCATTTTAAACTTCCAATTCAATAATGACTTAATATTTAAATATATTACCGTTAGTTATGCCAGTTGTTATATTGTCATCCCCAAAAAGGGAAAAAAAAAGAAAGAAAGGAATATGGAAAAAAATGCTTGCCAAAAACAACCAAAAATTGCTACCTAATACCCCTTCTTAAAAACACCTTAAATGATTACAATACACGCATCATCCTACCACAAAAATAAAATCAAGGCACCGAATAAATAGTAACCCTAATTCTCATGCTGTTATCTTCTTTACTCAAGTCTACTGTATCTTCATTCAAATTTGCCATGATTCGAGGAAATCAATAAGATGGCCAACCAAAACTCCTAAAAAATCATGACTAAAACCGAAAGCAATCTCAATAGTAGAGTATGTAATTCATTTTTTTTAAAAATTTCGATCACGTTATCGTTGGCATCTTATACAACCGGATGGTGATGAATCATCGAACTATGATGTATTTGGACCGTGAAATTAGCCGTGGAAATTATCACATATGATACCAATTCACTTTTCGGTTGCCTTTGCTATCGCGTGGTGACGAATTACTGAGTTGTTGGTTTGAACGATGGAATGCAGCTATGAAAATCATCACCAGTGAAGCAAATTCACTCGTTCGACTATTTGATAAACCGTGTGGTGATTTTCTGATATGCATTAACAAGGACGTTCGGCTAGTCATAGCTGTTTGTACTATTGAATTAAATAAAATTCCACAACATTATTGCACTTTTTTTAATGCTTTTAGTATACTAGAGTGACATAAATCTCACCATATCGGAAATATAATACAAATTACTTCATTTATATTTGAGTACCAAAGGAAACTAAGTAATTATCAATAGCAAAACCTCAGGAAAGGGAGAGAAAAAAAACAAGATGAAACGAAATCACGTGAAGACAGGTTGGCATGCGCAGGGAATCTAATCAAAGATCCATTTCCCAATAACTTTCTGCATTTACTCTCATTAAATAGTTTTAATTGACGTTATCAAATATATAAATCAATAAAAATAAATGCTAAAATATGGAAAGCAAAGAACCCTAGCCGTCCCATTTTCATCTATAAATTGACAGCAGTCTTGGCTTCCATCCCCCATCTTTCTATCTTCACATCCTCTCTATCTTTCTTCATATTTTTATTGCTTTTTTTTTTTTTTTAACTCTGTACTGAATATATTAAATTAATAATAAGAGGAATAAAAGCAATAGGGTTTGAAGGAGTCGAGCTCCTTTTAGTTCAAAAGATAATTGAGAGGGGTTCAATTGAGCTGCTTTGTCATGGATTCCACTGCCATATTCCTTGATAAATCTGTACAGGGATATGTTTGTGGTTTGCATGTCTTAGGAGCTGCATTGATCCTTTCCTACTATTCTTTGGATTGAAGGGAGCTCTACATCTTTTTCTTTTTTCATCTTCTCTCTTCCTTTTATTTTTTATTTTTTTGCTTTTACTTGTGGTTGCAGTTAATTCCTTTACCTGAATTAGTTATGCTGCTAGATTTATTCCGGTTTTGACTGCTTTCTTTTGTCAGTTTTGTCTATTATATCTTTATTCTGGTTAAATAAAAATATAGTTTTGCATGAGTAGTTCTATTTCCTGCCAAGTTATAGATCTGTTAATTTTATGAGATCTACTTCTTGATTTTGGTAGTTAGATTTTTATCTAAAATTATACTGTGCTTATGTAGCTTCTTCTGATTTTGTAGCGGAGCTTTTTAATCTTGTTGCAAGATTAATAAACCATTTTATATTTAGTTAGTTTATTAAATTAATTTTCGTTTTAAATATTTATGTTTTATTCACTTTCTAATATTTGTGTATACATAACTTGATAATATTGAGATCTTTAGAAATTAGTTACTGGTTATGGTAAATTAACAATTTCATGTTCGAAATAACTTAGGTATATAAAGGCAAGTTGAACAAGAAAGGTTATCCCTCGACCATGTAATGGCTGTTCATCAGTTTCCTTTGAATTTTTGACTACAGCACTTGGAAAAAGAAAGTAGTGCTGAAATATTGGTGACATATGTTTGTAATTTAAAGTATAAGTTATTCCTAGCAAATTATGAGCGTAATTTGTTGTGATCGGAATGGGAAATTGGTATTGAGTGTTTACTGCATATGGTATAGAATTGTAATCAACGTGTTATATAAATGTTTCCTTTGTCAAGATGCTTAAGATTTACATTAGATCGTGCCAAACGTATGAGGTAGACAACCACCACAAACATAAAGCTTTAAAATCGTTGTTTCTTCTATTGATCGTTTAAGATCATTTTGTTTCTAATTTTATTGATCTTAGAAAGTATCCTTTTTTTTTAAATATTAATACATAAGGTTGAAGATTAAAAGCTATCTATCTTAATTGTTGAATTTGAGATAAAATTATTATCCTCGTAATTTTTTTTCTTATTCAATAGATGTGTTTAAATTTAACTATATTTTATATTCGAGTATCTTACAGAAGATTAAATATTAATTGTAAAAGTTATGATGATGCTATTATTAATAAATTTTTTACTGCTAATTTTTAACTTTAATTGGAGTGCGTGAGTTGAAATAAAAATTAATTGCGGAGTTAAATACACCAGAGTTCAGGTGGAATATCTTTTCGACTTCACTTTAATTAGTATTCCCTCGTTTGTTTCTTAATATACCCAATTTAAATTTAGTGTGAACGAAGAGTAAATTGAAGTTTAGTTCTGTATGTGCATTTTAGTGAACAACTTGTGTCAACCAGTGTATTTATTTTTAGCAAAACCTTTCATAAACCATGGTCAAAGTATTTTATATAACTAACTTGTTAACGAATTCCAAGTGCAAGAAAAGAGGAATTTGTATGAGTTAGACTTAGTCGATCCTTCGGTGGTCTCGATTGAGTGTTGTCAAAAGCGATGCGTGGATGCGATGCTTAGTTGAAAAAGGATTTAGTGATATAGGCTTAGAGCTTTTAGGTCCATGATGATGTAGTTGTCTCATTTATGTTGAATGTATGATTTAATTTCATATTGAAGCTATGTCATCATATATTGAATAATCTTAATTCAATAGAAGTCTAAACTATTTGTGCTTTTGAAATTTGAAGCAAGTTGTAATAAGAATCACAAAGAGCTTTGAAACTCGAAGACAAAATCATAATTGAATGCATCTTTGTTCGTATTTTATTTAATCGTTGAATGTAGAAAGTCTTATAGCAAAAAGTACAATTGGTAACAAGTACTCAAATCAATTTAAGGTTGTGAACTTGGAAAGTAAAGAGTTGAACAAAAAAAAAGATTTTTTCCTTCATGTTGTTGGATTTGTGTTTTATAGGGTTGAGAGATGTGGCATGGCCGTCGCGTGCTCATAAGATACACTTGTCACCCTTGGCTTTCCGCATTAATCTTATTGACGGTGCATGATGTTGTGCCTTGGTTGATGATGAACATCGACGTTATGTGTTAATGCTTAGCACTCAGTCCACTTTGATATCATTATTGGCGAGGTTCGATATCAACATTGCATGTCATCATTGGAGGTGTTCGATATCAACATTGCGTTGTGGATTTGCCGTGAATTTGGTGCATCCTTTGAATGTTGATGAAATGCAAGATTGCTAAGGTATCCATTAACAAGTGGCAATGTTGATAAGTGGCATTTTTGACGAATGACGATATTGGCCATGAGTAGCATTGATAGGAGATGAAGCTGATAAAGCGGCATAGGTGATGCGAGGCATTGATAGCAAATGACATTGATGATGGATGGCATTAAAGAGGAGGGTCATCAATCAAAGATACCAGCAATGAAGAATTGGTATTGATTTTTTCCTTCATAGGTAAGGCATAACATTGATTTGAAGGGTGATATTAGAATAGAGCAGCATTGAAGAGATGCGGTATCGATTTGAAGCGATATTAATTTTTTTGGTTTAGAACTGCTTCATTGAATGCGGCATTAAGCTATATCTTGTTGTTGTAACATTGATGACTTTCGATAGATAGTTTTCCTGTATAATATATTAGTATATGATTTTTATTTGATAATAATAAAACATATTCGTTTAAATGTATTTGTAATTGTATTATTTTATTTTTCACATAATTAAATAAATGTTTGTTGAATAAAATAAATAACTCAGTATTCGTATTTAAAGAAATAATTTATTTAAATAAATATTTTACTACAAATTCAAATAGTATAAATTTGAGTTTTCACTATATTTACAGATTTTCAATTATAATACAATTTTCAATTTACAATTTTCACCTCGCTACAAATTCACTCTCACTCATATTTGATCGTCATTCAACATGATACATACATATGCAAATATATACATACACATGTATCATGAACATGATAAACAAGTCAACATACTCGGGTGGACAAGTTTTATGCAATCGCAATGAGCATAGTGGAGAAAACATTTTAAATGTTTCAAAAATCAGTGAGGCAGTTCGAACAGTCAAGGAGTAGAAAAATTACAGCGAAGTCAATCAGTGGAAACATGATGAAAAAGTCAAATATTATCACAGTTTCAAAATGCCGAAGTCATAGGAGCACATAACGGAATCGACTAAATCAGAATTCAAACCATGATAAGCTGAACAAGTCGGCAAATAACAACAACCATTCGACTAGCCAATGCAAGCACCAAAATCACTTGAAAATTTCAAATAAAAAAATACGAACGAAAATATAGAATTTTTCATTCCCTATTTAACCTAAATTCATTATCGGCAAATTCTTACTCGAGTTCGAGACAAAAATTCATAACGAACACTTGGAACAAATCACAAATATAATCCAAAACTCGAATCAAAGTCGAGTGTAATCAAAATCGAAAAGTTAAAAAACCGCATACCATTTTTACCATTCGTGTTCGACAAAATTGGAGCAGCCGCAAGCCCATCAAATCCAAAATCCATTGACGAAGCAAAATCGAGTTGAATTCATCACTTAAATCGATTGATACCAAGGCGACAACTTCAATTACAAAACTCTAATACCAGATTGAAAGAGAAACAAGACGGTCGCATAACAAAGCAAAGGGAAACATTTTTCACGAGTTATATTTTTTATTGGGCTGGCTTGTATTGGGTTTATTTTTTAATTAGGGTTTTATTTTTGTTTTTGTTTTATTTTTAAATTACTTTTGTCAATTTTTAAACTTCTACTTGTTTATTTAGGTTACGAACTACGTGGCGTAGTTCGAAGAATTCGCAACTCAGTGGCTTAGAGTTCGGTTAGTTAAGTTAGAGGGTGTCACAAGTTTACGTGTGTAAGCATCTGGCAGGGAGCAGCACGTAGGCAGGTTATTGCCGAAGCTGGGCAAATTTATGTGTGATCTCTACTGCATTACTTTCTGGGTTTATTTTTATTTCCGCACTAATTTGTATTATTATTAGCATCATCCTATTCACCCCTCTTAGGTGAAAACGATCCTATAAGTGGCATTAGAGCTAGGAAAAACAACAATTTTTTTGTTTTAAAATTTTGATTTTTTTAAATGGCTTCTTGTAATAATGCTTTTGCAGAGGGTCAGTCCATAATTAGACACCCATGTTCATGGTGAATAAGCTTATTGGAAAAATAGAATGACAATTTTTCCGAGAACCATAGATGCATGGAATATTGTTGAAACGGGATATAGAACACCAACAATAATGGTAGATAATCAGGAATTGAAAAACTTATGGATCAACGGACATATCTTAAAAATAAATTGCAAAACGCTGATGCTAAAGCTATGAATTCTATTATTTGTTCATTAGATCAAGTTGAATTTAATCGTGTCTCACATTGTCTAACTGCGTAGAAAATTTGGCACACGCTTGAAGTGGCTCGTGAAGGAACCTCCCAAGTCAACGAATCTCGCCATGCCATGCTTAGTAGTAAGTACGAAAACTTCACAGTGGCAATGATGAAAGTGTCAAAGAAATGTACGGACGACATTCTAATATTTTATACAAGTCAAAATCTCTAGGAAGACCATACATAAAACTAGAAATAGTTTGAAAAATCATCAGAATTCATCCACAAAATTTTGAAGCAAAAGTGACAGCCATTCAAGAATCGAAGGATTTGAAACAGGTTAAAGTCGAAGAACTAATTGAAAATCTCACCACTTACGGTCTAGAAATAAAATTCAAGAAGCCAACAGGGTTGGCGCAGTTGGTTGATGGTCCGGATTGCGTGATCGAAGGTCACGAGTTCGAGCCCCGAAACTGACAACCCTGTAACAAGTACCCGAAGTATGTGTCTGGCAGGCACAAACTTCCCTAGAGTTTACAAGCGAAGCTTGGTTCTCTAGGTAATTCAAAAAAAAAAAAAAAATCAAGAAAGAACGCGAAGGAGAAGATAAACGAAAGAAATCAATAGCTTTCAAAGGAACAATGGAAAGTAAAGAAGGTGATGATGATGTGGGAGCAGCCGAAATGACACTAATAATAAAGAGATTCAAAAGGTGGAATAGCAAATACGAAAATTTAACCTTAAGTAAACAACTAAAGAGCAAAATCGTCGAAGCTCGAGACAACTCAAAAAAGCAGGAGATCGTTTGTCACAAGTGCAATAAACATTGTCATATCAAGCCAAATTATCCTCAAAATTCACTTAGCAAAGGAAAGAAATTGAAAAGGAGAAGTTTTGCAGCAACTCGGTATGAAAGCGACGAAGATGATGAAAGCATTGGTAGTAAGAGTGAAAAAGCAAATTTGTGCTATTCAGGAGAAACAAGTGATAGCGATGACGACGAGCCCAACGAGGTATCAAAACTTTTTTTTTGAATTACCTAGAGAACCAAGCTTCGCTTGTAAACTATAAGGAAGTATGTGCCTGCCAAACACATACTTCGGGTACTTGTTACAGGGTTGTCAGTTTCGGGGCTCGAACTCGTGACCTTCGATCACGTAGTCCGGACCATCAACCAACTGCGCTAACCCTGTTGGCACGAGGTGTCAAAACTTACTCACAAATGCTTATATATTTTTATGATGTAAATGGCTATTTCGAATGGCTTAGGCAGAAGTACGCTACAATTGAATCACAAAAAGATACTTTGATAGAATTAAATAAATAGCTTGATTAATTAGCTCAAAACTATAAGGATAAGAGACCTAAGTGTGATAAGTGTACATCATTAGAAGAGGAAATAAAAAATAAAAAATCAAAATTAAATCGCTTGAAAATGAGATTCTGATTTTGAAAGAAAGTGAAAATACTTAGAGAGAAAATTCTATTAAAAAGTGCACTTCATTATTGAATGACAATGAATCTCTCAAATCACAAGTCCAACAATTGTCTGCAACTTTAGAATTTCTCCAAATGAGAAAAATCTCTAAATATGCTATTAGTAAAACAAACTGTTAATAATATTAGACAAGAACATGGATATACTCAATCTGAAAAAGGTGGATGAGAAATTAATCATGTCAACTCTAAGTGCATAATTTGTGGAAAAATTGGATATAATCAAAACAATTGCTGGTATAGACCCAAACACACGAAAATCATACCAATTTGGGTCCCTAAATGCACGAATATACAATCTTTTGAAGTCAAACAAATCTGGGTGCCAAAAAAAAAAATACAAAATAGACTTTTTTGATTCTACACAAACTTGTTTTTCAAAATTCTTTGTCAATAACGATCATTGACCTATAAAAACGAATAGGCCACAAAACTCTTTTCTCGTGTAGGTGCGTTGGCAGGCTAAGAAACATCAAGAGTGGTATTTGGAATCTGGCTGTTTCAGGCACATGACGACAATAAATCAAAGTTCTTTAGTGTGGTACAAAGGTGGCAGAGTCATAATGGCAACAACGATAAATAAAAAATTAACGTAAAGTTAAAATAGGTAACAGTGCATTTATGTTGAATGATATATTATATGTTGAAAATCTGCATCATAATCTGATCAGCCAGCTACGGAATGAATGTTTTTTTTATTCCAATTTATGCAAAATTGTTGACCAATCTTCTTTTCATGCCAAAAATGCTGTAAGTATCTCTGCAGTCCTTGAACTAGTTCATATGAATTTGTTTGGACTAACGATATTGCAAGTTTAGGTGGTAAGAGATATTCTTCGGTAATGGTTGATGATTACTCTGGACAGTACATCTTTATCTTACTGCTTCTAGACATTATGTTCTCTGTTTGTTTGTGTGCATGGTTTCAATCAAATCCAAAATAATCTCATTTAAAAGCTATAAAAAGGATTATATGGTATTTGTTGCAAACCTCACGGTTTGGTCTATGGTATGCAACTTATGATAACTTTGATTTAAAGGGGTATTCAGATGCAGATTATGCTGGTAGTCTAGTTGGTAGAAAAATTACTAGTGGAACGTGTTTTATGTAGAGACATTCATTAGTTGCATCACATTCACAAAGAACATATTTGCATCAATTTCATTTCAACTGATTTTCAATTGGCATACATTTTTACAAAACCCCTTTCAAAAAATAGTTTTTTCTGTTGACTGCATATCAGTTTAGACATTTTAGAAATTTTATTTTATATTTTTGGATTTGATCTTAAATATCCATGTTAACTAATCTGACTCTCTACAGATTATCGAAAAGGAAAATAGTGACTGAAAAAATGTAATGAGTGTTGATATTAATCATAAATTATGACTTGAGATGGTATATTTAGTAAATTTCCTTAAAAATTTAAATAAAATTTGTAATAACATTGGTTGGTAAAAATTACATGACTATCTCTATTTCTATCATATTTCTAACGACCATCACTCATAAAAATCCAATATAGCATGTCAAAATGCAGCATTGAATATGAAATTATTCATTTTTTTAAATTAGTAATAAAATCAAAAAATAAAATCTTTCAAAAGTATTCACTTTCATTTAAAAGTCCCCATGGTTATGCATGGGTGAACTACTTGGAATCTTTGATTATGTGCTTTCATACTCATTTAAAGTCCTTACGGTTATGCATATATGGAACACATATCAAAATTGATTATTAAATAGACGAGTTGATTCTAATCCCATTTAAAAGTCCTCACGATTATGCATGGTTAGAAAATGCTTTAAATTTATTTTTTTAATAAAAATTAAGAATACTACTAATCTAATTTAAAAGTTCTAACGGTTATGCATGGTTAGTAAGTATTCAAATTCCTATTGTAAATATACCATAAATGGACTCGACTAAATTGTTTTCTATGCCGACGTCACACCGATTGCTCTAAAAGTGGAATACGCATCTAACAGAGAATTTATGATTTTTGTTTGATTTTTTTTTTTGTAAATTTAATATTTATACTCGATTGGTATTAATGTTGTATTAATGTCTATCACTTTATCACCATTTTCTAACATAGTTACTCTTTTGCAGGTAACAAAAGGGTGAGAGCAGTTAAGATTTTGGCAAATAAGTTCAATTTTTGTTTGCATATTCTCATCTAGGTTCATTGCATTATTTATCATTTTTTATTATTTTCAAGCATATGTGAATGTGGAGCTTTGTTGTAGGGGGAGCATTTAAATAGGGGGAGTTGATAAAATTCATCAAGACCAAATACATTAAATAAACTCAAAATCTTAATATATGTTTGTTATCATTAAAACGGGGAGATTGTAGAATATGCGAGTGTACGATTTTTGTTTGATTATAATAAAAATATGCATATTTGTTTAAATGTGTTTGTAATTGTACTATTTTATTTTTCACATTATTAAATAAATATTTTTTGAATAAAATAAATAACTCAGAATTCATATTTAAACAAATACTTTGTTTAAATAAATATTTTATTACAAATTCAAATAGTACAAATTTGATCTCTCATTACATTTACACATTTCCAATTACAATAAAATTGAATAAAATTTCAATTACAGTACAATTTTTAATTTTTAATTTTCAATTTTCAATTTTTACCTCGCTACAAATTCACTCTCACTCGTATTTTATCTTCAACTATATTCCAGCCTGTATCCAGTATCTGAACTATCTGCAAAATAAAAACTGATGCTGTAAAATTGAAAAAAAATATATTTTGCAATGCTTAATAAAATATGTGTTTTGAAAATATTATTTTCCTCTGTTATTTGGGTTGTTCGTCGCCATTTATCTTTTAATTCATCTTACACGAATAACATATGACATGCATAGTGTATGATTTTAAATGCACAAGGTCATGCGCACAATATACATTTGCTTGTTAAAACTGCAGGGATAGGTGTGGACAAGGTCAAACCAAAGCAAATGCTGGATTCAACTGAGGTGCAATACAAGAACATCACAAAATAGTCAAGTACAAGTTCTTATGCATACAACATTTCAACCCAGACATGAAGGCATTGGAGCAATGCAATGGAGATCAAACCATACATCACAAATAAGTTAACATGAGTATAAAGGACTTGGCAAGTATTGGAGCAACATCTCAACCAAGTGCACACATAATATGCAACCAAGATAGCAACTCAACAAGCCGATGCAAGCTTGACCAGAACCAGATATGTGACCAGAACGGACCACATGACAACATGACTTCAGAACAAAACAAAACAGAAAATGATTCAGACGTATACAAAGCAGTAGAACAAGACTTTTTTTTTGCTCTTAAAATTATAAAGAACCAGAAAGATTATTCTTATCGGGCAATTGTTAAATACGTAGTTCTAGACTATCTGATTATAGAATTAAGTTGGGACGAGAATGCATATATATACAACAAGCCTAAGTGTGAAAACAAGGTCAGGAATGAACATAAGTTCAGGCAATTGTCAGACACTATAGTGCACATGAAATAGAGAAGACTACAATCACTTTAAGCAAAACAACACTGCAAGCAGACTCGACCAAAATTCAACATGATTCAAACACGAACATAAGGAATGCACCAGACAGATAAGTGAAACAAGGATATGCCAGTGTATAAGCAAACATAAAAACAAGGTAACCAAATCAAGAAATGTGCTCATACATACATGTATATGCACATGCTCAAATCAAAACATGTACAAATGTGAAGCAAAGTTGAACCACACATGTATGCATACATGCAAATATATACATACACATGTATCATGAACATGATAAACAAGTCAACACACTCAGGTGAACAAGTTTTATGCAACCACAATGAGCACAGTAGAGAAAACAGTTTAAATATTTCAAAAACCAGTGAGGCAGTTCGAACATTCAAGGAGTAAAAAAATTACAGTGAAGTTAATTGGAAAAAACATGATGAACAAGTCAACGTATTATCACAAATTCAAAATGCAGAAGTCTAGGAGCACAAAACGAAATTGCGGAAATCAAAATTCAAACCATGATAAGATGAACAAGTCACCAAACAACAACAACCATTCGATTAGAAATCAACGCAAGCACCAAAATCACTTGAAGAATTCAAACAAAAAAATACGAACGAAAATATAGGATTTTTCATTCCCTTTTTAACCCAAATTCATCATCGACAAATTCTTTATTCGAGTTTGAGACAAAAATTCAGAGCGAACACTTAAAAAAAATCATAAATATAATCAAAAACTTGAATCGAAGTCGAGCGTAATCAAAATCGAAAAGAGGAAAAATCGCATACCATTTTTATCATTCGTGCTCGATAAAATTGGAGCAGCCGCAAGCAATTAAAGCAAGGATCGACTGACAAAGCAAAATCGAGTTGAATTCATCACTTAAATCGATTGATATCAAGGCCGTAGCTTCAATTACAAAATCCTAATACCAAATCGAAAGAGAAACAAGCCGGCCGCATAACAAAGAAAAGGGAAACATCTTTCAAGAGTTATATTTTTTGTTGGGTGGCTTCGTTTTTTATATTGGGCCTATTTTTTAGTTAGGTTTTTATTTTATTTTTATTTGTAATTCTTTTTATAAATTTGTAAACTTCTAGTTGTTTAACTAGGTTACAAACTACGTGGCATAGTTCTGAGAATTTGCAACTCAGTGGTAGAGTTTTGATTTTAGAGTTAAGTTAGTCAAGTTAGCGGGTGTCGCAAGTTTACGTGTCTAAGTGTCTGACTACTTAATTTCTAGTAGAAACCTTGGAGGCAGCACGTAGGTAGGTTATTACCAAAGCTGGGTAGATTTGTGTGTGATCTTTACTGCATTATTTTCTGTATTTTTTTTTATTTTCCGCATTAATTTTTATTATTGTTAGCATCACCCTATTCACTCCCCCTCTAAGGTGAAAACGATCTTACATTTCCAATGTTTTTGTTTCCTTACTAACATGCGGTGTTGTTTTCAATTTCTTTAGCATAATATCATTCGTATAAAATTGATGACTTTTGGCTTCGTGGATGACCTTTGGCATCGTCTACTAATTTCTATTAATGAGGGGCGGCATTTTATGTTTTCGGCATTGGTTTATCTTCATACTTTCAACACCGCTTGAATGTGAGATCTTGACTATGTCGACATAGCGTATGCCTTTTGGATGGATGATAATAGTAACTGTAACAACCCGCATATTTAACGATTATATATTTAAATGTTTTATTCAAATATAGCGTCGTTAGTCGGATTTTGGTCCGAAATGTTACCTTTTTCAAATGGCCGAATTGGAACTCGAAACCATTTCCATTGGTTCCAAAATGGCATTTGGGATCTTTTTGAGTATAAGCTTTGACATGTTCGGAGTTTGTGAAATTTTGACTCTTTTTTTAGTTGGGTTTGGGTTGGGTTCAGCCAATTTGTTAGTTTATTAACCTAACTCAGTCCCTCTCCTCTCCATTCACCCTCATTTCATTTCTTAAACTTAAGAAAACTGAAATGGTGGAAGGGAAGAGGAAATAGAAAATTGCAAGCCCTAGTTTAACTTGCAAACTTGATTTCTTGATCCAAAATCAAAGAGAAGCTATAGGTAAGCCTCCTCTTCATCTTCTCCAACTCTTTCTCCTTCAATTTCAGAAAACTTCCTAAACCTAATTTAGGAAAATATGAGTTTTATTCTTAGATTGAAGCTTGTAGAGTTGAAGTGAAGAGTAGTTAGTCTCCTTCTTGTGTTTGAGCATCTTCTTCTTTGTTTTGTGATATAAGGTGAGAATTTTATCTCACGTCTATGCTTATATTTATATATATCCTTGTTGGGTATGAATTCCTAGCACTTGTTCATATGCACTTGTTTTCGATTTGGATTGCTTTGGTGAAATTGCCAAATATTGATTTTTGAAGCCAAATCTATGTAAAACCTTCTATGGTTGATGTTTATGTTGTTCGGAGTGTTTGGGTGTGTCGTTAAGGTTGGGTAGTCGTTTGACGTAAGCCCATAGTCAACACGCATCCGATTGCTTTCGATTTGTTTGTCCATAGATGGCCTAGGTTCAGGAAATGCCTGACCATCAGGTTTCAGACGTCTGAAACTCCTATTTCAGACTTCTGAATATTGTTCTGGGGAAGTTTCTTATCCCCAGATTCAGATGTCTGAATTTATATTCCAGACGTCTGAAAGTGCTTAATTTCGACCAGAAAGGAAATAGGCCAAAATATGCCTATTTCAGACGTCTGAAAATTTGGGTTCAGACGTCTGAATTCTCTTTTGAAAAAGAAATTAAATTCCAGATTCAGAAGTCTGAATCCCTTCTTTCAGAGGTCTGAATATGTTGTTTTTGCCAAATTGCCTTATTCGTTTGGTTTTTTCCAAATTTGATCGATGCATATTGATTCCAATTAGTTGTTTATGCCTATTTGATCTTGACGATTCCTTTTTGAATTTATTCACGAGTTTTTTATAAATGATTTCTTCAAATCGTATTAAAAGTTCGCTTCTCCGATTTATAAATTGCATTTAAAACACACGCACAATTTCGCACTTCGAGCGAAGTGGAAAGGAGATTAAATGGTTAGATAAAACACGGACCATGAATCTGTGCGTTTATCCTTCCGATTAATCCTCGACCTATTCAATTGATCGTTTTGACCTTCGGGTTTGGTTTACCGATGATATGAGGTGAATTTGTACTGCTTTGAGTGTGAAATTAACTAACGGATAGTAAACTGTTTAGTGCGAACGAGTGGTTATGAGACTCACGTTACCACTTTTCGGATTCCTTTTTGAGAGTTATGACACATTCTGCCAGTTAGTGGTGTCCAGTACTGGGCCTCCGGACCTTCACCACTACGGTTTGTTGCCTTTGGGATAGTGTCTTCGGACTGTCTCCTTCAGGTTTGTTGCCTTCGGGTATGTGCCTTCGGGTTTGTGCCTTCGGGTTTGTTGCCCTATAGTATCGCTTCCGATGTTGGTCGTTATGAGCCGCATGGGTGATATTGGGTTTGGAGTCTTCGGGCCCATGGATCCTTGTTTATACAGTACTGAGCTCGAGCAATTTTTATGATGTTTTCATTCATATGTATATTCCCTAGGTACCGCCCTTCGGTGTTGGTCTTTTTGAGCCGCATGATAAGTAGCGATTACCTTGTGGAACTTGTGTTACCTTTATTGGTATTTGTTATTGCCTTTTGGCTTGCTTTGGGATATTCGTATCCTTTGTTTCTATGAGTTGCCGATGATATGAGGCTTGTTTTGTTATGATATGATTCATCTTTTTGTTAGATGATTGTGTTATCTCCTTTAGAGATATTTGTTATACTTTGTAACCTTGCAGGTTTATTGTTGTTCAGTTTATCTAACTGATTTGTTTAGCTAGACTGACCCGTGTATTTTATACTCGGGTCAGACCGAGTTGTTTCAGGTTAGGTGCTTTTGGACTTAGCCTATTTTGCTTCCGCATGGACTATTCAGCTTGTTTCTTTTTGTTAAAGCTTTTTGTGTAGTCCTTTTATTGTAACTCTGATATATGTATTCTTTTGGTTCATCTGTATGTTGTGGTTTGCTATACCACTTGTCATGTATTATTTTGTGTACTCTGTCGTGTATCAATATATGTGTATATGATGATCTTCTTTTCTGTGATGTTTATTACATTTGAGTTGTTATATTCTGTTCTGATAGATCCTTCAACCACCTATGGTTTTGTTTTAAGTATTCATTGGGTATGTTGACCTGCTTGGTATGACTATTGTCGATGTATTCAATAGATAGTTAGAGCAAGGCTATAGATGGTCGCTCCTAAACAGCCTTATTCTCCGTGTTAGTTGACGGCATTACCCTGTAGTGTCCTTGGCTAGCATGGGTGTAGAGGTGGGGGGTCACAACGTGGTATCAAAGCTGAGTTCAGGACAAAGTATGATA
Organism: Allium cepa; assembly: GCA_030765085.1. Lineage (NCBI taxonomy): Eukaryota > Viridiplantae > Streptophyta > Magnoliopsida > Asparagales > Amaryllidaceae > Allium > Allium cepa. The sequence continues at coordinate 628,932,266 of CM060941.1, forward strand.
AACACAGAATAAATGCACATATTATGGTACATCAAAGTATATAAGTGATACCAATCTTTGAAACATCGTGCCTTTCTATTCTTTTTACCATCAAAGGTTAGATAGAAATTGGGGAATACGTCTAGGAATGCATTTAAATTCCGTAGTATTCCATATTGGGACATCTATCTTGTGATTAATCTTGTTCTTATCTTACCTTCAGCGTATGGCTGGAAGAGGCAGGGGACGACGTTCAGATGCTGGGCGATCTAGTGGCTCACATCCGGATGGCGTTTATATGTCTGCCGATCAGTTTTTGGAATTGTTTAGGAGCACTCAGCCTCCAGTTCCTCCTCGAGTTTCTCCACCTCGTAAGTCTGCCTTTGCACGCCAGTGCAGTGATTTTGCTCATCTTGGGGGAAACCCGTTTAAAACTCCGAGTCCGTTCTTGAAGTCCAAGCTTGGTTTCGCAGTGCGAGCGTATCTTCTCTCGTATGGATCTTTCTGACCATGATAGAGTTCTTGTAACTTCTAGCTTATTACAAGAGCGTGCTCTTGATTGGTATGAGCTTCTTATAGCCGAAATTGATGAGTCTACTCTTTCTTGAACTCAGTTTCGGGAGCGATTTGAACTCAAGTTCGTTCCTGAATCTGAAAAAGTTTTATTGACCCGTCGCTTCCTTGAGTTGAAGCAAGGGAAATCTTCTGTTTCTGAGTATGTTGCATCATTCGAGGCTTTATCTAAGTATGGTCTTGAATTCATTAGCACTTCGTATAAGAAGAATTTGAAGTTTGTTTCTGGTCTTAGGAAATACCTAAAGAAGTCTTTGTTTCTCCAGCTTAAGCTTTCTTTTGAGGAGTTGGTTGATTCGGCGCTTCATCTCGAGACCGTCGAGAAGGAGTGTGATAGTGATGTTGATGTTGAGGTTTCCAAGAACCCCAACAAGAGACAGTTTTCATTTCAGAAGTCCAGGTCTTTTCCTTCTAAGAAGAAGAAGACTAGTAGTTCTAGCTCTCAGCCTCAGTCTGTTGGAACACCTTTCGTTTGGAAGTGTTTCAATTATGGTTCTCCGAATCATATTATTCAAGCTTGTCCTAAGCCTCTCTTCTGTCGCTATTGCAAGAAGGAAGGTCATCATGTTTCTGCTTGCCCTACTGTTCCGGCGGGTGCCAAGTCCAGCAGGCTTTATGCTGCCAAGGCTTTTGAAGGTCCATCTCAGCCCAAAGGTATATCTCCATCTATTTCGAAAGGTTCTATTTTATTTCATGATCGTAGTATACGAGTTCTTTTCGGTACGGGTGCTTCACATTCTTTCGTATGGAAAAAGCTCGTTGATGATTTATCTTTGGATGTTTCTTGTTTGGTTACTTCTTTAAGGATTGCGAATCCTATTGGAGAATCCGCGACCCTTAGCTTGCTTTGTGATGATGTTGAGATTGTTTTATGTGGCTTTTCTTTTCGTGCGAATCTGCATGTTATTTCTTGTCTGGGATTTGATATGATTTTGGGTATGGACTGGCTAGTGAGATATGATGCCAGGATTATTTGTTCGGAGAGAATTTTGTATCTTCGACATCCGGATTCGCCTACTCAGCTATCTCTTATTCTTTGGGATGTGGATAATTCCGAAATGGCTTTATTTCTCTTGACTCGCGGGATGATGATGATATATCTCGTATTTCTATTGCTTGTGACTTTTCTGATGTTTTTGAACCTGTCTCGGGTTTGCCACCTAAACGGGAAATTGAGTTCCGCATTGATCTTATTCCAGGCGCGCAGCTAGTTAGTCGTCCTCCCACGAGGATGTCTACAAAGGAAAGTGAGGAACTCAAGAAGAAGCTTTTAGAGCTTGAGTCCAAGCAGTTGATTCAGTCCAGTTTTTCTCCATGGGGATCCGCGGTCGTCTTCGTGTAGAAGTCTGATGGAACTCTTAGGCTTTGCATTGACTATCGCAAGCTTAACGAGTTGACCATTAGGAATAGGTATCCATTTCCTAGGATCGATGATATGTTCGATCTATTGAGTGGTGCTAAGGTCTTTTCTCAGCTTGACCTTGCCACGGGTTTTTATCAGTTACGAGTCGTGGAGGATAGCATACCTCTTACCGCTTTCCGCACTCGTTATGGTTCTTTTGAATGGCTCGTTATGCCGTTCGGTTTGACGAACGCTCCTGCTTTCTTTGTAGATCTCATGAATCGAGTATTCCGGGAATATCTTGATAAGTTCGTCCTTGTCTTCATTGATGATATCCTTATTTATTCTAAGTCTGATGCTGAGCATGCTAATCACTTGAGAATTGTCTTGAGTACCCTCCGTCACCATCAGCTTAGAGCCGAATTCTCCAAGTGCCATTTTTTGGGAGAATAAGATTAAGTTCTTAGGCCATGTTGTATCTTCCGATGGAATTTCTGTTGATCCCTCAAAGATCGAAGCCATCCAGAATTGGAAGAGGCCTGAGAATGTGCATGAGATTCGTAGTTTCCTTGGATTGGCGGGCTATTACCGTCGGTTCATTAAGGATTTTTCCCGTGTTGTGCTTCCTCTCACCTGCCTTACTCGAAAAGGCATTCGTTTTATTTGGTCCGACAAATGTGAAGCTTCCTTTCTGATATTGAAGGAACTTCTCACTAATGCTCTTATTCTTGTGGTTCCCGAGGGGAATCATGATCTTGTTGTCTACACCGATGCTTGTAGTAGTAGTAGTCTCGGTGCCGTTCTTATGCAGAAGGATCGGGTAGTTGCTTATGCTTCTAGGCAACTGCATCCGAATGAAGTTCGCTATGCCATTCATGATCTTGAGTTGGCCGCCATTGTCTTCGCCTTGAAGATTTGGCGACACTATTTATTGGGCGAGCGCTTCATTCTCTATACCGGTCATAAATCTTTGAAGTATTTGTTTACTCAGAAGGAACTCAATATGAGTCAACAGCGTTGGCTCGAGTTTCTTACTTCCTATGACTTTGATATCCAGTATACCCCTGGTAAGGGTAATCGTGTTGCTGATGCGCTTAGTCGCAAACATTCGGCTGTTATTTCTATGATGCTTGCCAAATGGGATATTCTTGAGACTCTATCTTTTTGTGAAATTCGTGATCGAGCTTCATCTTCTAATTCCCCTATTCTATTATTTAGTTTGGGAGCTCGACCTATTTTATTGGATCGCATTGCCGATGCTCAACGGCGTGATCCTGATTTGTTGCATCTTATTCAGCTTTGTGAGTCTGGATCCTGTGATGAGGCGTTGCGGGATTTCAACATTGATTCTCATGGGTGTCTTCGCAAGAAGAACCGTCTTTTTGTGCCTTCTGATTTTGCACTTAGGCATGACATTCTTGAAGACTGTCACCGTTCTAAGTATACCATTCATCCTGGTAGTAGTAAGATGTATGCCGATATGCGTCGTCCTTATTATTGGGAAGGCATGAAGAGATATGTGGCGAGTTATGTGAGTAATTTCATAACTTGTCAGCGTTTTAAGGCCGAACATCAGCGTCCTTCGGGTCTTCTTCAGCCTCTAGAGATTCCATTGTGTAAATGGGATCAGATTTCTATAGATTTCATTGACGGCCTACCTCGTTCAAGATCGGACCATTCTAGCATTTGGGTTATTGTTGATCGCCTCACTAAGTCTGCTCATTTTGTCCCTATTAAGTCTAATAGGACTGCTTCGCTTTTGGCTAAGTTATATATCAAGGAAATCGTGAGACTTCACGGCGTTCCTAGTTCTATTGTAAGTGATCGTGATCCTTTATTCACGAGTTATTTTTGGAAGAGTCTTTAGCAAGCTTTGGGAACAAAGCTTAATTTTAGTACAGCTTATCATCCGCAGTCTGACGGACAGACTGAACGGGTGAATCGTATCTTGGAAGATCTTCCCCTATTTATATTTTTGATTTCGGTGGTAGTTGGGAGGATCACCTACCTCTTGTAGAGTTCTCCTACAATAATAGTTTTCAATCTAGTATCGATATGGCTCCTTTCGAAGCTTTATACGGAAGGCCATGTCGATCACCTTCCTGTTGGTTGGAATCTGGGGAGAAGCTTATTCTTGGTCCAGATTTTGTTCGTGATACTTCCGAGAAGATTGATCTTATCTGGTTGAGAATGGAAGAGGCCCAGAGTCTTCAGAAATCCTACGCGGATAGCCGTAGGAAGCCTCTCGACTTCTCGATTGGTGATCTTGTTTATTCATGTTTCTCCTTTGAAAGGGGTTATGCGCTTCAGTACGACTGGGAAATTGGATCCTCGCTTTATAGGACCATTTTCTATTACTGAACGTATTGGCCCTGTGGTTTATAGAGTTTAACTTCCTACTCATTTATCTGGCATTCATGACGTGTTTCATGTCTCGCAACTTCGGAAGTGTCTTCGGGAATCGGATTCTGTTATTGATTCTCCTTATTTGCTTGAGCTTGAGATCTCACCGGACTTATCTATTGTACAGCAGCCTATTCGCGTACTTGACACGGAGGTGCGACACCTTCAGAACAAGGATGTGCCGCTCGTTAAAGTTCAATGGTCCGCTAGTCCCAATGACTGTACTTGGGAAACCAGAGAGTTTGCTGAGCGATCCTATCCGGGTTTTCTATCTTTGCTTGGCAAAGGTTAGTATATCTTTTCATCTCGAGCTTATTTTCTTTTCTTTTGAATGTTGTTTGTATGTAGTTGTTACAAGTATCGTCTCTAGGAATTGCGGGACGCAATTTTGTAAGGAGGGGAGATCTGTAACAACCCGCATATTTAACGATCATATATTTAAATGTTTTATTTAAATATAATGTTGTTAGTCGGATTTTGGTCTGAAATGTTACTTTTTGCAAATGGCCGAATTGGAACTCGAAACTATTTCCATTGGTTCCAAAATGACATTTGCGACCTTTTTGAGTATAAGCTTTGATATGTTCGGAGTTTGTGAAATTTTGACTCTTTTTCTAGTTGGGTTTGGGTTGGGTTCAACCAATTTGTTAGTTTATTAACCTAACTCAGTCCCTCTCCTCTCCATTCACCCTCATTTCATTTCTTAAACTTAAGAAAACTGAAAATGGTGTAAGGAAAGAGGAAATAGAAATTTGCAAGCCCTAGTTTAACTTGCAAACTTGATTTCTTGCTCCAAAATCAAAGAGAAGCTATAGGTAAGCCTCCTCTTCATCTTCTCCAACTCTTTCTCCTTCAATTTCAGAAAATTTCCTAAACCTAATTTAGGAAAATATGAGTTTTATTCTTAGATTGAAGCTTGTAGAGCTGAAGTGAAGAGTAGTTAGTCTCCTTCTTGTGTTTGAGCATCTCTTCTTTGTTTTGTGATATAAGGTGAGAATTTTATCTCACATCTATGCTTATATTTATATATATCCTTGTTGGGTATGAATTCGTAGCACTTGTTCATATGCACTTGTTTTCGATTTGGATTGCTTTGGTGAAATTGCCAAATATTGATTTTTGAAGCCAAATCTTGTTCGGAGTGTTTGGGTGTGTCGTTAAGGTTGGGTAGTCGTTTGACGTAAGCCCATAATCAACACGCTTCCGATTGCTTTCGATTTGTTTGGCCTTAGATGGCCTAGGTTTAGGAAATGCCTGACCATCAGGTTTCAGACGTCTGAAACTCCTATTTCAGACGTCTGAATATTGTTCTGGGGAAGTTTCTTATCCTCAGATTCAGACGTCTGAATTTATATTCCATACGTCTGAAAGTGCTTAATTTCGACCAGAAAGGAAATAGGCCAAAATATGCCTATTTCAGACGTCTGAAAATTTGGGTTCAGACGTCTGAATTCTCTTTTGAAAAAGAAATTAAATTCCAGATTCAGACGTCAGAATCCCTTCTTTCAGACGTCTGAATATGCTGTTTTTGCCAAATTGCCTTATTCGTTTGGTTTTTTCCAAATTTGATCGATGCATATTGATTCCAATTAGTTGTTTATGCCTATTTGATCTTGACGATTCCTTTTTGAATTTATTCACGGGTTTTTTATAAATGATTTCTTCAAATCGTATTAAAAGTTCGCTTCTCCGATTTATAAATTCCATTTAAAACAAACGCACAATTTCGCACTTAGAGCGAAGTGGAAAGGAGATTAAATGGTTAGATAAAACACGGACCATGAATCTATGCGTTTATCCTTCCGATTAATCCTCGACCTATTCAATTGATCGTTTTGACCTTCGGGTTTGGTTTACCGATGATATGAGGTGAATTTTTACTGCTTTAAGTGTGAAATTAACTAACGGATAGTAAACCGTTTAGTGCGAACGAGTGGTTATGGGACTCACGTTACCACTTTTCGGATTCCTTTTTGAGAGTTATGACACATTCTTATAGTTAGTGGTGTCCCATACTGGGCCTCTGGACCTTCACCACTACGGTTTGTTGCCTTTGGGATAGTGTCTTCGGACTGTCTCCTTCAGGTTTGTTGCCTTCGGGTATGTGCCTTCGGGTTTGTGCCTTCGGGTTTGTTGCCCTATAGTATCGCTTCCGATGTTGGTCGTTATGAGCCGCATGGGTGATATTGGGTTTGGAGTCTTCGGGCTCATGGATCCTTGTTTATACAGTACTGAGCTCGAGCAATTTTTATGATGTTTTCATTCATATGTATATTCCCTAGGTATCGCCCTTCGGTGTTGGTCTTTTTGAGCCGCATGATAAGTAGCGATTACCTTGTGGAACTTGTGTTACCTTCATTGGTATTTGTTATTGCCTTATGGCTTGCTTTGGGATATTCGTATCCTTTGTTTCTATGAGTTGCCGACGATATGAGGCTTGTTTTGTTATGATATGATTCATCATTTTGTTATATGATTGTGTTATCTCCTTTAGAGATATTTGTTATACTTTGTAACCTTGCAGGTTTATTGTTGTTCAGTTTATCTAACTGATTTGTTTAGCTAGACTGACCCGTGTATTTTATACTCGGGTCAGACCGAGTTGTTTCAGCTTAGGTGCTTTTGGACTTAGCCTATTTTGCTTCCGCATGGACTATTCAGCTTGTTCCTTTTTGTTAAAGCTTTTTGTGTAGTCCTTTTATTGTAACTCTGATATATGTATTCTTTTGGTTCATCTGTATGTTGTGGTTTGCTATACCACTTGTCATGTATTATTTTGTGTACTCTGTTGTGTATCAATATATGTGTATATGATGATCTTCTCTTCTGTGATGTTTATTACATTTGAGTTGTTATATTCTGTTCTGATAGATCCTTCAACCACCTATGGTTTTGTTTTAAGTATTCATTGGGTATGTCGACCTGCTTGGTATGACTATTGTCGATGTATTCAATAGATAGTTAGAGCAAGGCTATAGATGGTCGCTCCTAACTAGCCTTATTCTCCGTGTTAGTTGACGGCATTACCCTATAGTGTCCTTGGCTAGCGTGGATATAGAGGTGGGGCGTCACAGTAACATTCTCCACTTAGTATGAAGGAAGCATTGACTTTTCAAGTTAATACTTTCGGCATTGGCTTTTTACCGTCTATTGGTATTTTTTGCAGATCCGACTGTACATTTAAAATGGATCCAATGATAGTTTTGTGTAATATTAAAAATAATGTTACTCAAGTCAAAGAAATAGTTGAAAGGTGTCAGACATAGAAAAATAATGTGTATATTTGGCTTGTTAGGAGAAAGATAATAGTAGAAGATTTGTGGAGAAACAATGTGCAACAAAATAATGTATACGTTTGATATGTCATTTAATTTTACGAATCATATGGTTTGTCATTTAATTTTTTTAAGATGTCAAGTTTTTCCCCACTATTTCAAGTTGAAATTCTAATTTCAAAAAAGTTTAAATTTACAATTTTATTTTTCAAATTTGAATTTGAACTCCATTTTTGTCAACGTATTATAATCATGTGTTTTATTCAAAAAAAAATAAACACATCTTTCAAGCTATTTAATCTGACCATCGGTTCTCCACTATGGTGCGGTTATGTTATGTAAATTATAGTTTAAAAAATTCGATTTTCATTTCACTGCCAACAAAATTAAAAAAAAATATTGTCCTGTTTAACTACTACTTAAAAATCACAAAAAATCATGGCGTCATTTGCGTTCTCGATCCCGTATCCACCATTCTCAATCTCGTCTTCTCTCTTTTTTAAATTTCCAAATTCTTACTTTTCTTTCGATCGTGATTTTTTGATAACCGTACTTGTGCTCAGGTGATTAAGGGTTTCAAGTCTCCTTCTGCACAACCTTTAAACTAGAAATCAAAACCAAGAATTGGGTCGAATCTAGAAGAGGAAGAAAAACATGCTTTCATTGTGGGGATTATATTCATTTAACTAAAGATTACAGAGTTCCTATTAGATGTTTTGGGTGTGGCCATTTCGATCACAGGAAGATCGAGTGTTCGACGAAATTAGTTCATATCTCTGACAGGAGTAAAAATCACTCTATACCAGAGCATGGATTTCTTTTTGCTCTAAAATGTATGAAGCTTAAAAGAATATTGTTTGATCATCTATGAATTTAGAGGAAAGAAGGAATTTAACTCTTGAAAGATTTGTTCAAATAATTCGATGTGATTAATGCGGTTAATATAGGTAGAAAGAAAGAAACTTGGAGATCCTGAAGAATATTTTGAAAAATCCACTAATTCTTTCGATGATAACTCTTCTATTGTGGATAATGGTATTTCGAGCGGGTTTGGCGGTTTTATTGAAGCTTATGATATCTCTGTTTCAATTCAAAGAGAAGAGTTTAGTTACTTTGATCGATCATTCCTAGATCCTGCTGTGTTGGAAATCAACGATACAGTGTCTAAAAATTATTCTAAGGGTGAATCTGGTGTTGAAATTCTTTTGAGTGAATTGAACAATGAATTTGTTTTTGTCCATAATAAAAAATCCAAAATGAAATCTTGTGAAATGGGGTGTTTTGAGTTAATCACTGCTAATCGTTTTGACTATCTTAAGTTAATGGGAGTTATTAATATGAATTCTGAATTAATCATAGTAGTAGATATGAACTCTCAGTGCAATATTGTAGATATTGGCGTTCCTTTCTCTTTCGAATTTGTGAAATCTGAAAACATGGCATTCAAGATTGCATTATTATTTCTGAAAATCAAATCGAGGAATCTGTTGGCAGAGAAGTTGACAATGTGGTGGATGTTGGCACGGGAGATGATGCTTATATCTCAAATGATCGGTCTGTTTCATATGGCTGCTTGATGATGTTAATGTGTTTTGTGATTATGGTGATTTTTGTGATGATTACACATAAGGATACTGATACTTCAGATATGCACAAGGTGGGGAATATAAATGAAGGGTCCGTGAATAGGTTGACAAGCTTGGATGTTAGCACTGGAGATGATGATCATGTCTTAGATGAACGGTCCGTTTCATATGGCTGCTTGGATGATGTTAATGTTTATTGCGATTCTGGTGATTTTTGTGATGTTTCATACAAGGATACTAATACTTTAGATATGCACAAGGTAAATGAGGGTATGTTGACAAGCTTGGATGTTGGCATAGGAGAGGTTGCTCATGTCTCAGATGATCGGCCTGTTTCACATGGATGCTTGGATGATGTTAATGTGCATTGCGATGTGGCACATGGTAAATAAGGATATGCACAATGTAACATTCCTGAATTTTAGCCGAGTTTAATTTGGAAATTAATTTAATTTTGGAGTTTAATTCTGAAATTATTTGTGAATCAATTAGAAAATTTCCAGAATAAATAAATATTTTAGATTTTTAAATAGAATTTTGGATTCGGAATATAAAAATAAAACTTAATTGAACTTTAAGCTGGAAATTCTAGAAAATTAAAATATATTGTAAATAGAATTTTGGGTATATTTGAATTCTCCAAATTTAAATAAGATATATAGTTATATAAATGAATTATAATTGGAAATTTGATTTTGAAATTTAATTAATTTATTGACAACGAATATTATTGATTTGAGAATAATAAAATGAATATCTTGAATACAAAATAAGTATACATACTTTCTTTTAAAAATAAAGATTCACTTATTAATAAAATTAGTTTTAAAATCATTTTTTCTTAAGGATATGTAAATAGTTATGAAAGTAAATGTATATAAATATTTTTTTTGAACAATGAAAAGGTTTGTATGCAAAAATACATAAATAAAAGAAAATAATAAAAGTATGACTAAATATGAATAATTTTCAAAAGTTGTTTAAAGTCAAAATTTATATTCCAAAGACTTTGATATGAGTTATATTTTGAAGGTATAAGTATAAAAAGGCCTAACCAATAATAGTATATACATGAAAATGTAAAACGCAAACTTATGTACATATAATACTTAAGTGAAATTTTAAATGAAAGGGTTTAAAAACAAAATTTATAAAATAATTTAAAAGAGGGACATAAACATAAATTTGATAATCTTTAACATTTGTAAGCAATTTAGACAAAGGGGTGGACAGGTGTAAACCATGCAATAGGCAAGGTTAACAAGTGGCAAAACAAAATATTTTTAAAGTTTAAAGAAAGGAAGAACTGGCTATTCATTTTCAGATCTAAATTGAACTTTTCTCTTCATCTTCATTTTCTCAAATTACTTTCCTTCATTTAAAAAATCTGAAACCTGGTGATGAGATAAAGGTTTTAGTTCAAAAACAAAAGAAATCTGAAACCAAACCCTCTTCAAAAACTCTTTCATCTTCATATTCAAACCCTCTCAATCCGAAGGCTTTCGAATCTGAGATTCAAACCAAGAAGTTAAGCTGGAGATCATTTCAAAATCCAAAGCAAATCAGACATTGTTTAACAAATCAAGAGGATTTTCAATCTTAAAAAAAAACATGCAATCGAAAGCATTTTTTTTAGTTTTGAATCAATGACTTAAATCTGGAAGTAATTCCAGATTTTGTTCTCTGTCTAAACACTGAGCAATTCAAGAAAATAAAAGCAAGCTAAAGACAATGCATGGATTAAGCTTCAGGCAACTAATTCAACTCAATGCAAAAGATTTGAACAACTCTTCCAACTTGAATCAAAGCTACAACCTGGAAAGCATAAACTTCAAACTGTAAACAAGTAAGTTTCAAGATCTTTTCAACAAATCAAATATCAAGTTCCAGCTCTTCTCAAGGCCTCTCTGTTCTTCTCTGTCTCTGCTTTTGCAATGTGAGTAAACTTCTAAACTTAAAAGCTGGAATCTATTTACAGTTTGATGATGCTTGAAAAGAAGTTGTTGCGATATGTTTGCATGTGTGTAATTTGGGTTGCATACGTGGGTTTGGGTAAGTGTGCATTTCTGGGAATAGGAAGAAACACCTCTGTTTCTTTTTACAGGTTTTTTTAAACTTGTTAGAAAATCCAAAATCATCTTAGTTAGATAATATCAGGTTTCATTTTCTAAATGAAAGATGATCATAACTATGTAAAGCCAATTTTAAAAATAGTTTCAAGTAAATTTATTGTATAAATAATTTAAAATTGGGAAAATTACAGGATAAACATTTTTATCAGAAAAATCAACTATCTATTTTTATGATTCACTTATATCATCCAGTTCAAGTTCAAAAAATATAATTTTTAAACATAAAACCAGAAATTTTAAGTGTGGGAATCGAGTGAGCTTTTGAGTTGAACAGAATAGAGAAATAGCTCGATTGCCGGCGATCGGCGATGGGACGAGGGCCGACCTTTTGGCTGAAGCAAGCTTGGGGGATGTATCACTCGAAAAAAATGCTTAGAATAGATTCCGATCATCGCGGTGGCTAGACGTAGTTCATTTAGGGTTTAAGCTCGTGTATTTATATGGGTCAAAAATCTTAGTATTGCGTCGTCCTCAGTTGACCAGAATGGTTCACGTTGGTGGCAATCAAAGCTTTGAATTTAGGCGGTGCTCTAACCAGAAACACACGACCTCTGATGGTCGAAAAAGGAGGGGCGAGGCGATTTTCGTCTGAGGGCTTTTGTTCCAGTTCAATCGAGTTATTCATATTTTGTGCCACGTTGAGTTTGGGGGATTTGGTTGGTTGATGTTGATGAGGAGGTCATCAGTGACTTGGCGAGGGTTTTTGCGATGATCGGAGTCACCTCGATCATCTGTGCACGTGTATGTGTATATGTGGTGTGTCAATGAGTTGGCAAGAAGAAGTTGGGGGTGAAGCTCGAAGATGGACTCGAAAATTCTAAGATGTTGCTCGAGTTTACTATCGGGTCATTTGCAAGCATTTACGATATACAGTAATGTTTGAATGGAAAATTTAAAAAAATAAAAACAGTGTTAACTCGGGGAAGAATCGAAGCAGATGACATTTTAACTCGGGGGGACAACCGAAGTGGGTCTCGGGTTGTCATGTAAAACAGTTTTCTTAACTTTTATGATTTAACAAGTTTAAAGTTATTAAAAGATTAAGTTTTTGAGCAATTTAAATAAAGCTTTAAGGAATATTAAAACGTTTAAGTTTTAAAATTTATTTTTAAAGGATAAAATAAAGTGTTTAGAAATTAAATGGTTTTATATATAAGTTATTTAATTGAATAACAAGTGTTTTTTTGTAAATGTGATGATGTAATCTAAGCTTAAATTAAATTAATGATTTGTATAAAAATGATTTCAAGCATTAAGTCTAAATATGATTTAAATGCTTTAATTAACTAAGATAAAAGCGTATCTTTAATTAAAGTCTTGATATATGAGAGGATAATTACTTGGTGAACTTAATTAAGGCATAATTGCTCAATTGAAAGTAATTAAGGGACTAATTTGTTAATGATAATTAATTTAAATGGTTTATTAAATAAACTTTATTATAATTAAGTGATTAATAAAGATAATGTAAATTAAATTAAGATTTGGGTAATTAAAGATTTATTGTTGAATAAAAGTAATTAAAGAATAATAAATTAATGAAACTAATTAAAGATAATTAATTAGTTAAAAGATAATTACTTAATTAAAAGTAATTAATTATTGATCTAAGTTAATTAATCAAGTGATAATTAAATTATGTGATTAGGGATAATCAATAATTATTATTAAAGGATAATTAATTAAATGGTGATTAATTAAGGTAATTAATTTAAGGATAATTAATTAATTTAAGGTTTAATTACTAATGAAGAATGATAATTAATCGAGGATTAATTAATTAAGGATAATTAATTAAGAATTAATTAATGATTAAAGACTGATTAATTAATAATTGAAGGAGGTTAATTAATTTACTATTAAAGGATAATTAATTGAAATAATTTGTAATTAATTAATGTTTATTTAACCAGGATTAGTGATTAATCTGATTTAAATTAACCCGATGATTAACTAACCCTACTTATGGATGATTGGATTGCATTGAATGTTTTGAATTGATTGATATCCCTGATGTATGATGCTGTGTGATATAAATTATCTTGATTCAAGCTATGATTTATTTATCTGCGATGTACCTATGTTATTTATCTGTGATCTGTAATAAAGATAAGCGTTATAGTTTATACTGCTTATCAAATATATTGTTGTATTTGAATATGTACTGATAGATGATGTTGCACTTTTATTGTGTAAAACCCCTAGACCACACATATACACACACAAATATGGATTGCACGTGGAAATTGGTTAAGTCACGGATTTTTGAAATAGTTTTAAAAGTTTAATTCTTGAATTCAAATGGTTTTGGAAATGGATTGGGTTTAAAGTAGAAAGTTTTTGAAAAGGAATTTCAAAGATAAAAGTTATTTTTGAATAACTTAATTAAGTTTTGAATTTTAAATAATTTGATTTAAATTCAAAATTTGAAATTGAATTCTATGTTTGGAAACTAAGGATTAAAGAGGTTATACAAGTTATATATGGGTTAAACCATTTTAAAGGTATTGATTTGGGATTTTGAATTTAATTCAAGGGCTTTAGCTCGTGCAAATATAATTGGATTTTTCTGAAACGAAAACTATTTGTTTTCAAATAATAAAAGCTTTCATATGAGAAATGAATTTCCAATTTGTATTAAAGGGATTTCAAACTTGGAATTAAACGGTTCCAAGTTATGAATAAATCTTTGGAAATGGGTTTGAAGGCTATAAGTTAAATCTTTAATTTGAAAATTTAAATGAGTTAATCCAAATTGAAATGGAAGTATTTTGAAATCTGTGAATGGATCTTTGTGAAACTAGGTGAACTTTGTAAAATGAATCTTTTTGTTTAAATATTTGAAATGGTAATTTTTTTAAACCATTTGAAAGAAAGATTTGAATTTTAAAAGTTGTGACTTAACTGAAATCCCATATCCATATGTTTTGAATATTGCGCTCACTATTCGGTTTAGCCGGGAGAGGACCTTGTGTCGTACGACCCATTCCGAATAGTGATACGACGATAGCATTTGAAGACCGGTGGTGAAGACCGGGTGTCTTCGAGAACGATAGGATAACCTATCGATTGTCTCTGCACCGAGTAGCTACGGTATAGAGATTTCCTAAGTGATGGGAAGTCCGATCGGGAATGTGGATACCTAGATTGCAAGGGCTTCTTTGGAAGTGCCTTCGGTTCTGTTCGAACCCGCAACAGACTTGTATGGTTGTATGTCTGACACTATGCTTTGAGATATTAAACTGATCTCCATCAAATACATTTCTGCTTGGTGGCGGAGAATTTATTCTCTTAGCTTGACACCCTTTTCTGAGACGTATGAGCTCAGAGGTTATGTAGTTGATAGTTATCAATGATATACTCCCAAATTCGGTAGTGTGGCATGCTGAGTGCTACTGTGTATCATTTGTTGATCAAAGCATAGCTTTTGTATAAAGCGTCGCTTTGTGGAAAAGACTGCATCAGGACCTCATGCCCCGAAAATGGTCGAAACAGGAAAGATGCGGCAAGGTTATGAGGGTCGCTCCCTTTAGGGTGTGTCATTCCCTTATGCAAAAGGGTGGTATCATGGTATGGAGCCCAGATACTTAACTCATGCGGTCACTGCAAATATGTTACTTTGTGATTGCTTCGTGGTTGTTGGATTAGAGGTACCTCGGATAAAGGTCCCAAAGGACCGCAGGATGGCATGCTCGTGTAGCGGTTACCTAGTTACAGAGGTAACCCGGCCTTGTGTTGACAAGGAGCTGGTTAAGCTCTCGGGACTTCCCTCCAAAGGCGTACCCATGTGGTAGTAGAAAGTTTCTTAGCTTGACCATTTGTTGGAAACCCAATCTTCAATACGCGCCTTGTATGGTTTTAGTTGTATAACCTGCCATCTACTTATGGTGGCGCCCCACTATTTGGATGGTAGCTACAGTAGGCATACAATAATTGTTGTATGCTGGCGAGGAATAATATTATACTTTCGAAAGGTTTTCTGCACTATGCACTAGTAATAATATCAAAGAAATTTTCTGGTATCAAGCATATTTGACTGTCATAAGGTGAAATCTCCTCCAATTCTGCGTTTGCATTGTGTGTGTGGTGGGAGGCCTTATAGTAGTTTCATTTTCTAAAAAACATTGCGGATTTAAATTTTAAATTCTTTTGTTGTTGTTTTAAAGATAAACGGTTTTTTTTTCTCATACCAGTCCCATGACTGACCTGGAGTTTATTGTTCCCTTCCAAAAATCTGGGTGCCCGCAATTTCCCACACGGGAAGTCTAGAGTTGGGTCTTTCAGATAATCGAATAGTAGGCGTAGATTCGATAGCTTTCAGCCTTAGGATTTGGCAATCGCATTTGGATCGAGTTGCTTCACTTCATCTTGATTGGGAGTTCGAGCTACTTCTGGATTGGTGCTTTGAAGATTGAGTTACAGTTCTGGATTCTATCTCTCTTTCTCTCTTGAAGACCCTATTGGAGATATTGTTCCGCTGCTGGTGTTATATTTTCTTCCACTGCTATTGTCTTGTATCATATCTCTGATGTACATTGATATTCATTGTATCATTCAGTTGTATCAGATGTTGAATCAATGTTGTATATGATAATACTATTCTTTTCTCTTCCGCTGTGTTGTATACTTAATGTATTATAAGCTCCGGCGAACCAGATTCGACGTTTGGATCTGCGGCATTTGAATACGAGTGTCGTATTCGGTGCCGATTTTTGAAAGTCGGGTCAAGGTCGTTATACACAAGGTAAATGATAATTGCATGGTTATTCATGGTGATCATTTTTGTAACGACCCGTAAATTTTAATGGTTTTAATAATATATTTAACTAAATTTTTATGAAATTTTGAACATTTGAATTTGAAAATAAAACTTAAATATTTGGAATATGTCTATTTAAACATAGTAAATGATAAATTTTCATCAGAAAATATGGAAGTTTATTTCATTGTATAGTTTTATTTAAATTTAAATCGGTTACATTTGATGATAATAAAATATTTTCCAAACCTGAATATTTTTACATAATGAATTTGTAAATCATCTTCTGAGTGAGACGTCATATTACATTTCTCCAAATATTGACTGCTATTGCTCCGTTTACCTTAATTCTAGAGTTTTAGCAGCATTTTCAGTACCAAATATTGACCTTTGGCGGGATGATCGTACCATTGATATTTATATACCGTTTTGATCGTATTGTCTTGCTGAACTTCACAATATACTCATTGTGTATTTCGAAGTTCGACGTGCGGTGCAATCTGCGGAACGACTATCGTATCGGTACCACAACCGAGTCTTTTGGTTTTCCTACCTTTACATTTTCCTACCGTGCAAACTAATAGCTATCTATAATTAATATATTCAGGTTTATCTATTCCCTAGAATTTATATCCACTGACTTTATCTATTCCCTATGTTTAAATTTATTAACCAGTTCCCTGCTCTCATTTTACTCTTTGCCTCTGTCATTTGATTTTGAAATCAGCAAATATATTATATTATCTAAGGCCTACCTATTTTGCTCTAAGGAAATACCATATAAAATAAAAATATAATGAAAGATAACATCTTCTACCAACTAGCCTCCAACCTTTCCCCTTCATCTTTCCTCTCCTCTGCCTATCTCCATGGTGAACTCAGCCTCATTTTTTCTGTCACCATCGTCGAACATGCGTGTGTCTCCCTTCTCACTTGCCTCCGCTCACCACAGCACGATAACCATCTTCCTCCTCGTGTCCAAATCCATCAACTTGCAATGGCCGAACCACATCCTCGTGAACGCAACTCCGGCCTCGCTATCTTCGCCTAGAACCCTGCATGCGTTCCCTCCTTGCTGCATGCTTCTTCATCCCCGCATCTTCCTGTCGCCTGAGCACCCACTCGGCCAGACCCTCCTTCATCTCTCCAACCTCCGGCTGCTCACCATGCTCCGACCTCCGTCATTGTCCAGTTGAGCATAGCATGCAAGGATATATATATATATATATATATATATAAGCCTTGATGAGGTAAGCTCGCTCTTTCTCTTCTCCGACCTTCGTATTTTGTTGCTTGCCCCTGATATATATTGTGTGTGTCTATACACACACACACACACACACACACTAGTTGAACAGATTTTGAACACACACACACACAGATATATAGTGTGGCATGTTTTAAAGGCTGCGTTTGTTTTGTTCATGTGTGTATTTGTATATAATCTAAGATAATATACTGTTATATGTATAATGATGTTTAGATTGTATATATATATATAGATAGATCTATATATATGTATATATATTGATATAAGTGTATATATACTTTGAAAGGCAATTTTATAATTTTACAGCTATATAAAGAAGTATATACTGGATATTAACTAAATATATTATAAGTTGTATACTATATATATACTTTGTTTACCTATATAGCGGTATTTTTTAATATCAGTTTTAATATAAATTTATGTTAATTATGAATTGTAAGTTTATATATATACTTTGCAGTATATATGTTTACCTTAGTATAAAATATAAGTTGGATTTGTTGAAGCCTGTACATAAGTGTCTCTATATATTATATAATAAAGCAGTTTTATACAACAGTTTATACTGATCTATACGTGTATATACATATATATTATTTGAATATACAGGTTAGTTTGCACACGTATGTCTATATTACCAGTTTTGCATTATTCTACCTTATTCAGATAGCCTGGTTTCATATTGTTGGTGTGTGTGTGTCTATATATATATATATGATATTTTTGAAAGGTAATAATTGCTTATTAAGTATTTGGTTCAGAAAGTGTATGTACATATAAATTTTATACATTTTGTATTTTCATGATGGGTCTTATATGTAATAGTAAAATTTTAACTTGTTTAAGTGTTGTAATTTATAAGTCTTATATACTTTAGTTATGTATTAGTATATACATATTGTTGATTCCAAAGTATTTACGTATGTAAGTTTATAAATATATATATATATATATATATATATATTAGTCTATATATATATAAGTAATTATGGCTGAATATAAATGTAAGTAATGGTTTCAACATATATTGTATATATATTTGACCGTAATATATAAGTTTTAGTTTATACAATGATTTGAAATTCATATGTATTTAATTTAATATAAGTTTGAATTTTGTATACGATTTTTTATATAACTATATATAAATTCACATATATCAATTATCTTCATCGATCTAGTTCTGATTGGATTCGTCTATTCCTATTTATCCGCCTTGTCGTCAAATTCGTGCTTGGGTTGTAACTCACCTCATTGTCGTATCTATCTAGCCTCTAAAGGTAAGCAATCACTCATGATTAACGTTCTTATATCTATTAAATTTGATTTCAATTGAAACGACAACTGAAATATGATGCTGTTTGTTATTTATATTGCTATATATATTCTATTACCTGTATCTGTTCACCTATGGCATCTGACACCATTATCTGTTATTTATATTGATGATACATGCCTGCTATTTATTATCATATCTGTTATCACTCTAAAAATTCCCTGTTAATATAGAGTTCACTATGGGTTGAAATGGTACATACCCGAACGATCTGTAGAATAGGAGAAAATCGTTATGGGTTGAAATGATAAACCCAAGCGATTTTCATTGAATAGAATTTGGGATTATGGGTTGAAATGATATATACCCGTATATATTTAAACTTCGGATCGAAATGATAAATATCTGTATCATTTGACCATAGGATAGAAAGTTATATACGTGCACCATTGGTATATATATTCGAAATGATTTTTTCGAGGTTTAAAGAGATATACATATGGTTTTGCATAAATACTAATTTTTCAATATTATATATAAATGTTATTTTATATAGTTGAATTTTTTATTTTTAAAATTATATCTTTGAAAATTTTGAAGTTATAAGTTAGTTTTGAAATTTATTGACTCTAAGATTTTACTTATAATTTTACTATTTTAAAATATATAAATAAGTTTTAATATAAAATAAGTTTATTTATAAGATTTGATTTAATAAAAGTATATTTATTTAATAAGTAATATGTTTAAATATTTATTTAAATTTATATTTTAAAATAGATTTTAGAATGCTTTTCATAAGTTAAGGTTGGGAAGATAGATTTGAAATTGATTTGAAATGGTATTTAATTAAGAATTTATTTAACTAAATCGATTTGTAAATTATTAATTTGAAAATTTTAAAGGATATGATTTTATAATTTGATTTGGGTTTAAGGTGATTTAAATGAATATATAAATTTTAAATAAATTGAAGCAACATTCAGTTATTTGAAATTTGAAAGCTTTATTTAAATGACGTTGGATTTATTAGGTAAATATTTCAAAAATAAATAATAGTAAATTGAATTTAATATATATATGAAATTATAAATTTTAGTTTTGAAATGTCGAATATTTAAAGCTTTGAAATATATTGAAATTGAAGCGGTTTATTTTGTGGTTCAAATCTATTTGTTTTAAATCGATGTAATTTGAAATTGTTTATTGGGAAACTGAATTGAATTGAAATTGAAATTGATGATTTGAGATTCGACTAAATTTGAATTTTGGAATTCGAGTTGATTTGAAATCGATTTGTGTAATTTGAGGAAGCTATTTTATTATATAAAGTATTTTTAAATTATATTTAAAACTATTTATATATTTTTCTTTGTAAATTACTTTCTTGTAAACTATTTAAATATAAATCATTTTAATATAAACTATTTTAATATACTAACGATTTTATTATAACCTATACTACTTTATATAAACTATTTTATTTTATACACTATTTTAATATTTAAACCGATTAAGTGGGAAGTGTGTGGTTTTCCAAAATATTATGATTTCTAAGTTATGATTTCTAAAGTGTTATGGTTTTAGAAGCTTTATAATTTTGAAAGTGTTATAACTTTAAAGTGCTATGATTTTTAGAAATGGATATATTTGAAATGGAAATGATATCGTAATTGGTTTTGAAATGGAAACGATATCGTATTGGTATGGTTTTTGAGATGGCAATGATATTTTGGTTTAGAAGTATAAACAATTTTGAAATGACCACGGTGTTATAATAACATTTGGTTGTTAAAGAGACCGGGATCGGTTATTGTCATACTCTCTACCAATGCCAAAAACCACTTTGACAACTGTGTATGCAGTGGAGATTCTAGAATAAAGAAGGATGGCGGCGACGTCTTATTGAGGTATATATGTGGACCCGACTCCCGTGAGTTGGCATAAGGTGGCTAAAACAGAAGCGATTCTCGGGCCTAGTGAGGTAGCTCCTCTAATCGGACACACTCCTTCGATAATATATTCTGACTTCATGATTGATTTGGTGACCACCCTTGAATATTGATTTTTAGAGTGTGGCTTGAGGTAGGCGATAGCTGCGACTATGCATTACCACCAGCCCGGACGCGTAATTGGTATATCTACGTGGCATTGCCAAGTTGTGCCTTGTCACCTACCTCAGCGAGACCACTACGAGTTTGTTTTGTACCATACCTATGGAGTGACCTCTAATGACGCCCAATATGAGGGAGATTACTGTACTGTATAGACTATGTGAATATATAAAATGTTTTAAGCTGGAAAATGTAAAGCCTTAACGCTATTTTAATAGTTTAGTTTACTATAGACATTATTATAATAGCGTCTATTACTATATAGTAGATAGTTTAACGAATCCTTAGAGAATGGTTCACCCAAAAATCCTTTGAGTTATTTGTATTTCAGATGTTATTTCACTTGAGTTGGATTTATTGATATAAAAATGTTAATCCTGACTTGAGTGTTTTGTATTTCAATTTACGCTCGAGTCAGACTGAGTGGTATAGCCTTTGAGACTCACTTTTGGAGTTGAAGCTTCGCTTGGAGATCCATCTACATCTTTTCAGCTTTCAGTTATTCAGTTGACTTCAGTTATATATTCAAATTTTGTATTTAACTATTGTATTTGAAACTTCTATTGTATCTTATTTAACTCTGATATATATATATATATATATATATATATATATATATATAGTAGCTTCATGAACTACTATTCATTTTGTTTCCGCTGCATTATTGTTATATTACTCCGTGTTTATGATTTTGTGATCTTTATTTACCGTATATACCGAGTTTTTCCAAATTTATATTAACAATCTGATATTTTGAGTAATTCAAGTCTGATATGTGCGGATGCGAATGGTTGAAAATACCAGGATGTTACATGTGGTATCAAAGCTCTGGTTTTAGGCAAAACTTAGCATACAGAGTAAATTTAATTACTTAATCACTTTCATTCGAGGTTAAATCTCTTCCTCTTTAATTCGGTTTCCTTCGAATTTTGGAACTCTCCTATTCGTTCCAAAATCCATTCTTATCTCTCCCTATTCTCATTTTCTTGATTTTGACGACTTGTAAAGGAGTGAAACTCATTTACAATAGGCAGTAATTCACCGGAGATTTCTGTATCATCGGTTTAGATGCTAATATCTCTACCTATGCCAGAATTCTATTTTCTTGTGATTGAATGTCAATTTGCATCAGAATTCTGCATCGATCCTATTCTTGAAGTCACAGTTGACCCGGTTAAGGTCGCACGCCATTTATATTAGTGTATCCATCTTTCTCTTTTGTAATTTAATCATCTTATCTTCGGTTCGAGCCTATCTCCGAAATAGAATTATTTTTTATTAAAGTTCCTCTAATTTGAATCTCTATCCTTGTTCTAAAATCCATTCTGGAATCAACGAGTGAGGGAGTATATTTGTAATTAATAATAAAATTGTTTTATATTGTGTTTGAGTTGTTAATGTTGATTTGGGTTTTCGATCGATTCATCTGATCAACGCTATCGATAGGAAATTCAAAACACTTGAACAGAGCAACCTAACACTATTGTTTTTAAAATTTAATAATTTTGTATGATTATATTATATATATATATGTAATTTTTTGAAATTCAATAGTTAAATGAATTTATTGTTTTGTAAGCCATTGAATAAATGAAAATATAAATAAGCTTTATAAATTAATTTAGAAATTGAAATGAATTTAAATTTAGAATGTAAGAATTTAATTTTCGGTAATTTCAAACTTTGTTTTTAAATTTTAAAAAAATTATATATTATTTAAAGTATTTTCAAATAGAAATCATTTCCAAATAATTTTAAAAGTTTAAATTAGTACCTTCTCTTTGTCGTTGGAAAATAATTTCATTAATGGCGGCCGCATCATCGACATTCATTTTCAAGTTTTATAGTGAAGAGACCATTTCGTAGCTTTGCTAAACTTTTGTTTTGGAAGTTAAATTGATTTGAATTTATAAAGTATGACTTGATTTACATATATATGTCATATATAGGTATATGATAATAGATTTGGTTTGATATATAGTATATATATATAACTGGTTTGAAGTTAATTAGAAATTTAATTCTTAAAATTTTATGTTCAAGGATGATTTCAATTATAATTAAATCCAAATTTTTTGAATAAATATTTAAAATAATTGAGTTGGGAAAAGTTTACTTGTATAATATACAATTTCATTCTAATATAACTTACCTAAATTATTCAGAAGTTGAATATGTAATTGGATACCATATAAAATGATTTTATAAATAAAATTTGAGTGATCATAATAAATGTTATACACTTAAATTTTAATTACAAAAAAATGTTAATAGAGATAAATAGAATAATAGGTTGATTGAATAGTAAATGAGACAAACTAAATCAAATTTTGTTTGAAAGAAACCTTTTGTATCAAATATTAATAAATTGAAATAAACCCAACTTATTGAAATACCTTGAACTTAAAATCAACTATTGAATGTTAATTAATTTAAATTGAATTTGTGGTTTAAATTAATTACTTTACCCTGTCTTTCAATTTATTTTTCTTTCTGGTTGTTTCTATTCTCCTACCCCTTCCTTTTTAGGGAAGAAAATTATTGAGTCGGGGAGAGTGCAACGCCCCGTAAATTTTAATGGTTTTAATAATATATTTAACTAAATTTTTGTGGAATTTGAAACATTTGAATTTGAAAATAAAACTTTAATATTTGGAATACGTCTATTTAAACATAGCAAATGGTAAATATTCATCAGAAAATATGGAAGTTTATTTTGTTGTGTAGTTGTATCTAAATTTAAATCAGTTAAATTTGATGATAATAATTTTTTTTCCAAACCTGAATATTTTTACATAATGAATTTATAAATCATCTTCTAAGTAAGACGCCATATTTTGTTTCTCCAAATTTTAACTGCTATTGCTCTATTCACCTTAATTCCAGAGTTTTAGCAGCATTTTTAGTACCGAATATTGACCTTTGGTGGGATGATCGTATCATTGATATTTGTATACCATTTTGATCGTCTTGTCGTGCTAATCTTCGAAGTATACTCGTTTGTGTATTTCGAAGTTTCGTGTGCGGTGCAATCTGCGGAACGACTATTGTATCAGTACCACAACCAAGTCTTTTGGTTTTCATATCTTTTCATTTTCCTACCGTGAAAACCAATAGCTATCTACAACTAATGTATTCAGCTTTATCTATTCCTTAGAATTTATATCCACTGACTTTATCTATTCCCCATGTTTAATATTAACTGGTTCCCTGCTCTTATTTTACTCTTTACCTCTGTCATTTGATTTTGAAATCAGCATATAGATTATAATTATCTAAGGCCTACCTATTTTGCTCTAAGGTAATACCATATAAAATAAAAATAAAATAAAAGATAACATCTTCTGCCAGCTAGCCACCAACCTTTCCCCTCCATCTTTTCTCTCATCTGCCATGTCCATGGTGAACTCAGCCTCATTTTTTTTATCACCATCGCCGAACACGTGTGTGCCTCCCTTCTCCCTTGCCTCCTCCACTACAGCACAATAACCATCTTCCTCCTCGTGCCTAGATCCATCAACTTGCAATGGCCGAACTGCCTCCTCGTGAATGCAACTTCGGCCTCGCCACCTTCGCCTACAACCCTACATGCTTTCCCTCTTTGCTGCGTGCTCCTTCTTCCCGTTATCTTCCTGTCGCCTGAGCACGCACTCGGTCAGACCCTCCTTCATCTCTCCAACCTCCAGCTGCTCACCATGCTCCGTCCTCCGCCATTGTCCAGCCAAGCATAGCATGCAAGGATACGATATATATATATATATATATATATATATATAAGCCTTGATGAGGTAAGCTCGCTCCTTCTCTTCTCTGGCCTTCGTATTTTGTTGCTTGCCCCTGATATATATTGTGTGTATATATATTAGTTGAATAGATTTTGAAACAAATATATATATATATATATAGTGTGTGTGTGGCGTGTTTTAAAGGTTGTGTTTGTTTTGTTCATGTGTGTATTTGTATATAATCTAAGATAATATACTGTTACATATATAGCGATGTTTAGATTGTACATATATAGATTTATATATATATATATATATATATATATATATATATATATTGATATCAGTGTATATATATTTTGAAAGGCAGTACATTTTATAATTTTAAAGTTATATAAAGAAGTATATACTGGATATTAACTAAATATATTATAAGTTGTATACTATATATATACACACACACATACATACATGTTTTTATCTATATAGCGGTATTTCTGAATATCAGTTTTAATATAAATTTATGTTAATTATGAGCTGTATGTTTATATATATACTTTGCAGTATATATGTTTACCTTAGTATAAAATATAAGTTGGATTTGTTGAAGCCTGTATATTAGTGTCTCTATATATTATATTATAAAGCAGTTTTATAGAACAGTGCACATATTTATACTGATCTATACTTATATATAAATATATATTATTTGAATATACAGGTTAGTTTGTACACTTATATCTATATTACCTGTTTTGCATTATTCTACCTTATTTAGATGGGTTGATTTCATATTGTTGGTATATATATATATATATATGTGTGTGTGTGTGTGTGTGTGTGTGTATATATATATATATTTATGATATTTTTGAAAGGTAAAAATTGCTTATCAAGTATTGGGTTCCGAAAGTGTATGTACCTATAAATTTCATACATTTTTTATTTGCCTGATGGGTCTTATATGTAATAAAATTTTAACTTGTTTAAGTGTTGTAATTTATAAGTCTTATATACATTAGCTACGTATTAGTATATACATATTGTTGTTTCCAAAGTGTTTGCGTACATAAGTTTATAAATATAGATATATATATATATCGGTCTATATATATAAGTAATCATGGATGGATATATACATAAGTAATGGTTTCAATATATTATATATATATATATATATATATATATTTGACCGTAATGTATAAGTTTTAGTTTAAACAATGATCTGAAATTCATATGTATTTAATTTGATATACGTTTGAATTTAGAATATGATTTTATTTATAACTATATATAAGTTCACTTATATCAATTATCTTCATCGACCGAGTTCTGATTTGATTCGTCTATTCCTATTTATCCGCCTTGTCGTCAAATTCGTGCTTGGGTTGTAACTCATCTCATTGTCGAATCTATCTAGCATTGAAAGCTGAGCAATTACTCATGATTAACGTTCTTATATCTATTAATTTTGATTTCAATTGAAACAACAATTGAAATATGATGTTGTTAGTCATTTACATTGCTATATATATATTTTATTATCTGTATCTATTTACTTATGACACCATTATCTGTTATTTATATTGATGATATATGCAAGTTATTTATTATCATATCAGTTATCACTCTGCAGGTTTCCTATTAATATAGAATTCACTAGAGGTTGAAATGATACTTACCCGAATGATCTGTAGAATATGATAAAATCGTTATGGGTTGAAATGATAAACCCATGTGATTTCCATTGAATTGAATTTGGCATTGCAGGTTGAAATGATATATACCCGTATATATTTTAATTGCGGATTGGAATGATAAATATCCATATCACTTGACCATCGAATAGAAAATTATATACATACACCATTAGTCTATATATATATATATATTTGAAATGATTTTTCCATGGTTTAAAAATATATGTATATATGATTTTACATAAATACCGATTTTTCAATATTATATATAAATTTTATTTTATATATAGTTGAATTTTTTATTTTTAAAATTATATGTTTGAAAATTTTATAGTTATAAGTTAGTTTTGAAATTTATTGACTTTAAGATTTTAATTATAATTTTACTATTTAAAGTATATAAAATAAGTTTTAATATAAATTAAATTTATTTATAAGATTTGATTTAATAAAAGTTGATTTATTTAATGAATAATATGTCTAAGTATTGATTTAAACTTATATATTTTAAAATAGATTTTATAATGCTTTTTATAAGTTAAGGTTGGGAAGATAGATTTGAAATTGATTTGAAATAGCATTTAGTTAAGAATTTATTTAATTAAATCGATTTGAAACTAATGAAATTTGAAATTTTTAAAGGATATGATTTTATAGCTTGATTTTGGTTTAAGGTGATTTAAATGAATATATCAAGTTTAAATAAATTGAAGGAATATTCAGTTATTTGAAATTTGAAAGTTTTATTTAAATGGCGTTGGATTTATTAAGTAAATATTTCAAAACTAATTAATACTAAATTGAATTTAATATATATATATGAAATTATAAATTTTAATTTTGAAAATGTCGAATATTTAAAGCTTCGAAAGATATTGAAGTTGAAGTGATTTATTCTGTGATTCAAATCTTTTTTTTTAAATTGATATAATTTGAAATGGTTTATTGAGAAACTGAATTGAATTAAAATTGATGATTTGAGATTGGGTTAAATTTGAATTTTGGAATTCGAGTTGATTTGAAATCTATTTGTGAAATTTGAGGAAGCCATTTTATTATATAAAGTATTTTTAAATTATATTTAAAACTATTTATATATTTTTCCTTATAAATTATTTTCATATAAAATATTTTAGTATAAATCATTTAATATAAACTATTTTTAGTATAAACTATTTTAATACACTAACTATTTTATTATAAATTATTTTAACCTATACTACTTTATATAAAATATTTTATTTTATACACTATTTTAATATCTAAACCGGTTAAGTGAGAAGCGTATGGTTTTCCAAAGTATTATGATTACTAAGTTACAATTTCTAAAGTGCTATGGTTTTAGAAGCTTTATAATTTCGAAAGTGTTATAACTTTGAAGTGCTATGATATTTGAAAATGGATATATCGTATTTGGTTTTGAAATGGAAACGGTACCGTATTGGTATGGTTTTTAAAATGGCAATGATATTTTGGTTTTGAAGTATAAACTATTCGGAAATAACCACGGTGTTATAATAACGTTTGATTGTTAAAGAGACTGGGATCGGTTATTGTCATACTCTCTGCCAATGCCGAAAACCACTTTGACAACTGTGTATGAGGTGGAGATTTCAGAATGAAGAAGGATGGTGGCAATGTCGTATTGAGGTATATACGTGGACCCTACTCCTGTGAGTTGGCATAAGGTGGCTAAAACAAGAGGGTTCTCGGGCCAAGTGAGGTAGTTCCTCCGATCGGACACACTCCTTCGATACTATATTCTGACTTTGTGATTGATTTGGTAGCCACCCTTGATTTTTGATTTTGGGAGTGTGGCTCGAGGTGGGCGGTAGCTGCTGCTATGCGCTACCACCATCCTGGATGCGTAATTGGTATCTCTACCTTGGCATTACCTAGTTGTGCCGTGTAACCTACCTTAGTGAGACCACTACGACTTTGTTTTGTACCGTACCTATAGAGTGCCTTCTGACGACACCCAGTACGGGAGAGATTACGATACTGTATAGACTATGCAAATATATAAAATGTGTTAAGGTGGAAAATGTAAAGCCTTAACGCTATTTTAATAGTTTAATTTACTATAGACATTATTATAATAACGTATATTACTACATAGTAGATAGTTTAATGGATCCTTAGAGGATGGTTATCCCAAACATCCTTTAAGTTACTTGTATTTCAGTTGTTATTTCACTTGAGTTGGATTTATTGACATAAGAATGTTAATCCCGACTTGCGTGTTTTGTGTTTTACTTTATGCTCGGGTCATACTGAGTGATACAACTTTTGAGACTCACCTTTGGAGTTGGAGCTTCGCTTGGAGATCCATCTACATCTTTTCAGCTTTCAGTTATTCAGTTGACTCCAGTTATATATTCAGATTTTGTATTTGACTATTGTATAAACTTCTATTGTATCTTATTTAACTCTGATATATATAGTAGCTTCATGAACTACTATTCATTTTGTTTCTGCTACATTATTATTATATTACTCCATGACTGTGATTCTGTGATCTTTATTTACTGTATATTTTGAGTTTTGCCAAATTTAAATTAACAATCTGATATTTTGAGCAATTCAAGTCCGACAAATACGGATGCGAATGGTTGAAAGTACCAGGATGTTACATAAATGATAATTGCATGGTTATTCATGGTGATCATTTTTGTGATGTGGATGGGGATATAAATGAAGTGTTCGTGAATAGGTTGACAAGGTTGGATGTTTTGCTGGTTGGTTGGTAAGCACACGTATAATAATGTAGTTATTAGCGAAGATTGTTTGTGTGAGGAGGTTTACAGAGGATGGAAGAAGATAGATAATGATGGTAATCAAACAGTAAATGATTAAATTATAAACATAGGCATTGTATGATTGAGGAATTCAAGGAAAGAGTAGATATAAGCAAATTTAGATACAGGTAAAGATGTAACCTCTAGCGTTGATGATTTAGTGGGTGGTAATGTTGTACTTGATACGTGCATTATGTAATTTAGCAGTAGTTGTTAGTGAATGTAGTATTGACAACAAAGCTTTATTTTTATCTTCATCGACAAAAAGGTAGGCGTATGAAATTGGTTGTTGTCAATGGTGTTGTTCGTCGTAGTGCTAGATTCTGTAAGATTCATTCTTCGCTTATGGGTGAGTCACCTGATTCGAGTGTTATGAGTGGTACTATGAATTTAGGCTCAGGTATGGTTTCCATTTTTGTCAGTACTTATTCGTTCTATGCTTTAGATAGTTTATCCATTAGTGAGTTATGTCAATTAGCTGGAGATATTTCTTTTGTTTTTCCTAATGACGAATTAGATACTGCCTACATTAGGAGTAGAGAAATAGAGAGGGTTAGATCATCTACATTATTAGGATTTTTAGTTGGAATATTAGGGGTCTACGTGATTCAAATAAATGTGGTAAAATTATAGCATTTTTTAAAGATGATATTGCTGTTTATAGGAAACAAAAGTAGATTATCCTGATATTCATTTTTGTAGAAGATGAGGTGGTTATCAATTAAGACATTGGGCTTATTTACCTTCGATTGGATCTTCTGGGGATTTACTTATTGGATGGCATAATAATTCCTTTAAACTTCTTTAAACTATTACCAAGCAACACTATTTACATATTCTCACTAACCTTAGAGATAACTCTTTATTAAATATATCTATGGGCCAAACTTGAAAATTGGTCGTCGGGTTCTATGAAACGAATGTCTAGAATTTAGATCATTCGCTCCTGTATCTTGGATTATGGGTGGTGACTTCATGTATCGTGTTTTTAGGAGAACGTACTCCCCGAGAAGCTGATTTCTTTTTCATGGAAGAATTTGATCAATTTATTATTAGTACTAATTTGATTGAATTACAATTAACAAATAGAGAATTCACTAGGATTAAAACAAGGGAATCCCCGTCAATGACTCTCCTAGATAGATTTTTCGTCGGTGACGAAATTGAGGATAAATTTTCTATTTGTAGAGTCACTGGTTTGTTTTATACACATTATGATCATTGCCCTATCATTCTTATGTCGGATCATCATAAAATTGTTAATAAAACTTTTAAATTTGAAAAATAGGGTTATTGACCTAATTTTCCTAATCTAATTAAAAATAAATAGTTGTCAATTAATTTTTTAATACTAGAAATACGGATAACTTTGTGAAAAAATTTATTTTAAATCTTAGAGGTCTTAGAAATTTTCTTATAATTGGAATAAGATTGTATTTGGTTGTATTAAAATTAAAAAAGAAAAACTACTTTTAGAATAAAATTAATAAGATAGAAGAAACTAGACAACAAAATCTTGGAGAGCATAATGTACTCACTAATTTAAAAGAAGAGCTTAATTCAATTTTAGAAAAGAAAGTGGTTAGATGGAACAAAGATCTAGAATTCAATGGATTAATTAAGGCGATAATAATACAATTTTTTTTTCGTAATTTGGCTAATGGTAGAAAATGTAGCAACACAATAAATTCTATTTTTGTGAATACTGTTGAATTGGTTGTTCAAAAAGATCTTAATAAGGCCTTTACTGATTAATATAGGGATTTTTTGACAATAAGAAGAAGCATAGAATAAACATTATATGGGATGAACTACATCGTATTGATTCTTGAAATAATCTTAATGACTTTGATAATCCTTTTTCTGAAGAGGAGATTTTGAAGGCTATTAATGAATGCCTAGTGATAAATCTCCGGGTCCTGATGGTTTTCCTATTTTATTTTACCAAATATTTTGGAATGTATTAAATTTTGATTTAATTAACATGTTTAATGAATTTTATAATGGGAAACTGCACTTAAGAAGATTTAATTTAGCAAACGTCATTCTATTACATAAAAAAATCGGTGCTATTAGTTTAAAAGATTTTAGACCTATTTCTTTAATTGATTTTCTATTAAAATTATTTCAAATTTTTTAGTGAATAGACTTAGTACTAAAATGAATGATCTAACTAATTGTTCACAAACCGCTTTCAAGAAGGGTAGAAATATCAGGGATGCAGTGGCTGCTGTTCAAGAGTACATTAACCACTGCCTTAAGAGTAACATTACATGTGCGATTCTAAAACTTGACTTTGCGAAAGCTTTTGACTCTATTGATTGAGATTTTCTATTTGATATGTTACTGGCTAGAGGTTTTAGTCAAAAATGGATTGGCTAGATTATGTCATTGCTTAAAACTGGTAATTCTAGAAAAATGCTTAACGAGATTTTAGGGTATAAAATTCAGTCTAAACGTGGCTTACGATAGGGTAATCCTTTATCGCCTCTCTTGTTTAATTTAGCTACCGATGTTTTCTCTATGATGACTAAAAAAACTATTGGTAATGGATCTTTAGGGTGCGTTGGTAGCAAAATTTCACGTTATGGACTCTTTGTTCTTCAATTTGCGGATCGTACCTTATTAATCACATCATTACCCTTAATTTATTCTACAGCTTTGAACTTTCAGGTCTAAAAATTAATTCTGATAATAGTTCGGTTTTATTTTTAAATGACGTTGATAAGATTGAGGGTTTAGTAGCTAATACGTTAAATTGTAAACCATGAATTTTCCTATTGATTATCTTGGATTTTTGATTAGACCAACAAAGCTTAAACATGATGCCTGGCTAATTATAATAGATAAAATTAATAATAGAATTTCCAATTGGAATGGGAGGTTTTTATTGAGAGCAGATAGATTAGTTCTCATCAATTCTATTTTATCTGCTTTTTCGATTTATTGGATGTCTATGCATATTTTCCAGAATGGGTGATCAATAAAATTGATAAAATTAGAAAGGACATTTTGGGGAGTGGTGATAATCCTCGCAGTAGTCTAAAATGTTTAGTTAATTGGAAAATCATTTGTAAATCGAAAAGGAGGGAGAACTACGTGTCATCAATTTATGAAACATGAATTTGTATTTATTAAGGAAGAGCATGTAGAAATCTAATGATATAAATGATAATTCATTTGGAAAGAAACTATTTTTAAGAATTATTATAATGTAGTAACAAATTATACCAAATTGCTCCTTCGGTTAATAATGAATCGTCTAGTTTTTGGAAATCAATTTTGAAATGTCATGATATTTATAACCTTGGTACTAATACGTATGTTCATACAGGAAATAATACTACTTTTTGGCATGATCGTTGGTTATCAGTCATTCCTCTTAGGGTTGAATTTAAAGAACATTTTGAAATATGTAACTTAAAAACAATTTAATTAAAGATGTTTTTTCTCTAGATAATGATCCCCTTTGGGATTTTAGTTTTATTAGAATCTTAGAAGGTAGAACTCTTTAACAGTTTTCTTGATTATTTGCGAGATTGAATTTATATAATATTGATAGCGAAAATGATATTATCAGCTGGAAATGGGATAAAATATGAAATTCGCATCTAATTCATTGTATGAATTTCTTAATTTCCCTGGCATTACTAGTAACTCTTTAATCTTATTTGGAAAGAAAATGCACCTCCAAAAGCTAAGATTCGTATGTGGTTAATTATGCATGGAAAAATAAATATCATTGAACTTTAAAGAAGAAAGAACACGTCAATTGATAATGAATGTACTTTTTGTAACTTACATTTTGAAAATATTAATCATTTACAAGTGTAAGGATACTTTTTACATTCTTAATAATACTCTTAAAATCTTTAACTTTAAAAGTTAAGTTATTGATTGTGATTTTTATTGGAATAACTAAAGACATAAGTTTAAAAAGAGAAATAGATTTTTATTAGATACTTTCCACCATAATATGTTGGTATATTTAGTTTGAGAGAAACCAGAGGCTATTTAATAATAAAAGTAGTTATATTAATAGGTTGATAGTAACAATAGCATTATTTTGTTTCAATTGGATATCAAATCCAAAATACATTTAGCTAAAAATAATCATTTTAACAAATATCTTAATATTGTTAGGTAAAGCATTGAATTATTTAATTATAAAAATAATATTTTTATCATTAATAACTACAACGTTTGCATTATTCGAATTTGAATGAAATTTTTACCGATCATTATAATGTTCTTT
This sequence comes from Allium cepa, assembly GCA_030765085.1. NCBI lineage: Eukaryota > Viridiplantae > Streptophyta > Magnoliopsida > Asparagales > Amaryllidaceae > Allium > Allium cepa. The sequence goes on from CM060941.1 coordinate 628,965,456, forward strand.
TGATCAAAGGAGCTTAATGTTATTCTTGATTTCATGATCATTATCTCATAACATATATGTAAGTGTAGATGTTGTATATTGAGTTTGACCCTTTTATTAGTATAACTCTTATTATAGTTTATTCGCTATTTTATAGTTTAATTCTACTTTTATTACTTTTATTTCATTAATACATATACATATATATATAATTTTTTATATACATATTTATGTGTATTATTCTCATATTTTTGTTTAGTTCTATCTACGTGAACATTTTTAGGTTGTAAATGGTGCTAAAATGCAATTCTTTGGGTTTTAGGGTTTCTGTTGCCAGGATTGCACGACGCTGCTCGTAGAATTGTTGATAGGAGAGATTTCTTATTTTAGTTCTGGATCATTTGTGCTCGCTGTGAGGCGTTCATTCTCTAGTGGAGTCGCATTTTGATATAATTTTTTTCTCTCGGATACATCATGGTTTATATTGGGTATTTCTAATATTATCAGGTGGCGGCCTTGTTGGAGTTCGATAGAGAGATATAATGGGCGGTGGCTTGTCGGAGCTCATTCAAGAAGTTATTTGATGTTGTTATCTTTGATTTTCTTTGCTATGACTTTTTACCTACAGGGCATGTAGGTAGCTCCTTTGCTATTAGTGATACACACACACACACATGTGATTTCCTATACCTTGGTGGATCACACATTTCTATCAAAGTTTTTTCCTGTTTAACATTCGGTTAGTTGCATAAGTACAAGTTGCATTGTTCTATTCGAATGACATCTATGCTTTCATTCTCGTTAATGTAAAATGCTTCGTTGTCCATAACGTAATTGTTCAATTAATTTTGTTTTGTTCAAATTCCATCTTTACATAATCTTCTAAATGCATATTCGCCAACTTTACTTAATTTTAATTTCAACATGACTTTATTTCGAATGCTTTCATAATCCTAATATTGTCATTAATCAGTTGCTCATTTATAATGTTTGTGTTAAATTGTTAAATAAATTAGCTTTTAAATGAACAATAGTCACGTCAAATTTGTGTTTATATGGATATCTTGAAAATAATTCTTTATTTACTGCTTCTCAAGTTGATCCATCATAAATGTTGTTGATATTTTCAATTACAATTTTCTTAACCCATCTTCCAGTACAGATAACCTAAAAGAATAAAATAATCAACTGAGATTAGAGTTACGATCTAAAATTTAAATTTAGTAGCTTTTTGCGAGGCAAAGTTGGTTTTCCTTTCAAATAAATGTATGTCGATTGGTACGGTTTTATGCCTTTTTTTATTTAAAAAAGTTGAGTTAGCAATTTCATATTCATTCATACCACTATTGTAGAATTCTAATTTTTAAAGCAATATTAGTTATCTATTATTTGAAAATATTATAAGCTTTATCAATTCTTTTAAGCTAGAATTTAAATTTGAAAAATGTTTAAATTCATAATTCTCATTTTAAAATTCGAATCCAATTTTGTTTTCAACATATGCTAATTATTTATTTTATTGAAGAATCATAATAAACATATATTACTTAAAGCTATCTTATCTGACAATTGGTTCTTCACAATTATATGTTGTACTATGTTAATTTTTTTGTGTTGCTTCATTTATTTCAATCAAATGCCTTAAACCTTGATAGACCACAAAGTCAATTGAGTTCTACACGTGTGCTTTGTTTTAACTGGTTTATTACGACAACAATATACATGAAAAACATAAGCTACTATTTTATTTATGTATTGGAACAAATTAAATGAAATTTGTAATCTTGTACATTGCTAAAAAAAGTCGAAAATATAAACTAAACAGCATGAACATGTTTTAATTTTAGATAAATCAAAGGAAAAAATTACTCATCAAGATTTTCTTTGTGGTAATGAAGTTTCTCTATTAAGAGGGTTAATAAAAAATCAGCTAGTCCTATACTGTAAGTAACCTAAATTTTATAAATAAAATTAGCCTTTTTAATATGGAAACCAGCTAATTTATAAAAATATTATTTAATAATTTTTGAAATAAGGTATCTTTAGTGATGAATTTTTTTTGTTTGGTAATGATAGATAAATTTCTCCCATAATAATAAATATAATTGTTAAATATTCTATTTGTGTTGGATTTGTGTCAGCATGCAGCAAGGTAAATGAATGAACTTCAATATTTTTTATTATTTTAGATTTTATTCGGCTTATGAATGGTTATCACTCCCTCATGCCTCATCACCCGATAATAGCTTAAACAGAGTATGCCGCAAGGCTATATGGTTCATAACCCTTAGGGTATGATCATCACCTTTCTAGATTACTCTTTATATATCGAGTATGTAGTGTATGCTATGGGGCCTCGGATAGGCCAATAACGACCGGGGTGATTTCATGCTCGGTTTTTATCAATACCATGTATGAGTGCCAAATATGAGTGGACTGGTCCTGCTAGATGCGGATGATTGTTTGTGTATCCTTGGTACATTCCTCTAGAATGTAATGTATGTAAGATAGTCCCTTACCTGCCATTGTATGAAAATCCTTTCTATAATAAGTGCATACGGACTTAGTTGTAAACCTATTATGCCAGTAACAATTTCACTAAGATTCATAAGTTTATTTGAAAAGTATTTTCAAGAATGTCATTAAAAATAATATTCTTAAACTTTATTTAGCAGATGTTTTGGTTATAAGGTAAAAATCCGTTCCATGTTTATGTGCAGCGTGGCCCTATGGGATATCTTTGTTTTCAAAATGTGTATTTTGAATTTCTCATACCAGTCCCATAACTGACACGGTGTTTATTTTCCTTTTCCCTTAAACTCCGGGTGCCTTAATTTTTCCGAGCAGCATAGTAGTCAGGTTTAGTTATAAGAAATCTTGATGGAGCTTGAAGCATGGAGCTAGAAGATTCTTCTGACGATTGTTATCTATTACCACCATATTTGTGTATCAAGGACTTATATTTATACTGTCTATATTTTACTCTGATAAATGTACTTTAAAGTTCCACAGTAAAAGTTATACGTTGAAATAATATATATTATTCGATTCGTGTGAGATTATGTTCTGTCTTTTCTTTTTTACCCTTAAACGGTTAGATTTTCGACACTTGGATTTGCGTCACTTGAATATTGAGGATGTATTAAGGTCAATTTTCGAGGTCGAAAATCCCGTTCGTCACATTTGGTATCAGATCTTAGGTTGAGCAAACACCTAGGCTTTGGTCGGGGTAAAGTCTCAACAGAGATAGGGTTAGTACTACCCTAGAATGAGTAACTCATTAGAGATAGAGCTAGTAACACCTTAAAATGAGTTTGAGAATATAATATACGAGTGTGTATCTATTAATAGCATATATAAATGGTTTTGGGTTAAAATATATATCTTTTTGAGAAATGTGTATATATATTTTTGAGAAATTTTAGTTAGATATTACGTTTAAAATTTTATAAAAAGGATTCTTGGGAGGGATATCAAAATTTGGAAAACATTTTGGTGCAATTTTCAAAGAATTTTAAGTAGTAAAGCTATCTTTAGAAATGGACTAAACAAAGACATCGAATTATTTTCTAAGTATTGATCGAACATTGGTTTTAAGAATGTAATACCAATTGATTAGCAAACCTCTCTACTTAAAAGAAGATATGCCTAAATAACGAGATATAAATAACCCAACATGATAATAAGTTAGATTAAGCAAATTTCCTGGTACCTATATATAAGGGAATGTTGTTTATATTGTAGAAACCATATGCAGGAAAGTACTCTAAAGGAGAGACCTTAAGGGAAAATTTGGGTGAGAAGGGCAACGTCATTATTCTCTCTAGTGATGAAGAAGAACAATCGAAATATCCAAATAGCAATGGTTGGCCCCCTATTATGGGAGAGCATGCCTTGTACACTCGAAGAAGTGGAGGTGGGTATCCAATGGCAGAAATGCTCATACCACCCACGAATTCGCGAGATGATTATAATTTCTGATGATGTCAAACTCAGGTTGGCCTCGCAAAGAATATGCATAGTGGATCCTACTAGCTCCGCACTAAAACCCGCAGCAAATTCTGAACCTTTGGAAGAAGAAACAGACGCAAGGAAGAAGAATTAGAACCCATTGAGGAAGAATCATAACCTATGGAAGATCCAAATGCCGAAATATATAGAAAATGCAGCAATGTGATATGGGACTTGGATGGGGAGCATATTATTTGGAAAAAAGAATTATCCAATTCCTACATTAATTGGGACGAGATGGAGGGGAATGATGAAGAAGTATCGGAAGAGGAAGAAGAAGTTGAAGGGTTTGAGTACCCTTGGGAAGTTGGTGTGCAATGCGTTGAAGAAATAGAAGAGGGAGAGGTAATCCTTGGAGTACCAGTTGGTACGGGACATGTCCCATGGAACCAACCAGGGCTACCCTATGTAGAGGGTGAGATGCAATCGAATGAAGATGGAAATGAGGCCGATGATGAACTAGAAAGCGATAAAGAAGAAATTGGGGAAGTTTTAATAGATTTTGGACCCTGGAGCATGCCATCGGCTTCAGATTCAGAGGAATTAGGGAGATGTCGAGTATGGTGATTACGGGCAGCTCTATTTATCTAATACACACACACACACACACATATTGTAGTGTATGGCTGAGGGTGAAATGTTATTATTTTGTATCGTATGTATGTTAAGAGCTCTTGACTCAAGTCTAAGTTGTAATGTTGAATGCAAAATTATGGAAATATATAATACAAGTTTGATATTTTGTTTCAACTTCCTATTTATATAAATATTTTAATGATAATTCTTGAGGAAAGAAGCAAGAAAACTTAAATGAAGGATTTTCTTTTATAGAAGGAAATAGTATTATGAAATGTTTAAAAAATTTGAAACAAAATTTTTCATAAATATTCTAGAGAAAATAAAAGATAAATTATCTTTTAAAAGAAGATCAGTGAATATTTTATGGATGAATATTTTGAAGAAATAAATAGTTTATGTAATATATTTAAAACAAAGATAAAGGTTTTATGAAATATTTCATAAAAATTGTTGAAGGGTTAATAGCACGTATGAAATACGTAGATTATTTCGTCACACAATTATGATCTAAGCTTTGAGTATAGAGCTTTAAGGTGTTTTACAGCAATCCGAAAAATGATTTATCACTAGATTCTTGAGGAAGAACATTGATGAGTGTTTATGGTGGGATACTTGAGTTTCTATCATAGTTGAGAGCTATGCAAAGAATACTAAAAAGTCTGGTCGGAAGGCCTGATCATAGTCCAACTAGAGGATCGGTCGGTCAATACTAGTTCGAAAGTAAAATTGTGAATTCGAATAGAATATCAAATCAGATATTATTTAAGGATAATCAATGCACATTGTACGAGTATAGGTTTAATAATAAATATTTTGACAAAACCTTTAGGTTATTATTTTGAGTAATTTCGGTGAGGAAATTATTTTAAGAGGGAAGTCTATAATGACATGCAAGTTTATCGCTTTGATAAACTATTTTTGTTTTTCAAATTATTCAAATAAAAGGTCGATAATACAAATAATATTGTTTTGAGTGATAATAAATAATATTAATCTTATTTTGAATAGATATTTACGGAAATATTTTCCACGGGATTTAAATCGATAAAATGGCGGAAAATTGTTTTATTGATAAGCAGCTCTATAATCGTAAAACATCTCGCATGGAGCTGGATACATACACCTATTTTTATAATTTAACACGAACGTGAAATAATATTGATTATTTTATTTTTGAAAAAATAAAATGTGTTTATGACTTCATCAGTGATCCCCTTATTTTTGGATAGATTTATGAATTTAAATTGAGATTTAATGATAATTATTCAAAAAATTGTTTTGAACGATAATAATGATTAATCAAAAATACTTATAAAGTTATAATAAATCATTTGTAATAGTCTTATGATAATATATATATTTGATTTGAAAATATAAGAAAATTTGTATCGCTTTATTGATATAATTACGATTTTTGTAAATAATTGTTAATATTAATTTATATGGTTTTATAATTCAAATGTGATCATTTTAATTAACCAATAATGATTAAGAATTTATCTTCAAATTTTGTTTACAAATATATGTATATTTATTACAAGCGAGAATGTGACCGGTAATCAGTTTTTCGATTTTCAACGGTTTAACAAACAAAAGTCATTGTTGTTACAACCTTATTTGCATATCATGCGCAAATATATAACATGCATATAAACACTTTATCTTACACATAAACATGTACACACACTCATATATATAAAAGAATTATATAAGATAATTCATAATTTCTTAAGCCTTAAGCAAAATCAAAGTCAACTAAGGACACACAAGTACACATACACGGACAAGCACATGAACACACCCATGCGAAAGTCACTTCGGTCGAACCTAGGGAGGAGAGGAGGGGTGCGGGTCAAGGGCAAAATGGTAATTACACCCATATGTATTTCTTCTAAAATTTTTCCCTATACCCATACACTTTCTCACATTTTTACACCACATTCTTATCTTCTTCTCCTCCGCTTTCATGGCTTTATAGGCTTAAGAAAATAATGGAGAAAATTTATTCAAAAATAAATTGAATTAGTATAATTTACATATATTATCAAATCCACTTCAAAACCGAGGCAAAACTCCTCTCCCGCCTTGTTAGGGATGCGGATTAAGGATCTTAAGGTAGAAATAACACTAAAGGGGGGGGGGTGAATAGTGTTTTAAAGAATATATGAACTATATGACTAAATTAAAACTTTCAACACAAATCTAAATAGAATTCAAACACAGAATGATCACAGAACATATAACAAATGCAAATAGTTAAGTAAAGCAAGTAAAAGGAAAGAACGCACCTAATTTTATACTGGTTCGGAATCCTCCTACATCCAGTCCTGCACCAAGGCAATATCCTTGTACAGATTTTTATAAGCCAATATCCAAATTACAACCCTCAATTTCTAAGGCCTTGAGGAACCCTCCTATCTCCGAGTCTGGGGTAAACTCTCTTGATTTACGGGACACAAGATCACCATAATACTTCTTAATAATAATCCTTTTGAATGGATAGACTCTATGGACTTTTTGAATACAAATTAATCCTATAACTCTGAATAGCACTTTGATCTTTAGTAGAATGATGGAGAATCAAATAGAGAGAGTATCTAAATTATTTCCTATTGAGAATTTGGCAGAATGATGGCACGATCTTGAAAATATGAAGTTTTATGGATATGGAATGGTGGAGAAGAAAGAGTGAAGAAAATAAGAAAGTAGTTGTTAAAAAAATTCGTTTTGGAAGCCTTTATATAGATGCACAACAGTCATAACCATTGGCGAAAGGTTTTCGAACGAATGGACACTTCTTTTGAAAATTGAATTTTGAATCCAACTGTCACCATGTCGACATGGGGTATCCCCTTATGTCGATATCCCTTAGTTCAAAATTATAGAGATGTTGTTTTGTAAAGACAATTGAATTTAAAACAAGTTGAAACTTCTTTGAAGCAAAGTAAAGTGTTTAAACAATATTTTAAGATAGAGAATGAATATAAAACATTATTTTAAATATATATATATATATATATATAATTGATATAGACCGTCAATTATATAAGTAATATTTAAAATCAGAATAAGTTTTGATGTTTTAAAAATAGAAGTTTTTAAAATCAGAATAGAGGAATATGTCAAGGCTAAAACAAAGTTTGAAAATATTTTTGAAAACATGATTTTGAAAGCTAAAACATTTTGAAAACAGATTTAAAAACATTTTGAAAAATCTATTCAAACTGAAATTGCAAGAACCTTCCTACAGTGCTCCTCCATAGGACTCGAGAACTTGTACAAAGTAGTTTAAATGATTTTGATTTTCGTGGGTTTGTAAGCCACTTGTCGTACGCTTGTAAGCTACTTTTCGTGGGTTTGTAAGCCACTGGTTCGATAGAAATTGGGTTCCATCCCAAAAGAAAATTAGAAGAAAGATGAGAGTGCTATTATGAAGTTTTAACAAAATACTAGACACTTATCTTGAGATCTTGATTCTCTAGAGTCTTGAATCTTGAATCTCTAATCTTCATCTTGATGCTTGAGTCTTCATACCGATCAGTCTTCGATGATACCTGCATATACTTCCTATATACATATATATATATATCTATATGGAAATGTTAATATATATTTTATAAAGTAAAGTATAATAACTATATAAGGTTGTTGTCATCAAAACATCATCAACTCAGTTCCTAATAATCTCCCCCTTTTTGATGATGACAACCTTTATTTATAAAATATTCTTACCATACCATAACTCTCCATAACTCCCCCTTCCTCCGTGACTTCATCTTAAAACTACAACTCCCTTTTATTCCATGACTCCCCTTTACACCAAGCACATATATTTTTATAACTTTCTCCCCCTTTGACATCAGCAAAAAGGAATAAAAGATTTACCTGTTCTAAGATAATCAAGTATATATAGAATAAAAGTGTAAAGTGAACGTGTAAGTGATCAAGTGTGTGAGCATATATATAAGTGTAACTTGACAATCAAATCAATATCATACATAGCAAACCAATCATGTATAGTATGAAGTTATATACAAACCAAATCCAAATCAAACTTAAGTAAACAATTCAATCAAATCCTAATCAAATCTAAATCAAATCAAATCAAACAAACAAACATACATAATGATCAGACATTCCTTGGGACTTCCACCCATCCATCTTCTCCAAAGATAGGATCAGTTTTGATAACATCCCAATTATCTTTGTCGAGAGTGACCGGTGGATTTGCTTCGGGTTCGTCTTTGCTAAGGCTTGAGATCATCCAACGAAGTGCATCGAAGTGTCTCTCTTGCTCTTTGATCATCTGCATTTGGCTTAATTCTAAGTGCCTTTGATTTCTAAGTATAAAAGAGAGAATATTCTTGAAAGAAGTAAGAGTTTCTTCAAGATTTTCACTTAAATTATTAATTGGAAAAGCCATAATTTAAGAAATAAGTTGAAGTATGAGAGGAGATGAATAGAAATGGAGGTAGAGAAGTTTTTCTGGAAGAAATAGGTATTTATAGGAGTTATTGGCCGTTCAAAATGAATTATCACTTGGTAGTTACAAGAATTTGAAGTTAGAAACTGTAACTACTTTCTGACTGTTACATGTCGACATGGGGGGATTGGGCATGTCGACATGGTTTAGACAGAATGACCAAGTTGAGTTATTTTTGATTTCTAAGTTTATTTTTATACTAGTGGACCTATATAAACTTAAAATAAATAACTATCAGAGATATATAAAGCTGGAAAACAGAGAATAATATAGCATTACTTATATTAGTTAACATTACATAATATAACCAAAAAAATAGAAAATATAAAGATAGATAAACGATAGCTAGAGAGATAATGGCTAGGATTAGTTTGATGAAGATGATGATGAGGACAAGCCAAGTTTCCTGCCTATCTTCCTAAAGAACTTGTCGATCTTGGTAGAGATTTTATCCATTTTCTTGCTAATAGATCTCTTAAGAACCTTTTGGTTTTGAGCAGGTATCTTTTTGTTCTTGAGTATAGTTTTGTTGGACGGATTGGCGGGGGTATGTGGATACTCTATACTTTCCAAAGAGGTTTCTTCATCTTCCTCTTCTTCTTCAATTTCCATTCCTTCCCCTTCTTTTTCCTCTTCTTCTCCCTCTTCTTCCATCTCTTCATGAGCAAGTCTCTCTTCCTTTTCGGTAAGTGTTTCATACGGTTGAAACATAAGTGGAATTTTCATAAGGGAAATGTTCCCATGATTGAACACTTTCCTATTTACAAACTCTTCCTTTTTAACATCCACACCAAAATAATTGAAAATCCGAGTAAGATAAATTCCATGATAAAGAGTGTTTTCTCGCATAGTAAAATTTTTGGGTCTTAACTCATCCAAAATAGTTTGTGCCCAATTAATATCATATTTTCCAAATATAGAAAAAAGAGCTTTACACACTTTTGAGGTGGGATTATTGTAGTTTCCCGACCTAGGAATAACGGTTTGTTGAATAAGAAGGTTGACAATTTTTGCTTTTGGGCGGAAAAAGCGATTCTTAAAATCCATGTGGTCATCGCTTTCAAAAATGTGATGAAAAGTCTCTCGATCGGTTTCATTGATTTGAAATTGCGAGAGATTCATACCGGTAGATTTACAACCCAAAATAGTACCCAAAATATTGAAATCCAAAACAATAAGTGTTCCTTTAACACTACTCCAAATTTGATCTTCATTTCCATTATAAAATTCACGGTTTAGGTTTGCATAAAACATTTTGACAAGGTTTGGATAACAAACGAAATCATTTTGCTTGTTATCAATCAAGCTAAGAATGGAGTTTTCTTCAAAAAGTTGATCGATTTCATAAGAAGGAAAATCATCAAAAATAGAAAATTCTCCCGTACTGACTTTACCATAGTTTACATAACTTATGTAAGCTTTGATAGCCTCCGGGTCGTTAAAAAGATCATCTTTTATGGATTTGGTCAGCCTCATAGTTGATGGGGTACTTGAGGAAGCCATTGATGAGTGTTTGAGAGGAGTAGAAGATAATGAAGAAAGTTTGAATTATGAGAATAAAGTGAAAAGAGATGATAAGAGAAGTATATTAAATAGATTCTCCAAAGTCATGTTCTCTGGTCAAGAGGTATCTTTTCAGAATTTTGAAGTAAGTGAAAAGGTGGAGGGAAATTCAAAAATTTGAATTCAAATTTTGAAATCAAATTTCTGAGAGACATGTCGACATGGGGTATCCTGGCATGTCGACATGTGACTGTTGAATTTGAAAAAACGTGTCTTTTTCTAAAATCTAAGAAATTCCTAAAATCTTAAGAAAACTAATCTATATTCTATATCTATATATAATTCCAGTAATAATATTAAATATAATAATATTAAAATATTATTAAAATAATATTATTTTGAATTTAAAAATTCAAATTTCAAAGGGTGATTTTGAATTTAAAAATTCAAGAAATTGCAAACAAAATCAAAACATGCAAGTATCCAATAAAATCAAAATAAATGTGTACCTATTTTTAGATCCAAACTCCGATCGTCTTCCGATTCGAGAATAGCAGTGAAGCACAGATTTGAATTATTAGTTTTCTTCTCGTTATCACTGGATGAATCTGAATCGTCAAGAGTTGCTGCATATGCCTTCTTTATTTTCCTTAGCTGCTCGTTGTTTGGTTGAAATGTCTGTTTGTCTGGATATGGACAATCTATCTTGTAGCGCCCTGTTTTGTTGCAGTTGTAGCATCTATCACCATTGTTGTTGTTGTTCTTGTGATTGTTGTTGTTCTCTGAAGTATTTCTGGAATTCCTTTGATCATTTCTTTTAAAGTTATTCATCTTTCTATACTTCAGAAACTTTCTGAAATTTCTGGTCATGAAAGCAATTTCTTCATCACTATCTTGTTCTGAATCTCCAGTTGTTGCTTTGAATGCGATCGATTTCTTTTCCGTTGCCTTAGATTCTTTTCTCCCTTGTAGTTGAACTTCATAAGACATTAGATTACCGATTAACTCTTCGATCTTCATTTGACTAACATCATTTGCCTCTTCAATAGTAAGTGTCTTTTGATCCCATTCTGGAGTGAGTGAATTGAGTATCTTTCTGACTTGATCTTCTTTTGAGAAACCCTTTCCTAAAGCAATCAATGAATGTACAATATCTTGAAATCGACAATACATGTCGGAAATGGACTCATTTTCATGCATTTTAAACAATTGAAACTGGTTAGTTAATATGGAAATTTTAGTCTGTCTAACTTTGCTTGTTCCTTCATGAGTTACTTGCAAAGTTTTTCAGATTTCAAATGCAGACTTATAAACAGAGACTCTATTAAACTCATTCCTATCTAGTGAACAAAATAGTATATTCATAGCCTTAGAATTATTTTGTGCAACCGTCTTTTGCTCAGTAGTCCACTGGGCAAAATTAGTAGTTGGTTCAACATATTCAATTTGTGTCATATTCCAAGTATCTAAACTTATGGATTGTAAATAAATTTTCATCCTACATGCCCAATATGCATAATTATTGCCATTAAAAAATGACAGTCTGACAGTAGACTGGCCTTCTACAGATGAACTAGTGTTAGTGCTTGTGTTGACGGAAGTAGTGGTGACAGGAGTGACATTATTAGTGTGTTGTGCCATTAAAACTTTTCAAAATTTCAGATTATGAAAATAATGAAAACCAATGCTCTGATACCAATTGTTAGGGATGCGGATTAAGAATCTTAAGGCAGAAATAACACTAGAGGGGGGGGGGGGGGGGGTGAATAGTCTTTTAAAGAATATATGAACTATATGACTAAATTAAAACTTTCAACACAAATCTAAATAGAATTCTAACACAGAATGATCACAGAACATATAACAAATGCAAATAGTAAAGTAAAGCAAGTAAAAGGAAAGAACACACCGGATTTTATACTGGTTCAGAATCCTCCTACATCCAGTCCTGCACCAAGGCAGTATCCTTGTACAGATTTTTATAAGCCAATATCCAAATTACAACCCTCAATTTCTAAGGCCTTGAGGAACCCTCCTATCTCCGAGTCTGGGGTAAACTCTCTTGATTTACGGGACACAAGATCACCCTAATACTTCTTAATAACAATCCTTTTGAATGGATAGACTCTATGGACTTTTTGAATACAAATTAATCCTATAACTCTGAATAGCACTTTCACCTTTAGTAGAATGATGGAGAATCAAATAGAGAGAGTATCTAAATTATTTCCTATTAAGAATTTGGCAGAATGATGGAACGATCTTGAAAATATGAAGTTTTATGGATATGGAATGGTGGAGAAGAAAGAGTGAAGAAAATAAGAAAGTAGTTGTTAAAAAAATTCGTTTTGGAAGCATTTATATAGATGCACAACAGTCATAACCATTGGCGAAAGGTTTTTGAACGAATGGACACTTCTTTTGAAAATTGAATTTTGAATCCAACTGTCACCATGTCGACATGGGGTATCCCCTTATGTCGACATCCCTTAGTTCAAAATTATAAAGATGTTGTTTTGTAAAGACAATTAAATTTAAAACAAGTTGAAACTTCTCTGAAGCAAAGTAAAGTGTTTAAACAATATTTTGAGATAGAGAATGAATATAAAACATTATTTTAAATATATATATATATATATATATATAATTGATATAGACCGTCAATTATATAAGTAATATTTAAAATCAGAATAAGTTTTGATGTTTTAAAAATAGAAGTTTTTAAAATCAGAATAGAGGAATATTTCAAGGCTAAAACAAAGTTTGAAAATATTTTTGAAAACATGATTTTGAAAGCTAAAACATTTTGAAAACATATTTAAAAACATTTTGAAAAATCTATTCAAACTGAAATTGCAAGAACCGTCCTACAGAGCTCCTCCATAGGACTGAAGAACTTGTACAAAGTTGTTTAAATGATTTTGATTTTCGTGGGTTTGTAAGCCACTTGTCGTAGGTTTGTAAGCTACTTGTCGTGGGTTTGTAAGCCACTGGTTTCGATTGAAATTGGGTTCCATCCCAAAAGAAAATTAGAAGAAAGATGAGAGTGCTATTTTGAAGTTTTAACAAAATACTAGACACTTATCTTGAGATCTTGAAATCTTGATTCTCTAGAGTCTTGAATCTTGAATCTATAATCTTCATCTTGATGCTTGAGTCTTTATACTGACCAGTCTTCGATGATACCTGCATATACTTCCTATATACATACATATGTATATATCTATATGGAAATGTTAGTATATATTTTATAAAGTAAAGTATAATAACTATATAAGGTTGTTGTCATCAAAACATCATCAACTCAGTTCCTAACACGCCTCTCTAATACCCACAACAATCACTCCCCAATGCCAAGGCCGAGCCCACCACCAAGCAAACCAAAGGTCGTAAGCATCCAAGGCCATGGCCAAGCCCATTCAAGGTCAATGAGTACGATTTCGTGGAGTTTAATTTCGTGATAGTGAAGCTATAACTAATTTTAAATTAGCTCGAGGGAAAATGAAGGTGAGAAACTCCTAAACTATAGCTATATATATTATTGGATGATATATATTTGAAAATGATTGTTAATGATGGTTGTTTAATATATATGCAAGTTACGTTAATGCATGTCGATAAACACAAAGGAAATCACTTTTCTTTTTGAGTGAAATAGTGTATATGAAATGTTTAAACCTGCTAAAATTGGTTTAACACGATTTAGAAATGTTTTATAAAGATTTAAAAGTGTTTTGGCAAAGTTTAAATGAATATTGAGTCAAAAATAGGTGCATCGCGTAATGGAAGTTCGTGATATCGTGTCGTAAAAGTCAAATGAATGTATACAATGGAATATTGCTTAAAATTCTTCGAGATAGTAATTTTATGAACTATTATATCCATAGTTTTTAAAAAAGAAAGAAAATCTTGATTTCGATAAGTAGATTCTGAAATATGAATAATACAAATTCTGGAAAAAATTGCGGTTTTGCAGTTTCAAATCCATAAAAAGATTTCTTTAAAACTGATAATTGTAATTTTTTTGAAAATACGAAATAAATTTTAAAAATATTTTAAAATGTTTTAAAAGTGATTCGAGTTATAAAAATGAATTTCCAAATGGTAAAAAAGTCATTTCAATCAATAAAACTTAAAAAGCATCATTCGCGGCACTTTTCGCAACACTTTTTAATAAATTTAAAATATAGTTTTAAACGCAACCATTATTTTTCAAATCTTTTGTAAATTTTTTAAATGGTTAATTAGTTATTTTTGAAAGTGATTTGAAAATTCTTTCAAAGGAGTTTAAATTAAATTGGTTAAAGGAAAATTGTTTTAAAACACAATTTGGAATAGTGTTAAGTAAATAAAAATCATCCCTAAAAGATAATATAAGGATTTAAAGTCGATGAAATAACTTGGCTAACTTAGGATGAAATAGAGGTAGTCTCTAGGCTTGGGTTTGGAAAACTAGTTGCCTGCCCTCCGTAGTTACCTGGACTGGCCCGACGTAGGGGATAGTAAATTTGATTTACTCGGAATCAAAATTTCTCAAAATATAAAAGATATAATGTATCAAATTTAAACAACTTGGATTACATAGGAATAATCTTATTATACTTGGTATTAAATTCCGACGAGGGAACCCGTACTATTCATGTGAATTTACATGGTGATTTTACCATTTTCGACGGATAGTAAAGGTTGAATATGAAAACTGATATTGAGTAGAATTAGTATAATTTCTATCGACCTTTTTAACTTAATGATGTTTTCGAATATGAGTTATGAAAATCATTTAGAATTAATTTTAATTCCTACAATTAAAATTAATTAGTTTGGGTTTATAGTAAATGACATGTTAAATAACATTGTTTTTGATCCATTTTAAAGGTTATCATTTGAAATTTTTTGTTAAGATTTAAATGAATAATTTGGAAATATTTTTCTAAGAACAGAATGAAATGATTTGGAATTTAGAAAGGTTTTAATTAATCAAAGGATTTAATAAGAGATTTAATGGTTTCGCATATACCAGAAAGAATGTTTTAAAGATATATATCTCCAGAAGATATTTTGATAAAAATAAATTGATCAATTAATGAATAATTCACCAATGATTTGTTCGAAGGAACCGGGGTTGGATTTGGAAAATTCCTATTTGAAGACCACTTCGAACCAATTTGCATATCCAAAAATAAAAAGCATGAGATGATATGATTTGGAAGATGGAATGTAGGGCTTCTTGTCACTGACCATTGGGGCAAATTTCCCATATCATATTTATGTGACAGTAAATCTTCATTTGAGGTCTTCGATGCAAGGGCTCCTTGCTACTAATCTTAGGGGTATCACCTGACAACATGTGCTAGGAGAGTTCCTTTGGTTTGTCATATTCCTGGACAACTTGTATGGATGAATGTCTGACATTGCGTTCTAATTACATAAATTGATCCTTATGAACGTATCATCTGTTTGGTGGCGGAAAGATAACCTCTCTTAGCTTAACACATTTTCTTGAGACGTACAAGCTTAGGAGTTATACGTTTGTAGAAATCAGTTGTATGATCATGAAATGACGATGTGACATTCAAAGTGGAATGTGCTTGGTGAAAGGTAGTAGCTAACTCATGCCTCATCATCCGGTAATGGCTTCAACAGGGTACGTCGTAAGGCTATGTGATTCGCAACCATTAGGGTATGATCATCACCTTTATAGATTACTCTCTACATGTCGAGCATGTGGTGTATGCTATGGGGTCCCCGATAGGTTGGTAACGACCGGAGTAATTTCATATTCGATTTCTATCCAGGCCATATATGAGTGCCAAGTAGGGATAGACCGGTCTTTCCGAATATAGAGAATTCTTTGTGTATCTTTGGTACATTCCTCTAGAGATTTATTATACGGAAGATATTCCTTAGTCTGCCATTGTATGGAAATCTATTCTCCAATAGTTGCCTACGGACTTGGTTGTAAACATATTATACCATCGGATTTACCCAATGTAACAATTTCGGCTTAGATTTATAAGTTTATTTGAAAAGTATTTTTAAGAATGCTATTAAAAATAATATTTTATGTAGAAAATGTTTTGATTATCTAAGGTAAAAACCCGTTCCGTTTTTATATCTGATTTGGTCCTATGAAATACCTTTGTTTTCAAAATGCGTATTTTGAGTTTCTCACACCGGTACCATGACTGAACCAGAGTTTATTTTCCTTTTTCCTTAAACTCTACATGCACAAATTTTCCCCATCAGCCTAGTAGTCAGGTTTAGTTAGAAGAAATCTGGATGTAGCTCGAAGCATGAAGTTAGAAGATTCTTATGAAGATTGTTATTTATTACGACCACACTTGTGTATCATTATTTTCTACATTTGTAAGGACATATATTTATAACTGTCCACGTTTAACTCTATTAAATATATTTAAAATTTCCGTTGTAGAAATTATATGTTGAAATATTATATATTAATCCATTCGTGTGAAATTTTATTCTACCTTTTTTTTCTTACCCTTAAACGACCGCTTTTACGACACTTGGATTTGCGATACGCAGGGCCGGTCCTATGAGTTTTTGTACTCAAAGCAAAAGTGGAAACAAGACCCACATATAAAAACTAATGCTATAACTATTAATTAAATCATTAAAGTAACTTATATTGTTTATAAATAACGAGAATAGGAAAAAAGAAAATAATTTTATCCACATTCAAACTCGAACTTTCTATAAGACTAATTTTGATGAAAAATTTATTAACAGCGCCTTTTTTGTGAATTAGTGAGTTCCTCCAGCCTTCTTTTTCTAACTCTTTTAGCGTACGCAGATTCTTGTTTACGCATTTCTAAACACTGTAAAAGTCCAAATAAATCGTTGTTATACAATTGATTTCAGTAATTGGATTCTAGGAAATAAATGAAAGGATAATTTGTTAATTTAGGCCAATTTTAAAAGTTAATTACAAATTTAAACTAGTTTAATAACTTATTACAAAAATAGGCAACTTTGTGCCACATCAGCGAAAAATGCACTGGAGGCATCTCAAATGCCGCCAATACAAAAAAAATTTTAAAACAAAAGTTTGCGGCATTTGAGAAACCGCCATTGTGCGGCATTCGAAATGTCGTCCAGAGTTGTTATTTTTGTAAAATAGGTTGCGGTATTTGAAATGCCGCGAACTATTTAAAGCAAAAAAAAATTACATTGGCGGCGTTTGAAATGCCTCCAGTGCATTTTTGCGCTGATGTGGCAGAAAGTGGTATATTTTTGTAATAATTTATTAAACTGGTCAAAATTTGTAATTAACTTTTAAAATTGGCCTAAATTAACAAATTTTTCTAAATGAAAATATGGCAATACAATTGAGCGAATCAATCAAGCGTTAGTTTTATTAATTGAATTTTGATTTTACATTTCATTATAATTGAACATGGCAATGCAAATCGATTGAATATGACAAAAATAATGAGCGAATCAGGTCTTAGAATCATGGAAATATTATGATATCCAACACCAATTTCTCATCATTTTAGCCTTCAGGAGCATGCTGCATACATGTGGGAAAGTGGTACACTATTCGATTTTGTCACTTATAGATGTACTCAATTTAATTTGTAACGGACCATTTGCACAAGCCACAAACTGCAGCTAATCGACCGAACAGGGGACCGACCGACTTTTTTACAATAAGACAAACAATTATCAAATTAAAATTATTAAATTGAATTTGTATTGTAAATTTGTAATGGTGCCTTGTCTTCTAACTTTCAAGCTTCAAATCGCCGACTGCAGCTAATCGAGATTGCAGCTTTGCGTTTGCCATGCTCTAATTCTAATTAGTTGAATAGCTGATTGGAGGCTGGAGCAACTCGAGAGGACGAGCTGACGAGAAGAAGGAGCTGGAGCGGAGTCTGCTACGTTGCTGCGTAGATGGATGATGGAAAGGGACGCCTGATGATCGCGGTTGAGATCCATGATTTCATTTTTTTATCGCTGTATCAAAATTTGATGCCCTTGATAAATTGATGTCTAAGCGGTCGCTTCTGCCGCTTTGAGAAAGGCCGCGTCTGACGGTACATGAATATCGTGGATGTATTAGTGTTGATTTTAATGAGTTGAAAAATCCCATTGTCACATAATGATAAACATTAAGGAGATTCTGTTTTAAAGCACAAGAAGAATTTTGTTATTGAGAAGAATGTGGGATCCGATTCTGGTGGCCAAATTAATGTTCTGGATTGGAAGTATGAAACGACACGTGGTTCAAATTTTAGTAAAAGTTTAGAGTATTATAATAAAATGGGTAAGAACAATGGATTTGATCTGGTTTTGGAGGTAGAATGTGGCATAGATCAAGGCATTGAACAGAGCTTTAAACAAAGTGACGAGAAAATGATTTTTAACGCTAATATACATGGTGATTAGATGGGTGAAGAAAATTAAACACCAAACTAAACAGTTTCTTCCACTGTGATTGTATCTAAAACACCAAATTAAATAGTTTCTTAGATGTAGAAAAAAAAAACAAGGAACCTTTACTATATCACACTATTTTTTAATTGTTTAATAACAAATGTGTGTTTATGCATTGAAGTTGTATTCTGAATTGAACAAAGAGATGGAGCAATGGAATGAACTGTTAAAGATAGACATAATGAAACTTTGCCAAGAAAACAACTTCAATACAGGTTTCTTTGAGCAGGCCCGGCCCTAGGGTAAGGCTGGCAAGCCGGCCGTCTAGGGCAACCGGGAGGAAGGGGGCAACGATCTGGAGGAAGGGGGCAACGATCTGGAGGTTTCGATAACTAATAAGGTTTGCAATATAATCTAATGGTAAAATAGCTCAGTGGTATTTGGTTTCAACTTTCAAGTAAACATCCAAGGTTCAATTCCTACCTTCTTTAATTTTTTAGCTATTTTTATGTTTTCTGCTTCGTCTTGGGCAACCATCAGCATCGGGCCGGGCCTGTCTTTGAGGGAAGTGATCATAACATTGTCGTTGATGCTTACAGTTTAAGGTACTAACTAGCCTCTTTTTTGTGTTGTTCTAAAATTGGGAAGAAGATAGGGGATATAAAGTTGGAACTTGGGTCATAGTTGAAATTTTAGGAGAACTAACTTACTGTAACGCTGATTTAAATACATTATAGCAGCCAACGGATAGACAGACAGGAGCTACATATACATGTGATGTTGATATTGTTTGAATAGGATTTCAGTCGATGCTAGAAGCTAAATAAATACCCTTGTGATTATTTTCTCTGTATTTTTCTTAAAAGTCAAGAACTATGCTACTTCAAGTCGAAAACATTGAGCAAACGATTGTTACTTTAATGTCTTTTTCGGATAAGCTATGTATATTTTGTTGTCTGTGTACGATCTGTCATTTATTTCAAAAGTCATATAGCCGATGTTAGGAGAAGTTGATATTTGTTTGTTTCTTCTCTAAAGTTAGGGTGTCATCACATGTTTCATACTACAATGTCTAGATGATATGTTAGTAAAAATTAAAGGAGTCTGCATATATCTTTGCTGTCTTGACTACCCCGTACAATGCCTTGCCATCTAGTTGATATGTTAGTAATATTTGTCAACGAATGGTGTTTTAATGACTAAATGTCTAAGAAAATGATATTCATAAAAGTAGTACTTATGGTGTATACTCTGAAAAACCTACGAAAAACTACTTTCACAAAATTGCTAAGCTGCCAGCGTTTTTAGTTATTGGAGTATGATTTCTTTGTTTGTTAGTTTGTTTTCTTATTTGCTTGCCGAACTACTATCATTTACCAATTTCATTGTACAACGGAGACATTCTTTCAATCCAATACCTTTATTCATTAATCTCAATTATTTTTGGTGAAATATCTACCCAAACATAATATAATTCTTTAAAACTTTTAGGATATTTTTTTAAAGATATACCGAAATTTATAACAAACCAATTTGGTATATGGTGTTTATATAGTTCACCACAAATTTTTATAACCAAGTATGTTTCTTTTTATCATTCTCATAAAGAGGTACTCTATATAGTGCATTGACATAGTTCTAATAATTAAATCTGATTGTAACATTCTTTTCGGATACAAAAATTATTTTTCTTATAGGGTAGATAACCCTCACTCTTTTGGTAGTAAATGTACGATTCCTATTTTAGAAAAGGAAGATTTCCTAATCTTAACTTGTTCAATAAATAGACAATTCCTATAGTTAAACTTAAGGTCGTATACCAATTTGATACGTTAGAAAAACTTGGTTCAAAACAAATACTTAGAACTACAAAGTAATATATATATATATATATATATATATATATATATATATATATATCCTTGGATAATGATATAATGATCATTAAGTTACTAGGCGGTTAGGATACAAACAAAGAAAGATAGACATCTTCCTTGTTTAATGATTTCTAACCCAAATTAAGAAATTTTTTGATGCGAGAGGTCACAAGTTCAAAACTTGTTAAGCGTGATTCGAACATATATTGACATGTGATTTGTGTTATGTTGTCCCAGTGACATACTGTATTAAGTACCATTTCAAAAAAAAAGTAAGAAATTTTTATTAAAACCGTTACCTTAGATATAAGATTTGGAGGTATTTTAAAAATAGGTATATCCAAAACAAAACAAGAATTTCTTGTCAAATTTTATTTAGGAAAATGAAATAATAGCCAAAAGAATTATGCATACTATAGCTAAAGAAATCCCTTTTACAGTCGAATGTGTCTTAAATTTCAAGATGATTTATATAATCAAAAGTTTATAATAAAAACTGAAAGTAAATCTGCTAAGTATATATTTAATAAAGATTTTAAGCTTGATTTGTTTAGACAAACGTTTGCCAAATGACAGGCACCTTTTGATTTTGAATTTTTTTTTAATCTTTTCTAATTTTTAAGCTCATGAATTTTTACAGGATAATGATCCTTAGAAAAAGGGGTAATTTCCCCTATAAAGGAAGGGGTCGAGGTAATATACTAACCTATCACTAACAGACAGCTTATACCTGAAAATGTTACATCTAGTTCATCAAGGAATAATATTCCCACAGACAAAAATAACCCTTTATATAGAAAATTCATAGAGTTCATGGCTCGTGAAGAAAACCAGCCTGCAACTTATGCTAGTGTTACGAGTAATGAAGACAATGAAGAAGATATAACTTCATATTGCTTATAAAGTAGTAAAACTTCTATTAAAGTTTCTAATCTTAAAAGAGAAGGTAATCCCTGGACTCTAATGCAAAGATAAGCTGATACAACATCATAAATCGTAACTGCATACAAACAAAGAGGATATTACAAAACAATTTTAGAAGGTCCTTGGACATGTGAAATAAATCATTTTCATGTAATAACATAAATGTTTATAGTTTTAGTAAAATAATAATTAAAAAGCTAATACTGCCAGAAGAACGAGGGTTATCTACCCTAAAAGAAAAAGGGTTTTTGTGTTCGAAAAGAAGGTTACAATAAGATTTAATTATCCAAACTATGTTAATGCATATAGAGAGTACTTGTAACGACCCATAAATTAATTGCTTTATATTTGATTTAGATCATTTTTAAATATTTAAACAATGGATTTTAATGACCAAAAACCATATTTCAAACATTAATTAATGACATTAAAATCATTTTCAAATTTTATTTACCAAATTAATTATTTCAAACAAAAATAAAAAACGTGGCCGAAAAACATTTTTCGAAATTTTGACATTTCGGCCTTGGAAAGTCATCTAAAATGTTGTGTACATTTTTGTATCACTCATATACACATGCACATATGTCATTTGGTAAGATAATCAATGTTAAAGTTAATAATCAAGCTTAGTTTAAATGTAAAACTTGATTTGACATAAAATGCACAAATATATATTAAATAACATTAGGAAATTAATTAAGGACCCTAATCATAACCTAAATAAGTACCTAAGGCATGGTGAAGGAGGGGGAAGAGGTGTGTGGATGTGTACTAGGGGAGGTGGAGTGGGTATGGCAAGCATGAACACGTGACAACTTTATATTATTTAAATGTTTAATTATTTTAATCACCTCTTTATTTTGCTTTACCTATAATACCCACTATATCCATATATTTTCCACTTTACGTACTCATTTCTATCTTCATTTCCTTTCTCTTCATATACATGAATGCTTCCATGGCTACCAAGAGAAATTCCCAAGCCAAAAAATAGTGAACACACTTCTTAAAATCAAATTAAACTCCATATATTCATCTACAAACACTCCTCTACCAAAACCAAAGCCATTTCCGCCTCAGAACCCCAAGGCCAAGCTTCATATTGCCCAGGCCGAACCCAAACCCAGCCCACTAAGGCCCAAACAGTCCAACTTAATGTGACGACCGCCCATGACTCCTGCACTAAACAAGGAAATAATGCGCTGAAAAGTGTGCCAGGCCTCCATGGACGATCATCAGGGTAAGGTAAAAAAAACAATAGTCTATCGTATTACTCACAACGCATGAACAAAATACAATAGAAAAGTATACATAGTGAAGCTCCACAGAACGGAGTCATATAAACTCATAATAGTTTTATACAATCATCCGAATAGTCAATACATCAAGCCTCACTACATAACACTCAGAGTATCAAATAAACAGCGGAACATCCAGTACATATAGTAAGAAAACAATATGCAAAACCTCCAGCTCGTCTTCGTTATCAACAACGTTGGTAGCCAAGCACCTGTCACCTGCTACCTAGTCTGCCCATCCCAACATGGATGAACAGCCCAAGGTAATAAGAGTTGAACATAAAACCTTGAGTCAGACAACAGTCTTAGTGAGCGGTAAATCAACTATCAAACATACCAAAAGAGCATAAAGGGTAAAAGGAATAGGAACTCAACCATCCCACTCCACCTCATTCTACAGTGATAGCCCCCAGACCCTCTAAGCATAAACAAACATAGCAAAGCAGACAATTTAAGTAAAGCAATTATCACTCGAGTCAAGGTCGATGTTTTCCAAGTACAAACCCCCAAGGCCTAAACCAAGATCAGATAAGCACCCAGAAAGCATCGCTCTTGAGATCGAATGATGGTGCAACCAAACATCCATGACTCTGGCTATCACTGTAATCATTGCTTTGATATCACCGTTAATTGAATGACCGACACCTTCTTTCAGCCGTCCGTCAAGGGCTAATGGCAACCCCGGTTCTAGACATAACTCCGCACGTCTTCGTGACCCGTGCCTAGGACTATCGAATCTGCCTAGAGTACTAACACGTCATCGTGACCCATGTCTGGGACGTCGTCGTGACCCGTCCCAATGTACTCTTGCTTTGAGCATGCTAGAACCTTCAATAACGATGAAATCTCAGCCTCCTAGTCATCCTCCCTGACGACTATTCACATGCTAGCTCAAGCGCCTCTCGAGCCATCCATTATCAACAAACTCGAACCACATCATCGAGTTATCAACATGCTTGGGATGATCCCGTCTGGATTAAACCAAGGCTTTCTCACATCATGCTTTGCCACATTGCATCATAGCAAAGTCCCATCTCAACATCATGGTTTGCCTCATCGCATCATAGCAAAGTCCCATCTCAACATCATCATCAAATCTATCCATATGAGCTTCAACATCCGCTTCATATGCCATAAGCAGCTTTCCTTATTCAAGAGCCTTTCCACTTAGCTTTTGAATCATCTTCGACCAACTTGTCCAAATCAAGTTATCAATCAACTAATCCATCAAATCAAACATTAATCCAAGTAATCAATCATTCAAACAAGATCTAAATAAACAATTACAACAATAATGGCAATTTTGTAAATAAAGAGTTCAAATCTAACATGCATTCTAACAAGCATGAATTATGAACAATATCTCTAGAACTTGATGAATGAACTTGCATAAGTGAACATGTAGTAAAATAGATGTCAAATCATCATGAACAATAGATCTACATGCAGACTTGAGAAAAATGCACGAAATCACCCTCTTTAACACATAAACAAACCACCGATCCAATATACTCCTTTGGGTCCGTGTGAGAGATAACCACCACTCACCGAATCAGCTAAACACCTCAAAAGGTACCAACTTCAGATCTGGACAGCGAAGAACCAAGCTTGATCCGACAAGATTCCGCTTCAAACGATGAAATCTCTCTCGAATGGATGAAGATCTTCAACTTTGGCTCTTGGATCTTCGATTTGATCTTCAATTTAGATGGAAGGAATCACTAGATTAGAGTGGAGAAAAGAAGTGAAGAAGTGTTGTAGTCGAGCTCTCAAAATGGCAGCACTTCGTCGCTTCAAAATCCGGTGTCAAAAAGTGATGCAAACCCTTCTATTTATAGGCTGATTCCTTAACTCGTACCCCCTTAAGTCGGTCACGACTCATCATCCCCATAAGTCGTCCACGACTTAACAGCCCACAACCTACGACTCAACGACTCAAGCCTATGCGCGACTTAACATATGCGCGCGTTCCTCCCTAAGCCTTAAGTCGTTTGAACGACTCAACAATCATAGCATGCACATGACCTAACCCTACCGACCTAACACCCTTGCCGACCTAACGACTCAATAGGGTCACACGACCTAACCAGGATACAACCTAGCGAATATGCCTTCACGCGACCTAACAGCTTAAGACCTAACAAAGGCCGCGACCTAACTATACACGGCCTAGCGACTTAACGACTTACGTCCTAACGCTCTGACACAGCCGCATCCTTACCTAAGTCGCCTGGTCGACTTATGACCTATCATAGGTCGTCCCACGACCTAATTTCACTCACCTCTATAGGTCATAACTTTACTAAGTCGCTCGCGACCTAACGTAAGTCGCTCACGACCCAACTAGACACGGCCCACTGCTATAGGTCGCTCACTATCTTAGGTCGCTAACTAACCTAAATAGTTATCCTGCCTTAGGTCGCTTCCGACCTAAATATACCCAGCAACATTGGTTGCTCCCCACTAGGTCGTGAGAACCCTTAACCCGTTAACTACCTTAAGTCGCCCCACTACCTTAGGTCGCTCAACACCTTAGGTCGCTCAACCGACCTAACTTCCACACGACCTATCTCCTATACGACTTAACCCCTACACGATCTAACTCCTAGGTCGTTCCAAACCTATAAGTCGCTCAACTCAAATCCCTCAACTCGCCCAATCATACTTAAGTCGTTACTTCTATAGGTCGCTCCACTCAACCTAAATCTCATACGACCTAAGCACCACACGAGATAACTTGACACGACTTAAACTTTGGTCGACTCATACTCTAAACGACTTAACAACATCAATGACTTAATGTCGACAGTTCTACGATCTTTCGATCCGTAAAAATACGGGTCGTTACATTCTCTCCCCCTTAGGAATTTCGCCCCCGAAATTCCAAACAAACAAGAGCAACCAAAACTATTCTGCATGCCTAACATCCATAGCAATCAACAAACCATGCATCCAATTACTAGCCTAGCATGCAGAATTCTAAGACTAGAACAAGTTACAAATTCGTGAGATGTCACGACACCTTAGGGCCATACCTCGAAGAGTTCAGGATGAGCTGCCTTCATCCTCTCTTCCTCCTCCCACGTACAGTCGTTAACATCATCACTCCATTGTACCTTGAGCAACGTAATCGTCTTCCTCCTAAGCTGTTTCGTGTCGGTTTCAACAACACGAAGCGGCTTGCGAGGTCTCGTAACAACTGGATCAACTTATAAATCTTCACAGCTATCAGCAGAAACCACCGTATTCGAGTCGTGCACATACTTCTGTAGATATGATACATGAAAAACATTGTGCACACCCGCCATCTTTTCTGGTAACTCCAATCTATAGGCGAGCTTTCCAATTCGCTCGATGATCGGGAAGGGTCCAACAAATCTCGGAGTCAATTTTCCTTTCTTCCCGAATCGAATAACATTCTTCAGTGGAGAAACCTTCACGAAAACCATATCGCCTACGTCGAATTCCAAATCCTTACGACGCTTATCGGCATAACTTTTCTGACGATCTTGGGCTGCCTTCATTCGTCGCCGAATGATCTCTATGCAATCCGAAGTCTGTCGAATCATTTCGGGCCCAAGTATCAGCTTTTCTCCTGTTTCTAACCAACATGTCGGAGAGTTACACGGTCTTCCATACAACGCTTCATATGGTGCCATACCAATACTTGACTGGTAACTGTTATTATACGCAAATTCTACCAAATGAAGATGATCTTCCCATGATCCTCCGAAGTCCAAAACACAAGCTCTAAGGAGATCTTCCAAAACTCGGTTGACTCTCTCGGTCTGACCATCTGTTTGGGGATGATAAGCTGTACTCAAACACAACTCAGTTCCCAAAACTTCTTGGAAGCTCTTCCAAAATCTACTAGTGAACAAGGGGTCTCGATCGCTCACTATACTTTTCGGAATACCATGGAATCGAACTATCCATTTAACATACAACTCAGCCAGCTTCGATGCAGTCCTAGTTGATCGAACAGGAATGAATCTTGCACTCTTAGTCAAACGATCTACAATGACCCAAATCCCTTCATTTCCCGCTCTTGTTCTAGGTAGTCCATCGATAAAATCCATCGATATTTGCTCCCACTTCCACGTAGGAACTTCCAATGGCTGAAGCAATCCACTTGGCTTCTTCTGTTTGGCTTTTACCAACTGGCAATTCATACATTTGGAAATAAAATTTCCAACATCCTTCTTCATACCTTCCCAGTAGTAAGTCCTTTTCATATCCCGATACATCTTATTTCCACCTGGATGAATTGTCAACTTCGAGTGATGACTTTCCTTTAGAACTTCATCTCTCAATTCACCTATATCGGGAACAACCAGTCGTCCTTGTTTCCGAAGCCAACCCTCTCGATCGACTTCAAATCCTTTATCCTTTTCTGGGTCTACTCCAGATTCCACATCACGGATAATCTTGACAAGCTTATCGTCTTGCTTTTGGCTCTCAGGTTCGATAGAGTAGGTCTTATCGATAAGTTTGCCAACATCTCAAGTTCCAATCCACATCTAGGCCTAAAGTCAAATCCAGCCAAATACTCAAGGCTCTTCCATTCTGAAAACATGGCTCCCAATCCTGCATGTCTTCGACTTAACGCATCTGCCACTGCGTTACGTTTTCCCGGAGTATAGGCTATACCAAAATCATATGATGCTAAAAACTCTATCCATCGTTGCTGTCGAAGATTCAAATCCTTTTGGGAGAACAGATACTTCAACGACTTATGATCTGTAAACAACTCAAATCGAACTCCCAATAGATAATGTCTCCACATCTTCAGAGCAAATACAATCGCCGCTAACTCCAAATCATGAGTCGGATAATTCCTTTCATGCGGCTTCAGTTGTCGACTTGCATATGCAACAACTTTATCCTTCTGTATTAGCATTGCTCTAAGTCCCGTACCACATGCATCGGTGTAAACCACCATCTCATCATTCCCACTTGGAATAGTCAAAACAGGAGCACTAGTTAGTCGCTCTTTCAGGATTCTGAAAGCTTGCTCACACTTAGCATCCCAACTGAATACCTGATTCTTTTTCGTCAATCCTGTTAACGGTGCAGCTATCTTGGAAAAGTTTTTGATAAATCGACGATAATATCCTGCTAATCCAAGAAAACTTCTCACATTAGATGCATTCTTAGGTCTAACCCAATCCTGGATTGCTGCCACCTTAGCGGGATCAACCGCTATCCCATTTTCAGAAATAACATGGCCTAAGAACCTCACTTCACTCTTCCAGAAGTGACACTTCGAAAACTTAGCCTTTAGCTGATGTTTCCGCAAGATTTCCAAAACAATACGCAAGTGCGTCTTGTGCTCTTCTTCAGTTCTGGAATAAATCAGAATATCATCCACGAACACAAGTACGAACTTGTTCAACTGATCTCTGAATACTCTATTCATAAGATCCACAAAATATGCTGGTGCATTGGTCAATCCAAACGGCATTACCAGCCACTCATAAAAACCGGATGGTGTCCTGAAAGCAGTCTTCGGCACACTATCCTTAGCCACTCTTAACTGGTGAAATCCCGTTGCCAAATCCATCTGAGAAAACACCTTAGCTTCGTGAAGCTGATCAAACAAGTCATCTATTCTCGGCAACGGATACTTGTTCTTCTTAGTCACCTTATTCAGCTCACGATAATCCACACACAACCTCAACGATCCATCCGCTTTGGTTGCAAACACCACTGGTGCACCCCATTCGGACACACTACGCCGAATGAATCCTTTCTGTAAAAGGTCATCAACCTGCACCTTCAACTCTTGCTGTTCCCTAGGCGCCATCCGCCTAAGAGGCATCACAACAGGTCTGGCTCCTTCAACTAGATCGATACGAAACTCGATCTCTCTATGCGGCGGTAACCCTTTGACCTCGTCAAAGACATCCTCAAATCCATTCACAATAGGCATCGATGACAGTCCATCTCGTGGAACAACCAGCGAATACATGAAGCTCATGAAGACGCCTTCTTCATGCTTACATCGTATCACAACCTTTCGCCCCTCCACATTCTCGACTGTCACCTCCAGCCTCTCACAATCAACCTTTGCCGCATACTTCCTAAGCCAGTCCATACCCAAAATTATTCCAAACCCCGCAAAGTTCAGAACAAAGCAATCACAAACAAAAGAGCAATCATGACTCGATACAACTAGACCACGGCATACCATACACAAACAAGACGAACCCCCAACTGGATTAGTCACAACCAATGGCCTATCAACTATATCCGGTTCCAAACCCAACCGGTCTACCAACTTATTACAAACAAAGGAATGTGATGCCCCAGTATCAAACAACACTCTTACTGGAACACCACACATGGAAAGAGTACCTTGAACCACCACACTCTTCCCCTTTTCTTCAGCAGTAGGAGCATTCAAAGATGATGGAATAGTCCCCAAAGCATAAGCTTGCACAATATGCTTATCTTTCCTCGGTTCTGGACAGTCCTTCCTGATATGCCCCAGCTTATCACAGTTGTGGCACTTCAACTGCACCTTTGGATTCTTGCAATCCCTAGAGAAATGGCCCTTCTGCCGACAATTGTAGCAGGTCACTTCACCCTTTGGCTTCTTCTGGCCACCCTTACACTTTTGTTGCTGCTGCTTCCTCTTCTTGTTTCCACCCTGCTGTGGTTTGGACTCTTCCTTCGTCACAGCAACAACAGACCCTTCCTTAGGAAACAAACTCTCGTGCCTGAGAGCTTTCTCCACAAGCTTCTCAAATGGATCGTCCAGATGATCCACCAACTGTCTCCCAAGATAACTATCCAAGCCTGTCACAAACTTCTCATTCTTCTGATAGGGAGATTCAATATATGACCGAGCATACTTAGACAAAGCTTCAAACTCAGAAACATACTCAAGAACTGGTCTTCCACCTTTCTTGAGCTCTACAAACTTCTTAAACAAAACAGATTTCTGAGCTGTAGAAATGAACTTAGCTTCGAATCTAACTGGGAATTGCTCCCAAGTAATCTCCTCCTCTGGAGTATCAATGGTGATAGAGTTCCACCAATCAGAAGCTCTTCCTTGAAGCTGTCTTGATGCAAGCTTCCTCTTAGTTGCATCCTCAATTCCCAAATCACCGAAAATCCTTCTACAAGCATCAATCCATCTTTGGACTTCAATGGTTGATTCTGTTCCCAAGAAAACCTTTCCTCCAAGAGAAGTATAGTCCTTACACAACTTAGCAAAATCCACTAGTCTTGGGGCTTGAACTTGAACTCCAACATCTACCGATGGCCTTGGAGCTGGCATCCTTCTCATGATCGAAGTCATCATAGCCTCGAACATAGAAGCATAATCAGCAGCCCCCTCAACAGCATGTCCTTCCCTAGCAGCTGGTCTCCCTCTTCAACTCATTCCTAATATCTAAAAGAAATGATTAATATACCCTGGGAAACAACTGCATAAGAAGTTCAAATTCTTCTAAGCTACTATATTATATATAGTAATCATCCATCAAAATTACAATTACGTCTCTCATACGTAGTTACGTCAGCGAGCGTTGGCTAAAATCAATTAACCAAAGCTCTGATACCAAATGTGACGACCGCCCATGACTCTTGCACTAAACAAGGAAATAATGCGCTGAAAAGTGTGTCAGGCCTCCATGGACGATCATCAGGGTAAGGTAAAAAAAAACAATAGTCTATCGTATTACTCACAGCGCATGGACAAAATACAATAGAAAAGTATACATAGTGAAGCTCCACAGAACGAAGTCATATAAACTCATAATAGTTTTATACAATCATCTGAATAGTCAATACATCAAGCCTCACTACATAACACTCAGAGTATCAAACAAACAGTGGAACATCCAGTACATATAGTAAGAAAACAATATGCAAAACCTCTAGCTCGTCTTCGTCATCAACAACGTTGGTAGCCAAGAACAGCACCTGTCACCTGCTACCTAGTCTGCCCATCCCAACATGGATGAACAACCTAAGGTAATAAGAGTTGAACATAAAACCTTGAGTCATACAACAGTCTTAGTGAGCGGTAAATCAACTATCAAACATAAGAGCATAAAGGGTAAAAGGAATAGGAACTCAACCATCCCACTCCACCTCATTCTACAGTGATAGCCCCCAGACCCTCTAAGCATAAACAAACATAGCAAAGCAGACAATTTAAGTAAAGCAATTATCACTCGAGTCAAGGTCGATGTTTTCCAAGTACAAACCCCCAAGGCCTAAACCAAGATCAGATAAGCACCCAGAAAGCATCGCTCTTGAGATCGAATGATGGTGCAACCAAACATCCATGACTCTGGCTATCACTGTTATCATTCTTTGATATCACCGTTAATTGAATGACCGGCACCTTCTTTCAGCCGTCCGTCAAGGGCTAATGGCAACCCCGGTTCTAGACTTAACTCCGCACGTCGTCGTGACCCGTGCCTAGGACTATCGAATCTGCCCAGAGTACTAACACATCATCGTGGCCCGTGTCTGGGACATCGTCGTGACCCGTCCCAACGTACTCTTGCTTTGAGCATGCTAGAACCTTCAATAACGATGAAATCTCAGCCTCCTAGTCATCCTCCCTGACGACTATTCACATACTAGCTCAAGCGCCTCTCGAGCCATCCATTATCAACAAACTCGAACCGCATCATCGAGTTATCAACATGCTTGGGATGATCCCGTCTGGATTAAACCAAGGCTTTCTCACATCATGCTTTGCCACATCGCATCATAGCAAAGTCCCATCTCAACATCATGGTTTGCCTCATTGCATCATAGCAAAGTCCCATCTCAACATCATCATCAAATCTATCCATATGAGCTTCAACATCCGCTTCATATGCCACAAGCAGCTTTCCTTATTCAAGAGTCTTTCCACTTAGCTTTTGAATCATCTTCGACCAACTTGTCCAAATCAAGTTATCAATCAACTAATCCATCAAATCAAACATTAATCCAAGTAATCAATCATTCAAACAAGATCTAAATAAACAATTACAACAATAATGGCAATTTCGTAAATAAAGAGTTCAAATCTAACATGCATTCTAACAAGCATGAATTATGAACAATATCTCTACAACTTGATGAATGAACTTGCATAAGTGAACATGTAGTAAAATAGATGTCAAATCATCATGAACAATAGATCTACATGCAGACTTGAGAAAAATGCATGAAATCACCCTCTTTAACACATAAACAAACCACCGATCTAATATACTCCTTTGGGTCCGTGTGAGAGATAACCACCACTCACCGAATCAGCTAAACACCTCAAAAGGTACCAACTTCAGATCTGGACAGCGAAGAACCAAGCTTGATCCGACAAGATTCTGCTTCAAACGATGAAATCTCTCTCGAATGGATGAAGATCTTCAACTTTGGCTCTTGGATCTTCGATTTGATCTTCAATTTAGATGGAAGGAATCACTAGATTAGAGTGGAGAAAAGAAGTGAAGAAGTGTTGTAGTCGAGCTCTCAAAATGGCAGCACTTCGTCGCTTCAAAATCCGGTGTCAAAAAGTGATGCAAACCCTTCTATTTATAGGCTGATTCCTTAACTCGTACCCCCTTAAGTCGGTCACGACTCATCATCCCCATAAGTCGTCCACGACTTAACAGCCCATAACCTACGACTCAACGACTCAAGCCTATGCGCGACTTAACATATGCGCGCGTTCCTCCCTAAGCCTTAAGTCGTTTGAACGACTCAACAATCATAGCATGCACATGACCTAACCCTGCCGACCTAACACCCTTGCCGACCTAACGACCCAACAGGGTCACACGACCTAACCAGGATACAACCTAGCGAATATGCCTTCACGCGACCTAACAGCTTAAGACCAAACAAAGGCCGCGACCTAACTATACACGGCCTAGCGACTTAACGACTTACGTCCTAACGCTCTGACACAGCCGCATCCTTACCTAAGTCGCCTGGTCGACTTATGACCTATCATAGGTCGTCCCACGACCTAATTTCACTCACCTCTATAGGTCATAACTTTACTAAGTCACTCGCGACCTAACGTAAGTCGCTCACGACCCAACTAGACACGGCCCACTGCTATAGGTCGCTCACTATCTTAGGTCGCTAACTAACCTAAATAGTTATCCTGCCTTAGGTCGCTTCCGACCTAAATATACCCAGCAACTTTGGTTGCTCCCCACTAGGTCGTCAGAACCCTTAACCCGTTAACTACCTTAAGTCGCCCCACTACCTTAGGTCGCTCAACACCTTAGGTCGCTCAACCGACCTAACTTCCACACGACCTATCTCCTATACGACTTAACCCCTACACGATCTAACTCCTAGGTTGTTCCAAACCTATAAGTCGCTCAACTCAAATCCCTTAACTCGCCCAATCATACTTAAGTCGTTACTTCTATAGGTCGCTCCACTCAACCTAAATCTCATACGACCTAAGCACCACACGAGATAACTTGACACGACTTAAACTTTGGTCGACTCATACTCTAAACGACTTAACAACATCAACGACTTAATGTCGACAGTTCTACGATCTTTCGATCCGTAAAAATACGAGTCATTACACTTAAGGTGTAGTGAAGATAGTTTGTGAGTTCGGCAACTTGTTGCGGTGATCCGTTTACGTTAGAAGTGTTTTTGTGAGTAAAGCTTCCACCCTTGAACCATAAAGTTTAAACTATTTTAATGTTCATGTTTGTAGCCATTGAACGCTTATTGTATAGTTGTAATAATATTTTGGTTGTTGGATTGGTTTATTGCTTTGAAAATTAGTCGCTTTGGAAAGATAGTCGCGACTGCATTGGCGATCTCCTGTTCATCCATTTTTCGTCATTTTTGCATCTCAAATCCTTGACTTCTGGTTTGCTCATCTTCCCCCCGCCCTCCTCCCCATCTCCTTCCCTTCGTATGCCTGTTTCTCCTCCCCATTTTCCATTGCTCTCCGCTACATCCCCTTCCCGTTTCGACCAGATCTGGTCATTTCTTCAGCGTTATGCCTTCTGCGCGGCTTCCTTTGCCACAACTTCTCTCTGACTCTCACTTTCCACCTTTGCCTTCCTCAATTCCTACCCCCTCGCTCCTGCAGCATGCTCTAGTTTAGTTCCAGTGGTATCGAAGTTGAACCCTGCTGCTACTCCTCGATCTAAGGATGGGGCTTCGCCTTCGATTGCTATCTGTCAGGCCCCCTAATGGATGTTGTGTGCCAAGAAGATTCGGGTATTTCTGGTAATTTGAATAGTGATTTGGGTAATACGTGTTCAATACTGAAAGTTAATGACATGAGTGAGGTTCGTGTTGTTACTGATGGTATTGATATGGCGCTTGGTCTGAACGGAAGTGCATTGCGCTTCGTATCTGTTGACTCGTCTTGTGTTATATGTCGCTCTGAAGGTGCTTGTGATAATGCCTGTGTTAATTCTGATCCCCATCCCAGTAAATCATGTTCCAGATGTTCGCCCTGTTTGGTTTCTGTTGGTTTGTCTTA
Source organism: Allium cepa (assembly GCA_030765085.1). NCBI lineage: Eukaryota > Viridiplantae > Streptophyta > Magnoliopsida > Asparagales > Amaryllidaceae > Allium > Allium cepa. The sequence continues at coordinate 628,999,995 of CM060941.1, forward strand.
TGAGACGGTGCATCTTGGATCTCCTCATAAACCTACTGCCTCTTCCCTTGTTGACAACAAATCCCGGTCCTCTCTTTTCACCTCTCTTCCCCGTAATGCGGGTGTCTACAAGCCGATTGAGTTTGAAATTGTTGAAGAGAATGGAGTGATGATCCCTCCTCCTATAGTGTTGCAAGCCGGTTTGGACTTTTGGTCAGATTATTTAGTTGGTTTCTTTTTGGACCCTAACCACCGCCTCTACGATGCGACTTTTGTTTGTCGTAGGTCCTGAAAGCTTCAGGGTAATTTACGTGTTAAGCTGGTTGACTCCTTGTATTTCCTTAAGTTTTCCTCCCCCGAGGAACGCCGTCATGTGCTTGAGGCTGAGCCTTTCTTTTTAGATGGGAAACCCTTTATTATTACTCCTTGGTCCCCTACTGTGGCTAGTGCGCGTGAACAAGTTCTTTCTATTCCCATTTGGGCCTATTTTTCGCAAATACCCTCTGCTCTCCAACCATTGCTTGGTTTGAACTGGCTAGCTTGTAACGTAGGAAAATTGAGATGTTTTGATTCAAATACAGTTGCCCATTTATCATGCTTGCTGATTCATCTTGGGATCATTCCTTTATGTACTCTTCTAATTCTGTGGCTTATGATCCTTATCTTGCTTCCCATTTCCGCCCCTATGCTAGTCTGTTGGGAAATGTCCCTTTGGCGTCTTCCCAGGTTGTTGTGGATGATGGTGATTCTTCCTCTTCGGAGGAGTAGTTTGTTATTGACATTCATATAGTAGTTGTGATATGTCTATCACACTCCTGTGCTGTAATTTTTTCTTTTTCTTTGTAGTTAAGATGCTTTTACCTTACTCCTACACTTCAAGCTTTATTACGTTCGTAATAAAAAGTGGACGGTCCACTATAAAACCGGCTGGCCTTGCCAAAAAAAATAGTTAAACTAATTCCATTGTTAATAAGTGCTTATTTCATGTTGAATTATTGTAAACTACCATCGATGTATATTCATTCCATTGCGTTGTGATGGTTAGTTGTGTTGAAAATGTCATATACTTGAATTTCGAACTGCCTATATATTGATAGTTGCTATATCGTCACTTTTGGAAAATCATCTTTTATTGAAACCATTTGGTTTCATTATCGTGCTTGGAATTATTTTACAAGTTAAGAAAGTTTTTGATCAGTGATGTTTCCAAAAATAATAAATTATTTTAATAAGATTAATAATTAATTAATTAATAAGGATTGAAGTTAACTAATTAACTTATTAACGATATGTTTAAAATTAACTAATCACTAAGTTAATGATGTTTTGAAATTAGTTAACTTTTTTTAATGGTGTTTAAGGTAAATTAATCTTTTAATAATGATGGATTAAAGTTAAATAATCAATTTTAAATTAATTAATGTTTTTAATTAATGACTTTTAAAAGTTAATAAATTCGTTTAACCTTAATTAATCTTTCCTTAAATAATGTTTAATTTAACTAATCACTTTCAAATAATGATATTTAATTATTATTAAATTAAATTAATCAATTTTATTATTAATTTATTGGAGTGATGTTTTAAAGGTGATTTATGCTTTTTAATTAAAGGTTATTGAAGTTAATTAATCAACTTAACTTACAAGTTTCTAAAAGTAAATTAATCAATGCACTAAGGACGTTTTAAGTTGTTAAATCTTTTTTGACGATGTTTCAATTTTTGTAAACTCTTTTAACAAAGTGTTTTAAAGCTAATACATGTGATGTGAAGCCAAGTACGAATTTGCTTTTTAAAAGAAAAAGGTTTGAATTGTTATGGGAATGAATTAATTTTTGTAAAACGATTCACTTATATAGAAATGATTATTTGTATAATTAGCACTAAACATCGTAGAAGTAGCGACCTTGAATTTAATCGCTACTTAAATGAATATTTACTGATATATTTTTGAACAATTAATAAATGATTTTATTAATAAATAAAACTATTTTAAATAATAGCTAATGATGAGAAAACCATTTTCAAAATTTGCTTTCCACTATATATAGTTCGTAGAGAAACATAAAATATGACCGATAATTATTTTCGAAATATTAATTTTTCATTGGTTAAAAGTTAATTAAAATGTTATAACACTAATGTAAACACATATGTACACTTTATAAACCATTTTAAACATGGTGTGTACATGTACATATGCATGTGCATATATGCTCACTTAAACATATAAACATATAATGTAAAAAGGCGATTTTATTTATTAAAAAATATATATTAACATATATAAACTCTCTTTTTCATCACAAATACATAAGATATGGCATGAATAGTGCAATGAGAAGGGGGATGGTACATGTTTTGGATGAAATTGGGGAGGGGGGAGAGGAGATGACAATGCATGCATATATTTTAATATAAGCACTTATATGAATTTTAAATAATTTTTTAAGCCTATATATACCCCTTAACTTCCATTTTTTCCATTTTACAATCCCTTTCTCTACTTTAAAATTCCTAAGAACTCAAGCAAAACATCCATGGCTTCCTCTTCATAATTTTTAAAAATTGAAAAAATCACTTCTTTTGGGCTAAAATCTCCTCTTTAGTTCATAAAAACATTTCTACATCTTCTACAACACACCTCTTCTAAGTAGCAAGCACTCAAACACCTAAACACCCCATCGGTAAGCTCAACATGCACTAGGCTGAGCCTAAACACCCAATGGCTGTGCTCATTTCAAGTGTTCAAGTGTCCAAAGTTTCAAATTTTGCAATATTCTAAGTTGTTTTCAAGTTTTAGAAAAAGTTCATCTTGATTTAATAAAATTTTAGGTGAGTGAAACTCTTTTTTTGAAAAAGAATATAACTTGATTTCGATAAACTATATGTTGTGAAAGCATAGTGGTTGCGGTGTTAAATTATTTGTTGTTATGATGACATATGATTATAAGTTTGTGTTTGAGTTTGGACTTTGATTTGTTTGTTAAATGATATGTTCGGATATGGACATGCGAATGGCTAGTTATGATATGATGGTAGTTTATTTATGAAACAAAACCAAGCGTATGTAATGAATTTGTTTTGAAAGTTATCACCTTAAAAAGTCGCAAAGGACTTGAGATCTGATTTGAAAACAAAAGCTCTTTTTCTAGCTTTGGATTTTGAAATGTTTTTTTTAAGTTTTCACCTTTTGTTTAAGTTTTCAAAACTCTTATAATTGTGTTTTCAAACATGTAGTAGCTGGAGTTAAAGTGAGTTTTTCACTTAGAAATTAATTCTAGCGAATGCGCTCATAGCGATAGTCGGTATGGATGCAGTTCAGAAAATTTCACGATTTCAAGTTTTAAGTGATTTCTTTTGGATTTTTTAGATAAATCATTTTAAATTAATTAAGTCGAAAGATTAGGTTTTAATTATTTAATAATCTATTTATATAATTTATTAATTAGGGTAATTATTATTTAATTATTTGATTATGTAACAAGTTTAAGTAATTAGAGTTTAAGAATAACCAAGCAAATTATTTTTAATTAAGTTTTAAGTAATGATTAATTAAGATAAAAGGAAATTAATTTTATTTAATCAATTTTATTTAATTTAATTATTTAATTAGAGTTGGTTACTTAATTAATTATTAATTAATTGAAGGTTAATTATATACTTAATTTGGGTTTAATTCTTAAATGAATGCTATTTAGTTAAAGTTTAATTATAGATAAAATTAGGGTCATTAGTGATTTAATTTTGATTTAATTAAGTATTAAACTTATGATTTACTTAAAGTATATTTACTTTAAAGTTTCCTTTTAAACTCAATCGCTTATTTATTTTAACCAACTTTTTTGTTTAAGTAAATTATTTTAAAACCAAGGATCTCTTGTCCACGCTATTAAGTAGCCAAATGAATTAAAGTAGTTGTAACAAAACGATGACACGTTTTATTGAAAGTAAGTCAACTTGTACTTATCACAAATACCACACTTCGGGAATATGATGAATACAAGGGGGTTAATTTCTATAAGCGGGTCATGATAATTTGAGCATATGGAATGTGTGTTCATATGTAAATCTTTACACCCAGATAGTAGAATGGTCCACTATAACAACTTATACTTTAAAATTATCGAGTATTGGTTTAGAGAGACCGGGAATAGATATTAATTGTTGTCCGAAAACAACTTCGGACCAACATAAGCATTCGAATTGGAAATTGTAAAGGCATGGTCCAAGAGAAATACTTTAAACAGCAATGGCTATTTTCTACTAACTCTGAGGGTGTTACAAAACGAGTGTAGTGGAAATAGTGCCTTCGGTTCATTTCTCTTCTGAATGACTTGTATGGATGAATGTTGACATTGTGTCAGTATATGGAAAGCGATGTAGCATTGTAAGTGGCAGTGCTTTAGTAAAGGTAAACGTAGCCTCAGGTCTCATCAATTGAAAATGACCAAAATCGGATATGCAGCAGGGCTATGTGGGTCGCTCCCGTTTGTGTATATCATCGCCATGTCTAGAATCAATATTTGACCCATTTTTGTGTGATCCGATGCAGTTGTTGATCCCAACCATGGTGGTGATGTATTCGGTACTACTAGTCAAATGGTAGGCCGGTTCCATATAGCAGGGGTACAAGATGTTCTTGTCAGACCCTAGTGTATTTTATCCAGAGGTGCACTTTCAGAAGGTAGATCCTTACCTGGTCATATATGGAATCCATTCTCCAATAAGTACCGTACGGATTTAGTTGTACCTAAGTATGTTGAAATGTGAGGTGCTAGCATTTCAGCTATGTTTTATTTCATTTGAAAACTCTAGACATTATCATAATACCACTTGACTTCTCTATAAATTTTTTTGGTTATTGTAAGATAAAACCCATCCACGTTTTTGTGCGGCGTGTTCATAGAAGATACCTTTGATTTTAAGAGTGTATTATAAAAGTGAAAGGGGTTTTTAGGCTCAGGAGAAAAGTTGGAGAAAAATTTAGTTTTAGAGACAAGAAGTTTGCTTTTTAGGCTAAAAGACGCTTTTTAGTGTAAATCACAGAATGATAGTTGTAATTATCATTTTCTGTTTACACTAAAAAATGTCCATCGGACTAAAAAGAAAACTTGTTGTCCTTAAGAATAATTTTTTGCATCTTCTTCCCTATGCCTATTTTCCTAAAAGTAAAAGTTAAGTTGTTTTAATTTACTCGCACAAGACCCATGTCTGACCCAAAGTTATCTTTTCTTTTTCTTAAAGTCTTGAGTACACAAATTAGTATGAGTTGCCAAGTGATCCTAGTTCAAAAGCATTTTGAAGGAGCTGGAGTATGTGGCTTCACCGTTAGCTAATTATTATCTTATTCCGCCGTGTTTATGTATGATCTATGTATTTTGTATGGGCGGGTAGTTATAACTTTCGAGTTGAAGGTTGTAATGTAATGACTCTGATGTATTATTATTATTATGGCAATGATAATACAATATCCTATGTTGTCTATCATATGTTGTTCTAATTCATGGTGAGATATGTGATTGGTAGTTTTCTTCTTATCTTTCTTTATCTTCTACCCTTAATGACTCATCTTTTAGTGCAAGAAAGACGGTTGTTAAAATTTTAATATCAGAGCATAGGTTAAGCGACATCTGGGCTTTGGGTTGAGGTCAACTTCGAGAGTGCGTATTTGTAATTTTTATTCGCGTATAATATATATATATATATATATATATATATATATATATATATATATATGATAGATAGATCAGCTTGATAAGTTTGATTAGCACCATTCTTTCAAGATTTATCTCGTCCAAGTATTCTAAGAATTATCTTGCTATATCCAGGTAGTAAGACATGCGCAACACAGGTAGACGAGGTAGGGGAGCAGGTAGTACGACAATTATTAATAGTCGAACCCTAAATTCTAGAGTAGTTTGGATCATCGAAGAGGCAACACCAGAGCAACCAAGAGTGAATTTTGCAACCTTATGCAAGGATTACACCAATTTAGGAGGGATATCGTTAAAGGAACCGAGTCTATCATGGAAGTGAAAGCTTGCTTGCGATCTTCTAAAAAGATTTTAAAGGTTTTGGTTTATCCGATGAACAGAAAAGGTTATTAGCAGCATGAAAACTGAAGAGGGAGCAGCAGCATGGTAGGACTCCTTTGCTGCAAATGTTCCAAAAGAAAATTTTTCGTGGTCTCGATTTAAAGAAATTTTTGAGGATCATTTCTTGATTACAGCAGGAAGGACCAGGATGTACCAAATTGTCACGACCCGGTATTTTCAACCATTCGCATCCACACATGTCGGACTTGAATTGTTCAAAATATCGTGTTGTAAATAAAATTTGGCAAATCTTAGAATATACAGTAAATAAATAATCACAGGTCACAGACACAAAGTAAGAAATGCAGCAAAAGTAGAGAAAATAGTGGTTCATGAAGCCACTATCACATAAGTACAGAATTACATAGTTTTAAAACCAAATATAGTTTGAAACAACCATAGAAAATATCAATATTCAATTATCTTGATTTCATAAGCTAAGATAAGAACTGAGCAGAAATTAGGTGGCAGTTTGTTAAAGATGGCCTCCAGCAGTCCTAGATCCAAGGAACGAAGTCCAAACTGATACTCAGGCTGACCCGAGCGTAAAATAAAACATAAACACTCGAGTCAGGACATACATACTTATACAGTGTAAGCTAATTCAAGTGAACTATAATAGAGTGCGAGTAACTTAAAGGATGCTTGAGACCGCCCATATTTTAAGTATCCGTTAAACTATTTACTATGTAGTAATATTTCGCTATTATAATAGTGTCTATTTGTAAAATAAACTTACTTTTAAATAACGTTAAGGCTTTACATTTTCCACCTTAACACATTTGTGTATTCCCATAGTCTACACAGTACCGTAATCTCCCCCGTACCGGGTGTCGTCAGAGGGCACTCCATAGGTATGGTACAAAACCAAAATCATATAAGGCTCGCTAGGGTAGGTGACACGGCACAACTAGGCAATGCCAGGGTAGATATACCACGCATCCAAACCGGTGGTAGCGCGTAGCTGCGACTACCGCCCACCTCGAAAAACACTCCCGAATCGAAGGTGCGCACCACACAATCACAAAAGTAATAGAATGGCATACGAAGAAGTGCGTCCGATAAGAGGTGCTACCTCCTTAGCCCGTCAGTCGCTCCTACTTTAGCTACCTTATGCCAACTCACGGAGTCGGGTCCTCGTACATACCTTAATAGAACGTCAACACCATCCTACTTCATTCTGGAATCTCCACCGCGTACACGGTTGTCAAAATGGTTTTCGTTATCGATAGAGAGTATGCCCATATCCAATCCCGGTTTCATTGCCAACCAATCGTTACTATTACCCGTGGTTATAAAATTTCAAAATATTGTTTATATTTAAACCAAATTACTTCATTTGACTTTCAAAAGTGAAGCTATTTTATTTCCAAATTTAAATATTCAAAAATCTCATTTCAGCCACCGCAACACTTAACAAGTGCTACTGTAGCTCTTTATTTACTCAGGTTTAGTTTTAAATTTTTGCAATCATAACACTTACCAAGTACTGCAGTAGCCCTTAATTAATTCTAGCCTTTAATTTATTTGCATCACCTACGGCACTTGCAAAGTGCGGTAGTATCTCTTACAACAGATTCTAAGTAAATTAAATTCCAGACTTTAATATAAATTTATAAATAATTAAACTTAAATTTAACCAATTTAACTTATAAAATCATATTTCCACTTTTAAAATAGTCATATAAGTTACTCAAAATTTAAGATTTATACAAGGTAAAATTTTCAAATAAATATCAACTTCTTAAGGTTTTACTTATTAAAGTCAATACATAAGTTTATTCTTTGTATTCCAAATTAACTTAACTATCAAGTTTAATTACTTCAAAATATAACTAAATTTTAAATTTATTTCTTAACTTACCTTTTTATTCTTAACCCAAATTTCCATTTCTAAATTTAGATATAATTCAATTTCATTTTTAGTATATTTCTTTCACCATTAATTCATAGAAACTTAATAATACCTTATTTCCATTTAAATTCAATTTGTCAAATTTATTATATATTTTTTACTTAACTTGAATCAAAAGTCAAATTCCAAAATAAATTTATATTCCAAATTCTAACTTAACCATTTATTTATTATATATATTTAACTTATATAAAATCACTAATTCTTTTTAAATAAAATTCAAATCAAATAATAAATTATACAAATCTAAAATACTTAAATTTTCCAGAAATATATATTGTACATATATATACGTTATATGAAAGATTTGAACTTAGAACTTAGAATTTAAAATTTCAATTTGGGTTAAACTTAAACCAAAATCAGAATTACATAAATTGCCTATATTTATTAAAATTTGACTGAATTCAAAAAAAATGGAAAAGAATTAAAGAAATAGTTTATTAAATTGAAACAAGGCTTAAAAATTTACACACAATACCACTAGCTTGGGAAAATTTCTACCACACCTTAAAACAAATAAAAATCAGTGGATAAAATAAAACAAACTGAAGTAAAGTGAAAAAGAAAATAAATAATTATATTTAGGAAATAGAAAGATAAATATGGCTTAATTTATTGAAACTAGCTTAAGAAAATTGCAAATACAATTCACTTAACAAATTACAACTCTTCTTAAAAACGGTTTAAAATAAATCTTTGAGGAAAAAAATAAAGGAGAATGAGAATAAAATATGTTCTTAAGAAAAAAATATAAAAATAAATAAAGAATTTATTAAATTAATTGAAGTTGGAAATTAGAAATTGTAAAAAAATACAACTGACACTGGAAGATGTCAATTACACTTTTAAAACGTTTTAAAACCAAAATATATACAAAACAAGTTATTTTACCCCTGAAAACATAAATTAGAACATTACATGACTAAATAAAATATTATTTATATAATTTAAAGTAAATAATTTTTTTAAATACAGCAAATCACACACAATGGTTAAAATGACATAACTTTCACATTATAAATCAGATTTCAACGAAACGAAAAGCGGTATTCTTAAAATTTTATGTACTTTCAAAATAAAAGATAAAATTCAAATTTTCAAACTTTTTAATTTTTAAATTTAAAAGTCAAAGTTTGACCATATTGACAAAATTCACATTTCTGGAAAATATTCCATTAATTCATGTGTGGAATTCTAATCCACACCAAAATTTATATTTTAAATAACAAAATTATCTAAATTAAATAAATAAAAACATTTATTAAATTTTTTGGGTTGATACATATATGGTTTGGATGGCAAGCAAGTGAGAGTAAATGCTAAGAAACAGAAAAGGCATATGTTAAGGAGAAAGAAACGTATATATGTTTTATTCTTAAATGCAAATGAAAATGAGGAGTTTTGAAATGAGAAATAAATCTTCTTGTACATGATTTGCAAATGAGAAATATATGGCTAGGAAAAGAGTTTGTATGGATAAAGCAAGAAATAAAGAGGCCATGTAGAAAAAGGCAAGAAATCAAGCAATGACCCGATGGATTTAATTAATTTCTTTCCTTTGTATTAACATTTGTTCTTAATTATGTTGAAATTGTTAAATGTGTACATTTATTATGATTGAATCCTCAAATAAATTCATTCAAATAAGTTTCATTCTTTTATATTACCTTATGAATAAAATATGCATTTCCACTTTAACATTCCTTCCTTATTTTATTACAAAGTTTATTTTTCTTCATATTAAATTACCAAAATTTTATCAATTTAACAATTTTAATTATTAAAAATTTATGGGTCGTTACATTGTCCCCCACTCAAAACTTTTCGTCCTCGAAAAGGAAGAAGGTAGGGGAATAGAAACAACCTGAAAGAAAACTAAATTGAACTCAAAATAGAATCATTAATCTAAACCAAACAAATTCAATTTTAAATTAATAATTGATTTCATCTGTTTAATTTCACTTAAGTTAAATTTAACTATTTCAAGTTTCATTACTTCATCTTCCAATTATCTTAAAATAAAAATTTCTAAAATCATAAGTTTGAAAATCATTTGTTATACTCAAAAATGTGTTCAATAAATTAATTTCTACTTTATTCCTAATTATAATTAAATCTGTTTCTCTCAATATATTTTTATCATCTATGTTAGATATGTTTACACTTATTACAACTGCTTAAATTTATTCTAAGTTCCTTTAACTTCATTTTATATTGTAAATTATTCCATCACCCTTTTATTCAATTTAACTCTGTTAATCATTTTATAACTAGAATTTAAGTGTAAAACATTTATTATAACCACTCAAATTTAATTTATAAAATCTTTTATATTGTATATTATCCAATTACATTGTTAACTTCTGAAAATCAAGGTAAGTTATAGTGAAATGCAATTGAGTATTATACAAATAAAACTTTCAAATTTAATTATCTCAAGTTTAAATCATTTATTGAAAATTTTGATTTTCCTTTTATAATTGAAATTATTCTTCAATATAAAATTTAAGAATTAAATTTCTGATTCCCTTCAAACCATTTAGAGATAAATAAATATATGTACATAATATGTCAAATCAAATTTTAAATCATATATCTATATATTATAAATTAAGTCATATTTTAGAGATTCAAATCAATTAAATTCTCAAGATAACACTGTAGCCAGACTACATAATGGTGTCTTCACTTCGAAACTCGAAAATGAATGTCGATGATGCTATAGTCATCACCGAAATTATTTTCCAGCGATAAAGAGAAGAGCAATGATTTTCAAACCTTTAAATTTTTTGGAAAAAAAATTCTATTCAAAAATAATTTAAATAATATATCCTTTTAAAACTTTAAACACAAGGTTTGAAACCATCGGAAATTGAATTCTCAAGTTCCTGTTTTAAATTCGTTTCTGTTTCCAAATTAATTTATAACCATTGTGTATAGTTCAATTATTTATATGAGACAAAACCCATTGTTTACGAAACCATAAATAAAATCAAAGACTATTATCTCTTGACAACTAGTTTAATTAATTATAAAACTTCGAAAAATTATACTTATATATATATAATATTAGATTTTTTTTCCAAATATAGGAATAAATTTTTCAAAACAAGGATAGAGATTCAAATTTGATGGACTCAAATCAAAGAGAATTTTATTTAAAGGTAAGTTGGAATCAGAAGATCCGATGATTAAATAACAGAATAAGGAACTGGATAAGTTTATATAAATCGCGGGCAACCTTAACCGGGTCAACCGTGACTTAAAGAATAAGATCGATGTGGATTTTCTAGGGTAAATCTACATTCGAACTAAAGAGATAGAGTTCGGAATAACCAAAGATACTAGCGTGTAACTGAGGATAAATATAAATCTCTGGTGAATCAATGCTAATTGTAAAGGATTTCACCCCTTTAATAGAATATTGGCGAGACTGCCAATTCACCATAAAGGTCATCCGAAGTGGAGTTATGACATACTCCAGAATCGAAAGAAGATGAATAGTGAAGGACACAAATGAACTTTGGAACCGCAGGGAACGTTCTAAAATTCAAAGGAAATCAAATCAATAGGAAGAGATTCAAGCTCGAATGAAAGTGATTCTGTAAATCAAATTTACCATACATTCTAAGTTTTGCCTAGAGCCAAAGCTCTGATACCAAATTGTCACGACCCGATATTTTCAACCATTCGCATCCGCACATGTCGGACTTGAATTGTTCAAAATATCGCGTTGTAAATAAAATTTGGAAAATCTTAGAATATACAGTAATAAATAATCACAGGTCACAGACACAGAGTAAGAAATGCAGCGGAAGTAGAGAAAATAGTGGTTCATGAAGCCACGATCACATAAGTACAAAATTACATAGTTTTAAAACCAAATATAGTTTGAAACAACCACAGAAAATCTCAATATTCAGTTGTCTTGATTTCATAAGCTAAGATAAGAACTGAACAGAAATTAGGCAGCAACTTGTTAAAGATGGTCTCCAGCAGTCCTAGCTCCAAGGAACAAAGTCCAAGCTGATGCTCAGGCTGACCGAGCGTAAAATAAAACATAAACACTCGAGTCTGGACATACATACTTATATAGTGTAAGCTAATTCAAGTGAACTGTAATAGAGTGCGAGTAACTTAAAGGATGCTTGGGACCGCCCATCCTCTAAGGATCCGTTAAACTATTTACTATGTAGTAATATTTCGCTATTATAATCGTGTCTATTAGTAAAATAAACTTACTTTTAAATAGCGTTAAGGCTTTACATTTTCCACCTTAACACATTTATATAGTCTATACTGCACCGTAATCTCCCCCGTACTGGGTGTCGTCAGAGGTTACTCCATAGGTATGGTACAAAACCAAAATCGTATAAGGCTCGCTAGGGTAGGTGACACGGCACAACTAGGAAATGCCAAGGTAGATATACCAATTACGCATCCGGACCAGTGGTAGCGCGCTACCGCCCACCTCGAACAACACTCCCAAATCAAATGTGCGCACCGAACAATCACAAAAGTAATAGAATGACATACGAAGAAGTGCGTCCGATAAGAGGTGCTACCTCCTTAGCCCGTCAATCGCTCTTGTTTTAGCCACCTTATGCCAACTCACGGGAGTCGGGTCCTCGTACATACCATAATAGAATGTCACCACCATCCTACTTCATTCTGGAATCTCCACCGCGTACATGGTTGTCAAAGTGGTTTTCGGTATCGACAGAGAGTATGCCCATATCCAATCCCGGTCTCTTTGCCAACCAATCGTTATTATTACCCATGGTTATAAAATTTCAAAATATCGTTTATATTTAAACCAAATTACTTCATTTGACTTTCAAAAGTGAAGCTATTTTATTTCTAAATTTAAATATTCTAAAATCTCATTTCAGCCACCGCAACACTTAACAAGTGCTACTGTAGCTCTTTATTTACTCAGGTTTAGTTTTAAATTTTTGCAATCACAGCACTTACCAAGTACTGTAGTAGCCCTTAATTAATTCTGGCCTTTATTTTATTTGCATTAGCAACGGCTCTTGCAAAGTGCGGTAGTATCTCTTACAACAGATTCTAAGTAAATTAAATTCCAGACTTTAATATGAATTTATAAATAATTAAACTCAAATTTAACCAATTTAACTTATAAAATCATATTTCCACTTTTAAAATAGTCATATAAATTACTCAAAATTTGAGATTTATATAAGGTAAAATTTTCAAATAAATATCAACTTCTTAAGGTTTTACTTATTAAAGTCAATACACAAGTTAATTCTTTATATTCAAAATTAACTTAACTATCAAGTTTACTTACTTCAAAATATAACTAAATTTTAAATTTATTTCTTAACTTACCTTTTTATTCTTAACCCAAACTTCCATTTCTAAATTTAGATATAATTCAATTTCATTTTTAGTATTTATTTCTTTCACCATTAATTCATAGAAACTTAATAATACCTTATTTCCATTTAAATTCAATTTGAAAAATTTATTATATTTTATTTACTTAACTTGAATCAAAAATCAAATTCCAAAATAAATTTATATTCCAAATTCCAACTTAACCATTTATTTATTTATATTTATTTAACTTGTATAAAATCACTAAATCTTTTTAAATCAAATTCAAATCAAATAATAAATTATACAAATCTAAAATACTTAAATTTTCCAGAAATATATATATATATATATATATATATATATATATATATATATATATATATAACCACGGGTCTGTATAATATTTTCTATCATAGGTCAAGTGGTACGGATAATATATCATTTCAATCCGTAGTTTACAAAAAAAAATCCGGATTCTGTCATTTCAAACCCGTAATCCCAAGTTAAATAAATATTGTCCAGGCCTATCATTTCAGCCCGTAACGATTCTATTCTACATGGAACTTGCAGTGTGATAAATAGTAAATAAATAAATAGTATAAAAACATAAATATAACAGTGTATAATATAACTGATGATGTGTCAATTTAATAAAATTGTTTTTAACATCATAAATTTATATCACAGGCAAGCAAAATATAATATATCCATTCTACAATTACGCTTGTTGTTAATTTACAGATCTATAAGTATGTTTGTAGGGTGAGAATACTCACCTCTATGCTGCTGAAGATTAGATACAAAATAATGAATATCTACACCGGAAAGCGTACAGAAGGCACGATCAATTTTTAGCGGAAGCAACGATTCGATTCAAATCTTGAACAAGATAAATAAATAAACTAAGTACGCGCATTCAATTATGGTCAAAGCAAATTTTTAAATAAATCAAAATTGGAATGAGATTTAAAACAAAAGGATAATCGACTCAATTTGCTCGACCACTCCACCACACGAACAGGAAGAAAAACAAAAAATAAAATAAAAGAGAAGAAACAGTTTGGCAGCCATTACCTGATGCACACGCAAGGAGGAAGCAAAGAGGAAGAAGGTTGAAGCCAAGATGCAGTGAAAATTTTGTGGGTCTTTACTTATAGTCTGAGTTTCGCAAATCACGTATAAAAGAAACTAGCAAGAAATTTTATTTGATTATGGGAAGAACGACAAGTAATAATGAAATTTTCGAACGTGTTTTAATAATTAAAAACTTGTGTTGATTAAAACGCAAGAAAGAAATGCGCAAATCAGGTTATGCGAAATTTTAAGGTAAGAAAGAAACGAATTTTTGAACGTATTTGCATTTCAGGGAAGATGCGCTTTATAATTAAAAAGGAGTAATAAATGAGATTAGAATGGTTATGGGATTCATTTCATTCCCACTTGGAATTTCATGGTTACTGATTAATTTATTTATTTATCTAAGGTAAGAAATTTTTAGAATGCGTACTAAAGACGCAATACTTAAATCAAACACATGCCCAATTTTGTAACAAAAGTAACGCTTTTAAATTTATACGTTTTCTTATGTAGTTAATATACGTTAAAATATTCCATCAAATAACGCGCCATTTAAACGCGAAATTAAACAGCTTATTAATACACTATTTATTACTTAATTTGAATTTTAAATTTGTTTACATTGGTTTGATTTACTTAACATTTAACAAATAGACTGATGTATGTACGTAAAATTTATTTCCTTTCCCAATATTTATTACTTACTTTAAAAAGTATACAACCAATATCAGTAAAATAATCGCAAAATAAATATTGTACACATGTATATCTTATATAAAAGATTTGATTTTATTAGCTAAGGTATGAAATTTAATGAGCGCGTACTAGATGCAAAATTTTAATTGAACGCACACTCAAATAATTGACAAAAGTAACGTGATTAAAACAATTCGTTTCTTATTTATCTCTTTTACCCAATATTTATTCCCTAATTTAAAAAGTATATAACCATAATAAATAAAACAATCACGAAATAAATATTGCACATATATATACCTTATATGAAAGATTTGAATTTAGAACTTAGAATTTAAAATTTCAATTAGGGTTAAACTTAAACCAAAATCAAAATTAAAGAAATTGCCTATATTTATTAAAATTTTGGGAAATGATTTCAAGAAAAAAAGGGAAAAGAATTAAAGAAATAGTTTATTAAATTGAAACAAGGCTTAAAAATTTACATACAATACCACTAGCTTGGAAAATTTTCTACTACACCTTAAAACAAATAAAAATCAGTGAATAAAATAAAAAAATTGAAATAAAGTGAAAAATAAAATAAATAAATATATTTTAGGAAAATAGATAGATAAATAAAGAAAATGGGTTAATTTATTGAAACTAGCTTAAGAAAATTGCAAACACAATTCACTTAACTTTGGAAAATTACAACTCTTCTTAAAAATGGTTTAAAATAAATCTTTGAGAAACAAAATAAAAGAGAATGAGAATAAAATAAGTTCTTAAGAAAAAAATATAAAAATAAATAAAGAATTTCTTAAATTAATTGAAGTTGGAAATTAGAAATTGTAAACAAAATACAACTGACACTGGAAGATGTCAATTACACTTTTAAAACGTTTTAAAACCAAAATATATACAAAACAAGTTATTTTACCCTAAAAACATAAATTAGAACATTACACGACTAAATAAAATATTATTTATATAATTTAAAGTAAACAATTTTGTTAAATACAGCAAATTACACACAATAGTTAAAAAGACATAACTTTCACATTATAAATCAGATTTCAACGAAACGAAAAACAGTATTCTTAAAATTTTATGTGTTTTCAAAATAAAAGATAAAATTCAAATTTTTAAACTTTTAAATTTTTAAATTTAAAAGCCAAAGTTTGACCATATTAACAAAATTCACATTTCAGGAAAATATTCCATTAATTCATGTGTGGAATTCTAATCCACACCAAAATTTATATTTTAAATAACAAAATTATCTAAATTAAATAAATAAAACATTTGTTAAAATTTTTGGGTTGATACATAGATGGTTTGGATGGCAAGCAAAGTGAGAGTAAATGCTAAGAAATAGAAAACGCATAAGTTAAGAGAAAGAAACGTATATATGTTTTATTCTTAAATGCAAATGAAAATGAGGAGTTTTGAAATGAGAAATAAATCTTCTTGTACATGATTTGAAAATGAGAAATACATGGCTAGGAAAAGAGCGTGTATGGATAAAGCAAGAAATAAAGAGGCCATGTAGAAAAAGGCAAGAAATCAGCAATGACTCGATGGATTTAATTAATTTCTTTCCTTTGTATTAACAGTTGTTCTTAATTATATTGAATTTGTTAAATGTGTACATTTAATATGATTGAATTCTCAAATAAATTCATTCAAATAAGTTTCATTCTTTTATATTACCTTATGAATAAAATATGCATTTCCACTTTAACATTCTTTCCTTATTTTATTACAAAGTTTATTTTTCTTCATATTAAATTGCCAAAATTTTATTAATTTTACAATTTTAATTATTAAAAATTTATGTGTCGTTACACCGGAACTTCATGGACTTAAAGCACGGGGATCTATTATAATAGAGTATGAGACGAAGTTCAATGAGCTATCTTGTTTTGGGCCAGAATTGATCAACACCCCGTTAAAGAAAAACAAGATGTTTGTTTTGGGTATGAGGAAAGAATGCCATGAGAAAATGACTGCTCGCATTAAGGGTACTTTTGTGTATTTAGTTAATATGGCTCTAAGGCACGAGGCCTTGGAAAAGAGGAAGCCTACTCCAATAGCCCCAACCGATGGGAATGCAAGCGGAAACAATTTGTATAAAAGAAAGCTCAATCTAGGAGTGAATAAGGGGAAAGTTCGGGAATATTAGCTGTTACCTTTGCCAGCAGAAAGCCACATTTCAAGGTCCTATACGAATCATGAAGCTTTGAAGCAGCAAAGTGGACCCACGTCTCCAATGGTCCTAAAGTCGCTTTGTTTCAATTGTCATTAGCCAGGCCATATGATTAAAGACTGCCTATTCATAAAGAAGGCGTAGCAACCCAAGGTGTATGCCATTATAAATGAACCATTTACTTCAATGGATGTGAAGGGGAAAATGCATCCTTGAACGTGACTAACTGATTAATGGTATTTTTGTTCGAGCATTATTTGATACTGGTGCCTCTCATAGTTTTATCTCTTGTGAATCAGTAGGTAAACTTCATCTTGTTCCTAGTATTGTAGAAAACCCTATGTGTGTGTCTAACCCTATAGGTGGTGTAACCCATTCGAATATGATTTGTGAAGATGTGCCAATTTCCTACCTTTTTCATCACTTTTCTTAGGACCCATATGTCTTAGACCTTAAATTATTTGATATTATTCTGCATATGGATTGGTTATCAAAATATGGTGTTATTTTAGATTGTGCTAAAAGGACCGTATTATTAGAAACTAAGTTAGGAAGAATTACTAATATATCATGCAAGAATTTTGGTATTAATAGGTGTAGTTTCTTGCATTCCCTGGAATGATCCCAGGATGAATTAAGTTGTAGTTGTTAAGAATTTTCCTGATGTGTTTGTAGAAGTTAATAACTTACCCTTACACCGAGAGATAGAGTTCCAAATTCATTAGGTCCCTTGTGTAAGGCCTGTAGTTCAACCTAAGTGAAGGATGACTCCATGGGGGAGAGAGGAGCTGGTAAGTCGAACCAAGGACCTGTTATGGAGAGGATTGATTAGACCCAGTTGTTTGAGTTGGGAGGCTGTTGTAATGTGTGCGGCCAAGTTTGATGGATCTATAAGGTGGTACGTGGATTATAAGGAGTTGAATAAGATGACCACTAGGAAAAAGTACCCCTTAACTCACATCGACGATCTTCTTGACCAACTTCATGGAGCTACATTATTTTCACAGATGGATCTAGCTACTAGATTCCATCAATTGAGGGTTGCTGAAGATAGTATACCCTTGATGGTGTTTAGAGGTCCTAACTTTTTCTTTTAGTAGTTGGTTATGCCTTTTCAGCTAACAGTGCACCTGCATATATGAGGAGGAGCATAAACATCATTCAGAAGTGGTGTTGAAGACATGTCCTCAAGGCGAAATTTTCTAAGTTCCATTTTTGGAAATTGGAGGTGTTATTTGTATGAAAGAATTAAGATGAAGAAGCCATGAATCTTGTATTCTTCTTATTCAATTACAATACAAGTACTGTTGTTTATCCGATCCCAAAACAAGTAAGCGGGAAAACAAAAATGAAAATGAAAGAAAACACGGCCTTCTTATTTTACATGGCCTTTATTAACAAATGGGCTTTAATACTTGTATATACTAAGACTGTGCATCTTCATCCATGTTGCCGTATCAATGTTACCAGATTACACTCCCCCTCAAGTTGGAGAATACATATTTTCATTCCCAACTTGTTGCATAGATACTCTACACATGATCCATTCAAAGCTTTTGTGAAAATGTCTGCGATCTGCTCTCATGTTCGAACAAACCTGGTTTCAATTATTCCCTATTGAATTTTTTCTCTGGTGAAATGACAATCTACCTCAATGTGCTTTGTTCTTTCGTGAAACAATGGATTAGAAGCAATGTGAATGGCATCCTGATTGTCACACCACAGCTTTGCAGGCAATTTTAGTTTTACGTCAAACTCATTAATTAAATGAGTTACCCACATTATTTCACATAAGGCATTTGCCATTGCCTTGTACTTAGATTCTGCACTTGATCGTGAAACCACTAGTTGTTTCTTACTTCTCCATGATATCAGATTGCCTCCAACAAATACACAAAATTCAGAAGTTGATCTTCTATCAGTTTTCGAGCCTGCCCAATCAACATCACAAAAACTTCCAATGTTCATATGCCCATGATTCATATATACAAGAATCTAACCTACTGTACCTTTAAGATAACATAAAATTTGCTCAAGAGCAGCCCAGTGATGGACAGTGAGCTTTGTCATGAATTGACTTACCACACTTACTGAGTATGAAATATCAGGTTTGGTAACACATAGATAGTTAAGTTTGCCTACCAGTCATTTGTATATTTCAGGGTTATTAAATAGTTCACCCTCTTCATTTAGACTATGATTAGGTATCATAGGAGTACTGCATGGTTTAGCAGCTAATTTTCCAGTCTCCCTTAGCATATCAATTGTATATTTCCATTGTGACAAAAATATTTCCTCATCTCTTCTTGTAATTTCAATACCTAGAAAATATTTAAGCACTCCTAAGTCTTTAGTGTGAAATTGAGTTTGAATGAACCGCTTGAGAGCAAGAATTCCAACTTCATCACTTCCTGTAATGTCTATATCATCTACATAAGCAACAAACAATATAATTTCCTTGTCAGAATTCTTGTAGAAAACAGAGTGATCTGATTTACTTCTCGTTATACCAAAATTTTCTATTGCTAAGCTAAACTTGCCAAACCATGCTCTTGGACTTTGTTTAAGTCCGTACAATGATTTTTTAAGTCTACGAACCAAGCTTGTCTCCCCCTGAGCAACAAAACCAGGTGGTTGCTCCATATATACCTCTTAAGAGAGATCACCATGCAAAAAAGCATTTTTAATGTCCAATTGATGAAGCTTCCACTTATATCTTGCTGCCATGGAGATAAACAGTCTAATAGATGTCAGTTTGGCCATGGGTGAAAAAGTTTCAGCGTAATCAATTCTATATATCTGTGCATAGCCTTTGGCTACTAGTCGAGCCTTTAGTCTTGCCACTGTTCCATCTGCATTCATCTTAATTGAGAAATTCCATTTACATCCTATTGTTTTTTATTTGGCGGTAACTGAACTAAGTCCCAAGTTTTTTTTTGTTCTAAAGCCTTCATTTCTTCCATTATAGCTTCACACCATTTTGGTGAAGCTATAGCTTCTCCTACAGTCTTTGGTATAATGATAGAATCCAATGATGAAATGAAAATATGAGATGAATGTGGTAGCTTCTTGTATGTCACACGGGAAGAAATAGGGTATGTACATTTTCTCTTCCCTTTTCTGAGAGCAATGGGTAAATTCAAACTTGAATCTTCTTCAGGTTGAGGCGTATCATCTGTCTGTGGATCATCTGTATGTGTATTCTCTGTATTATTCATATGAGATATTCCACTAGGTATGGTTGAATATACCAAAAACTCTTCATTGTCTTCCTGTACATGTGGTGTACTGGTTTGGTAAAATGGTGTATCTTCTACAAAAGTCACATCAATTGATACAATATATTTTTGTAAACTTGGACAAAAACATCTATAACCTTTCTGAAGTCTAGGGTATCCAACAAAGATGCACTTTAAAGATTTGTGATCAAGTTTACTCAGCTGCTGACTAACATCTCTAACAAAACATGTACACCCAAATACCGTAGGTTTAACTGGAAACATGCTTTTATCTGGTTGAAGAACTTGATATGGAATCTTATTGTTAAGAACAGTTGAGGGCATTCTATTGATAAGAAAACATGCAGTGGACACAGCATCAGCCCAGAAAACTTTTGGTACATTCATTTGAAGCAACAGTGCTCTAGTAGTTTCAAATAAATGTCCATTCCTTCTCTCGGCTACACCATTTTGGGAAGGAGTGTCACCACATGAAGTTTCATGGAGGATGCCATTTTGAGTTAGATAATTGTCAAACTCAGTAGACATATACTCTTTAGCATTATCACTACGAAGTGTTTGTATAATTGTATTGAACTGTGTTTTAATCTCAGCATTGAACTTACAAAAGATAGAAAATAATTCAGTTCGAGACTTCATGAGAAATAGCCATGTTATACAAGTGTAATCATCAACAAAAGTTACAAAACACCTATAGCCAGGTTTAGATACAACTGATGATGGTCCCCAAATATCATAATGAATTAAAGAAAATGGACTGCTTGCACGTTTATTAACTTTAGGATAAGAACTACTTCTATGATGCTTTGCATACTAACATGCTTCACAATTTATTGTAGGTAGATTACTATACTGAGGGCAGATCTGCTTGAATAGAGTGAGAGAAGGATGACCAAGTTGACAATGAACTTTTAATGCTGGATCCACGATCGAACAAGCTGTAGGTTTTGAAAGTGTATCAAGAGTATATAAGCCACCAAACACACTTCCTCTACCCATAGTCT